>JAEQBH010001187.1:0-600000 GCA_016808115.1 Tetrastigma voinierianum
GGGTTGTCCAACAATATTATCGTAGTATGTCCAATAAATCATATCGAGGGTTGTCCAAACAATATTACTTTCCGAGTATAAAAAAAAAAAAAAAAAAAAACTATATTGAGGGTTGTCCAATAAATTATATCGGAGAATGTCCAATGAGTTTCAAAAATAAAATTCTTTTGTTTTGAAAATAGTTTTTCATACATGGAAAATGCATGTGTGAGGGAGTCGGTGAGGACTCAAGACATGGGGCATGACATGTAGACATTCATGTAGAAATGTGCATGTTTTTACTTGAATGTATGTGGATGTGTGAACATGGCATTGCATGTGTACTTAGGTGGGGGAGGAAGTTCCTGTAGAGATTCTTTATTAGGCATTGCTTCACCCTCGATCATGAGAAAAATATTTTTAGTTTCGAGGGTATACACTGAGATGAAAAACACACCCAAGAGCTTAGTTGTGAGAAAGGCCAGAATATGGCTTATTCATGTATTTTGCAAAAATTTGGACTGTTATTTAGTTTTATATATGTAAGGAGAAAGAGTTGTAACAAAACTCATTTTTGCAAGATTTATGCAGTTTGGTAAGTTTTCCTAGGTTTCTTGTTGCCTTCGTGAGAAAAAGGTTTGATAAGTTGAGTAAAAATGCAATCGGGAGGGTTGAGGTGAAAGGCCAAGAATTGGCTACTGCACTCTAGATCGCGAAAGGGAATTTCCTGGTCGCGACAGAGTAGGAAATACCAAGGCAAGCTACTGCTGGTTTTGGGTCGCGACAGAGTTCGTTCCTGGTCACATGCATGTAAATTCCCGTGGTTGCGGATACGGTTCTGTGCTTACGGCGGTTTAAATGCACGGGGAAGCTGATTTGGTGTTGGCGATGTGGATTTTTTTCTTGTCACAACAGAGACTGGCCAAGGAAGGAAAATTCTACGTCGCGAGAGGACATTCGTTGTCGCTACGCAGTGTAGCCGCTGAGCCAGTGGGGCGCATTCCATGTCGCACTGCAGCCAGTTTCGCGTTGCGATACAGTGGAAACGGAGTGCGCGCCAGAAGGTTTAGTGTTGTGATAAGACTCTTTCTCTCGTAAATACATAAGTCAGCCTTGAAGGGATTTTCAAGGTAACATAGGCTTTTAGGGTCGTGACAAAGATTTTGGGTTTGCGCCACTACGTAAATTTTGTGTCTCTACTGGCTCGGGGCTGGGGATCAGGATTTGTCGCGGCCAAGAGTCCCCTTTGTTCCGCAACAGATTTTTCCCAAGGTTGGCCATTTATGTCGCAACATAAGACTTTATGTCGCGGCAGGGTTTCCAAGGGTGGTGTTGCAACAGAGAGTTCATGTCACAACCCATAGACTAAATCAAGGCGCCGACAGAGGCCGGACCCTCGCACGACAGCCTTAGGTGACACGATGAGCTAGCACACTAATGGGCGGTTGATTGCCCGACACAGATTCGGACCGGGTGTATTAACGAAAATGACCACGCCAAGATAGTAAGGCCACGACAAAGTTGTCCAGTAACCAACAATGTATTGTGTTGTACAATCGCTCGGAAATGCATCGCTCACACACTATGAAAAAAAAATGGTCTTATTCGGGGGGCATCACAAAGAGATTGTAGTCTATGAAAACTCAAGCATGGTCCATTTCCTATGTCTCACCCAACCCTAACCACTTAGTCAGGTCTTAGTGGCTATTAATATTCGTCCTTAAAAGTGCTTATATTATAATTCAATAACAAAAAATGAAAGGGAATCATCATTTTCTACTACACACTTGAGCCTTTTCCTAGTGCACAAAAGGATCTTATAGAATAATTATTTTCCTACCTAGCAGAGGTCATGAAAGGTCACCCTTAGAACAAAATGGGTAAGTATTGGAATCTTTCATAAAAGAATGGCTTCTTTCTTTGGCATAACTTGATCTTTGGACATTGGAGAGGGACCTCAAGACCTTTTTAGAGTATCTTTTGTATTGTAAATGTATTTTCTGAGAAGTAGAGACTCTTTGTTACTTAATTGAAACTAAATAATATCCACTTGCAGCATTTGTTATTTTACTCATCCAACCACCAATATAACTAGTGCACTCAATCTAATCTAACCTCAAACTTGTATAAAATTCAACCAACTTCTTATGCACATTTTTAATTTTCTTTATATCTTCTCCTCTTCTTTAAAAGTCCATAATTTACTTAACCCTTATCACTTGTTGTTATTAAAATAAATAAATAAATAAATAAAAGAGGACAACAAATTGGTGTCTTATGTGAAAACTAGTAAAAATCCTAAAACCAGGATCATGGTGCAAAATTACTAATGAACAGCTAATGCAGGTACAATAGATGGTGACACTAACATAAGATGTAATCACCTAATGCACAAGGTGTTCCTTTTAAGCTTTAAGGATCTAGCCTCCTTATGGTTTCACCAACACCCACTTTTACCTCATATAGTAAATGAGTAGCAAGAGGGACATTTTCTTTATTTGGACTTGGAATATTTATTCTTAAAAAAAATAAACAGAAAAGGCTGAAAAAATAGAAAAAGATAGTTAAAAATGTTCTTATAAATTAAAAATAGAGTGCCTATATTTCAGGATTTATTAGTAGTGTTATCTAAAATTATTTATAAGATTCCGAGAAAATAATTGACAATAAAACTCATAAAAATTTATGCTCAAAATACATTTTCTAAACATTAAAAAGAAATGTTAATTTAATTTGAAATATATATATATATATATGCATGCATGTATGCATATTTTCGAAAACATCATAGACTTACATTTTCGATTAGTTTATCTTAATATTATTATTTTTATGTTTATGCAATTAGATTTTATTAATGTATATTAACTTATGAAAATATAAAATTAATATCTTAATTTTTTTATTTATTTAAATTATGAAAACCATAAAATTCAAAATATGAAAAACATAAAATAATAAATTAAAAGAAGATGAAAACATGGTTTAGCCAGATATCTTGGTTATGTGACCCAAATCCTATGAGTTGGTTATTGAACATGCTATTAGAAGTTGGATTGACATGAAATCCTTTATTTAAACTCTCTTTTTACAAATTTGAATATTTGAATGTGCGAGTATCTGTTAGACTGTATGCACGTGAGGGAAGGTGTAAAGCCACAATATTCATGTTAAATCCAAAATATTGGTCAAATAGAGCTATAAAGTATGTAATTAAACTAACAACTTGAGGTATGAATCAACCTAATAAAACATATGAGTAGTAAGATTTAAAAAAGAAAAACAACCTTCCTGCCAAGGAAAGAGAGGGCAAAGCCCGCACTTTGATTGAAGGTGAATGACAAGTGATTTATATCCACAATACCAATTCACTTTTCCCGTCATTTCCATTTCCTTTTTTCTTTTCACCAACCTCTCATTGTATTAATTTGTTCCCCTCCCACTCCCACTCCCACTCCCACTCCCACATAGTTATAAGTAAGTAGTATATATGTGAGCATCAAACAACTTTTACTTTTGAATTAGGCTACTCGTACTTTGAAGAAAATTCGAATGTAAAGAATAATAGTATCATAATAAGCAAGCAGATCGATAACGGTCTTCTTGATCTTGAGCCATTGAAAAGAATATTTCCAAGACCAAGAAAGAGTTTCACTTTTTCAGTACACATGCAGTCCTCAATTTTTTAGGGTTTGTGGAATTTGTTTCTACACCATTTTGTTGAGGAGTTTTAGGTATAGTCTTTTCAAGTTGAATGCCATGAAGTTTGCAATAGGTTGTCCTCACTTCCGTTCACTGAAAGGAACAAAATGAAGTAAAAAAAGAGACTAATATAATTGCTGTTGAAGGTGATATTATGACTGTGGATCGGGATGATGGTCAGGTTAGTCTTGGCAAACCCAAGATAACAACTGCAATTGATTGCAGCTCATTTCATGTTACTCATAGTGACTTTTCACTTCCTAAGCAGAATTGCGATTTTGGTAATGTTAGAGGGAAATGGTGTATCCAAGATTGTGGGTATTGAGATATTTGTTTAGAGACTAGTAATGAAATAACTCTGTGCTCAAGAATGTTAGACATGTTCTAGATATTTGTCTCACTTTGATATCCACAGGTAGACTTGATGATGAGGCCCACAAATCTCTTTTGGGTGAAAGTAAATGGAAGCTCACCAAAGGCTCTTTAGTAATGGAAAAAGGAAAGAAACAAAACACTCTATGTCATGGCTAAGCTACATAAAGTGAGAGATCACGCGCCAATGATGTAAGCATTGAGCTGCAGGAGGCCTGGGTCACATCAATGAGAAAGGACTTCAAACTCTTAAGCAGAAAGAAACTCTTGCCAAATTTGCAAGGTATACCTCTAAAACTTGTGATCATTGTTTAGTTGAAAATAATACAGAGTTGCATTTCACACAACCAATCGCTTAGAAGGCCAAATGTTATCGATGACCATACTAATAAGTTCGTACTATGCAAACTAGAACTATTGGTGATACACTTTATTTTGGTGACTTTCATTGATGATCACTCTAGAAAAGTTTGGGGGTTTTGCTTTGAAAACTAAAGATCAAAGCAGATTCCTTCAAATAACTCCATGCCATAATAGAAAGATAAATAGGAAGAAAATTAAAGGCTATCAAAGCAGATAATGGTGGTGAATACAAGGGTCCATTTTAATGTTATTGCAAACTTCATGGCATTCGACTTGAAAAGACTGTACCTAAAACTCCTCAGTAAAATGGTGTAGCTGAGATGATGAACAGAACCATTGAGGAAATGATTAGGTGTATGCTTTCTCATTCTAAGCTACTTAAGTCCTTTTGGGGAGAGACTATGAGCAAGAATTGAAATTTTCGATATATCGGCCGATATATCGAGGATGTAAACCTATAAGCGGCGATTTTGCTCTGAAAATCGTTTAGAGGAAAATCGAAAAAATCGGAATATCGGCGATATTTATGGAAATATATGTCGATATCGGATGAATTTCGTGAAATTTCGGTGGAAGTATTCTGTAGCGTGGCCCGATTTTGCTAAAATATCGGAGATATATCGGAAATATCGGAATGCTCTTCGGAATATCGAGTAAAATATCGGAGATATATAGGGAGAAATATATTAGGACTCTCGGTGATATATCGGGATATATCGGAAATATATCAAAATGACCATATTTGCACCAAAATTAAATTCAACGGCTATAATTAAATTACAAATATATTTTGACCATCCAACGGTTATTTTGACCCAAAAAAAATCTATAAATACCTCTAAAATTATTCAATTTGATCACAAATTCTCTCTACCAATATCCAATCTTCATTTCACTCCAAAAATTTTTCTTTGTGATATCTCTTAAATAATTATATATTAGTTTAATATTTTAAATTAGTTAATTTAGTAATAATATATTAATAAATTAACATTTTCATCATTCGTTAATTTTAAAAATCAAGTTATATATTAGTTAATATCGTGTATGCATATTATAAATTTATAACATTATATGAAGTTTTCATATTTTTAAATTAGTTTAATTTAGTAATAATATATTAATAAATTAATTTTCATCATTAGTTAATATTTGAAACGAGTATGTGGATGAACCCCGAATTTCCTATCCATGGAGAAGTTGTAGATACAAGTCAAGACATTTATTCATGACATGTTCGATCTTATAATCAATATTATCGGAACACCATGTCTTGGTATGAGTATTGTCTTTACCGAAATTTGATCTATCCATCAAATGTTGCAATTGAGTCACATCAATCTTCATTTTGATTTTAAAAACTCATTGCAATGTATATATTTGATTATTAATGTCATTTTTACACTTTTAAAAAGTATTTTTTATGAATTTCAAAGTATTTTTTGTTAATTTTCGATATCGATATTCATAAAAAAATATCCACCAATATATCTCCGATATATCCGATATATCCATAAAATGCAAGTACCGATATATCCATCGAAACCGATATTTCCAACCTTGACTATGAGAACATTAATTGACTTGATAAACCTTTCTCCACTAGTTCCTTTAAAACCTGATGTATATGAAAGAGTGTGGATAGGAAAAAATGTTTCATATGACCATTTGAGAGTGTTTGGTTGTAGAGCTTTTGTTCGTATCCCCAAAGATGAGAGGTTAAAACTTGATGTCAAGGTCAAACCATGTATTTTCTTGGGGTATGGTCATTGCTATCTCGCTTATGGGCTAAGATATTGTGTGATTATGGTGCATCGCATTCTTTTGTGGCTGCATCTAGTGTGGATGTTTTGGGTTTAGAGGTAGAGACCTTGGATGAGCCGTTATACGCGAGTTCTCCCCTAGGGACTAGGATGAGGATTGATCAAATATGTCGAACTTATGAGTTAGAGATCTCAGGGATTTTGCTCACAGTGGACCTTTGGGTAATGGACATCTTAGATTTTGCTGTCATTCTTGACATGGATTGGTTGACGGCACACCGGGTCGTCATTGTAACACCCTAAAAATACCCTAACAGTTTCAGAACATCTTTAGGGTATACAATAAAGTAAATGAATTTTTTCCGGAATTTGTATCCTAAGAACGAAAAAAAAAATATAACTCGGAAAATTTATAGGAAGCCAAATAAATTTGGTAAAAATGTCAAATGGGGACCTAAGGGTCATAAATGAAGAATGTAATTGTCAAAATGTAAATGAAGTGAAATGAAATGAAAATGAAAGTGAAATGAAGTGTTAAAATGGAAAAAATGAGAAAAGTGGATTTAATGAGAGGGCCAAACAAGGCCTTATGAAGAATTAAGACTTAAGACCAAATTTGGTCTTGTAAAATGCCATTTCTCACATTAGCAAAAAGGGGAAAGAGGGAGAAAGGCTAGGGCACATCCGGTTGGGAGAAAGAGAGAGGGATTTGTGATTTCTTCTCCATGTAATCAAGGGACAAGTTGATCAAGAAGGAGGAAGAAGAAAGAAAAGAGAATCAAGATTTAAGGTATGAAAAACCAAACCTTAACCCCCTTTCTACTTGTGTTTGGGTTTAATAAAACCCCATATGTGGTATAAAAGTGTTCTTGGATGGTTTTAGTTCAGTTTGAGGTTGTTTTGCATTGTTTTGATTGGTTTGGATTGGTTTTGAGGAATGTTTGTAGCATCTTCGAGTTCCAGGGAAATCTTTGTAAAATTTGTCAAAAGCAAGCACATTCTTTGTTTTATACATAAGTTAAGTTATAATCATGCAAATGAAGTGATTAAGATTGTTAAAATACTTAAGAATGGGGCTACAAATATATAGAAGGGACCAGGAGAAAATTGTAGCACTAAGGCTCCCGAATATGGGCTTAAAAGTGAGTTCGGGTAGTTCCCGGGTATGCTCTGTTTTGGGTGTAGTTATGGTGTTTTGGCCATAAGTTGAGTTTCACTCATCCAAATTGAGTGATTCAAAATTCTGGGTAAACTAGACTTCTAGGGGAATAATTTACTTGAAGAGAGTGTATGTAAATTGTAACCCCAAAGTGACCATAAATCTGTGAGGCAGACTATGTACGAATACATTTTGCAAAATAGACTAGTCCTAGATGTAAAATGCAATAACTGAGGGTTGTATGTGTTGTCATTTCACCCATGAGTGTCATGGGTGAAATGACGATCTATGGAAATGAAAATGAGAGCATTCTTTATAGTTGAACTATAACGGTCTAATAATAAGAGAGTTATACAACCCTCTTATTATTAGTGTGAAATATCATTTAATAAGCATCACAGGATGTGTAATTGGTTGAACTCAGCGGCGAAATATTGCAAATTATCTCCTTGATCCTCCATCGTCAGGTTTTGTAATCTATACTACCGAAAACCAAGATGTGGAATCCAAATGGAGAAGTATTCAAGTGCTATGCACATCTGTTTCATTATTTGGGTCCTAACGTCATTAATGTTCGTAATTGTAATCGAATAATTGTTGTAATGCCTTCACCAAATTGTATGAATGAAAATATGCTTGAAATGGTATCATTGTGTTTATGGAATGAAGCATGACTATAATCTTTACATGATATGAATGAAAATTCACAATTTTGCTTCAAGTACACTTCTTAATCACAAATTATATCAGGTTTGGACTTCAACGTGTCAAAAAAACATTCATAAAAATTGATGAAAATGCTTGAAAATAAAAACAAACTAATATCATCAACCAACTGCCAACTAACCATCAACTACAAACGAATCTTAATTCATGGCTTTGGAGGACCATTTGGAAATAATGAGCGTAGGAATGTCATCAACTCATGATGTTATTGGATAAATAAAGTGAAGATTGGATTTCTTAATTTCAATCATATGTTCAACATTTTCTTGGGAGAACTCATATGGCTTTAGCTATATGGCAATTCAGATAATTTTTACAATAGGCCTAGTATGATTGACAGAGATGTCAACAAAAGGTGAACAAAAGGTGAAAGATCTTTTGAAACCTGCAAAAAGGATGTGCCTGCCCATATACGGAATCCACATCTCCATAAACATCAATGAGACTGACTCGTTTACTATTTTGTAGTAGGGCTCTTGGTCACACACTATCTATAGGACTCTGGTTGGCCCATTGGGCTGGAAGATCAATTCTCTTTAAAAGCTCATTATGACTTGCATAAATTCTGAGAGGCTTAGAGCAAGTAAACAGTTGTACTGTATTTTTAGTGATCTAGGTTTTCAAAAACCAGAGAGTGGTTTAAGAGTAATGCATCCATAGGCATTACTTTTATAGTGGTTTCTATCTCATAGGATTTCAGATATGAATTATCAATGACTGCGTTTGTAGGTTAGTATATTTTATGCTTTAAAGAAATTGTTATGTATGTTTTTGATCCTTATATTTAATATATTTCTTACGATTGGTATCAGAGCAAGGTTAATATGCAAAATAAATTCCTTTGTAATTTATCGTTATACTGATTGTGTTCCCGTTATGTATATTGATTTGTGTTCGACCATTGATCATTCATGTGTATATGTTATTTATTATTTCCTCATGATGAATAAGAGATTTCATGTTATGTATGAAATCTCTGTGAGGCTTATATGTACGTGACTCAATTGTTTATTTATTTTTTGCCTTTTTCTTTCTTTATTTTGGACCCGAGCACATGTTAAAGATCAAACCAAAAACAAAAAAACAGAAACAAAAAAAGGGTGGGAATATGTGCTTACACTATCAGTGAACTTGAAAAACGTGCAGATCAATTTTGTGAAGGAAAACAAAGCGAAATCCTTATGCTGAAATATATATATATATATATATATATATATATATATATATATATATATATAATAAATCTAACATCGTTGCCTTAATTATAATACAAAAAAATTTTGCTTGATTGTGTTTTTTGTATGGAATGAATATTTTATGAGCCTTGATTTTGGTATGAAACACACAAATTTGGAATGAATCAAGTTATTTATTTATTTATTTTCTTATTATTCAATTCCAAATTTTTTGAATTAAATTATCTACTTTTAGAATTGGATTGTGTTATCTTTCCCTAAAGAGACTTTGTACCTAGTTGATATAGTGGTGTGAGATTTTAGGTACTCACCTGTCGTGAGACTTATTTTTATTTTATTTTTTTTACCTGCGTTATGTGTACCAATGTAATGTGTGTTGGCATAGTGGAAATTTTTACCTATTTCATGAAATTGCCAATGTGTTAATTTTCTCCCACTTATGAACTAGAGTCTATATGGGCAATAGGGCTACCCTATAGGTGGTTTTAGTTGTTTTGTATGACGCTTTGAATGGCAGTGGAAGTTGATTGAATGACATAAAACTTAGGGTCTGAGTTTCCTTATTGATAATTTAGTTCTATGCATTTTATTGTGATTATTTGGTTGCGGTCACTAGCCCATGAAATGGTATCTTTTGTGCTACAAAGACCCTAGCGATATTGATTTTATGTTTTTTGTTGAGGGGTTGGAAAATAATCATTGTTTTATATATTTTAAATGCCTTGTTGTGTTGGGTATTTTTATAGCTAGTGGCACCCCCAGATGTTACGCGATAGTTGCCATGATGAAATTAGATGAGACCCGATTATCGGAAGTGGAAGAAGACTTTGGTTATTAATATGAAATTTATGAAATTGGATTTGGCTTTGGAAATAGATCCCCTAGAGAAATTGACTGATAAGAGCAATGCAACTGTTAAGAAACTTTATGAGGATTGGAAGTACTCTAACAAGTGTTGTATGATGATGATGGAGAATTGCATGGATGAAGTTGTATATGCTAGCATTCCTAAGGTGGATACAACAAAGGGACTTCTTGAGGAGATAGGAAATAAGTTTATCAAGTTTGATATGAATGAGAAGCATCATTACTTGTACCTTTTGAATAATACTAAATATGATAGAGTTAAAGGAGTAAGGGACCATATTATGTTACTTTCTTCCTATTATAATAAGCTGAAGGGCCTTAAGATGGACATTGGAGGAGGTGTTCATGGCCTATTCTATAATGAAAGTCTTCCATCTTGGTTTGATAATGTAATATAAAAAAAAAAAAGGTCTGAGGGTTTGAGTTACCTTGCAGAAGGACGGTAGTAGCTTGAGAGGCCCATTGCTATCCTTGTGAGGAGGAGGATGACATTAAGCTAAGCAGTCGAGATTCATTGTTATGGTATTGTCGGTAGACAAGTCTAAAGTTTTCAGAAGAGGACAAGTTCAAGCCTAATGGGAAGAAATTTTCTAGGATGAAGCTTAAAGGGCCTAAGGATGTCATTCATTACATGGGAGAAAGGAAGAAATGCTTTAATGAGAAGGTGCTTCTCTGAAGGTTGGACACGAGAAGATGAAACATTTGGAAATTAAAAGGAAAGCAAGAGAAGAAAGATAATATTTTAATGATTGAGATCAATATTATTGATGTTCCTATGAATACTTGGTTTTTTTTTGGTGAAGGAAGACTACAAATAAGGCATTCTACAAATACGATTAAAAGAAGTTCCATAATAATCTTCAAAGGAAAATTTTCTAACATCTTTAGGAAACTTTGATATGAATAAATGAATTAATCACTATAAATACCTTTCATAGCTAAACAATCTGTTGTTTCTATTATTCCCTATAAATATGACAATAATTTAAAATATTTAGATTCTAAGCAAGTCCCTAAATATCCTCCATTAGAAGATTAATTGAGCTTGGTAAACTACTTTTCTTATTATAATGATCTATAATTACTTTAGAGTCCCCTTGATCTCGAGTTGAAAAAAGCCATTAAGTCTTATCGCTAGAATCCCATCACTTTCAAGCCACACATTCTACATTAATTATCGAAGCATTGCCTAGATGTTTGCTTCCAGCCATCTTAGTACTTCTATTGGTGTCTCTAATAACCCATCCTGAAGCACTAATATTGTTAATCCTTGAACCATCAAAATTTAATTTGAATCTTCCATTAATTGGAGAAATTCATCGTATCCATTTTTCAACTCTACGAGGGATATTACATCCCTTGTTGTTAAAACAAGATTCATTCATAAACTCATTAAGATTTTGAAAAGTTAAAGTAGCTTTCTCAATATTGAGGAATGGGTTGGTTTTGATTTTCCTATAAACAACATGGTTTCCATAAGTCCAAATATTCCAAAGAATGATAACAATTTTTTCCATAGGATGTTTTAAAATTTTACAATTGGTTTTATAGTTTTTATAAACCAATTCAAGCCAAGAAAGGAAATTACCTTCATAAAAGAGAGGAACAAGAGACAATTATATATGCGATATAAAATTCCTTGAACAAAATGGCGATATTTAAAAATATGATCAATATTTTCACTATTCTGATTGCAAAGAAAACAAGAATTTGTATTGTCTAGTCTTCTACCAATTAGAAATTCACAAGTGGGGAGCGTTTCTCTAAGAAGCAACCAAAGGAAAACCTTTATTTTCGGAAGCAAATTTAAATTCCAGAACCAATTTAAGAATTTATGTCTAGGATGCACTAAAGGCTTTCTCATTCCTCAAGTTGCTGACTTAAGTGTAAACTTTCCATCAAACGACACGAGGATTCTATCTCAGCGGGATTCGAGGAATAGAAAGATTACTTTAATATCTACTGCTTTATTTTGAGGGAGGATAGAAGAAATAGAATGGATATTCCATTCCTTAGTATCATGATTTATAAAATCATGCACTTTGGCATCCAAACTAATGTAATGTAAATTATTCTCGTCCACGAAAGAAACAAAAGGCATCATAGAAACCCAATAATCTGTCCAAAAGAAAACTTTTCTACCATCTCCTATACACCCCTTTAGGTTGGCCCCAATATACTTTCTATAATTAATAATTTCTTTCCACACAATAAAATCTGCATTCTTCTTTTCAGTGCGAAAAAATTTGTTGTCATAACATATTCCATGATTCTAGCCCAAATGCTATCTTTATCTGTGAGAATTCTCTAACCTAATTTATCTATTGAAGCATTATTGACATCATTATTTTTCCTAATTCCTAGGCCTCCTGCAGGCTTAGGTCTACAAACATCACCCCAAGCTACTAAAGGAAAACTTTGTTTTCATTATTCACCATATTTGGAAGCCATAAGAAATTTCTATTAATTCTATCTAAGTCTTCATTATTTGTTTTTGTAAGTTTAAAACAATTCATGAAGAGGGGAACTTGTCAAGTTAGCCTTTATAAGCATTATTCTCTTGAAAGGAAGCGGGCTTTCCATGAAGCTAGCTTTTTTTGGGATTTAAGAATCACTTTAGAAAAGTTGCTTCTTTTAACCCTATCTTGAATAATTAGACATCTAATACTTGCTAATATCATTAGACATTGAGATATTTAGAGCTTTCCCTAGTCTTTTCTTCATAGCCCCTTGAATATTGTTCGAATATTGAATTGAAGACTTATGAAAATTAACAAGTTGACCAGACATGGCACAAAAGATATGTAAGATTTTATTGATATTAGAGCAAGCTTTTAAAGAAGCTTTGATGAAGATGATACAATCATATGCAAACATAAGAAATGGAATTCTAGGCCCATGTCGATGAGTTTGTATGCCTAGGTGATTCTTACGGTTCTTTGATTGTATTACTAGTTCTCAACCTAGAAACTCAACACATAAAATGAAACTATAAGGGGATAGAGGATCTCCTTATCTAATACCTCTTGATGGTTGAATTTTCCCTTATGAGTTTCCATTTATTAATAATGAGTAAGGGACCGTGGAAATACATTCCATAACCCATCCAATCCATTTGGAATGAAAACCTAATTTTGAAAGAATTACCTTAATAAAATCCCATTCTAATCTATCATAAGCTTTTTTCATGTCAAGTTTAACAACCACTTTTCTTACATTTACCACTTTTAAGCTCTTTATTTTCTTCTTGATATCTGAGGAATGAAGTCAAACAACTCAAGATTTATCCTATGGTTTTTGATTTAAACCTTTTAGTGAAATCATTAATGAAAGCTAGCCAGAAATTCCATTTTGATCATCAAACCAAATTCCCTCACAGAGTCTCTAATCCCTCGATTTTGTTTTTTTCTTCTTCTATTAAGATCTATCGTTTGGAAATAACGATTATTTTATCACCTAGTGAGTCGAAGCTTGTCATGATTTTTTAGCTCACTTAATCTCTTCCAGTTTGAGTACTTGATTGAGATTTTGAGCTAAATCAACATTCTTCTTCCGAAGAGAAACATTGTGTGGATCAGTCATTAAGAGACCTTGTACCATATCAATCTCTTTTTCCAATCGCTTTATGTTTTCTTCCAAATTTCCTACATCCTGTCTATTTCAATCACTCACTTTCTGTCTCAAAACTTGGATCTTTTTAACCAGCTGAAACGCATTAGACCCTATAAAGGTTATATTCAGAATCCCACCATTTAACTCTTATTAGAGATGTGGACAAAATTCTCTCATCTGGTTTGGTTTTCATCTACAATTTTTGTCTAGTTACAAAATAATAGGTCCTTGATCAGACCTAATGATGAGGAGATTTTCAACCCTTGCATCCCTAAAGTGAAGGATCCATTGATCATTAATGAGAACTCTATCTATTTTTTCAAATATTGAAGAGGATTCTCTCATCTTATTAAACCAAGTATAGGGAAGTCCAAAGGATTCTAATTCCATCAAGTGACTTTTATCAATAAATTCAGAAAAATTATGCATTCTAGAAAAGTTGACTGTGGATCCACCTATCTTTTCATGAGGGTGTAAAATCTCATTAAAATCACCAATAATGGCCCAAGGCCCAACAACATAATTTTTAATATATAATAAATTTTCTCATATTTCTTTTTTGTTTGTGATGTTGAGGATAACCATATAAGAAAGTGATAAAAAAATTGATATTAAGATGAGAGAAATAGGCCATACAGTAGAACATTCTATTATTTTTCACAATAATATTCAAAGATACTGCAGTAGAGTTCCAGCACAACCATAAACCTCCAAAAAAACCCAACGAATTAACAAAGTAAAAACAATCAAATTGAAGTTTAGGCAAAATATCTAATGATCTACCAACATTAATTTTTGTTTTACAGATAAATAAAATCGGGATCAAACTTCTTAACTAGTTTCTTTACTTGAGACCAATCGGGACGACTTTTGCCCCTCTATTTCCAATGCCACAATCTTCATGAGACCGATTTAGTTGTTTTATGGACACCTTGCCCCACTTCTACCTTTTTGTTTCTCATTGTTATCAAAAATAGAAAAAACCTTTTTCTTTTCCTTTGAAGGAGTCCCATGGTAGGGTCGGCTAAATTAGGTAACCCTTCCTAGAGTTAAAACCATTCTTTGAACCTAAAGAACTAGTCCTCATTTTTGGTTGGACTTCAGTCCAAGAATCTTGCCCCTTCAAGAAAATTTTTACTTCAACAAGACCTTCAATTTCATCACCGTCATTAGTACAATCAAACTTTCTTTTGTGAAATTTATTCATAGTTATTAGGACATTCATCCAAACTAGGGTATATCCTTAAAGAAAATTTTTATCTTCCAAATTAGGACACTCATCAAGTTTGCGATCACTAAATCTATAACCAAAGTATCTTTCAGGGGGTTTGAAACCTGAATTAAGAAGATGCCTTAATTTCACATCTAGGTTTATTCTTAACAACACCAATAGTGAAAATTTGTTCCGACTAAACATAAAAAAATCAGTCAAAACATCAAGCGACAAAAAAAAAATAAGCTTCTAAATATCTCAAAAAACTTTCATGTTTAGAGGATAACTCCAAGATAAAGAGAAAGAATAAGAATCAAAGACTTTGAACTAGGAAAGGAGATGTGAGGTTACCTGAATCAGGATCTAACCATTTCAGAATAGGGCTTGGAACTTGGCGAAAGGAAAGAAAAATCATATCTCATCGAATCCCTTTCCTTAGCACTCATTTTCCAGGAAAAGATCTCTAATTTTATGGTTGACACCTGTACACACATAGGATAAAATAAGCCTTCATCTCCATGGATAACAAAATAAATCTTTATTAAACCTAGGAGGGTAATATGATCTCCAAAATAAAGCCCGATGATTAAAGATCGATATGTATTTCAAAAAAGAAGAAAGGAGATCATAGAGAACAAAACCCCACAATCTTTACATTTGTGAACCTAACTAAAAGAAAGCCATCAAGGCTCTTAGGTAAAAGCCAGCTTATTCGTTTTCTTTAGATTTATATTCCTGATGAATTTTGCCATGTATTCCTCCATTTTTTCCGATCCTGTAAGCCT
The DNA here is from genome assembly GCA_016808115.1 of Tetrastigma voinierianum. Lineage (NCBI taxonomy): Eukaryota > Viridiplantae > Streptophyta > Magnoliopsida > Vitales > Vitaceae > Tetrastigma > Tetrastigma voinierianum. The sequence goes on from JAEQBH010001187.1 coordinate 15,738, forward strand.
CTGAATCCATTTCACTCTCTATAATTTTAGAGAGAGAAGCTCCCTAACGTCGATTGCAAGGGATCATAATCAACAATTCATGTTACTAATTCATTGTAAGGGATGATAAGTCAAAGGGGGTTAACCAACCTTGAGCACCATGTGTATATGGGAGATAGCTCAATAGCGAAGGTGGATATTATAGGAATGTCAGTTGACACATGGATATGTTTTGGACTTTCAAGAAGTTTTCTATGTACCTTCTACGAGAAGAAACTTGTTTTCTATTTATTTTTTGGATAGTTAAGGTTATAATTTTCTGTTTGGAAATAACAAAGTTGAAATGTATAAGGGTGGTAAAGTGGTTGGTTTTTTGGAACCTTATGTGGCAATTTATATAGACTTTAGTTATTTATGCAGGTCTCCAATTGTTAATTAAGTACATTTGTTGCTCCTATTGTTGCTTCTGGTGAGATAATGATAATTCCTCAATGTCATGGCATAAGCATTTGGGACATATTTCTAGCCATAGAATGGAAAGGTTAGTGAATGATGGAATACTTCCTAATTTTGACTTCTTTGACTTGTTGACTTGTGTAGAATGTGTGAAAGGGAAGCTAATTTCCAAAGTACAAAAAGAGAAGATAGCAAGGTGTGGAGATGTTTTGGAGCTAATCCACACTGATATATGTGGACCTTTCACACCCACTTTTTTGGGTGGTTATAGGTATTTTATTACCTTCACTGATGATTTCACTCTTTATGGACATGTTGAGCTTATCTAAGAGAAGTCGGATTCTTTGGTTTCCTTTCAGGAGTTTAAGGTAAAAATGGAGTTTCAAAAGAATAAGAAGCTAAAATATATAAGGTCTATCAGAGGTGGTGAGTTTTATGGTAGATATGATGAGATTGGATGAAACCCGGGGCCATTTGCAGTTTATTTATGTGAGTGTGACATTGATGCACAATATACAATGTCTGGTACTCCTCAACATAATGACATAGTTAAGAGGAGAAATCGTACTTTGTTACATATGTTGCGTATTATGTTGGAAAATTCTAGCTTGCTAGATTACTAGTGGGGAGAGGCTTTGAGGACGACAACTTATATCTTGAATAAAGTTTCGAGTAAATTTGTTCCTAAGACACCTTTTAAATTGTGGTTAAGAAGAAAGCCTAATTTGCACGATTTTTGTGTATAGGGTTGCAAAGCTGAAGTGTGAATTTATAATCCCCAAATTAAGAAGTTGGATCCTATAACCATTAGTGGTTATTTTGTCGACTATTGCATAAGATCTACGGGTTTAGGATTTTTTTGTCCATCTCATACTACCAGAATTGTGGAGTCAAATAGGGCTATTTATTTAAAGATGATTTTGGATTTGATGATAGTAATGATCCAAGGGAGCATCAATTTATAGAAGAAAGTGTATTCATTTATGGTGTTATTGTTTCTAATAGAAATGTTTTTGATTCAGTTGTTGATGAACAAATAGTTGGTCATAATGATCTTATTGTTGATGAGTAGGATATTTCAGCTATTGCAGATGCTAGTGTGCCTTTTAGAAGGTCACAAAGGACTAGGACATCAACTATTCATGATGACTATGAGGTTTACTTGTAAGAGCATGATTTTGACATAAGTGATGATTCAAATCTAGTAACTTAAGAGGAGGCCATAAAGCAGATCGCACTCACATTTTTTGGTTGGATGTAGTGGAAGATGAAATGAAATTCATGGCATCAAATGGTGTTTGGGATTTGGTTAAATTACCATATGCTAGCAAGTCTATTGGGTGCAAGTGAGTTTATAAGACTAAAAGAGACTCTAATGATCAAATGGAGAGGTATAAGACTGGACTTGTTGGAAAAGGGTTTAGCCAAAAAGAAGGAATTTATTACACAGAGACATTCTCTCCCGTATCCACAAAGGATTCTTTTAGAATCATCATGGCGATTGTGGCGCATTATGACTTGGAGTTGTATCAAATGGATGTCAAAACCGCTTTTCTAAATGGTGATTTGTTTGAGGATGTGTATATGGTTCAACCAGTTGGCTTCCAGAAAACGGGGAATGGTAATATTGTTTGTAAACTTAAGAATTCGGTTTATGGTCTTAATTAGGCTTTGAGGAAATGGTATATGAAGTTTGATGAGGTTATCATTAGAAATGGTTTTAAAGAGATGTTGTTGATAGGTGCATATATATGAAGGTTAGGGGGAGCAGTTTTATATTTCTGGTGTTATATGTTGATGACATACTCTTGGCTACTAATGACACTGACTTGCTGGCTAAGACAAAGCAGACGTTATACAACCATTTTGATTTGAAAGATCTTGGCGAGGCTTCTTTTGTTTTGGGGATCAAGATTGTTCGAGATAGGTGTGGACCCTACCTGATCCATGGGCCGGCGTGACTCGCTTTTAAATGAAAAGAAATGTGGGTTGATTTTTGAGTTTTAGAAAATTCGTCCCCGAGGAGGAACGATTTTTCTTTGGAGTTTCCACTTACTTTTTGTTTTTATTTTATAAAGGGGAAAACCAAGTAAGAACAAAAAAAATCCCTATGCCTTTAGTATGGAAAAAGCACTCTGCGAAAAACTAGATTCTGGGTCCAGGGATCAGGTTACCTATCAGGAAGGTACCTCATATGAGGTAGCACCCCTCTAGGTCCGGAACTCGGTCTCTACTAGTGAATTGGGTATGTGGGACATTATATTTTATAATGTCCCGCATGGCTTCAAACCCTGTAGGAGTAAATTTGGGATGACCAACAACGCCTTCTTTACCTACTCTAGAAATTAGACTCTTGTTCTATCCACAGATTCTTCACCAAATCTTATCTTTCACATACGCAAATATAGTTGACTTGTTGCCCTATGATCGTTGGGAGGCCTAGTTACTTTTCTGTTTGATTGGTTTGTGGGATTCCCAAGAAGGAGCATAGTTCTTCTAGGTAGGGCCTTGATGGACTATAGGCCCCGGTGCACCTAATTTGAATGTCGATGATGATGATGCATTACCCTATCTAATTTATTTGTAACCGGTTGTCCTGATAATCGATGGACCACCATAATTCGTATCCAAATACCCCTAAATCTCGATAATACTGCTTCCATTTTCCATATAATTTGATGGGTCTATTTAAATTTTTTTTTAAAAAAAAAATCAAATGTTTGAAATATCCCAGAAAATTTTCATGAGGAAGAAGAAACAAAATAGATTCTATTTGAATGTTTGGTATGGAGAGATTTGACTCTCAACTTTGTCTATACAAAAATCTATATTTTATAATGTCTGGAAATGAATTAATGAAGTCCTCACGAGCGAAAGTGGAGGGCGGGAATGCCGTGATATTGGCGATATCTAATCCATGATGAGAGTTACATTCCCTAAACCCTAAACCCGATGTCAAGTTTGCACAAGGAGATATGTACCCACTCCAATGCCCTCAAATAAGTGTTTATATTTCATCTTAGATCTACCTCTCCACCTAAAAGAAAGAAAAATAAAAAGAAAAACAATATATACAAAGAGACTTCAACTCTTCCAAAAAGGTAAAAGCTTGTTGAAAGCTGCTGAAAAGCTCTTGATTCGAAGATATTATTTTCTACCCTAGCCCTTTCTATTTATAGGACTCATAATTGTTGGGCCAGAATTCTAGGCTAGAATTGTGGATTTCAATGTAGGCCCGGTTGATGGCTTTGTTGTCGTTGCTAGACTCTCACCCCTGGCTGCTTGAATTTGTCATGTGCACGCCTAGTAAATTTTCTTGGGGTTCCCAACGAAATTTACTTCCTCACTAAAAATTATAAATTTTTATCTATATTTCCAAACGATATTATTTCATCAGTGATTGTATTATTTAATGACGACTACTGTGAATATTTGTTACTTAATATTGTCCCTATTTACTTACAAAATGATTTTGTAAGTGAATATTTTATTTGATAAAGAGTTCAAAATTTTCATGAATAAAATCTTATTAAATTGTTATAATATATAATAAATAATAGACTTGTTAGTCTATTATTTCGTTGCAACCCTCCAAGGTAATTCTTAAGCTAAATATTGGGTGAATTCACACACACTGTATTAGGTATTGCTTTAATACAAAGGGGTGGATTTGGGGATGGTGCTCAGTGGATTGACAAATGAAACATGGATGGTTAGGCATAGATGCCTCAGTCACTGCTCGCACCTCATGGTGATTTCGCATTTCAAGGTCCTCCAACCTTCTGGTTAAGGTGGATAGCTTTGCCTTCATTTCCATGTCCTCTGTGATTGAGCACATGCCTCCCCTTGAATTTTCTGCAGGTCTCATACTCTTTGCCTCTCTAGGGTTGGGTTCATCCCATGCTTTGGATGTCTCAGCCACATAGTTCAAGAAATCCATGGCTTCCTCTGGATGTTTGCTCATGAAGTCCCCCCCGCACATGGTTTCCAATAACTGCTTCATAGCAGGGGACATTCCATTATAGAAATGGTTAACCAACATCCAAGAATCAAAGCCATGGTGAGGGCAAGCACTGATGGTCTCTAGGTACCTTTCCCAACACTAGTAGAATTTCTCATTTTCTAGGGCTGTGAAGGTGTAAATTTCCCTCTTCAGGCTGTTGGTTTTATGGGTAATATTGTTGCGACAAAGGTAGAGACCATCATTTCCATGTGATGACCTTCAAGCTTTTTCTTATTCGGAGCATATTAGAGGCGTGAAAAGTGGTATATGTTTTCTCAAGCATGTCCTCATCCGAGACCTTTTCTCCACATAATTTTACTTGAGAGCTAATTTTGAACAAGGCTGAGTTATAGTCACTGGCCGACTTAAAATCTTGTAGTAGTAAATGAATCCAATCATAACGGGTCCTTGGAAGTATTACGGTCCAAGGACAAGCATTTGGATTTACCAGTCAAAAATCCACTTTTCTTCCTCTGTAAATAGCATCTCTAGAGCATACTTGCTCAACCGGGTGTATTCCCTCTGATACTCTATCACTCTCATTTGCCTCTACTTCAAATTATGGAACTCTCTTCTCATATTGCTAAGGTAGATATGACCCACGTATTGTTTCCTAAATTTTGGCGTAACACTTTCCGGTGTGTAGTTCTAGTCAAAGACACCTACCACTAGTAAGCGTCATCCTGAAGTAGTGAGATTGCACACTCTAAATTTTCCTCTGGTGTGCAATGCATTTGTCGAAGCATTCTCTCTGTTCTTTGAGCCAATTTTCTGCCATGGAAGGCTCATCATCTTTCTTTCCAAGAAAATCTATGGGTCGGTATCTTGCCATTCTCTCAATTGCTGTCCTCTAAGGGATAACTTGGGTTGGTTGCGTTGCTCTTTGCAGTGCTTGAGCTATCTGTTGAAGGATATCCATAGTACCTTCTGCGACTTGTCCTTGTTCATGTATCAATGGAGCATGGGACGCTTGCCCACCATCCACACAAGCAGCTAGTTGGACGACTTCCAGAGTCACCTCTGACTCCATGGTGGCCTGAACTTTCCACGCTTAACCTATTAAGACCGACAAGATCCATATCAAAATCACGTCATCATTTTATATGCAAATGCAATGCATGTCACACATAATTTCAAAAATCAATTTATAGAATCGCCTGAACCTAGGCTCTGATACCAACAATAAATTGTTGTGCCCCCTTTGACCCGATAAATTTAAAAAATTTGGACGGGGCCTTGAACCCAGCTAAAATCCATTTATCTGTAAAACACATTTCATATACTTATTTTCGATGAGATATTTAATATCCATTTAAATCATATTTATGTATGTATGAAAATATGATCTCATTACTAATACACATTATATATATAAAAATATACATAAATCATGGTAGAGAGCCCATCATTTTCTCAATTCCCACATTTATACAAGACGACATTTCTTGCCCTTTTCAAATCATTTACAAAACATTGTAGTTCATGTCTAAATGTAAGTCAAAATATACTCTTCCCATGAAGATTTATTCATCTTTGTTTACAATGAAAAACAATTACATGATTTTTTTTCTTTGAAATGAAATGTATGCATGAGAAGGAGCATTTACTTATACTCCGCACGATTCAACGATGACACTTAGGGGTGCCACATAAGGAAGAAATTCAACATGTTGATAAGGATGGATTAGGGTGAATTCCCTTTATACTCTGGACAAAACATGGATTTGTCCAGAGTATTGATAATTATCAACATGTTGGCGAGATTTCTTCGTATGTAGCACCACTGACTCATCGATATCATGCGAGTAGCAAATAAATGCTGGTTATCTGCATTTTCATTTCAAAGAAAACTCAATATTTTGCATTGCAAACAATTACATGATGCAGCTGCAACATTTTATCACTATAGGCATGCCTATCTATCTAACTACCCGGTCATAAGCAGACAATCAGTTTTATTATGTTTTCTTAGCAATCTTTCATATATCAGAAAAACATATCCCATATACATGAATAACTACTGATATCATGTATACCTATGAGATATTCATTATCAAATAATTTCTTATAAACATTTAACTGTACTTTGCACTTTTTCATATAATAAAAATATACGTGTATTCTCTTTAGCTTCCATAACACATGTTATCATGATCACCTTACTATGATGCATTATTTCATATAACAATAAATTTATATAGCCTTTATACAATTTCAGTTTCCATAACCAATTACGCTGAAACGCCGAGTTCAAAATGACTCCAGATCCATTTTCAACTACAATTTTGACCATGTAAACAGGATTGTTAGACAAAGTGATATTCTAACCCAATATACCCCTATGTCTTAAGTTTCCTATGGTTCAAAAATCATGTCATTTGGACTTTTAATTTGGGAGATATGGTCCTAATATCCAGACCACACCGAAACAGTTTTCAGGGATTGAATTGTTCCCTTATTTTGAAAAAATTCCTGGGAACAATGGGAACCAATTTGGTTACACTTTCTTCATGAAAGTTGTTCTCCTAGATTTCTAGTTTACCCAAAAATTGGAATAACTTCATTTGGATCAACCTATCCAAAGATGTATTTCGAACCTTTCGAAATTTGATGCAGACCGAACCTTAACTAACTAAAAATAGAGCTCCACTTTGATGAATTTCTGGGCACAATGGGGTCTGGGCACAATGGGGTCCCAATATGAATAAATGTCCTTCATGAAAGTTATTCTACAAGAAGTCTATTTTACCCAGAAATTAGAATCACTAAAACTCGAGGATGTAGGCTAAAACATCGGCTTGGTTTGGTAGTTTGGACTTCATCGGGGATTGAACTTTGGACCCAAATTCAAGGGTCTTATGACAATAATCGGACCTTGAGGTCTTCAATACATTTGCAGCTAAGGGAATTAAGATTCTCCTCAAATTGGAATAACCCAATTCAGAGATCTCTAGGCCAAGATATGGTCAAATAACTCACTTAGGGTTTGGGGAAATTTACAACATCTTCCCTTACCAACCCTACTTCTCCTTACATCAATTTCTTCCTCATTTGAAGAACCCAACAAACAACAAATGCAAAACAGTTCAAAATATCTGACAAACTCGACAAGATTGGAAATCTACGCGCCGGGTGGAATCTTATATTAATGGAGGAGTGTGTGAATGTTGGGTTAAATGGAAAATGAACTGAGGCTAACCCAAAATATAGTTTAATTTTTGAGACATAGTTTAATTTTCCATTAGGGTTTAAAGCTCATTCCATTCAAAAGATAGTGGTATAAAACGTTCAAGTATACCAACTGACTTCACCTGCAGATGTCGGTATATGTGAAGAATATCCTGCTTGATGTTGATGTCTATTACGCCAAACTTCCCCTCACGCTCCAGAACATAATGGGTATTCTGAACACTAACATCAGCATATTGTTGAAACGGGTCTTACTCTCCTGCATCAGGCGTCCATCTCTCTCACCTTTTAGCCGTATGCCTTTGTTACGACTATCTATTTAATCAATAGAATGCCTAAAGTTGGTATTTCTCTTGGTTCCTCTTATTAAAAGTTATTCCACAAAGATCCTGACCCATCCAAACTCCATGTCTTCGGTTGTTTATGTTTTCCTTGGTTACGTCCTAAAAACTAGATCCTAACTCCAGTCCCTATGTCTTTCTCGGTTACTCTCTTACTTAGAGTGCCTTTCTTTGTTTTGATCCTATACTCCACAAAATCTTTGTGTCTCGTCATGTCAAGTTTGTGGAAAATGTTTTCCCGTTCACGTCCCCACCGATGAGCCACCGGACTCTGCGCTCCCGCTTCATCGTCCGCTCGCCCGATTGTCACGCATTGTCGGCCTCGATCAATTACACCGTGACCTCACCCAAACTCCTTCGATCATCCCCTTCCCCTACCAGATCTCATGCAGACTTGCCTCTCCCATACCTATACCACCGACCTCGCCCATCGTGCTCGAGCATAGGTGGCCTAACCTGCTGCCTTCCTCACAATCACTCCACCATCCTTCCACCAGCCTGTCTCCCAAACCCCGTTGATTCCATTCCAGCAGCCTTCCCCTTATGCTAGACTATTGGGTCTAGCACCCTTCCCACCCTCACCCAGCTCTCCTCCCGACCCTCTCACCCATTCCTACTAGCTCCCCCACTAGTCCCTCTTCTACCTCTCCCCCACTAAACCATCATCCCATAGAACCGTTCTAAGAATGCCATTATCAAACCTAACCAGGATATGTAGCCTCTGGCCGAACTCCCTCCTCTCCTTTGAACCCTTGCTGTCACCAAACCCTCAGGATCAGGAGTGTGGGTAATGCGGGAAAGATATGATGCTCTTATCGAGACGATACTTGGACTCTGGTTCCCCCTTAGCCCAGGGTAGAATATAGTGGGTAGCAAATGGGTGTTTCGCATTAAAGCAAAACACGATACCCAGATGTTTGGGTTTTGTTGAGCTTTAAACTAACCCTTCATCGGATAGTCAATTTAAACTATGTTTCGAGGTTGGAAACAAACCCAATCTCATGAAACGACTAAAATCCTAAACAATCTCATTTGGTTGACCTTTATGAGATTGAATGTTATTAAACAATTTAATTTATGAGATTGGAAATTATTTCAGAAAATGACTAATATCTGGCTTCGAATTTGCTGCCATGATATTTGAGCAAGAATTATTTATCTTGGATATTGGATCTTTGAAATCCACTTGGATCACTATGAATCTTGAAATACTATCAAAGAAGGAAATATCGCATCCCAACATGATCGTGCTAAAGCTTTAATATTCCTTCTCCATCATATTGATGAAGGCCTCAAAAGTGAATATCTTATGGTCAAGGATTCATTGATCCTCTAGAAAAGTTTGAAAGAACGGTATGACCATCAAAAGACCGTAATACTTCCAAGGACCCGTTATGATTGGATTCATTTACGACTACAAGATTTTAAGTCGGCTAGTGACTATAACTCAGCCTTGTTCAAAATTAGCTCTCAACTAAAATTATGTGGGGAAAAGGTCTCGGATGAGGACATGCTTGAGAAAACATATACCACTTTTCATGCCTCTAATATGCTCCTACATCAACAATATAGAGAGCATTGTTTTACCAAATATTCTAATTTAATTACATATCTTCTTGTAGCTGAGAAGAATAATGAATTGTTATTAAAAAATCACCAATCTCGCCTTATCGGATCTATATCATTGCCTGAAGCCAATGCCATAATTCAAACTAATAGACGTGGGCATGGACGTGGGCGTGGATATTTTTATGGATGAAGCCGAGGCCATAGTCATAGCACAATGGTTACCGCCCTCCTTGTTCTTGACGTGGTAGTATACTAATCATATAATTTTGTTATATTCATTTATAATAATCGGGACAAAATCTGTAACAATCATAGATTACAATCATATAATCTGTAACAAAATTAATCCATCATAAATCATGTAAATTCTACCCGACTGAATTTACATGAATCTCACATTCTACATGTAAAAGACATCGCTTTAATTTTGTAGGCTAACCCAAAATGACTAGAATGTGAATGGAAAATAACCCAAAATATCATAGTTTAATTTTCGAGCTTTAAACTAACCCAAGAGGCTGTTGTCTCACAAACCCAAAGGATAGTCAGTTTCAGGGTTAGTTTAATTTATAACTAAAGCTCAGATTTATAACCTATTAAGTTTAGTTTCATCTGAAACTTTACCATTTATTTGTGAGGTGTTTGGAATTGAATATACTAAAAACAACGACTGTCTCATATCTCCCTTATCTCCTTCCTTTCTTTCTCTAAATTCTCTCTCTTAGCCCTAGGTTTCCTACAACGGTTAAGCTGCAAATGAAGTCGAACAAACCCTTTTATATGGTCTTAAAGCAAGCATGAGGTGGTAAGCCCTAAAGGTACCGATTTTTCCAAATTGCTTTGGTCCTTGTAACTGTATGCTTTTTCGTAGTTGAGTCCCTCAGTTCATTTTTATTAAAATGAACCCCCACAGAGGTAATACATTAACTTAAGCTACTAACTAAACAAAATTAGCCTTAATCTGAGTTTTACTCTTCACAGTGTGTGTAACTAAACTAGTTTTAACCTCAACTATGATTAACTACTAACATAATAATTGTGTTGTTAGTACCACTAGGTGTTATAGAAAAGTTACTCCTATTTTGCAACTTTATTGCTTTCTTGGAGAAATGTGACACTTTTTTTTTATGGGTAAACAAACAATATGTTTTAACCACAAAAAAGAATACATCATGTAATCAAGGATAATTGAAGGAAAAATTGTGTATTTCATTGATCACAAATAACCTATTTATATACAAGACAATTCCTAAATCAAATAGGAAAGAATATGAAGTTTCCTAACTCTACATGAATACATGTTTCCTTTTCCCAACTAGTTTCTAATTCTACAATATTATAACATTCACTCTCAAGTTAGAGCATAGATGTTGATCATGCCCAACTTGTTACAAAGATAAATGACTCGATCGCCACTCAAAGGTTTTGTGAAGATATCTCCTAATTGTTCTCCAGTCTTTACATATCTTGTGAGATCAACCCCAACTAGATTTTCTCACGGACAAAATGACAATCTATCTCAATATGTTTGGTCCATTCATGAAATACCGCGTTGGATGCTATATGCATGACAGCTTGGTTATCACACCAAAGCTTCACTGGTACTGAAGTTTTGATGCCCACTTCCATTAATAATTGACGTATCCACATGATTTCGCATACAGACTATGCCATAGCTCTATACTCAGACTCCGCACTAGACCGTGAGACAACTTTGCTTCTTACTTTTGCATGAGATCAGATTTCGTTAAAAAAAGACACAATATCTTAAGGTGGATCTCCTATCTTTCTTAGATCCTGCCCAATGTGCTTCAGAAAAGCATTTAATTATGATATGCCCATGCTTCTTATACAATATTCTACATCCAGGAGCTTCTTTCAAATACCATAGGATATGCTCTACAACTGCCCAATGATTGATTGTGGGAGATGACATATACTGACTAAAATGAGAATGTTTTATACTCGAATGTTGTAGGCTAACCCAAATGACTACACATCTCCCTTATCATCTTTCATAAACTGGTATATTCATTGTAAATTAGTGGCCATTGATATTTTTCTCCAGGGCGTGAATTGAGCCTACCTTCAAGGGTATTTAGTCCTCTAATGATCCTACCATTAGGTTTGCAATCCTCATAAGTACATCTCCTAATATAGTTGTTTGAACTCATTTCATTATCAAAGCATTAGGAGCATTAGGAGCATTATGAAGATTGAGATTGAGGAGCATTTCATGAATGCATGAGCAGAGATTTTCAATCTTCATAATGCTTTGATAATGATTATAAAATTAGGTTGGTTGAGGAAACTTTTTCTAAGCTGGGGCGGTAGGCAGTGGTCTAACTTAATTATAGGTTTGGTATACCCATTTCATGAATGCATGGTCAGATCTTTACTTCGACACTGCGAAGTTTTGACGTTAACCCTAAATCTCTTGTCTTTGTCCTCATACATGTTCACTCGATACCTGTGCGATGATAAAAACAATGCCCTAAACATTTTCATGCTTAGTGGTTCTATACAATTTTCTCTTCATTTCAGTTTAAATCAATTCATGCAATGTTTATAAAACAATGCTTTTGTACATTTTTCAATGACCAATGCAGTAATATATATATATATATATATATATATATATATATATATATATATATATATATATATATATATATATTCATTTCATTACATTCAGTACACAATTCATTGATCATTTCAAGTTATACAATTTCGTATGCACTAAATCATTCAAATCACAAATCATGCACTTTTCAATCTAATTATCATTTTGCCCTTATCAATTTAACCCTATGCTTTGGTTGCACGGGATACTTGAATCAACGGCACGGAGTCCGCTAGTACAACGACCGGTATAAAAATGGTTTATTTTTTTTTTTTTTTTTTTTTTTTTTTTTTTTTTTTTTTTTTTTTTTTTCTTTCTGATCACAGTCCGGCCCCAGGCTGTGGCGGGTGTTAAAATCCCAATTTCGTGAACACTCTGGAAATACTATCTGCTGGGTACGGATCGAAGTGACACTTCATTACATTTGGCGCAGTACTGCTAATTTGACCCTTATTGGTATACCAATATATCCTTAACTCAAATTTAACAGTTAACATTCTTTTAAGAGCATTCAAATCATTCAATGCAATTTACAATAGTGTATATACATTTGGATACAATAATTTATTTTTCAACACTCATGAAAATTTTCATATGCAATTTATTTCGCAATCGGTTGTCTCAAATCAATTTAAAAAAAATCAATCTGCAATTTATCATAAATCATTTCAATATTGAAACAATGAAAGAAGAGTGTAGAACAAACTTTCACAAATTTGAAACAAAAGAGAGATTGAAGAACAAACCCAAAAAGGTTGTCGCTCTTTGATTCCTATTCTCAGAATCCTGTTCTTGGGTCAAGCTTCCTCGTCACCAACCCCTAATCCATCACAAATATATCACTATCAAGAAACGATCCGAAAGAAAATCGGTTATTGCATTAGGATTTTTGGTTAGGGTTGATGTCTACCCAATACTCCTTCACTTGAAAAAAATTTTGGCGACACATGCGCCATATTTTTATCATAATTCCTTCAATAAATGATAGCTCTATGATTCTATTTTCAGTAGGATTTGGAATCATCTCATTTGGATCACTGAAACTCAAGTTATAGCATTTTAATGCCAAACTAGTCGATATGCCCAGCTCACTAGACCACCTACTGTTTTTTTTTTTTTTTATTTCTGGGCTCTTAACTCCATAAATTAGTAATGGTTCCATCACTTATTTGAAGCTATGGTTATAAGGTTTCTTCTCCAATTGGAATCATCCAATTTGGATCACCAAAACTCAAGTTATTGCATTTTACATCTAGACTACTCCAATTTGCAAAACAGAATCTGCATATAGCTCCACTTTGACATATTTCTAGGCACTTTGGGGTTGCAAATTACATACACTTCCTTCAAGTAAATTATTCCTCTAGAATTTTAGTTTACCCATAATTTTTAATGACTCAATTTTGATGAGTGAAACTCAACTTATGGCCAAAACACCACAACTACACCCAGAATAGAGCATATCCGTGAGATACAAAAAACTCACCTTTAAGCCCATATTCGGGAGCCTTAAAGCTACAATTTGCTCCTGGTCTCTTCTATAAACTTCTAGATCTAGCTCTTATGGTTCTTTACCAATTAGAATCACTCAATTTGGATGATTATAACTTAACCTATAGCCAACACAAGAACATGATTTTTGAAAAAAATTTGACAGCAACTCCTTTGAAACCTCACCATTTCCTTTATACAAAAAAGTTCTCAAAACCAATCCAAACCAATCAAGACAACCAAACACAACTTAGATCAAATCCCCAAAACTTTTTTACAACCAACACAACAACTTTCATCCAAAAATTTTGGGGTTTCATCAACAACCCCAAAGAAAAACGGAGTTAGAGGTTTTGTTTCCTACAATTAATCTTTTTAATTCTTATTACAAGCATCCTTCTTCCTCTTGATCACTTAAACTCTTGGTTACTTGGAGAAAATCACCAATCCCCTTTCTCCACAAGCCCTAGCTCTCTCTTTCTCTCTCAAAACGGAAATGCCCAAATGTGAAAATGGCTTTCTAAGACCAAAATTGGTCTTTAATCCCATTATATGGCTAAGGCCATGTTTGGCTACTCCATTAATTCCCATTTCTCATTTTTGCCATTTCACACTTCATTTCACTTTCATTTCATTTTATTCACATTTTAACATTACACTCCTCATTGGGTTATAGGTCCCATTTGACATTTTTTTTCTAAATTTATTTGGCTCTTGTAAAATTTTGGATTTTTATCATTTTTTGTTTTTAGTCATTTAAACGTCGGAAAAATATAATTGAATTTATTTTACACCCTAAACATGTTATAAAACTGTTAGGATATTTTCAGGGCATTACAACTACCCCTTACTAAAAAACCAAACTCACCCATAACATGAGGATTTGAACATAGAACATAATTGAGAACAGTGGTGAGGAGCAAGTTTAGGGGAGTTATTTTTCCATAGGAAAAATAACTCCAAATTGGTTGAAATGAGATAAGTTGAAAATCAAAAGAGGTTGGTAAAAAGGAAGAAGAAAAAAAAACAGAAAAATATGATGGATTTTTTGACCCACTTGCCATGGACATCGCAAGGACATGATGCGGTATGGGTGATAGTGGACCGGCTCATGAGGCCCCACGAATCCCATACCCTCAGATATTGAAGAAGGGTAAGTTGGAGAAGCAATTTGCCAAGTTTCTTGATATCTTCAAGAAACTACATATAAATATACCTTTCATGGATGCACTTGAGAACATGCCAAGTTACGTGAAGTTCATGAAAAAGATCTTAGCGAATAAGAAGAAGTTTAGGGAATATGAGACCATTTCATTTCGCTTACTGAGGAATGCAGTGCAATCCTACAAAAGAAGCTCCCACCAAAACTTCAAGATCCAAGTAGTTTTGCCTTACCGTTCTCTATTGGAAACTCGTTATCAGGTAGAGCTCTTTGTGACTTGGGAGCAAGTATCAACCTGATACCGCTCTCAATGTTTAAAAGGTTGAATTTGGGGGAAACCATGGGCTACAATTATTTGCGAATGGGCGGCGGTCCTACTGAGCACCCATGGCGTAATTGAAAATGTCTTAGTAAAAATAGGTGCTGAGATATCACAGAGTAGTTAATGATTGAGTCCCTTTCATGATTGTACATGCCAACTAAGTCGAGTCCATCGATCTAGGGTGGGTACAAATTTTTCGAGCTCAATGCATTTTGCTACTCTGTGTCTACTACCCCGACTGATAATATCACGACCACTCAATTGTTATTCATGACCAAACTCGAATAAACTTGAAGCTTTTGAAAGCCTCAATGATGAACAAATTCAAATAGCAATGCAAGAACATGCCTCTACACAAACCCATGAGTTTTAATTATGAGGAGGCGTATTATCTCAACTATAATGAGGGTTATATATATGAGGATTTCCCTTATGGAAATCCAAGATTCCAAGGACAAGAAATTTCTAGCTCTAGTTTCCAAAGACAAGAGAAGCAATCATCTTTTGAAGAGAATGTTCTAACTCTCTTAAATGACATAAAGAAAAACAATGATAACATCATCAACAGAAAAGAATAAGAGAACATGAAGGTCTCTGAGGAAACTTGGAGGAAAATCGGCTTGGGCAATTGATCCTTATCATCAAGGGGAAATCTACCAGGTCACACTCGAGCAATAATGAAGACAAGGTTGTAAGGAGTGTGACAAAGTTAGGCCAAGCTCAAAAAGAAAGGACAAGGCAAATGGCAACAGAACATGTCGTGACATCCAAAATTATATCTCGACAAAGAATGTAATGAAGTACTGGAAAGAATGTCGTGACATAAAAAAAAATGATTGTCGCAATAAAAAAAAATGAAGAAGACTAGAAGTATGTCGCGACAGTTTTACCTTTTGTAGCGACAAAAGCTGACAAGAGTTTAAGAACAATTACTGGGACAAAGTTTGCAATGTCGTGACCAACCATCTTGAGACTAATAATGCAAGGCATGGAAATTATGTCGCGACATCAGAAACTTATGTTGCGACAATTACCAGATGAAGTTAGTTGAACTTTTTCGCAACATTTCGAAAGTATGTCGCAAAATAATTCGACGAAAGGGCAAAGAACAGTGTCACGATATTCCTGTCATTGTCGTGAGAATTATGGAGAAGATTTGAGACATATACTGAAACTTTGTCATGACATTTGAAAAGTTTGTCGCGACAATCACTTAAGAAGGATACCCACGGGATCCATTGCTAAGACTCTTCGTTTAACCCATTCAGACGATCCTGTATACTCTGCTTTTAGTTACCCAGAAAATTTTCATCGAATTCCGAGAGAGTCGGAATTTTCACTTTTTTCGAAGGTGATGGGTGTCAATGGACCCCAAAAATGAGATTTTTGAAGAAAATATTAGACGTTGGGTAATAATTTAAAGAAAGTTCGTATAAGATAATTTGAATTTGAACCGGGACGAAATAAGTTATTTCGAGGTAAAAACGGACCCGAGCAAGGGGGGACACGTGGAGCGACGTGAGCCACGTATCCAAAATATAAAAGGAAAAAAAAAAATCTTTCATTTTGGGGTTTTGAACTAGAGAGAGAGAGGGAGAGAAAAAAAAGAAAATGAGAAATTCAAACTTCTCTCTTCGATCCACGAAGTTCCATCCATCGAAATTCTTCGGGGCCAAGACCGAAAGTTCATCTACTCGACGAGGGCTACGCGTGGGTACCCGAAAAAATGAGATTTCGTTGGGGATTCAAGCTAAAAGTTCGGGAAATCAAAGGTTTCCGGTTTAGGAAGTGTCCACAGGACTTTCTATAGTTTCTTCTATGCTCCAAGAGGTAGGGATTCTTCATATTTTGGTTTATTTTCCATCCTAGGTGCTGTTTGGTTGAGTTTTAATGCTCTAAGGGGCTGTTTGGAAAAATAATGGGTTATGGGAATAGTGCCCTATTTATACCCTATATGATATCCAGTATTTGGGGCTGATTTTGGGTTAGATAAAGAGGTAATTTGGGATAGTGTTCTGCATGGAAAATGTAGTTGAAGTTGTGAACTTGATATTAGGATTTTGGATCACCCAAATTGGACCTCTATAACCCAAGTTATGGTCCGTTTTCCGGGACTGCCACAGGCTGCACTGTTTTGGCCGAACCTATTGTCCAGATTTTTGGAACTGATTTTCGGTTAAGAAAACATGAGAATTTGGACTAGTATTCTTCAACGAAATTGTATCTCTATCTGAGAACTTGATGTTAGGCTTTTGAATCACCCAAATCAGACCTGTACAGCTCAAGTTATGGTCCATTTCCCAAGACTGCTACAACTTAGGTTGTTTAACATTTTGTGTCCAAATTTTGGGACTGTTAGGGGACTAGTTTCTGAACTTGTGACGCCCCAAAACCCGGGGATCCCGTTGACAACCCGTTAACCCATGGAATTTCTGTGGATTTCGAGTGACCCGATACCACACTGTTGTGTCCCATTTATCGGAATCCATATTTAAAAAAAAAAAAGAAAAAAATGAATGATCTCACTTTGTTTTGGGAGGCTATCGTATCTGACACAATAACCATAACCCATTCAGGGTCTCAACAGAAGTAGTGTTGATCACACAGGGTCCATATGTCCATATCCTCAATATACAACTATATCACAACTACCCGTGGACACCGAGTTACTCGGCACCACCTCAATACATCCCTTTACCAAGATCCATTCATTCACATTTAAATCTAAAATATGAAAGTAAAACACTTAATTGCAACCCGTAAGAGTCTGATCATGACCCTCTTACCATAATTACATACCGACTATTTAGACAATAGTCCTAAAAGAATTTAATTACAATTCTTTTATACAAAATACTTTTTACAAAAGTAATATCAAGGTCACACATTGGCCTCCTTCATAATCACGGCCTCGTCGGAGCGCCGTCTCCCTGTACACTCCTGTACTTGAAAGGGGGTCCCACGACGGGGTGAGCAATGCCCAGTAGAGAATAATTCCTACAAGGGCTACTTCCCATCTAAGTGCACATGCAATGTCATTTCACACATTCAAGTAAAAACATACGCATTCCTACTCAAATGTCTACATGCCATGGATGAGAACATGACTCACCTTATCCCATGTCTCGAGTCCTTATCGACTCCCTCACACATGCATATGCCAAGTGTGAAAATCGTCATTGGTGTTTCACCTAATGACTTAACGGATGGAGCACCCTTCAATATTTATTTAATTTCATCAAATCCCCTGTGTTTTTTAGATTGGCAATTCCCGGGGTCTCACCACCGGAGCTTAGCATGCCTTGACACTTTCATGAACTCATCATTTGGATCGTATGTCGACCCGAGAATAAAATTTGGGTCTTTCACCCTAGGGGGGAGATCTGCCCCATCTTGATTCACCCAAACACGTGATTTATTATTATTATTATTATTGTTTTACACCCGTGAGTCTCAATTTTGGACTTTGTCCCAATTTCTGAGCTCACTACACATTCACCAAGAATGGTGAATAACCAATACCATGCACACACACCCGACTTGACGCGATGTCCCCATGCATATGAAATGCAATTATGTCATTGCTCATTCATACCATGCTACATATGAAGTAAGTATTATATGTACTGTACCTACTCATGCATAATTACCCATGCATCATTTGGACATTTATATCAAAAGCATACAAATTCCAAATATATCATAAATTGTTCATGCCATCATATCGATGCATGCGTACATTGACATCCTGAGTCATTCTTACTCGAATAGCGAGCATCCATCGACCTCTAGGCCGGTGGCTGACCAAGACATGTCCACAACTAACACAATAAGCCAAGTAATGGCCTTATTCATACAAGCACATCTGTTAAACCATTAGAACACACAATTTGACTTCCACAATTTCAACCAAGTATATCACTTTCAATTCAAGCAATGATATACTACAATCATTTATCAGTTGTGGCAAAAATCTGGACACAAATCATTAAACAGCCTAAGCTGTAGCAATCCCGGAAAACGGGCCATAACTTGAGTTATGGAGGTTTGATTTTTGTGATTCAAAAGCCTAACATCAATATCTCGGATAGGGCTACAAGTTCCTTGAAGGATGATAGTCCAAATTCTCACTTTTTCCCAGCCAAAAATCAGTCCCAGCACGGAATGATGGGTTAGGCCAATCAGACAGGTAGTCCGGAGAAAACGGATATAGCAGGTTATAGAGGTCGATTTAGGTTATTCAAAAGCCTAACATCAAGTTCTCAGTTAGGGATACAATTTCCTTGAAGGATAATAGTCAAAGTTCTCCCCTTTTCTAATAGAAATTCAGCCCCGAAAACTGGACATCATATAGAGTCAAAACAGGGCACTATTCTCACAACCCATTAATTTGCCAAACAACCCCTTAGGGCATTAAAACTCAACCAAACAGCCCATAGAATGGAAAATACACCAAAGTAGGAAGAGTCCCTACCTCTTGGAGTGTAGAAGAAAATCTAGGAAGTCCCATGGACATTTCCTAAACCCGAAACCTTTGATTTCCCAAACTCCTCGCTCGAATCTCCGACGAAAAATTCTGATTTCGATGTCCACGTGTTGCCCTCGACGAGCACTCTGCCTTTAAGTCTTGGCCCGACGCGAGACGACCACTCGAGCTCCATAGATCTTAGAGAGAAGTTAGAGCTCCTCTTTATGCTCTCCTCTCCTCTCCTCTCCTTCTCTCCGTTTTTCCCTTCTTTTCTCCCTTTTCCTTTCTTTTTTGTTTTCCTTTTCTCTTTTTAATTTAACTTATTTTAAGTTAAGTTTGATATGTGGCTCTCATGGTGCCATGTGTCACGCAATCCTCGCTCTGATCCGTTCCTACCCCGAATAATTTATTTTCATTCTGGTTCAAGTTCAATTTATTTTAAATGAACTTAACTCGTCATTTATCACTTCCGAGATTTTCGTGTGGCCCCATCCCGGGAGTCACCGGTGACTCACCACCTAGGAAAATCAGAAATTCGGTAAGGTTCTCGTAATTCGACGAAAAGTTTCTGGGTCACTAGATTTTGCGAGACGAATCCAACGGTGCAGTCCGTTTTTTCATCCGAGATCTAGAGAATTTTCCAGGCTTCCGTAAACCATTATGGTAATTTTACTATTTTTGCCATTTTTCAGAAAAATTAAAATTTTCCCGGGTTTTACATTCTTCCCCCCTTAAAAGAATTTCGTCCCGAAATTCCCACACACCGCACACACGATCTCTTGCATATGCAACAATCATTTAACTTCAATGACTAAAACATACCTTCTTCCTTGAATAAGAAGGGATAGTTGTCACACATGGTGTCTTCGCATTCCCATGTTGCCTCCTCTATTCCATGGTGTTGCCACAACACCTTTACTAGCCTCACGGTCTTGCGTCGCAAAACCTGATCCCGACTATCCATGATACGCACCGGCCCCTCCTCGAAGGTCCCATCCATATCAATAATAAGCTCACCCCAATCCACTACATGAGTCTGATCTGGAGTGTATTTCCGGAGTATAGAGACATGGAATACCTCATGGACACCCGATAAGCTCGGCGATAATGCCAACCGATACGCAACTTTGCCCACCCTCTCGAGTATTTTGAAGAGCTTGATATATCTCGACGACAGCTTCCCCCGCTTACCGAACTTGACCACTCCTCTCTTAGGCATCACCTTCAAGAAGACGTGATCACCCACCTCAAACTTTAGAGGTCGACAACGTTTGTCGGTGTAGCTCTTCTACCGGCTCTAAGCCGTGAGAAGACACTCGCATCAAATCCACATTCTCGTGCTGCGTCTTTAATTAAATCCGACCCGTGATCGACTCTTTCCCACCTCTGTCTAACAAATCGGAGATCGACATGGCCTCCCATACAAAGCCCTCATAAAGTGTCATCTCAGATATTCTGCTCTGATAACCTATTCTAGGCGAACTCCACCATGGGTAAATGTTCTCCCAAATACCTCTAAGAACTAGACATGCTCAGAAAGTATGTCCTCTAAAACTGTGATACCTCCGATCACATTTGTCCAGGATGGAAAAGCAAGGCTCATCATCAACTGTGTTCCCATGGCTCTTTGGAAACTCTTCCAAAAGTGAGCTGTAAACCTAGGATCTCGGTCCAATACGATAGAGACTGCAGTCCATGTAACCGGACAATCTCTCGTATGTACAACCTATAGAATTCCTCCAGTATGAAGGTCATTTGCACGGTCAGAAAATGTGCCGACTTAGTGAGCTGGTCCACTATCACCCACACCGCATCATGCTTCCACGATGTTTATGGCAAGTGAGTCACAAAATCCATTGTGATATGCTCTCACTTCTACTCTGCTACCTCCAATGGCTGGAGTAGCCCTGTTCGACTCTGGTGCTCAGCCTTTACATACTGACACGTGAGACATCGTCGAACAAAGTCTTCAATGTGTCTCTTCATCCCGCTTCAGTAATACTAGCGACGAAGATCATAGTACATCTTTGTGCTACCTGGATGCACTGCAAATAGAGAGCAATGGAACTCCCTCAGGATCTCCTCTCTTAGATCTGTTAATTGGGGAACCACAACCCGTCCCCTATACCAAAAACTACCATTTGTGTGAATGGCCCAGCCTTCGTCACCTGTACCTGACTGTACCCGGTCCCTGATGGACACCATCTCTGCGTCCTGCCCTTGGGACTCAATCACTCTTACTCTACTGTGGATTGTGGCCACTAGACCCTTAAGACACCCCGAGCTCGACTTCGATCAGAGCTCCAACCGTCTTATAACCTCGAAAGACCGCACTCCCGAGAAGCTACACTAGCCAATACTCCCGCGACTCGACGAGCGTCGCCCACCACACATTTTCCTTACTAGATGGTATCGCAGTGCGCCATAATCCTCCAGATACGCCATCCATCTGCGTTGCCTTATGTTGAGGTCCCGTTGTGTAAAGATATACTTCAGACTTTTGTGGTCTGAAAACACCTCGAACTGCTCATCATATAGGTAGTGGCGCCAAATCTTCAAGGCGAAGACTATGGCCGCTAACTCCATGTCATGTGTGGGGTAATTTCGCTCATGATTCTTTAACTGCCGAGAAACATAAGCTACCACCCTCCCGGACTGCATCAAAATGCATCCCAATCCGTCCTTCGAGGCATCACAATACACTATGTACCTCTGTCCCCTTTTTGAGACTATCAGAATAGGAGCTGTAGTAAGCCGCCTTTTAAATTCCTGGAATGCCTTCTCACACAGGTTATTCCACTCGAATTTGACCTCCTTTCGGGTCAATCTCGTCATAAGTGTAGCTAATCGGGAGAAGTCCTCAATGAATCTCATTTACCCTCACTTATAAAATCCAACCATTTAAGGGTAGTGATGGTAATGGGTGAGTTTTTTTTTCTTTTCCAATTCACCTCTCACTCTTAATGTGATGTGTTTAGGTTTTTTTGCAAACAAGTTTGAGGCTTTTTAACATGTTGATGTCTTTTTTACAAACTTGAGGCAACTAGGGTATTATTTTAATTTGCATCACCTTTATATAAAATGAATTTTAAAAATGCAATTAATTTAATTTATATTTTTTTATTTAATAATAATAATGATTTTTTTTATTTTATAAAATGTTATAAAAATTATATCCTTTTAATTATTTGTAAAATGTGTCTATTTTACTGTAACTAGAAAAAAATTAAAAGTAATTAAAAATAATGTTAAACTTGGGAATTTCCCATGCTCGCCTCACTCATCAAGTACTCCCATAATTTTTTAAATGAGACGGGTATGAAATTATTTTGAATAACCCCAATTTCAAATCTATCTTATTGTCATCCTTATAAGGGCTACACATGATTCTAATTACGTTATATATATATGAGTATATATATATATATATATATATATATATATATATATATATATATATATATATATATATATATATATATATGGTATATATATTATAAGAAATAAAATTTATATTTCATAAAAAATATGAGTTGTAAATTACAAAAATGAATATATTTGAACATTATATTATGATAGTGCCTAAAAAAATCAGTTTGCATAGGCCCAGGAAAATCAATAAAAGGCGGGTTGGCGTCCTTCGTAGGGCTAACAGTAGAACCACACGTAGGGGACCCGACCCATGGTGACGTCCTAATTGCTCCTAAGGTACGAGCGCTCTTTTGGGGAAACTCAAGGGTCCAAGTGGGCCTGACAGAGACGTGGATAATTCGCGCCCACCCGCTCAGCGAAGAAAGCAGCACCATCTCCATGATCCGATGTCTACTCATTAAGGGAAGAAGGATCCCCCACAATTACGGCTCCCTAAATTATCCTTTAATATTCAATTAGCGATAAGGAAGAAGAGATTCACTACCCAATTTGGAAGATCTTGTATCACCGTCTAACAAGGAAAGTCATCATGATCACCCACGATAAATACCCAGCAATTCCACCGAAGAATGGTACGCAATCACAATGCCATTAACAGTTGATATCTTTCCTTTTCATAAGAGTGAAACTGGACTTAAGGTCGAGAGGCGGCCGCACACCGATCACCCTTTCTGCAAACACAGACCACACTTTCGCAGGCACAGTTGTACATCATCCAACTCCGACCCGACCGGGTCCAGCCACTCCAAGAAGTTCCAGCCCAGCATCGATAGAAAAAGCACCATCAGTTTGGCGCCGTCTGTGGGAATGACTGTTCCTTTACAAAATCAAGTGATTTCTCAGTGACTGATGGTATCGACTCGAAGCATGAGCAAGAGTCGTGTCAACTCCCCGAGGACGCAAGACCAATAGGACGACGTAGACAACAGACAACTAGGAGACGCCCTCAAAGCCCTTCACTCCGCTATCAACGAGATGGAGGCTCTCCGTCTCGTCAATCAGTGTCTACTAAGGGAGTTGGTGGAACTCACTAGACAGGTGTAGCACCCACAAGAGGCACAACAGGCCCATGAAGGCCGCAATACCATTCCATAGGAGAAGCAACAACATCTCGGTGTTGACGGAGGAGGAGAAAATAGTCGGACTAGAGGGCATGATCCCTACATACCCCTCGAAGATGGTCGCAATGAGGGGATGCCTGGTAGGGACGACGGAGGTGAATAGCCAACCCCTCATCAGCAGGGAAAGGGGGAACAATCTTGGGAGTAGCGGTTCCAAGATATCCAATAGCTTAGCCACATGAAAGAGGTTGTAAAAGGTCGAGCCCTTGGCCCATGGATGCCTGTACAAAGAACGAATCCCCTGCTCACTTCGGGCCGGGAGCAGACTACACTTTCCTCTCCCAACAAAGTTCAAAATGCAGCAGATCGAAGATTTCGACGGAACGAAAGACCTCATAGACCACCTCGACACCTACAAGAACCAGATGGAGCTTCATGGATACCAAGACCATGTGAGATGTAGAGCCTTTGCCATCACGCTTAAAGGCTCAGCCTTGGCATGGTTCAACAGGCTCCCGCCAGCCTCTATCTCATCCTTCAAAGAACTCTTCATTGCTTTCGTGTCCCACTTCATTGGAGGGCGAACATACCGGAAGCCCAGTTACCACCTGCTGATCGTAAAATAAGACCAAGAAAACTTGAGGTCCTACGTCCAGAGGTTCAACTCGGAGTCATTAAGGGTAGACATCCCAGATGAAAAGTTCGTCATCACAACCTTTATAGCCAGGCTAGGCATACAGTCCAAAGACCTAATGTTCTCCATCTTGAAAAACCCTCAGGCAAGAATTGGCCGAGGTTCTCGCCAAAGCAGAAAAATACATCAACGGCGAGGAGGCCCTTATGTCTAAGCGGGGAAGCTCTTCCGTGTAAAAGGAGAAAAGCAAGGACGAGAAAAAGTGGGATTGAAGCCCTAGAAGACGAAGAGACCGAGACAGATCTCCACAAAGGAACAGAGAAGATGGAGATCGATCTCCAAAGAGAAGAGGAAATGTCAGGGACCGCTTGGGTCCACCCCAGCCCAAGCTGCAGCTGAGGTACCCACCTTGGTAGTTCACCCCCCTAACGGCTTCAGTGTCTCAAGTCCTATACAAGGTGCAACATGAGAAGTTTCTAAGATGGTCGTCTCAGATGAAGACGGACCCAACAAAAAGAGACATGACCAAGTACTGTGAGTTCCATAGAGATCATGGGCACTGGATAGATGACCGTATTCAGTTGAAAAAAGAAATCGAATTCCTGATCTGACGGGGACATCTCCGCCGTTACGTGGCTCCCGAAGATCGGAACCAGACACCTCCTCCACCACCTAGTCACCAAATTTCAACATCAAGAACCCCGAGATTAATGATTCCGGGATTCGCTTCACGGAATCCACCCGCCGTGAAGGCCCACCTACACAGCCTTTGTGGATCGTGAGACACTCAGAGGTAACAAAGCCAGGTCCAAGCTCCCGCTGGACACCACCATAACCTTCGATCGCCGACCGAAGCACGCAACATCCCCATGATGACTCGCTAGTAATAAGTGGGTCAAGCCGTGGCTAATAAAATGGGGCTTCACAAGGTCTGATCGACAACAGGACTTCAACCATTATTTTCAGATCGGCATTTGAAAAAATGGGCATTGAAGGAGAAGCTGAACCACAAGAATGCCCACTTAAGGATTCTCCGAGAAAGTACTACCCCTCGGGTCAATACAACTTGTACTCACTTTAGGAGACCCCCCATGCCAGGCCACAACGACGATAAAATTCCTCATAGTGGAGGCCCCATCGGCATACAATATGTTACTAGGCAGGCCTTCTCTCAATGCAATAAGGGCCATCCCTTCCGCCTATCATATGGTTGTCAAATTCCCTACGGAGAATGGAGTAGGAATGGTTCAAGTAGACCAACGGGTAGCCAGGGAGTGCTACTTGGCGTTAATGAAACAAAAAGTAGTGGACAACATCCACATGGATGAGCTCGACATGAGAGACGAACTGGACACCCGACCAACACCGTAAGAGCCGAACTAGTACAATCCAGACACCAACTGTAAACACCTCGCCATTGATCCAAGCTGGTCGAGGACGTCAAAGACCTCCTCGTCCACTTCTTAAAGCAAAACGTGGACGTATTCGCTTGGAAGAAAAAGGACATGGGAGGAATTGACCAAGCAATTATCACCCACAAGTTGAATGTCGCCCCCTCCTTCAAACCCGTCAAATAGAAAAGAAGAAGCTTCGCCCTAGAAAGGCAGAAGGCGATCAATGAAGATGTTAGTAAACTCCTCCAAGCCCGAGCTATCCGAGAAGTAGATTATCCCGACTGGTTGTCTAATGTGGTTCTCGTCAAGAAGGCAAATGGAAAATGGCAACTCTGCATTAACTTTATCGCATAACCGTCGCTTAAAAGATAGCTTTCCTCGCTCGATCGGCTTCAGTGGACTTAATGTCGCTACGTTCCTCGCCTTTATGGACGCTTTCTCGGGTTATAATCAAATAAGAATGGACCCTAACGACCAAGATAATACCTCATTCGTGACCAGATAGGGAACATACTGTTATCAGGTAATGCCTTTTGGGGTGAAGAACACTGGGGCCACCTATCAAAGGTTGGTAAATAGAATGTTCCAAAAACAGATTGGAGCATCCATGGAAGTATACATAGATGACATGCTGGTAAAGTCAGCGAAGGCCAAGTTCCATGTGGACCACCTAGCTGAATCATTCCAAGTCTTGAAGGACTACAAGATGAAGTTAAACCCCACCAAATGTGCTTTCATAGTCACTGCAGGGAAATTCTTGGGTTTCATAGTCAACAGCCGTGGAATATAGGCAAATCCAGATAAGATAAAAGCCGTGCTCGACATGAAACCACCCTCAAACACGAAAGAAATTCAACGCCTGACCAAGAGAATAGCTGCGCTGAGTCGCTTTGTGTCCAGAGTCAGTGACAACTGTCAACCCTTCTTTCAAGTTCTGAAAAAGGCCTTCCACTGGGATGTCTACTGTGAAGAGGCATTCGCAACGTTAAAAACCTACTTAAGCTCCCCCTATTCTCGTAAGCCCCTTCGAGGGGGAATTCCTTACGCTTTACTTAGCCGTTTCCGATTTCTCGACTAGTGCCGCCCTGGTCAGAGAGTGATGTGAGGCACAGCCAGCTTGCCTATTATCAGCCAAGCCTGAGATGAGCAGAGAAAGGTATCGAAGATGGAAAAGCTAGTCCTAACATCAAGCACCACCGCAAAAGACTTCACCTACTTCCAAGCTCACACCACGAGATTCCGACGTAACTAATGAAGCAAATATCGCATAAACCGTAAACCTCGTGAAGACCGGTAAATGGGCCAGAGAGCCGAGTGAGTTCGACATTAGGGTACAGCTCAAGAACAATGAACAAAGCGACAAGCCAAGTGATTTCATCATGGAATTCACCTCGACAGAGCCTACCGAAGCCACCCAGCTTGTGTCCAACCTCCCCATTTGGAGGTTGTCCGTAGATGGGGCCGCCAATGCCCAAGGAAGCGGTGCAAGGTTGATTCTGACCTCCTCGGATGGGATCGACATGGAATATGCACTCAGATTTGGGTTCCAAGCCTCCAATAACGAAGCCGAATATGAAGCTGTCATTGCTGGACTTAACCTCACCCACTCCATGGAGGCTGATCAACCAGGTATATGATTCCTAACATGGTAAACAGACAGAAGATTACTATGACGCTAAAGGTGAAAGATGATCCTTATCTAAAAAGGTACGCGAGTCGCTTCAAAGTTCGCATCGTTCGTGTGAGACACGCCCTAAGAACAAAGAATTCGGCCAAGCACGATCGCTGAAGGCAATGACGCCGCAAGAAGACTCGACAGACGGCAATCGTCGACACCTCATGAACTCAATAGATGTTAATAGCGATACGGTCCTCCTAGTAATCACCGCGCCGAGCTGGATGGACCCCATCTGGGACTATATGTTGAATGGTACACTACCGAGCCATCTGAAGGAGGCGTCTAAATTGAGAGCCAGATCGGCCAGATTAGTTATTTTACGAGGAACCCTTTACAAACGGGGTTTTTCTGCACCCCTTCTTAATTGCATAGGAAAGGAAGACGTCAACTACATACTTAGAGAGGTACACGAAGGCATCTGCGACAACCATATCGGAGCTCAAACGTTGGCCAGAAAAGTCCTTAGGCAAGGATATTATTAGCCCACGATGCTCAAAGACGCCTACGTGAACTAGTCGTAAGATGCAAAAATCACAAGAGGCAAGATCTCCCACCTCCCATCCGAGCCATCGACTAATCATAAGCCCTCAATTTTCAAGAAGCGATTAGACATACCGCCCCACCATCGAAGTGTCATGCAAATTTGCCATTGTAGGAGTGGACTACTTCACCAAATGGGCAGAGGCCAAGCCATTGGCAACAATCACCGAGCAAAATGTACGCAACTTCATTTGGCAATCCATAATATACAGGTTCGGAATCCCAAAAGCATTGGTGTCTAATAATGGAAAGTAGTTTGACAATCTGAAATGAAACTACACAGCTCTGAATCAAGAATTACTATTGGCTCAACTCATCCAGAGTCCACGGACAAGGTAAGTCACCATATGACTCTTAAGGGCAAAGATTGAAGACTGTCGAAAACCTAAGCGAATGTGGGTAGAATACCTCCCCGAGGTATTATGGGCGTACATAACTACATGCAAGTCTGCAACTCGAGAAACTCCGTCACGAATTTGGCAATCGGTGTGTACTCTGCCAGGCTGACTCGAGTCATTTGGTCGAGTTCGCAACGCCATATAACGAGGAGTCACTCTGCTTAAACCTTGATCTCCTGGAGGAGAAGAGAGAGCATGCTCTGAAACGCACCGAGGACTACCAACGAAAAACCGCAAGGTACTATGATCGAAAGGTCAGACCTAATAGTTTTAAGCCCGACGACCTAGTACTGAAGAAACTCCGGCCAACAAGGAAGGACCCACTCACGGGAAACTGGGACCCAACTGGGAGGGACCCTATATCGTATCACGGTAATCCGACCTGGCAACTATGAGCTCCAAACAGAAGAGGGAAAGACCTTGCATCACTCATGGAATTCCGAGCACCTCAAGCGGTTTTACCTATTAACTTCATATTGTATCTATTGATAAAGCGCAGCAGTTCTGCTTTCGTTCATATAAATTTTCTTTTGTTGTTTATTTACAACCGCTTACCGTAAATCAATCATAAAAGAATCGTGGAGCTGTTTATCATAAATCCACGGGGCTTGGAAGGTCCCCGGAAGGTTACATGAAACATCAGATAAGTATACATACTTTCAAAGGAATGTACTTTTATTACAGTTATTCTAGAAAATTACAATCAGCAAAATCGTTCTCTACATCTCAAAAGATTACAATCAAGAAAACGCCGTATATATTTTTAAAATTAACAAGAAACAAACTATTAAAAAGAAACCCGCAAGAGAGAAAAGGGAAAGTCGAAAAAGAGGAGGAGAGGTAGATAAGAAGGTGGACTTGAAGGCATTCAAGGCAAAAAAAACCACAAGTAAGAGAAAGGGGAAGGTGTTAAAAAAAAAAAAAAAAAAAAAAAGGGAGGAGAGGTATACCATGAGAAACGAGACTTGAAGCATTCAACATGCTGCCCCCTCCAAACGTGTTCCTTGGCCCAACTCCATCAAATGGTTGGACTGGGGAGTAACACAACTCCCATAAATGATAGGACTAGGGAACAACACAACTCCAACAAATGGCAGAACAAGGAAACTGAACGTTAGCCTATGACCACCAAACAAACTCACGCAATGGCAATCAAACCTAAGCTTCAGCCATGTCTAACTCCGATATCACAAAGGGGAAGGAAAAATGTGAGCGCGATAACATACACCCTCGAAGGGAGGCTATTTATAAAGAAGTCTGGTACCTTGGGAAGTCATATGCAGCCCGGTTTCGATTTTCCAGCAACAGTATTGGCTCATATGCACTTTCCCAAGGGAAAGAAGACAAAAAAACTCAAGAGCTCCAATATTAGAGAGCCGTGTAGCTCAGAGTCCGAAAGAGCCACGAAGCCGCTCATAAGAGCCCAAAGAACTCCTGAGCCAAGTAGATCGCCCATTAAGAGCCACTGAGCTCGCCCGATAAGAGCCAAGTAGGCCGAGTCACAGAGCTCGCTTAGGACAAGAGCAAGAGCTCGTGATATTAGGAGAGCCGTAGCTCAAAGTCCGAAAGAGCCACGAAGCCTGGGCTTGCAAGAGCCTGCATGAGCTCGGGCCGCCAAGAGCCACGTAGTTCGATTCGATAAGAGCCTGGAAGAGGGGCCGTAGCTAAGCAGCTCGGGCCCAAGAGCCACGTGAAGGCTAGATCTCGATAAGAGCCAAGTAGCCTGGCCACGTAGCTCGCCCCGACAAAGAGCGGAGCTCGACCATTGGGAGAGCGTGTACCAGAGTCCCAAAGAGTCACGGCTCGCCCTAAGAAGAGCCCAGTAGCTTAGTTCGTCAAGAGCCACGTAGCTCAGATTCGATAATAGCCAAGTAGCTCAGAGCCACGTAGCTCAATTCGACAAGAGCAAGGAGCTCGAATATTAGAGAGCCACAGCTATGTACCACCAAAGGAGTCGTGAATGAGTTCAAAAGAGCCATGAAGCTCAGCCTCTGAAGAGCCTAGTATTAATTCGCCAAGAGCCAAGTAGCCTGGCCACAAGGGCTAAGGTACGCTTCTTAAGAGCCATGTAGTTCAGACGCTAAGTGCACAACAACTCGGTTATTAAAAGAGCTAAATAGCTCGAAAGCCATGTATCCCAGGTTGTAAAGTAATATAATAAAGAAGACAGAAGGTCCAAAGGGTATAAAGGAAAATATCCACATATCAACAAAAATCGTATCAAGATTACAAAATCCAAGGTCGAGCTCCTAAAGTTAACAAATAAGTTAAATCCATACGGAAAGCCTAAATGTCCAAGGTGACTCGAAAATTTCGCTTGAAAAAACCTCCAAACCATGTAAGTTAGAAGGTGAAGTACCAGTGACCGAGGAAAGAGAGTTGACCTTCGCAAGAGCCTCAATCTCAGGTTCACTGGGGAGAGGAACAGAGTCAGCATCCGAAAGCATCACTGGTCCGTCATCAAAGTCACCCTTCCGCCTCCCCCGGCCACAGAACCCGGAAGTCAAATCCAAACCCGAGAAAGCCTTAGTAGCCTTGCGTCGAAAGGCAAGCCACTCGGAAGCCTATAAGGTACAGGCCTTGTCTCTCAACTCGGCGATCACCCCTTCCTTCTGACTGACCAAGGCCTCCTGTCTCTAAAGATCTTCGTGAAGCCCATGGCATTCCTCAATTGCTTCAGGAGCTCACTGTACTCAAAAAGCCTCTTTTTGGCCGACCCGGCTTAATGTCGTGGTTTTGATGTGCAGCTCATTCCGACCACGTGTAAATTTATCCGCCACCTGGGCACTCGTCCCTAACCGCCCATGCAGCCTTTGTCTCGCTGAACCCTCACTCTTCCCGAGCCTTTTTCTTTATCTTCGCCAGGAGCCATGGTCGTGGGTGTAGCCTAAGTCCGACTAAACTTCACAAGATTCTGGCAAGGCGCATTGAGCTCGAAGGTTGGCATTCTCGAAGGTCTAGGAGGCAACCTTGGCTTTATACGCTTTCACTACTTTAAGAGAGCCCCCTAAGAAGCCGGGCCCCTCCTCACAGCTCTTCATATAGGTAGAATATCCAAGGTAAACAAGATAAAATTAATGGCTAGTTTGAAATAACGGTTGAACGAACAAATAAAGGCTTTCAGAAATACGGTGGCCGCTCCCTAAAGCGATAAGGCTAGGGCCTCCTCGATGAACATGGCACCTGCCCTCTTGAGGTCAAAATCCCGTAGGACGAACGATACAGCCCCAACGGCTAGCTCAGCACTCACGAGCAGCGAGTCCTCCCGGGAGGACTCGTGGCTATCGCAGCATGGGGAGAACGAAGTTGAGGACCTATCTCCTTTGACACCTCGGCCATAGGATGACCTCTTGCCTAGAATTGCCCCGGTGACCCTTGCTCCCGAATAGACGATGGAGAGGAGGACGACCCAAACTTTGAGACTTTACCTTGAGCTCTCGGGGGCAGTCGGGACCTTGCGCTTGGCACTTCTTTTCTTCTTCGCCAATAATTCAACTCGGGCTTGAAGCTCTTCCCGAGAAGGCTTCATGATAGAAGATTAGGGTGGCAACTGGGCTGACAAATGAAAATTCAGACCAAGGCTCTCAGCGTCGAGAAGGTTTTCGCACTGTATGCTCCGTGAATATCCGATCTAATAAGTTCGGAATATGTCCACGGACTACATTTAACCAACTTTCGCTTCACCTCTTCATCCTCAAAACCGAGTCTGGGGAAAATACCTAAAGGCCGCACAACCAAAGCAAAGTTAGAAACATCTCCGACTCGGCTAAACCCACTCAACGGCGTAAACCACGAGTTCTAAGGGCGCCAAAATGGCCTAATGTCGTTTATCTTCGGGCCAGAGGGTTATACTCCCAATTACAATCACTGACGAAAAATAATGTTCCTTCCAGTGTTTATGGGAGGACGGAAGATTCGAGATGACTAGCTTGGCATCAAAGCGTTTGAGATGCATAAAAGCCCCTCCATGCCTCCTTCACACTAAAGAAATCCGTATAAAGCTATGTTGGGAACCTTGAGACCTTTTATCCTACAAACTACCACAAACACTGCATCGCCCTAGCAATTAGAGAAAGTCAGATAGACAGACGCAAAGTCAGAAGACGATTTTGATAAAGGAATGCAGAGGAAAGCGAAGTCCGTTCTCAAAGGCCACCTCAAAGAAACAAACCATTTTCAGCACTTGGACAATATAAGAAGTGAGAAAATCGGGACACCAAATGGGGGCCTATAGTAAGTGGCGAAGGTCTTTCCAAGAGAGGGCTTGATCCGACTAAGGCCCACTGCTTCAGCATTGTGCACAGCAGCCCTCAAATAGTTCGAATCGCCTGGGTACTTGATCTCATTGACCTTACTCTTGCCTTTGACGGGGAAGGAGATCCCGCTGAAGGGACATGATCAACAACAAGGGCTGGACGGCCGGACCCTTCACTTATTTGCCTTAAATCAGGTTCCTCAGCAGAACTTCCCCCTATGTGCAAACCAGAAGAACAATTGGGCCTAGTGGAAGTACGCATGATTGGGCTAGAATAAGGGAGGTTGAACAAATGATAAAAATGAGGAATCCCAGCCAAACACGCCCTAATAACCCTAAAGTCAGAACAATAACTCCACACGGCTAAAAGGCGCTTGACAGAACTCCAGCCAAAAAAGTGAGAAAGAGGAGACAAACAATGGTCATCGGGATCCACTTTAATCCAATGTTATGTGTTGTAACAGGAAAGAAGAAGGAAGACGTACCAAACTAGGGAAGAAAACAAAAGATGTGACCCCAAGCGAGATAGAACGACAGAAACCACCAAAAACAATCTTGAGCGATGATTAGATAAGTTTCAAGGAAGAAAAATCCAAGACCATAGAGAAAGAGGTTTGAAGAATAGGGGAATACGGTTCAAATAGTCGTGGGGTGCTTCTAAAAACAATGGAAACGTCATTCAAATGGGCGTGAAAATCGAGAAAATCCATCATTAGTGAGGTGACTGATGGCGACATGCCTAGACCAACAAACCCTGTTCGGCTACGTGGGATTCGCTGCTCGATCCAAGGAACGATTCAGCCCTTGCCCAAGCTCGCTTCGGCCAAGGGCTAGGGGGCAACTGATAGTGCCTAAAAAAATCAGTTTGCATAGGCCCAGGACGTAGGCACAGGAAAATCAATAAAAGGCGGGTTGGCGTCCTTTATAGGGCTAATAGTAGAGCCACACGTAGGGGACCCGACCCATGATGACGTCCTGATTGCCCTAAGGCGTGGAGCCTAAAACTAGCCCAAGTAATGAGGATGTCCGCCACTCCACCGGTTGTGATGTAAGAAAGGAAAGCACACCATCTCCATGATTCGATGTCTACTCATTAAGGGAAGAAGGATCCCCCACGATTACGACTCCCTAAATTATCCTTTAATATTTAGTTAGCGATAAGGAAGGTAGAGGAGATTCGCTTACCCACTTGGGAAGATTCCATATCACCGTCTAACAAGGAAAGTCATCGTGATCACCCATGATAAATACCGATCAATTCCACCGAAGAAAGGTACGCAGTCACAATGCCATTAACAGTTGATTTGTAACGCCCCGTCCCGAGATAAAGGTGACGCAGATGCAGAACAGATAAGTGCACTAAGGGCTTCTTAATTATTCGTGCTACAATAGAATTTTTTGAAAGTTTTTTGGCGGGATGAAATTATAAAGTTTTCAAAGAATTATGGCACTTTTGCAATTAAGGAAAGCCGTAAGGAGTGAAAGTGGCTAAATTATGGAATTTCAAAAGAATAATAATAATAATAAATTGCCATAATGGTTCAGGGAAGCCTAAAAAATTCTCTAGATCTTGGATGACGAAACGGATTGCGCTGTTAAATTCGCTCCTCACATCTAGTGACCTTAAGTTTCACAAATTCCGAGACAATGTAATATTTTACGATTTTCGCGATAAGTCGCCAAAGACTTCGTGTGGATAAGATTTATATAAAAATCTCGTTGAAATGTGACTTGAGTTAAAGTTCATTTAAAATAATTAAACTGAAAAGAAATAAAATTTTTCAGGGCAGAAATGGACCCTAATGGAGCAATAGAAATCGTTTATCCAAATAATAATAATAATAACAAGAATAATAATTAGAAAAAAAAAACGAAAATCAGAAAGAATAAAAGGCAAATGGTAAAGGATCGAACACCGAGAACGGGCGTGGGAGAGAGGTTTTTAATTTTTTTTCTTATCTTCGTTTCTTTTTCAGATTTACGGAAATCGGACCGTAGATTTTCATCGGAGCAGAAGGCAAAGTTGGTCTACGCGACGAGAGCTACACGTAGGTACCAAAAGCCTAGCATTTCATCACACTTCAAGAGGTAGGAAATTTTCCTATTTGTGTTATTTCAAGCCTAAATGCTATGTAATGGCTTGAAATTTTCTTAGATGCCGTGAAAGGTAGTAAACTTCAGTCTCAAAATTTTTAGACTGAGTTTAGGAATTTTAGAATTTTTGGGAATGTGTTCTGGGATAGTCTGTCGCATTTCTCGGACTGTTTTATTTAGCTCGATTGAAATTTCCTGTGATTGTAGCCTGATTGTGCTGGGACATACTTTCAAAAATGTTTTCTGGTGTTTTAGACTTTCGAAAGTCCCTCGAGTCAAAAGCTCGCTAAAATAGATAGTTTTTATGGGGCATTTAATGCAGTAGTGGACATTTTCGTCAATTTCACATCATATTATCCATGTCCTTATCGAATGGACTAGCACGTAAAGTTTTTGTTAGAATTGAAGTCTGCTCGATATAGTCACTTGGAAGCCGTGTGTATGTTTTATGGTTAAAACTAATAACCGAGGGCATTTTTCGCACTTGTACGGATTGTGTAGGTAATTACAACCGACGCAGAATCTAGAGTGCTTGATAAGATTTGAAAGAAATTAGTCGAGAAAAAGGTGAGCACTAAAACCTTTTCTAAACGAAGTGTTTAAATTACAAGTTTGTAAAGTGCTTTGAAATATAAATTTATAAAGCATTTTTTACCTCCCACTTGTTATACCTGGTGAGAAAAGTTCAATTTCAAGATTTAAGAAATGGGGCCGGCCTCGCTGAAGAAAAAACCCTCAGATGGCACATGCACGCTTCCTGGCCGATATTTTGACAGTACTAAGAAGGTTATGGGATATTATGATTCAACTATATTGCCCGGCTCCACCCCAGTTAGATCTAGTATATATTTATATAGTGAGTCGCCGCATTACTGGATATATAGTTAATACAATGACTTATGACATGGCGATGAGGTTGGTTCCGAGGTTCCATCACCGGGCATTTTGGTTCCGAGGTTCCATTATGTTTATAGAGATCCCGCCGTGTTCATCGGACCATATTAGACGAGTAGTGTTTCGAGGTTCACTACCGATGCCAGGTTTCGAGGTTCCGTGGCATCACGTCTAGGGTATTTTTAAATGGGCCACGTGGGTTGGTACCACTCCAAAGATAGCACTTTCAGATATTAACCACCACTCAAACAATTTTCAAGAGGAGTAAATAGTTTTCATCGCCAAAGCAGCTATAAATAGTTTTCAAAGAGATAGTTTTAAATGGTTTCATAGCAAAACTGGGCTTCTCATAAATAGTTTTACAACCATTTATGTACGTATTTCATATTTATAAGATACACAGCCAGACAACAACATTTAACTTATAGCACTCACCGAGCCCGCTTTTGGCCTACAGCTTTTCTGCTTTAAATAATTTTTCAGTGCAAAGCCAAACAAAGACCTTTTCGTGATCTTACCCTGTGATGTCAGGTTGTGATTATATAAGATAATGTGTAAAGTAAACGTAGTAAAAGTTAAAATGTGACATTTTGTATATGTAAATATCTTTTGTAAAATATGCATGCATGGTTTTGAGAAAAACAGGTTGCGATGAAATTATGTTGTATTGATCCTTATTTTATATTTTGATGAGGACCAGAGGTCTTTTATGGTTGTAGTTGGATATTTGGAAAACATTGGGAGTGTATTTTTTTTTTTCATACAGGTGATTTTTGTATTTCGGGCTTGACCACCGTTTAGTCGTTATGCTGCCGGATTTTCGTTAATTCTAAAGGTGTGATTTTGATAGAAAAGTGAAAATTTTTATAACCCATGTTTTTCAAAGATTTGGCCCGCCAGCTTTCTTTAACCCGCTTTAGCTTCATGGTAACTTGTCACGAGCGAGCTCGGGTCGGGAGGTTAATGTGGAGTTGCCGACGCATTTCCCGTCACTAGGAAGGGGGTCCGTCAAGTTGGTATCGTAGCGCTTTAGGCGATAGTTCACCGTTTTACGTATGCTTCCACAAAGATTCTATAGAATTGTTTTTTTATAATGATTTTCCTATTGCAACCTACATTGTTTTGCTAAATCCTTGCATGCATCAAATATTGAAAAGTGTCACTAAATCTTTTAATCTTGAAATTCACAACATTATGTCTGGACGAGGTCGTAGAGGTCGATCTAGGACTTCTGCACCGGAGGCACCACCCCAGAGATATGTCGAGCACACCCTCAGATCTTAAAAATGCTTCAATGAATCAGCCTCTCGTTGTAACTTCATCGAGTCGTTGTACCTGTGTGGCGATACTCGACGATGGATCAAGTTATACAAATTGTTACAAATAATACTGGCCACACCCGAGCCTTAAGAGCAAGATGGCACATAGAACGCGCTCTAAAATTGGGGGCTAAAACTTATGATGGTACTAGATCTAGAGTAAGCAAAGCCAGACTTATGGCTAGACACATAGTGAAATTTATGTTGACGGGGTGTTCAGATGAGCGTAAAGTCCCATTTTAGGTTCTTCGATGGCGCCTAAAATAAGGACCTGGGAGGCCATTAAGAGGAGACACCTTACATGAGTCACTAGACTAGTTCGATAGAGATTTACGCACATATTTTACCCAAGGTATTATCGTGATGCAAAATAGAAGAATTCTTCAGGTTAGAGCAGTGATCCCTGACAGTGACAGAATATGAGCAGAGGTTTTCAGAGCTGGTGAAATTTGTGCCTAATGATATAGGAAACAGGAACATATGTAAGCTTATCTGCTACTGGCTTGAACATCGAATTAAAGTTCATCTAGCCCGCATCTCAAATAACTGGGAGAGCTAGTTGAGGCCGCACCAAGGGCAGAGCGACGCCCTGCCTAACTCAGGGGCGGCCATACAAGAAGAGAGAGGCTCCCAAGATCTAGCCGGCCTAGACCCCGCCGCCTGGGCAGAAAGAAAGGAAAGAAGGACCGCAGAGCTCGTGACGAGGAGCAAGATCTAGTCAGTGGATCCGTTCGATCAACAAAGAGCCCTGTGAGGTGGTAGATCTTTAGGATCATCTTTTCCATTGTGCCCTACATGTCAGAGGAGGCATCTCGGAGAGTGTGATGAACATGAAAGGATGTTTCATCATGCGGTGAAGGTCACTTTATCCAAGATCGCGGTGATGCGCATCACCGCACGTGGATTACCGGTGATGATTTCAGCTTACTTATCATGACAAGATATGCATTGGTGGACCTAGAGCTACTCATTCATTCTTATTTCAAAGATTTGATTCACTGAGCACCCGCATAGAGTCCCACTCATAGATGGTCGTATGGTGTTTCGCATTCAATGGGGATACTATGATATCCAAAAGGATAGTTCCGTGAAGTAAAGATTGGTGATCCGCACAAGGATTTTCCAACAGACTTGATAGTGTTAGTATCCACCATTTCGACATAGTCTTGCATGTGGACTGTTATCCGCCATAGAGCCACCTTAGATTGCTATAAGAAAGAAGTAAGATTGGTTCGACCAGAGCGAACTGTGTGTGATATTTCTGTGGAATCAGCAGAGATCGCCCTCATCCATTAATGCCATGACCGCCTCGAAATGTGTTTTTAAGGTTTGTGGTTATCGGCATTTGTAGTGGATAGGATACAAGAGGGGGATACTACCGGGAAGACATCCCCATAAATAAAGAGTTTCCGCATGTCTTTCAGATGATATTTCGTGCTTCACTCCTGACAGAGCAATTGAGTTTGTTATTGAACTCGATTTCAAGGACCAGTTCGATATCCATTCCTCCATACGTAATGGCTACGCCAAGAGAGTTGAAAGAATTGAAGGAACAATTGAGAATTGCTACAAGGGCTTCATCCGAATTTAATCCACCTGTGGAGCCTACTTCTCTTCTTGTTAAGAAAGATGGAAGCTTACGGCTGTGATAGACTATAGACAACTCGAATAACATGACAATATCGCAACCAAGATCCTCTTTCCTCGTATAGATGAGCTATTTGACCAATTGCATGGATCTCGTATATTCTAAGATCGAATTTCCAAGGTCAAAGTACCATCGCTGAGGGTCCGAGAGAATGATGTTTCTAAGACTATTTTCAGATTTGTGATACTACTACGAAGTTCCTAGTGAGTATTTGGATTGACTGACGTCCCAATATGCTCAAGGATTTACACAGCAGATTCAGTCCATATTTAGATAAGTTTGTGATCGTATTCATTGATGACATTCTAGTGTACTCAGGCAATCCAGAGGAACATGCAGAGCATCTTCGGACAGTATTGTAGATTCTTAGAGAGCGTCAATTATATGCTAAGTTTAGTAAGTGCCAGTTTTGGTTGGACAAAGTAGCTTTCGGGTCATGTCTTTTCTGCAGAAGGTATTAGTG
This sequence comes from Tetrastigma voinierianum, assembly GCA_016808115.1. Lineage (NCBI taxonomy): Eukaryota > Viridiplantae > Streptophyta > Magnoliopsida > Vitales > Vitaceae > Tetrastigma > Tetrastigma voinierianum. The sequence goes on from JAEQBH010001187.1 coordinate 55,151, forward strand.
TGGATCCTCGTGATCGGTTAGCGTGGAACTGAAGCCGCCACAAATGTTTCAAGTCCGCAGCTTCTGGATCGCCTCTGCTATTACAGAATTTTGTTGATTTTCAAGATAGCAACCCCATTGACCAATCTATTGAAAAAGGATTAGAAATTCGAGTGGTCAGATACCTGCCAGCATAGTTTTGAGGAGCTGAGGTAGAGGTTAACGACAAATTAATGTTAGCACTACCGCCGTGAAAGGACTAAGCATGCGGGTATACAAAGGATGCTTCCATTAAGGGTTAAGGTGTTTTTGATGCGTAATGGTAGAGTGATAGCTTATGCTTCCCGTCAGAAAAAGAAGCACGAGCAGAACTACCCGACCCATGATTTAGAACTAGTAGCAAAGTGGTTTTCGCTTCTGAAAGATCTCGAGACATTATCTATAATGGCAGCCCCCGTCGATATTCACTGACTCCATAAGAGCCTGCAATATCTTTACTCGTAAAGAACTAAACTTAAGGCAATGGGTAATGAGTTGATTAAGGATTACGTGATTGCACGATAGAGTACTATTCAGAAATGCCAATGTAGTGGTCGATGCCTTAAGCCGAAACCGTAGGTTCCTATGCTTATCCGCGCACTCCGTATATCTCCCATTGCCGATGAAAGTTGAGATCTTTGGGAGTTCGTTGAAGGTAGCCGATACAGTGGATACTTTTGGCATCATTTTATTTTCGTCCTCTTCATGGATCAGATCATGAAGGTCAAAAGGTGTTTCATAAATGATTAAGTTGAGGGCAGATTGAGGTGGTAGGAAACCAGTTCCGTGATCGTAGACGATGGCGAATAGTTAGAGGGAGTCAATGTGTACTTGAAATAGGTGAACTAAAAGGAAATCATGGAAGAGGCTCACTTTAGCATATGCCATGCACCCCGGTAGCAACAAGATGTATCATACTTAAGGAGCATCGTGGAAGGGCATGAAAAGGAAATTGCATTTCGTATCTGTGATACAACCCACAGAGGGTAGCGCGTATAACTGTAAGCCCGTAGGAGCATACAAACTTCCTTCCGACATTCCTCAGGTGGAAGTGGGATAAGATTACTATAGATTTTGTTATCTAAGGCCCGAGAACTCCTGAGATAACACGATGCCATATGTAAGGATAGCGTGGATGTGATTTCAACGAACCAGCACATTTTCTCCCAATTAGTAACAAATGATGACCCGCTGGATAAGTTGGCCCAATTATATGGAGGATAGTTAGATTACATGGTGTTCTATATCGATAGTCTCGTACCGAGACCTGCATTCACATCCGCATTGGCCCAGTTTACGTGATGCCATGGGACTCGATTGCACTTCTTGAAGACAATCTTTCCATCCTCAGACTGATGGTCAGTCAGAGAGAACTATTCAGACGCTAGAGGATATGCTTAGAGCATGCGTGATAGAGTTTAAGGGAAGCTGGGATACCAATTTATCTTTGATGGAGTTCGCCTACAACAACAGTTATCAATCCAGTATAGGCATGGCTCCATTTGAAGCATTGTATGGCCGGAAGTGTCGTGACTTCGCATAGCCGGGATGAAGTAGGAGAGAGGAGACTGATAAGCCCAGAGTTAGTACAAATTACCTTAGATAAGATCCAGATTGTTCGAGACAGACTCAAGATAGCTAGTGACATACAGAAAAGTTATGTGGACAAACGCCGTAGGATCTGGCGCGAGGCGGAGATGTGGTCTTCCTCAAAGTTTCCCCTGAAAGGTGTCCCCGATTTGGAAGACACTGTGAAGTCGAGGCCCGATACATAGGCCATATGAGATTATTGCCAAAGGGACCAAGAGCATATGTGATTAGGACCTTCCTCCGCAGTCATTTCAAGGTTCATAATGTGTTTCATGTAACCATGCTCGCAAGTACATTCCGCATCCTCCATGTACTCGCAGATTAGCCGCAGGAACTAAAGGATAATTTGACCTATATGATGTGCCTAATGCAAATAGCAGATCGCAGAGCATTTTGCGAATAAGGTCATTCTCATACCAAAGTTTTACGGAATCATGGGATTAAGAAGGTTAATGGAGTCGAGGCTCGGGATGCCAGACACATCCTCGCTTGTTTATTAAGGTATCCTCTTATGTTAGTTTTGTTCATTTCGAGGACGAAATGTTCTAAAGGAGTGAGGATTTGTAACGCCCGTCCCGAGAGGGTGTACTGTGATGCAAATCCATATGTGCACTCAAGGGCTTCCTTTAATGGTTTTCGCAAGCATAATAGAATTTTTGAAAGTTGTTTTAAGGGTGGAAATTATGTTTTCAAAGAATTAAGGCACTTTTTGCACTATGAGGAGCAAGGGTGAGTACAAATTATGGAATTTCAAAAGGATAATAATAATAATAAATTACTAGAATGATTCAGGGAAGCCTAGAAAATTCTCTAGATCTCGGATGACGAAACTGACACGCCTGCAATTGCCTGCTGAATCTAGTGACCGTAAAAGTTTCACAAATTGAGACAGTTAGAATATTTTACGATTCGATGATATCGCCGGGGACTCAGTAATGATTTATACAAAATCTCTAAGTCAGAGAATGGTTTATTAAAGTTCCTTATTTAAAATAATTGAACTGAAAGAAATAAAATTTTCGGGGCGTAATGGACCCGACTATAAGGAAACTTTATCCAAAATAATAATAATAATAATAAGAATAATAATTAGAAAAAAATGAAAATAAAAAGAATAAAAGGCAAATGCGTGGGCAAAGGACAGACCGGGAGAACGGGTCGAGAGAGTGTTTTTAATTTTTTTTTCTTATCTTCGTTTCTTTCTTAGATTTACGGAAATCGAACCGTAGATTTTCGTCTGAGCAGAAGACAAAGTTGGTCTACGCGACGAGAGCTACGCGTAGGTACCAAAAGCCTAGCATTTCGCCACACTTCAAGGGATAGGAAATTTTCCTATTTGTGTTATTTTGAGCCTAAATGCTATGTAATGGCTTGAAATTTTCTTAGAGGCCGTGAAAGGTCGTAAACTTCAGTCCCAAAATTTTTAGATTGAGTTTAGGAATTTTTAGGAATTTTTGGGACTCGTGGTTCGAAGCTTCAGATCGTGATTCGGACCCGTGTTCTGACAGTCGTCATATTTCAGACCTGCTTTCTAGACGCCTGGATTGAAATTTCAGGATTGTAGTCGGACAGGTTGGACATAATTTTCAAAAATGTTTTCGGGTGTTTTTAGACTCTATGGAAAGTCTCTTGAGTCAAAAGTTTGCTAAAACAGGTAGTTTTTATGGGGCATTTAATGTGTAGGGACATTTTGGTCAATTTCACATCATATTATCGATGTCCTTATCGAATGGGACTAGCACGTAGTTTTGTTGTAATCGGGTTCGTTCGATATAGTCACTTTGAAAGCCCTGTGTATGTTTTATGGTTAAAACGTTCAACTGAGGGCATTTTCGTACTTTGTATGGATTGTGTAGGTAATTTGAGCATCCGACGAGAATCTAGAGTGATTGACAAGATTTGAAAGAAATTAGTCGAGAAAAAGGTAAGTACTCAAAATCCTTTTCTAAAACGAAAGTGTTTAAATACCATAAGTTTGTAAAGTGCTTTGAAATATAAATTTATAAAGCATTTTTTTACCTCCCACTTGTTATACTCAGTTAAAAGTTCGATTTCGCATTTAAGAAACAATGGCTCGGTTTAGCAAAAACCCCTAGATGGCCTGCATATATGCAAAACAACTTCCTAATGACATTTCGATTGTACATGGCAAGGTTATGGGATATTATGATTCAACTATATTGTTCGGTCGGCAATCGGGGTATTAGATCTATATATTTATATAGTGAGCTCACCTTTGCACATTCGAGGTATAAGTAGTTAGCGTCAATTTTAGTACATGGCATGAGGTGTCAGTTCCAGGTTCTATTATGCGTTTATAAAGATCACACCGCGGTTCACCGACCATATTAGACTGCAGTGTCTGAGGCTCACTACCGATGTCGTTCGAGGTTCCGTGGCATCACATCTAGCATTTTAAATGGGCCACAGTGGTTGGTACTTGATTTCCAAAGATAGCACTTTTCAGATATTAACCACCACTTCAAACAATTTTCGTTAGAGGTTGTAGTTTTTAGCAACAGTAAATAGTTTTCTTTAAAGGATAAGCTTTCTGTAAAATGATTTTCATAGCAAAACTCACTTTCTCATAAATAGTTTTACAACCATTTATGTAATGTATTTTCATATTGGGAGGTACATACAAAGTGACAACAACATTTAGAACTTATAGTACTCCATCGTGAGCCCTGCTTCGTCTACGCTTCTGCTTTTTAAATAATTTTTCAGTGCAAAAAGTCAAGCCAAAAGACCTTTTCAGATTCTGGTCCCAGACGCTGGTGGGTTGTGATTATATATAAGATAATGTAAAGTAAACGAGTAAAAGCAAATGTGATATTTTGTATATGTAAATATCTTTGTAAAATATGCATGCATGGTTTGAGAAAACAAAGGCGATGAAATTATGTTGGATTGATCCTTATTTTATATTTTGATGAGGACTAGAGGTCCTTATGGTCAGAGTTGGATATTTGGAAAAACATTGGGAGTTGTATTTTTTTTTATACAAAGATTTTTGTATTTCGGGCTTGACCATCGGGTACCAAGTAGGCCGCTCGATTTTCGTTAATCTAAAGGTGTGATTTTGATAGAAAAGTGAAAAATTTTTATAACCCACGTTTTCCAAAGACAGCTCAAAGAAATTTTTAACCCGCTTAGCTTCATGGTAACTTGTCACGAGCGAGCTTACCGGGAGGTTACCGTGGAGTTGTCAAGTATTTCACACTTTAGAAGGGGGTCTGTCATGATCTCTTTCCTTTTCATAAGAAAAAATTTATTTAGGCATTGGAGAGGCGGTCGGCACACCCCCGTCGAATCACCCTTTCGGTGCAGGTCGCAAGACCACCCGCGAGTTGTGCTGCAAGTCAGACATCAATCTGTCTGATGGACTGCACTCTCAAATACCTAAGAAGCTTCCTAGCCCAACATCGATAGAAAAAGCATCATCATATAACATTATCTAGTCTAAGTTATTGATATAATACAAAAAATAATTGTAATATTTATAGATGAAAACATTGTGTTCTAGCAAAGTACGTAAACATGAGGATGTGACAAAATTTGTCTCAAAATTACTTATAAGCGTTTTTATCAATAAAAATTCTTAATGACATATTTCATTGTTAAAATATATATTTTTGTGCAAAAAAATTGTTGTTGAATGTCAAATGTTATCACAAATTATTTTATGAATAATGTATTCACACAAATTTCTTATCAATTATATAATTGGCAACAAAAATTTTATTTTTGTCTCTAGAACTATTGCATGCAATACATACTGTAACGATTTTAAAATTGTCACTAATAGAAATATTTAGCAACAAAATTTATTCTCCATATTAAAAATTTGTCACTAATTCTCCTTTTTCTTGTGGTGGGAGATGGAGAAACAAATCAATTTTTAGCGGGATGGAAACCACTTTGAAAGGGAAAATCCAAAGGGCTCAAGGTTACTACAAGGAGGTGAAAAGCAGCATTTTGCAAATTGCAAACCAAGTTATAGGGCAAGTGATGAGGATACCTATTAATTATTTCAATTAATTGAGAATCTTTAATGATGAAAACACCTATGAATTATTTTAATTAATTAAGAGTCTTTAATGATAAGGACAAATATTAATTACTTAAATTAATTAAGAGTCTTTATCTTTTAATTGTTTTATTTGATTAATTAGGATTAATTACTTTTTCTTGTTCATCTAGTTTTCTAGTTTCCTTGTTTAGGCATGATTCTTGTTTAGCAAGATTAGTTTGAGTCTCTATGAATACTTAGTCATTCTATCTTTGTAAGGAATTTTTACTTTACTTTATTCAATAATCAAAACCAAGTAAACTTTGGTAAATTTCTTTAAGATTGTGTTTATTGTTTCTAAATTGAGACTTTGCTTAAAAATTTGTTCCTTGACAATCTTCACGCGTTACTCGCTATGTCAGCAAGAGCCTTAGGAAAAACGCAATATCATCTGGGTGGATGGTCTCCCCCATGCCACGGCAAGTCCAAACTCAACTCTGACAGATGCTGACAGGGGAAGGAGAACTTAGCGGGAGCGAGAGGAGTCTTAAGAGATCATGAGGGGGAGTGGTTAGGGGGGTTCAAGGCGAAGTTAGGGCACTGCACGATAGAGGAAGTTGAGTTGTGTGCCCTGGTCCATGGATTACGACAAGCTTGGGAGAAGGGTATTCGATGTCTGGTTGCAGAAGTGGATTCCTCATTAATTCACAATTGGATGACCCAGAGGCAAAGTTGAAGAGCTAAAATATGCCAGCCTTATCCTCGAAGCTAATGAATGTAGAACTCCAGCACGTGTATAGGGAGTGCAACAAAGCAACGGACTTCATGGCCAGACTATCCTCAGATTTGAAAGGCAACAGAATCATGCATTGGCAGAACCCTCCGAGGGGCTTAGAGGCTCTTTTAAACGAAGACAAAGTTGGGGTAAAATGGCCAAGGAGAATTTGTTGTAAGGCTTAACCGCCTGGGATAGACCCTCCACTTGTTCCAAAAAAAGACTTAAAGCTCTTGTACCTATACTTAACTTGATTTTTAAGTCATGATCTTCGTATGCTAGTTACCAATCCATAGGTTCCTCAACCCTGGCATTTATTTAATTACACCCTTGCATATTTGGGAGACTAATGATAGCTAATAATTCCGAATCCATGCTAGGTATGTTTTCTATCTAGTACGAATTAATGCTTTATTGTTTAAATAAAGTTTTTTTTTTGTAATGTATTTATTAGGTCTTTTGTTTATTGATAAATAGTTTTTGGGATCAATAAATACTCTTGATTTTACAAAATAGTTTAGCAATTAGTATCAAAGCTACTTTAATTGATATTGAAGCTATCAAATTCGTTTTTCTTGATTTTCTGGGTTTGTTCATTTTTATTGTCCGTTTTGAAACCATCAAAATTCGTTCATATTTGTTTTCCGAAAGATCCATCAAAGAAATAATTTTTTCTAATTGATATCAATGGTCGGCATTTTGATTATCCTAACATATATTAGAGAAATATTTTTTTTATTATTTTATTTGGTTTTGATAATTGATGGCCACTCATTGATTTCATGCCAGATTTCAATATAAAAGTTTTTTTATTGTTTTTTTTTAATTCTTTTATTTGATTGATGCTTGAAATTGCAAGTTTCGTATTATCTTTCACGGATAATAGGACTTGAAACAGGAAACCTTTTATGGATAATAGGACTTGTAACAAAAAACCGTATTATATTCCTATCATATACACGTTTCCTATAAATTATGATAAGGTTTGACTTTAAAAAACAAAAACAAAATAAAAGTTCATTCCTTAACATCAAAGAAAGTTTTGTTTATTTGGTCGTCCATTGATGGCATTAATGGCCTTAATTTCATAGAATTTTATTTTTGTTTTATTTATTTGATTGTCGTGCATGGCAAGCTGCGAAACCAATAGGTTTATTTGTTTTTGGACAATTTCCCAATAAGAAAATAGCAAATGAAATTGAACTTGCATTGATTCTGGTTTATTATTACTTTCATAATTTTTATGGGTTATTTCATGGGGGTTTTTACCCCATTAAATATTAAATTTGATCTAGAGACAAAATTGAATTTTACCTCATTTTGTAATATTTTTTCTAATTCCCTTTGCACAATATTGCTTTAGCAATTGAAGTTTATGCTATTTATTATTATTTATAGCATCACATTGTGAATAAAATCATTTTCAAGTATTTGGGAAAATTGAGAAATATCAATGCTTATGAACTTGTTCTCGTGGAGTCCGAAAGATGTAAGATATTTTTTTGGAATTGATAGTGCAACTCAGAATTTCTCTCAGATTACGCGATCAATTTTCATAAGATCCATACGTATAATAAGCCTGTCTCTATCGATGACTTGATTATTTGGTAGATGCTTAGTTTGATGAAAGATTTCACTGAAAAGTCAGAACTCGCACAATTTTACTACTCCTATTTGGTGGGAAATTGATGCATTTGGTTGTGACAGCTGGTGAATTGCTCTTACCCGTGTATGAGTCTTTTCATATTTTTATAAACTCTAGCACGGTGACCACTTTGTGGGTCATTCGTGTCAAGAATGAAACACCTTCCAGGCTGCCTTGTTTTATTTATTCATCAACTTTGAGCTTTCCTCAGTTCTTTGTCATCATGAAACTCAATGGGACTAATTACAAGAATGAGAAAAATGAGTTATCTGATAATCATTGGGTGAATGTTTGTTTTGAATCCAACATCATTGATGTGCCATATGATACTTGGTGGTTAGATAGTGGTGCTACCATTCACGCTTGCAATTCTATGTAAGCGATGATAGGCATAAGAAGTCCAACTAGTTTGGAGCAGTATGTGTACATTGGAGACAATACAAAAGTCCAAGTTAATTTTTTGGGAGTTGTTAGATTACTACTCAATATAGGAATTTGTTTGGAATTGCAGGATGTGGCATACATACCCTCGATAAAGAGAATTTTGATATCAGTACCTATTTTGGATAGACTTAGATATAGTTTTCTTTTTGGAACTGAAAGTTAAATTGTACCAAGATTCACTATTGATTGGCACTAGAGTACTTTGTGGGAGTCTTTACAAATTAGAGTTGTTTACTTTGCCTTATGTTTCTGCTACCCTTATTGTTAATACTGCTTGTAGCTCCAAATGTTTGAGATTGAATGAAAAGCCTTCTACTCTTTGGCACAAGCATTTGGGCTATATTTCTAGACAGAGAATGGAGAGATTAATTAAAGATGAGATTCTTCTAAATCTTGATTTCTCAAATTTTGATACCTGTGTAGATTGCATTAAAGGTAAACTGACAGCTAAGGTTAGGAATGCCAAGGTTGATAGATGCACTGAGTTGCTTGAGGTTATTCATACTGATATTTGTGGGTTATTTACTCCTCCTATTATGGGTGGCTACAAATATTTCATCACGTTCATTGATGATTATTCCCGTTATGGTTTTGTCAAGCTCATTTGTGAGAAGTCAGACTCTTTGGAGGCTTTCAAAGCTTTCAAAGCATTCAAAGCAAAAGTTGAGCTCCAACAAGGAAAGAGGATCAAAGTGGTTCATTCTAATAGAGGTGATGAGTATTATGGTAGATATGATGAGACGGGACATAACCTTGGACCATTTGATATGTACCTTTAGGAATGTGGCATTAATGCTCAGTATATAATGCCTGGTACTCCTCAATAGATTGGGATTGCGGAGAGGAGGAATCACACACTTCTTGATATGGTACGATGTGTGCTTGTTAATTCCTCACTACTGACCAGGGTGAAGATTTGAAAACTACGACTTATATTTTGAACCAAGTGCCTAGTAAGTCTGTTCCTAAGACTCCATATGATTTATGGTCACAAAAGAAGGCTAGTTTTCGTCACTTCCATGTTTGGGGTTGAAGGTGGAAGTAAGGTCGTACAACCTGCAATTCAAGAAACTTGATCCAGAAACCATCAATTGGTACTTTATTGGTTATTGTGTGGGATCAAGAAGTTCTAGGTTTTATTGCCCGTCAAATCACTAAAGTGGTTGAGTCAAAAGAAATTATGTTCAAAGAACACCCGCTTTTATTCGCGCCCATTGCCTAATTTCGATCTCTAGCCCTCGTTGTCGACCAAAGATCCAATAGCCATTACCGATGATGAACCACCGAGATAGATCCAAAGAGCCCTGCATGTAGACCTAGTAGCCCTACATGTAGTCATGGATATACCCTTGAGGAGGCCAAAGAGGGCACGTAGGCTCACAATTTCAAATGACTACATTGTCTATTCATGTGCAGCTTAACAAAATATCTGTGAATTACTTTATATATTTCCAGATTTCGGATTTTACGGATATATCGGAAATATCGGTAAATATCGGGTAGATATTGACAAAAATATCGGTAAAGCAAAATTAATAAAATACTTTGAAATTCATGGAAATACTTTGTTGAACTTTATAAAAGTCATAAATACAAATATACACTTATTGGAAATAATATTCATTATAGATTTATTTCGAGAAATTACATTACAATAGTAATTTAAAAACCAAAATGAAGACTCGATGTGGTTCCATTACATTATTTGATGAAGGATCCCATCTTGATGAAGATAATATTCATAAATAAGATCTTCAAAATATTGAGATAAATCACAAAGAAAAATAATTTGAAGAAATTGTTTCTGATGCATTGACGAACAAAGAGATCAGATGATTTTATTATTTATAAAAATTTCTTGGAGTCAAAATAGTGATTACCGAGTATTTACCGATATTTTTACCAATATTTACCGACATTTACCGATATTTTAATGATATTTACTGACATTTTAATTGATATTTTTCAAAATTCCCGCAGACAAGCATCGTTGCAGGCTCCACAAATGATTTTTCTCTATGGAAAAATCGGTTTTTTCCGATTTTTCGGCGAAAAATCGACGATTTTAACGGAGCTTTTCCTCGATTTTCCTCCGATCGATTTTCCGATTTTCTTTCCTAAGTGTCGAAAAACCGATTTTGTTCCCCTCGCTTCAGGAGCATGAGTATGATATGGATGATGTATTAGATCTGACTACCTACAAAGAAGCCATTGTCGGTCCTTAATCCAACTTCTAGATCAATGTAATGAAAGATAAGATGACTTCCATGTCACAGAATAAAGTGTGGAACTTAGTAGATTTGCCATATAGTTGTAGACCTATTGGGTACAAATGGGTGTTCAAGACCAAGCGTGATGCCAAGGGACAGGTAGAGAGGTATAAAACAAGTTTAGTGGCTAAGGGTTACAATCAATGAGAAGGTATTGATTTTAAGGAAACCTTCTCTCCCGTGTCCACTAAAGACTCTCTACGCATTATTATGGCTATAATGGTCCATTTTGATTAGGAGTTGCATCATATGGATGTGAGGACAACTTTCTTGAATGGAGACTTAGTTGAGGATGTTTACATGTCTCAACCTACCGGTTTTGAGGAGGTTGGTAAGGAAAATATGGTTTGTAAGCTCTAGAAATCCATTCATGGTTTAAAGCAGGCTTCTAGGTAGTGGTATCTCAAGTTTGATGAAGTTGCCAGAACATTGTTGATCAATGCATATATATGAAGGTTAGTAGGAGCAAATACATATTCTTGGTTTTATATGTTTATGATATTTTGCTCGCAGCCAATGATACTAACCTGTTGATTAAGACAAAACAATTATTGTTTAGCCATTTTGATATAAAGGATCTTAGGGAAGCATCTTATCTCTTGGGCATACAAATACTCTGCGATAGACCTAGTGACATTCTGAGATTGTCTCAACAGACGTATATTGAACGCATTCTAAAAAGGTTCAATATGCAATCATGTTCTTCTGATAAGGCACCAATTGTAAAAGGTGACAGATTTTTCGAAGGCTAATGTCCTCAAAATAATATTGAGAGAGATCAGATGAAAACAGTCCCTTATTCTTTAGTTGTGGGCAGCCTAATGTATGCTCAAGTATGCACACGCCCTGATATTGCTTTTGTTGTTGGCGTGTTTGCAGGTGTTCTGAGTGATTCTAGTCAGCCACCGGAGCACAAGGTTTCAAGGTATCTTCAGTACCAAGGATCTCATGTTGACATATCAGGGTACCGAGACTCTTGAAGTGGTTGGTTTTAGTGATTTTGATTATGTAGGCTGAGTGGATGATAAAAAGTCCACTTCTGGTTATATCTTTAAAATGGCTGAAGGAGCTACTTCGTGGAAAAGTGTCAAACAGACACTTACAACTTCTTCTACTACAGAGGCAAAGTATGTGGCGTATTATGAGGCTACTTGTCATGGAATATGGTTGTGGAACTTCATTTCAGCTTTAGAGGTTGTTCACTCCATTTCTAGATTATTGAAATTGTTTTGTGATAATTCCACGATTGTATCTTTATATAGGAACACCAAGAGCACTTTTTGGTCCAAGAACATTGATGTGAAGTTCTTTTTTTGTTAAAGAGAAAGTTGCAGAGTCCCTCATTTCAATTGAGCACATGCCTATGACTAGCATGTTGGTAGACCCACTGACCAAAGGCTTACCTATTTGTGTGTTTCAAGAACACGTCACCAAATACGGGATTGTTTGATTCTCGACTCTTCGCTTTAGTGGAGTTCTACCTTTCCATGTATTTTGTAAGGAAAGCTCATGTTTTCCATTATTACATGCAATATTTGACATTTGGTCAATATCTTATGATTTTGTATCATTTGACCAGATGAATGATGTAATGTTTTTCTTTTTATTGAATCAATGCTCTTGTCATTGTAATTCTTCTAGATTAGTAGTGCATGTGCAATTTATGCATCCTCTCAATGTATTAATTGTACATGATTGCTGATGGCTATGTAAGTCTTTTGTGGAAGTATTTGAGTTATGATTTTTACATTAGGAAGGCCTGATTATACAATTTATATATCCTCTCAGATGTTAATTGTATATGATTGGTTATATTATGTAAATCTATTGAGAAAGAATTTGAGTTATGATTATGCCATCTAAGTGGGAGAATGTTAGATTAATTTATTAATCATGGACTAAGCATAATCATATTTCAATTTTAATTGTGTAATTGTGCATGCTAATTATGGATCGTTTATAGGGTTTAATATTAACTAGTTATGGGCCTATGGTTCTATCTTCTCCCTTGTTGCAAGCCTATCAACAAAAACTCAATTGTTCCTTTGTGCTATATATATATATATATATGAGTAAATGTAGCCTAGAATTTAAAACAAGGGTTTGGTAAAACACACTTTGGGGAGAAGGAAATAATTATCTTCAAGCCTTGTACTTTTTATTTTGGTCTTGCATATTTTAAGACTAATGACAAACTAATCACTCCCTGGGATTCATTAGGTATGTTTTCTATCAAATATAATCAATATACTTCATTGTTTCAATAAAGTTTGTATTTTGTAATGCATTTATTGATCTTTTGATTATTGATCAATTGTTTTGGGATTAATAAGACTCGATTTTACAAAATAATTTAAAGGTGATCATCCTCGCATTAAATGTGAATCATGCATCGCGTAACCTCCGAGGGGCTTTGAGGCTCTTTTAAACAAGACAAAGTTGGGGGTAAAATGGCCAAGGAGAATTTGTTGTAAGGCTTAACCGCCTGGGGTAGACCCTCCAAGTGTTCCAAAAAAAGACTTAAAAAGCTCTTGTACCTATCCTTAACTTGATTTTTAAGTCATGATCTTCGTATGCTAGTTACCAAGCCATAGGCTCCTCAACCCTGGCATTTATTTGATTACATCTCTTGCATATTTGGGAGACTAACGACAATTAATAATTCTAGATCTATGTTTTCTACCCAATAAATATAATTAAGGTATGTATGATGAAGATAATGTTTACCAAGTTTTTTTAGAAAAAAAAAATCTTAAATTCTATTCATATTTATTTATTTTAAAATTTTAAAAACAATTTTTATTAAAAATTATTTTTAACATTTTAAATAAAATTTTAGTTACGACAATCATTTTTAAGATTGAATTTCTAAAACTTTATTACTTATCGGACAACCTTTTGCTACGTACTAACATTAATTTATCAAAATAATTAAAAGTATGCATGTAAAGAATTTAGTTTATCAAATTAATTTTAGTTTTTTATTTTTGAATAAAATAAAAACTCTCAAAACTAAACAAAATCAATATAGGATAAAAACAAAAAGAAATAAATATGAAGTTATAATAAATTTTAAAAAATAATACAATAAGCAGTCCATTTTGCCTAGCTCTAGATGGCTCACTCTTTCAAACAAGCATAGAGCATAGCCTTGCTCTCAAGTTCTAGTTTTAGTGGGATAATTTACTACCTTGCAATTACATTGTATTAACAAATAATAATAATAATATCAATAAAATGATGGAATATGATCATACAACAAAGATGTTATAATTAGTATATAAAAGTGTTTTTTTATACTTTTATTAATCAATTGATCAATTTTAAAATAAGAGACACTACAAATGATATTTTATTTTAAAAAATAGGTTTGATAAGTGTAGGAGGATGTTTAAATTCTCATGTATTCAATCTGATGGTCGTGGAAACATACCCACTTTATCGTTCTTATCCTCACGATGGTTCAAAGTCGTGGTATCGGTCATCGACTCGAACGGTCCCGAGACGACGGCTAAGGTAGAATGGTCGCAGACGTGGCCGATATGCAAAATAAGATGATTAGTACATTTAAAATTATTAAAATATTATATAAATTATTAGAAATATATATATACTCACTGCTAAAATTTATTATTATTATTTTATTTATATTGACATATTAATTTAATATTACTACAATTAGTTAATTAATCAATCAATAATAATATAACTTTGCCATATTAATTTTTATTATTCTTATTTATATATTTTTTCATAAATTATTTATTTGGAATTAATTTTATTTATATTTGGTAAAATAATTTTTATATTTGTATTGTGTATTGTTTACAAAAATATGATTTATAGCTTTTTTAATTTATTATATTATTTTATTTCGTCTTAGCCATCAAAATTTTATTTTAAATTCTCGCAGATATTTCAAATCACGCTGCTTTTGACCGGGAGGGTTCAAAACGGCGTTGTTTTCATTATCATAATTTATTTTTTTTAAATCTGCACATGTCAAAACGACATCGTTTTGGACTGCGAGGGTCCAAAACGGCGTCGTTTTGATTTATAGTTAAAAAAAAAAAAATTAAACGGAACGACGCCGTTTTTGTCCCTACAAAGATGAAATGACATCGTTTTTCTTGCAGAAGCCATAAAAATGGCTGATATTTCTACATCTAGAAAAAATGAAGAAGGGGGGAGAAGAAGGAGGGAGAAGAAGAAGAGCAAACCTACGGCGTTTTGGAGATCTCTGTCTTTGAGCTTGGAGCGAGCTGCGAGTCCGGCGATGACGAGTCGACGACCAACCAACGAGAGGCTACAGTGAGTCGATGACCCAGCGAGCGACGACGGCGAGCCAACAACCAATGAGGTGTTAGGTTTTGCTTTTGAATTTTGATTGGGTATATGCGATTCTTGAGATTTCGATTTCAAATCATGTATCCAGTCGGGTTTTTTTCATAGCTTGGTTTTGCGGTGGTTCAAAGAATCAAACTGACATCGAGAAGCCAATTTTTTTTTTTTTTTATGGTTCTGATTTCAAATCACAATCTGGGTCTTTTGGCTTTTAAGAAGAATCTCTAAAAAAGAAAATGTTTTGGTCTTTGGTTTTGGGACTTCATACCGAGGAGAATCGATTCTCCGAGTCAACCGAGTTACGAGATGACTAGGTCGAGTCCATCGAGTTTTGCCCATTTTCTCCGAGTTTAACCAATTTTTACCGAGTTTCAAACTGATCCACTCCGAGTCTCATTTGTATCTGTGACGACGCTGAGGCCCGAAGTCGACAGGCTTTAATCGGCCGAAATTGGCTACCGACTCGGGCCGATCTTTTGAACACTGATCCTCACGCGCCTACTGATCGCTGCAGCATCATAAATGGTGTCTGTCTGTTAGTTAGAGCAGATAGTGAAGATAATAACCTCCAAATTTACTGACTCTACATGCAAAAACCTCCAAATTGACCTCATATGTATCATACACAGAAGGCCCACCCGCTGCATGCTCTATTTGAAAGGATTAGGTGTAACCAAACAAGGCATAGTAGCCATGCAAGTCGAAGAGTGTCTCAATCCTGCTTCTCCAACTATCACCAACGTGTCAATCTCTAACCCCACTTTCTCTACTATTTATACTCACCATTACCAGTCGCCGCTTCTCAACATCCTCATCTGATCAGTAGTAGCCTTTATCTGTAGAGTAACTATACAATGGGTAAGAGTCTTTGTTGCTTTCTGCTTTGCTTTCTTGTTCTGTTTAGTTTCTGCTCGGCTCGGCAGCAAAATGAGTGTAGTATCTCCAGACTCAATGCTCAGAGACCGTCGAACCGGATCCAATCAGAGGCCGGAGTGACGGAGGTGTTTGATCATAAAAATGACCAGTTCCAGTGCGCCGGTGTGGCCGTTGTCCGGTATATTATCGAACCCACCGGCTTGCTCTTGCCTTCTTACGTCAACGCGCCTCAGCTAATGTACATCGTCCAAGGTAAATATGTTATTTCAGAGAACTTAACACTTGTTTTGGTTCATGTTTTTGAAAAGAACAATTTTCTAGGACAAAAAATGTAAATAACGTATAATAATCTTAAAGTTATTTCAAAAAACGTTAGGTCTATTTTGTTTCTATTTTTTAAAACTGTTCTATCGTTCACTTTTCTAATATAAAAAATTCCTCAATTCTTTGTTCTCTTGTTTTCTAGGAAAAAAAAACAGAGAAGGAAACATGTTCTTTTTTTTTTTTCTTATTTTTCTTGTTTTTAAAAACAAAAAATAGTTTTCAAAAAGATAAATAAACAAACGTACCTCTAGGTTTTGTGCTACTTTTGTACAAAGGTGGAATAATTAATTATTTGAAATGGGGGTGTTATGTTATGTACACAGGTAGAGGTTTGCAGGGAGTCCTGGTCACGGGTTGTCCTGAAACCTTCCAACTGTTCCAGGAATCCTTCAAGACGGGCAGAAACAAGGAAGAGAACAGCAAGGACAGCAGGGACAAGAGCAGCAAGGACAACAAGAACAACAAGAACAGCAACAAGGAAGAGAACAACAAGGACAGCAGCAAGGAAGAGAGCAACAAGGACAACAAGGAAGAGAACAACAAGGACAGCAGCAAGGAAGAGAGCAACAAGGACAAGGAAGAGAACAACAAGGACAACAAGGACAGCAATTCCGTGGAGACCAGCATCAGAAGATCGAGGAGGTTCGAGAGGGTGATGTTTTTTCAGTTCCAACCGGATTTGGACATTATATCTATAACAACGGTAACAGACGGCTTACTGTAGTTTCTGTTGTAGACATCAGCAATCAGGCCAACCAGCTTGATTTCCAACCTAGAGGAATGAGTAGATAAATACTTATCATCAACCAATATCAAAAGATTCAAAACACGTGAATAAATTATCAAAAGATATACTGATGGATTTGATTACTATTTGTATTGCAGAGGTTCTATCTGGCGGGCAACCCACAAAATGAATTTCAGCAAAAACAACAACAACAGCAAGAACAACAACAGCAAGGACAACAACAAGAAGGACGAGAGCAACAAGGAAGAGAGGGGCAGCAGCGGCAACAGCAACAAGGGGAAGGCAACAACATCTTCAGCGGTTTTGATGCAGAGAGATTGGCTGAGGCATTTAATGTGGATGTCGAGATCATAAGGAAGCTTCAGGGTCAAAATGACAGGAGGGGCAACATAATCAAAGTCCATGGAGGCCTACAGGCAGTGCTGCCACCAAGGAGACAACAGGAACAGCAGCAAGATGATCCCCTCTATGCACAAGGAAATGGGTATGAAGAGACGATTTGCAGCATGAAGTTTAGACAAAACATCGGCGATCCAAGGCGAGCAGATGTCTACACACCCAGAGGCGGACACAGGAGCAGCGTCACCAGCTACGATCTTCCAGTTCTCCGAAGACTTGTTCAATTAAGTGCTCATAAGGGACACCTCTATCAGGTATAAATTAAAAAAAATATTTGTTAAAAAAATCTCAAATAATCCAAAAAATTTATAGATTTAACCTTTCCTCTTGAAAAAATAAGAATAAAAATGTACTTTTTCATTTCATGTATTTATATATACCTTTTAAAATAATTGTTATTTCTAAAAATATTTGGGTAAAAAGCCTAAAATAATCCAAAATTTGAGGATATGACCCTCATGTTTTTTTCTTGAAAAAGAAATCATTTTGGGCAAATTTCCTTTTCTAATGCAAGTATTTACGTATATCTCTTAAAAGAAAGGGTTAAGTTGTATTTCTTGTTAGAATGAGGGTGAAAAGTGATGAAATGGTAAATTTTCAAAATATTTTTTTGACCAAATTACCCTGATTTTTGTAAAACAATAAGGGTAGGTCCTATCAAATGAGGCTAAAATTCATTTTTGTGAAAAAACAATAAGGGTATTTCATCAAAATGAGGCTAAAATTAATTTTTGTAAAAAAACAGTAAGGGTATTTCATCAAAGTGAGGCTAAAATTGATGGAAAGTCAAATTTCCCAAATTAGATTATTTTTTTTACATCTATTCACTTTGCATTATATCATAGTATTATGTTTTATTTTTTATAAATTTATCTCGAACCTTGGGCTCTTCCCCTCCCTATGTCGGCCTAAGCTCTAACTACTTAAATTAGGTCCACGATTAGATCTTTGAAAGGTATTTTAATCAAATAACCGTGTTAAATGCATGTGTAGGATGCAGTGCTGCTACCATTCTACACAGGGAACGCCAACAGTATAATCTACGTGATAAGAGGCAGTGCCAGGATTCAAGTAGTCAAAGAGCAGGGAGAGACGGTGGCAAATGAGGAAATCCAGGAGGGTCAGGTGATAGTTGTTCCACAGAACTTCGCAGCGCTGATAAAAGCAAGGGATTCGGGATTTGAGTATGTGGCGTTCAAGACACATGAGAATGCGAGGATCAACACTTTAGCCGGGAATCTTTCGCTGATACGGGCCCTGCCGGTGCAAGTCATTGCCAGCGCCTACCAGACCTCCGATAACCAGGCTAGGCAGCTGAAGCATAACAGGCAGGAGAGCACTATTGGGGCTCCTGGAAGTGCTTCTAGGTCTCAGTATAGGGCTTCTGCTTGAGGCTTCTACTCGTAGTTTGTTTTAATGTTGGGTTGCTGTTGTTGTTGTGTTGTATAGGTTTGGAGAATAATAAGAGGCCATGTTACTTGGCAAAATAATAAGAGGCCATTTTAGTTGGCCTTTTTTGTAACCCATGATGTTGAATGAGAGTTTTGAGTTTTTGCTCTTTTATAATAATCAGTAAGTGAACACGTGCACGTACGTACGAAAATTAAAAATAAATAAATAAATGTATAATTTTATTTTTTTAGAACTTTTATTCAAAATTGAGTAAAAATAGTTATATTATGAATTAATACAAAATCAAATTAAAAAGGATTTGGATGATATATAAATAGAATTACATTTTTCATATCAAACTTTCAAACTTTATGATAATAAAATTATTTTCTAAAGTTAAAAATAAATAAATACTACATTAATCCTTATGACATTTATTGAATTTTGATTTAATCATGTTATTTAATTTTTTGACTAAATTGCTTATTTTGAATTACTTTTTTATGTATAGTTTAAATATATTTTTCTTTTAATAATCATAATTTTTATAATTTATTGTCATTTTCTTTGTAATTTTAATATTATTGTTTTACAACTTTTTTTTTCTTCATTGTTACCAAGTTACTAATGTTAAAAGTTATTTTCAAGTTGTCATAAAGAATACTACAAAAAATATTAATACTAAAAAATTACAAGTTAGAATAATTTTGTATTCATAAAATACATGATGTTACAGAAATTATGCTAACAATAAAGGAAGAATATAATACACCACAACAATATAATTACATAAAAGTTACAAAACTTAACAAAGTAGATATAATCGACTCGATGATAGAGTTACACATGGCAATGTCCTAAAAGACAATCGTCAGACCACTTCTCTTAAAGTAAGAAGACTTATGCGATTGTTTCATGATTTAGGGTCCATATAATGTTGAAGTGTTTGCATAAAGACTTCAACTCAAGCAAACTCTTTCTTATTTTTCCTCTCCAAGTGAATGCAATTTTTTTGTTTTGTCATCTGAAAAAAAAAAAAACCGACTTAAAAGATTCCTTAAATGAATATTTATACATTAGCGTAACCTTTCTCGAAAGTTTGCAACCTTTCGTAAAGATGCACTCTTTCAAAACGCTTTCAAATAAACCCAAAAATAAATTATGTTTTTATTTAATTTCAAAGCCCATTCGCTCTAAGGCCCAAGGCCCGTCTTTTGATTTATTAATATCTATATATATATATATATATATATATATATATATGGTAGGCCCACCAAGGGGAGCCTATAGAGAAAAGACCCACCCATCACAAGTAAAGCCTCCATGCTTATAAAGTGTTATACAAACACTTCCACAACCGATGTGGGACTTTGAAAATTTTTGTTTTAAAACTTCTAATAGTACCCCACATTTTAAAACAAAAGTGCAATGTACATTCATAAATAAAACTATGTAATGCATAGAGAGGAAACATAAATGTTGTGCTTCAGGAAAAGTGTCTTTTGGACTTGAACTTACCTTAGTGTTACACATCGGATCTACTTGGTGACACAGTGGATATATAGATCTTGAACTAGTCACCTTCTTGTAGTAAACCTAAACAATGTATATCACACACAACATAACTTAAAAGTACTTGAGTTTATTCGTTTATGTTCATTTTGGTCCTGAACATATCTCGGCTATTTATGATAGCTCTAGAGAATTTTAGTCATTCCATTCTCATAAATGCGACCCCACATTACTATCATATAGGTGACAATGATTAAAGCTTTATGTTCAAGCTCACCTTTACATAAAGATATCATTGTCATTAAATGCTATACATAACCTACACATCAACATATAACACATTAAACACCTTAGAAATGAGTATAGTATGTGTTTCACTACTTGAGTTTTACTAAACTAGTTTTCCTATTGAACCAAGAGCCAATTAGTTTAGGTTTCCGCCTAGTATTATTCCTTCAAATGGCTTTAATCTCATTCCCCTCGATGTATACTTAACTTGCTCTCTACGTAGGCCTTTTGTCAAAGGATCAGCTAAATTTTCCTTTGACTTTATATATTGTATCGATATTACTCCACTAGAAAGCAACTGTTTAATAGTATTGTGCCTACGCCTTATGTGTCTTGACTTTCCATTAAATATGTTACTTTTGGCTCTAGCTTGTGCTGCCATACTATCACAATGTATGCATATAGCGGTTTACAAGCTAGCCATGCAGAATGTTCTAAAATTTTCTCTTAACCACTGCTTCCTCAATGTACTTATCTAGTGCTATAAATTCATACTCTATAGTTGAACGTGTTATACATGTTTGTTTAGAAGACTTCAAAGAAAAGTCAAAGAACACCTCCCCAAGGTAAATACATCCACTAGTTGATTCTGCTTATATTATCTGGAATCCAATTAGCATCATCATAGCCGTTGATATCTTGTATAATGTAATCCGTATGTTAAGTGGTATACTTGAGATACCTTTTAACACTCTAACCAAAGCTTCCTAAATGGTCTTTCCAGATCACTTGTATATCTACTATGCCTACTTACTGAATAAGCAATATCTGGCCTAGTGGCTTTCATTAGGTACATCAAGCTACCTATAACTTGTGAATATTGTAATTGTGAGATTGCATCTCCAGTATTCTTTTTCAATTTTCAATTTGCACCAAATGGTGTTACTACAACCTTGCAATTTGATTGACCATATTTATTTAAAAAAAATTCCACATAATGGGATTGTGTAAGTATGTATCCTTCATTGTTTTTTTTTTATTTGAACTCCCAAAATTACATCAGCTAGACCTAAGTCTTTCATATCAAATATGGAGCTGAATAACTTTTTAGTGGACATAATTACATCCTTACTAGTTCCCATTATAAGCATATCATCAACATAAAGACAAACAAATACACATGAATTAGTGTATTTATGTATACACATTTATCACACTCATTGATTTTAAATCCATGTGACAACATTGTGTGATCAAATTTCTCATGCCACTATTTTGGGGCTTACTTAAGTCCATATAAGGACTTAACTAACTTACAAACCTTATTTTCTTGACCTTGAACCACAAATCCTTCCAGTTGTTCCATATATATATATCTCTTCATCCAACTCTCCATTTAGAAAAGCTGTTTTCACATCCATGTGATATATTTCCATATTATTCAAAGAAGCTATCGCAATAAGCATCCTTATAGATGTTATTCTAGACATAGGTGAATAGGTGTCAAAATAATCTAACCCCTCCTTTCGTCTATACCCTTTAGCTACCAACGTGGCCTTATACTTGTCAATGGAGCCATCAGCTTTAAGATTTCTTTTAAAAATCCATTTATAACCTTTCGGTTTATTTCCGAGTGGTATATCAACCAATTCCCACGTATGGTTTTGTAAAATGGATTCAACTTCACTATTAATAGCTTCCTTCCAAAAAGGTGCCTCGGGGTGAAGTCGTTGCTTCTTTGTACGTGTGTGGTTCTCCTATGGTCATGAAACTTGAGAAGTCCGACCAAAATTCTTGGTTTTTAATTATGCTTCCTCTTCTAGGTTCTATATCTTGTTCTTGAACCTTTAGAGTAGATGGTTCATCACGAGTTCTTTATTTATAGCACTCAATCGACTTTCCTTGTAAGGAAAAACATCTTCAAAAATTCAACATCAATAGATTCTAAAATTGTATTTACATGTATGTCATGCACTTCAAATTTATAAACTAGAAATCTATATGCAACACTAGCATTTGCAAAACCAATGAACATACAATCAATTGTTTTAGGACCAAGTTTTGTCCTTTTAGGCAATGGAATAAGTACTTTTGCTAAACAATCCCACAAGCTTGATTCATTTTATACGATGGTATCCTTTCATTTCCATAATTCAAGGAGATTTATCGAATTCTAAAAGGAATTCTATTGGCACAAGTTTGCAGTAAGTAGTGCTTCACCCCACAAATTATGTGGAAGCCCTGAACTATTCAACATAGAATTTATCATGTCCTTTAGAATTCTATTTTTCCTCTTGGCTACACCATTTTGTTGTGGTGTATAAAGAGTTGTTGTTTGATGAACAATACCATGTTGAGTACAACATCTGAAATGCAGTGACTCAGTATTCTCACTTATCTGGATCTTATTATTTTAATTTTCTTTTCCTATCGATTCTCAACTTCAAATTTTTATATATCTTAAACATATTCAAAGCTCATCTTAAGCAGAAGTAAATAAATATAGCAATATTTACTCGCAATCATCTATGTTGCTTATGAAATACTTTTACCACCACTGAAGGTAGATAGTTTTAAAGTCATAGAGATCATTATGGATCATACTAAGTAATTCATTTGACCTTTCTTGAATAGATTTAAAACTTTGTCTAGCAAACTTAGATTCAAAGTGTATACTATTACTTATTAGTGGGCAATATCAAACTTTGGTGGTAACTGATGATTTGAATCATTCTATGATATATCTCTATTGTAAACATGAACTCAATCATAATGTTTATAAAATTAGTAAGAAATCAACAATATAAGCATGTTTTTACACACAGTATTAGTAACAAGTACATTGAGCTTTAAAAACAAGCCCCTTCACCAACATTACCCTTTCCTCATGGTATACATCCCAAATTTCTTTAGTAAGACAAACCTATCAGACTAAATACAAGTTTAAACCCTTTCTTACTAAGTATAGGGTCTGAAACTAAATTTTTCCTAATCTCAGGAACATGTAATACATCAGTGAGAGTCACAACTTTTACAAAAGTAAACTTTAACATCACATTGCCTTTTCCTTCAACATTTGAAGCAGAATAATTTTCCATATAGAGCTTTTCACCATCATCAATATGTTTGTATTCGAAAATGTATTTGTCACACATATAAGTTTAGTTGCTCCAAAGAATAATCCACCATCCCTTGACATTTGAAACCATATTGGTTTTAGTCACAACAGTAACCAAATTGTCATCAACCTCATGCATATGTGCTTAATTAGTACGAGTAACATTCTGATATTTGCGGTGGCGACACTCTTGTGCCTTATGTCCAGGTTTTCCACAAACCCAGCAACTTCCCTTAATTTTCTTAAAGTCCTTGCCTTTTGGTTTGTTAAGCTTTGTGATTTTCTTGCCTTTGAATTTATGGAATTTTTGTTTTGTTGAAGGCTCACTCTCTATGACATTGGCCCTTGCTCCATTAACACCGTCTCCCTTTCTATGATCTTCTTCTACTTGAAGCCTTGGGATCAAATCCTCCATTGACATTTCTCAACGCTTGTGTTTCAAGTAAACTTTGAAATCCCTCCATGAAGGTGGCAACTTCTCTATAATGGAACCTACTTGAAACTCCAAGCCACTAATTGCACATCCCTCTGCATGCAATTCATGAATAAGGACTTGAATTTCTTCAACTTGTTTTATCATAGTTTTCATATCAACCATGTTGTACTTGAGAAATTTTCCAATCACAAAACTTTTGGCTCCAGCATCTTTGGTTTTGTATTTCTTCTCAAGCATTTCCCATACTTCCTTTGTAGTCTTATATGATGAGTAAATATCATATAAGTTATTTTATAGACGATTCAAAATATAGTTCCTGTAGAGAAAATCAGATTGCGTCTAAGCTTCAATGGCCAACAACATCTATCTTGTAGGAGGATCTATAGTAGCCTTGGGAACATCTTCTCTAATGATGTTTGCCAAATTCATGGTTGTCAAGTATAACAACATTTTTTGTTTCCATCTTTTGAAGTCAGTTCCATTGAACTTATCAGGCTTCTCATCAAAAGGGTTTTTTGAGACACTCAAAGTATTATTCATATGTGAATCTACCATAGGCTGTATGTTTCCTTGTGAACTCAACATGCTGTAATAGAAAATATTGTCTTTAGAATGTTATAGAAATTATGCTAACAATAGAGGAAGAATATAATACACCACAACAATATAATTACAGAAAAGTTACAAAACTTTACAGAGTGGTATATACTGACTTGATAGATAGAGTCTTCCAATATGCAATGTCCTAAAGACAATAGTGCACTACTTATCTTGTGCAAGAAGACTTAAGGCGATTGCCTCCTAGGATGAAACTATCTAATGTTGAAGTGTTTGCACAAAAAACTTCAACTCAAGCAAACTTTTTCTTATTTTTCCTCTCCAATAAGTGAATTCACTGTTTTTTGTTTGTCAATTTGGGAAAAAAAAAACTAACTCTTAAAAGATTCCTTAAATGAATATTTATACATTAGTATGCAACCTTTCTGAAAGTTTGCAACCTTTCAAAAAGATGCACTCTTTCAAAAAACGTTTTCAACAAACCAAAAAATAAAGTATGTTTTTATTTATTATTCTTTAAAGCCTATCACTTCCATCGCCCTAAGGTCCAAGGCTCGTCTTTTGATTTATTAATATATTATATTTAATATATTTGGTAGGCCCACCAAGGGGGAACCTATGGAGAGACCCACCCATCACTAGTGGGCCTCCACCCCCTACTTCAATTGTGGGCAAGGCCTTCACACTTATAAAGTGTTATACAAACACTTCCACAATCGATGTGGGACTTTGAAAATTTTTGTTTTAAAACTTCTAACCACTACTACAAAAATTAATATTTATGACACTTCATTCATGACGCTTTATAAACAATGTCATTATTCGAATATCATTGAATATACAATGTCACTTAATTTGAAGCGTCATAATCTTGTGTACTTTTTAAAATTTTATGGCGCTTATTAAAAACGTCATAGTTGAAAGTGTATTAAAAATAAGGTATAAGCTGAACCTTGATGCTTTTAAAATGTCATTGAAACAATACTAAAACCTTGACATTTTTTTGAAATGTCATTATCTATATATATATATATATATATATATATATATATATATATATATATATATATATATATAGCATTCCCTAACTTAGATACTCACTAAACCCTACCTTTCGATCCCCAACTTCAAACCCCGATAAACCCTCAAATTTTGAAGGTCTTCCATGAGGAATATTTGGGAAAAGAAGCAAGTGGTGTGCATGAGGGGCAAGCTTCGATCCCCAACTTTAGACCCGAAGGAACTCTCAAATTTTGAAGGTCTTCCATGGGAATATTTAGTAGAAGTAAGTGGTAGAAGAAAGCCTGAGTATTTAAAGCGGGTAATGGAGAGAGGGGTGGATTAAGAAGAAAACAAATTGAATGCATATTTGGGTCATTCAACAACTAACTTGCCATGAAATGGGTTTGGTATGGGAGCAATGAGTCTCTCTCTCCCGAAATGGTTTTCCTGCCCCTTTCAAGGGAACATAGGTTTTCTCGCGATCAACTTGCCAGTCTCGGTTTTTCGTGTTCTTTCTCGTTTCTTCCCGGTGGAGCAACTCATTGAGAAAGGTGAGTGTCAAATGATGATTTTTGACTCTTTTCTCACCGTGATTCATTGCAACAGATCCGCGGGCAGAGCCCCATGCCGGCCTAAGGGGTGAAGATCTACTACAAAGTGGTCAGTCAAGTATGCGCTGGGTTTGACATCAGGTCAGATCCTACTTCAAAAAGGGGTTTCTTCTACGTGATGAGGAATCGACTCAAGGCTGACGAAGAGGAGGTTTTATTTCAGAATGGAGCTCGTGATAGGTGGAGAGCCATTCATGGGCTGGGTCACCGAGGGCCTGCCTCAGAGTGGATCTCTGATGGCTTTTCCAAAGAATAAGGGGTTCGCTGTGGGAGTGTTTCACCGATCTCAGACGAGATCCGCTCGCAGCGAGAACGGGGCTTGAAGGCTTTGATCTCCTCCTTACTTTTAGCACCCACCACGCAGAGATTCTCACCCATAGAGACTACGAATTTGCCGCTAAAATCGACGATTTATACATGCCAAAGATCCGAAGGGTGACCGGAGCTTGTGTGGTCCCATAAGTGGTCGACCACGTATCACTCATTGTCGACGGATCCAAGCCGGGCTCCATGACGAGGGGCTACTATTCTTCCATTTTCTACGTGGGGTAGTGGAGCCAATTTTCTCGATTTTTCGAGAGGTTTCGCCGGAGTGTTCAACCATGTATGAATTTTTCTGGGCTTCGGCGGATTTTTCGATGCCGGGCGTATGGTTCGCGACAAGATCCCGGTATGGTTCGCGGTAAGTTACCGGCGATGGTTCTCCCTCCTAATCGAAATGAGTCTCTCACTTGCTACGCGCCCGCCGTCCCGATCCCGTGGGTTCATGTCGATTTACGCCGCGGCGCGGTTTAGACTCTGTTGGGTCTACATCTCCTGTGGGTATGGATCTCGATCTCCAGATCCGCTTAGCCTACGCGGAGTTCGGGTGCTGGGCTTCATTGAGCTCTGCATCGTGCCTACAAACTAAGGGTGTAGTAAATATATTGTGATGAAAGATTATGACGCTTCTTCCGAGTGTCAATGTTTTTATTCAAAATGATGACACTTGTAAATAAGCAATGTACGAATATTTACAATGATACCAATACCATGACGCTTTTTGTGGAAGCCGCCATCATACTTCTCGACACTTTAAACGCTATCGATCGACTTTTCCTTGTAGTGAACACTTTATGTGTGATTTTGTATTAAAACATAATAAATGAATCATGATTTGAAGTTAGATGAAAATCTCCGGTACGATATTGACTAAAACTAAGAAGTATTTTTATATTTGATACATTAGATGCTTGAAATTGATAAAATAAATTTACTTTCGTGCACTTTCCTTATCGAAAAAGCTATGTGGTATTACAATTTAATATTTTAAATTAATAAATAAAATAATGAGTATAGGTAAAAGATAAATTTTTTTAAGAATTAAAAAAATATTTTTAATCTCTCAAATATATTATTTAATATTCCATTTTCAAATCATATAACATATTATAAACCCCAAATTTGGGTTGATTTTATTTTTACCTTTTTTTAATTTGATTTTAGTTGATTTTTACCTTATAGGATTTTTTTTTGCTTTGATTTGATTGGATTAATTTGGAAAGGAAAGAGTTTTCAAAGAGGGAGTAGGGACGCTGAGAAGATAGGGGGTTGGATTTTTCTTGGAGGAGGAGGAGGAATGAACACAACGAAGAGAGAGAGAAATAATTAAAAGGGAGAAAGAAAAAAGAAAAGAGAGGAATCAATAGGAGGAGCGAACGGAAGAGACGATCTAAGAGGACAAAGGGAGAAGGCGGTCGAAGAATTTTACTCAGAAGTATACGTTTTCTTTTTGTCATTATTTCATTTTGTTTCTTAATACTTTTGATGTATCTTGTTTTGGTAAGGTTACTTAGTTTTTCTTTCTCGGGGAAACATGTAGATATGTGATGTAGAGAGAATGTATTATTTCGTATTTATAGATGTGGTGTAGAGAGAAATTTCAGGACGCCCCCAAACCGGATCCTTTTTTTTTTCGAGGGGCGCTATCGACAAGTCTGTCACAACAAATAAATCTTTGTTGTGACAGAATTCCTCCATTGCTCACACAACCCCTTGTCGTGCGCGCGCGCCTAGGCCTGTTGTGGGAGCAGCCCGGGCCCTGTCACCGCGCGCTCAAGCCTTGTCGTGTGTGTGCACAAGGTACTGTCCGCGCACCCAAGCCCTGTCATGCAAACTTTGTCGCAACCCGACTGTGCCATGTCGCAACACAACCTCCATGTGAAGACCCAACTCGGGCCGCTAACGAATGTCGTCGCTACATGGGAAACCTTAAGAATCGCTCAAGTCCTGGTCGCTACAGAATTCTCTATCGCAACATAATTCTCCTGTTGCACTCCATGCTTCGTCGCGGCGCTCATCCTACCAGGCACACATGCCTCGGTCGTGCACACCCAAATCCTGGCTGTGGATATAGGAGCACTCATTGTGGGCTAACTCTCGTCTCGACCGGAAGTCCTCTATCTCAACCTAATTTCCTACTAAGCAATTTATCACGACATAAAATCTTTGCCTACCATTTGGGTCTTCCCTACCTCGACACAACACGGCGCCACACTATCATGCTCGCCAGCCTTCGCATGCCTAGCCTTGTCTTATGAGGCAGAGCTTTCTGTCGTGGCTAGCTTTGTTGCGACCTAAAATCTTCTATCGCGATAGAAATGGTGCCTACCCTGGCCAACTGTGTCACAACCTAAAATTCCCTGTCGCAACACAAAACCTCTCATTTGGCAATACTTTGTCGCAACATCAAATATTCTATTGCGACACAAAAACCCTGCCCAAGGCCAAACTTTATCGCGACATAGAACTCCTGTCCTTGACCAACTCTGTCACGACACAAAATGTTGTGTCACGTCACAAGGCCCTTAGGTCTTGGCCACACTCTGTCGCGACATAGAATACCCTATCATGACACAACTCCAGAAATCTATAGCCATTAATTACAAACTCGCCGACATGAAATCCTTAGCCTCACTCAAGCCCCGTCACCCCGACCTCTCGCTTCTACCGCCCGGGCCGCTGATAGAAAAACAACTTTGTCGCGACTAGGAAAACTCCCGCTGCGGACCTAGCACCGCTCGTTCGAGAACCACGGCCTTTTCGCACTTCACTCTTTTTTTCTTTCTTTCTAAACACCCTAAATTCGATATACAATGACCTTTTTATTACAAAGGCAACATGAAACCTGGGAAAACCTTGCCAAATTGTATTAACCATGCAAAATGAGTTTTTTTATTACAAAACTTCTCATTTACATATACAAAACTGGATAAACTGTCCAGAATTTTACAAAATACATGAATAAGCCATAATCTAGCCCTTTTTCACAACTAAGATCTTGGATGTGTTTCATCCCCCGGTGTATCTCCAATGCCTGAAAATATTTTCCCACAACGGGGCGAGCAATGCCTAGTAGAGGAATTCTCCTACAAGGGCTAATCCCCACCTAAGTGCACATGCAATGGAAAACACACACACATTCAAGTAAAATATGCACATTACTCCTCAAATGTCTACATGCCATGCCCCATGTCTCGAGTCCTCACCGACTCCCTCACACATGCAAATGCCAAGTGTGAAAACTATTTTACAAAAAAAATATTTTTGTTTTTGAAAACTCATCGGACAATCGATATCAAAATTTACTGACAACCCTGGAGTAATTTATCGACATTCTGATATAATTTATTTATTAGACAACTCTCCGATATCAAATTCATTTATTGGATAACCCTCCAATATCAAATTCATTCAAAAACCATGTTGATTCGCACCGTAGGCATTCTAAAACAATGTAATGTTTAATCAATAATTACTACCGTAGCATTGCTACCATAGTATGGCTCTGTGGATCGCCTGCTGTGGATAGGATTTTCTTCGTGGAAATGATTGACAATGAAGCTTATACTAGTGATTTAATTTTGGATATTTGGGTTGTGATAAAAAGATGGGATTTTAGTGATTACAACTAAAAATAAAAATTTACTAAAACATGAAGACAAATCCCTTGGAGTGTCAAGTCACTAGTTTCGTGTCTCTTAGGCAAATGAGGGTCTTTCTGGTCTTTTCGTATCGGGAGGATACTATAGTTATCTCCCGAATGGATTCTTGGTTTAGCTATAATAATTGACCTTAAATAAATATCCTTGAAAATTGGTATTTGCTTCCCATTAATTGTCTCAGACAGTGAAGAACATCTCCTTGACTCACCTTCCAATGGTCCATAAATGATAACTGATGAACATCACTGGATCTAGCAATAAGTATCCAATGAGCCTTGAGAGCTTACCAAATCCTAACCATTCAAGGTGAATTAAAGGGATCAAACCTAGGGTTTGAAAGAAATAAAAACATCACCTTGAATCGCCTTACAATAACCAATAGATGATAACTAACGAATGTCAATGGATCTAGCAATAAGTATCCAATGAACCCTAAATGCTTATCAAATACGGATCATTCAAGGCAACCCGAAGGAATTAACACCAATGTTTGAAAAGAAACCATTAATGGTGGAAAATACCTCCGTTAAAACATGGAAAACCCCCACTTTTCATCCGAAACCTACACCTAGTTTCCTTTTAATTCCAAGGAAACGTATGGTTTAGTCAGCCCTCCTTTTCGGGAGGTTGCTCATTGCCGAGAAAGAGAAGAGAGAAAATCTAAAAGCTTATGTTGTAAGCTTTTCTAATATCAAACATAATGTGTACAAAGTCTTGTTTGGGGTGTTTCATACCACCAAACCCATTACAAATTACTAAAAGATACAAATAAAACACTATTACAGGGAGTAGCTGAAAACACAAAATAAAAAAAGTCAAAGGTGAAGGTCTGGCTGTGGAATTTCATAGGGTTGCGAAAAATTCAGAGGGCTATGAAAATTTGCAACCCTGGCGAATTTGACAAGGCTTACACTGCATGTTCTGCTTCTGCTTTTGCCTTCTTCTATGCTTTTCAGCTCTAAACTGCAACTGGATTATTCATGCCTTGACTTGAATCCCTGTCCTCAAGATATAAAGTCCCTAAAAACAATAAAACTTGCCACAAAATTTGATTAGTAGCATTGCTAGGTCCTTAACATATCAACTGGGTTAATTAGGCCAATAACTACACAAAAAGTGCTCAAAACATAGAGTGTTTAAGGTATAAAACAACACTCTTTGGGTAGTAATCACTCCCCCCAACCGACACATTGCTAGTCCCTTAAAAATTGATTTGCAATAGCTCGTAGGGTTTTCTAAATCAACAAAATTTATAACCTAATACCTCATACTACCGTAGCATTGCTACTATAGTATAGTGGCTCTAGGATCGTCCACATGGATGAGTTTTCTTCATGGAAATGACTAATACTAAGGTTTACAATGGTGATCGTGGTTTGGATATTGGGGTTGTGATAAAAAGGGTTGTTTTTAATGGTTATCACTGAAAATAAAATAGGTTAGAATATGGAAAGAGGTCCCTTGAAGTATCAGGACACTAGGCTTAGGTTCTTTAGGCAAATGAGGGAGTTTTCGGGTTGTTACCTCACATTGGGGAGGATAACATATAGTTATCTCCCAAACCGGATCTTCATTTAGCTATAAAACCTAACCCTCATTAAATATCTTTGAAAATGGCATTCACTAGCCATTAATGTTCTTAGTTAGTAAAAACACAAGTCTCCTTGACTCACCTTCCAATGGCTCATAAATGATAACTAACGAACATCATTTGGATCTAGCATTAAGCATCCAATGAGCCTTGATAGCTTACCAAATATTGACTATTCAAGGTGATTCAAAGGGATAAAAACCTAAAGTTGAAGAGAATAACAGTAATGACAGTGAATACCTGCGTGAAAAACATGGAAACCCTTAGTTTACCTTAAGATCCTTTACCGACTGGCCTTCTACTTCAAGGAGGAAGGGGTTTTAGCCACTCTTCCTCTGAGAAATCATCCTCAGAGGGTGTTTGGCTAGTGAGAAAAGAAAAGAAAATGAAAGGAAACGGGAGCTTGTTCAACAAGCTTCCCAAAACTTTTATAAAAATCCAAAGCTAAAAACTAACTCCTTACAAAGTGTTCTTGTGTGTATTATATACCACAAAAACAATACAAATTACCAAATTAACAAAAGCAAGAAACTATTACATAGGGATAATTTGGGAAGAAATCAGAAAAGAGAGATAAAAAAGGTCAAAAAGAGTTCGTAGGGAAATTTCACAGTGGGAAAATTTGCAGGCTACGAAATTTCGTAGGGGCTATGAAATTTCGCAACCCTTGCAAAATTGGCAAGGGTTTTTCTCTGTTTTCTACTTATGTGGTTCTGCCTTCTAGTTTTGCAGCTCTGAGTTCCAATTGATTTCTTCATGCTTGAGCTGGATCCTTATCTTCAATATATATAACATGTGAAAACTACAAAAACTACTATAAAATTTGATCAGAAGTATCGCTAGGTCCTTAACGTGCCAACTAGGTCAATTTGGCTGATTACTATACAAAAAGTGCTCAAAACCCAGAGTGTTAAGAGTATACAACAACACTATTTGGGTAGTAATCACTCCCCCCAACCGACACATTGCTAGTCCCTTAGCAATGAAAGAAGAAAAAAGCAATCAAAAGCAAGATGAACTATATATATTCACAAAAAATGGTTTTTAAAAAATAAGGGGATAATACCCAACTTTCAATCAGAGTCACCAAAATCCTACCCAAAGACTATCTTAGGAAGAGTGTGTGCTATGCAAATTCAAGTATCAAAACAATGTCAACTCCTAGAGAACCAACCTGAAACCTTCCACAAAAACCTAAGTGTTAACTTGATTAGTTTTCAAAAATAGTCTATCAAACTATTCTCCCCCCCCCTCTCCCCAACCTAGCTCTTTTCTATACCTAGCAAACTAACTAACCTCAATAGATCAGGACCCATTTTTATTTCACAACTCTTTTTGTGTTGTAGGGGTGCAATGCCGAGGGAATCGAATTCACAATTGTCCATGTAACGGGGGTCCACCAATGACTCCCGACCAATTAAGGTTTAGGGCATCGAGTCATAAGGATCTTTCAATCAATAACTCTTCAGGTTTCACCCTGGACTTTTAATAAGTTCGAAACTCTAACACCTACAATTTGCTAAACTCTACCTATCCACTCGTGTAACGAGCAACAAAGTCGGTGACTCCCAACCAGTTGGTTTAGGGCACCGGGATTTAAAGACTTTTTCCATATACCCCTCGAACCGTGCTTGGGTTTCAAGGTAAGTGTCACAAATTTTTTTTCTTTTTTTTTTCTTTCTTTTTTTGAAAGACTCATTGGTTTTTTTTTTATTCAGGGGTCCCGACCTATTAAAGGTGGTCAAAAGTACTAGGCCAGATTTTTGAAGGGCTTAGGAGGCAAGGCAGTTTTTCAGCTTATAATTGAAACCTGATGTGCACAGTGTGTGGTTAGTTCAAAGTGGAAGAAGTAAGGTTGAAGACAAGAGGAATTTCAACAATTCATCAACTCGTATAAGCATAACACCACTCTAAAATCAAGAGTATTGAGACACAGTTTCAATTTCTCCCATTGTAGGTTGAGAATTACAAAAAAATTTGTGGGAAAACTCAACAAACATTTATCAAACTATTCAAAAACTATTTGAACCAAAAGAAATTTGTTAACTGAGCAAATAAGCACTTCCTTCCTTAACTCACCCCCCAACCAAATTCAACATTGTCCTCAATGTGGTTATGGAATGGAAATTTAAGGGAGGAAATGATACCTCCTTAGTGAAATGTAGCTGGTGTTAAAGAGGAGGACCCACATGAAACAGGAAACAAAAAAGATGAAAAGTGTTAAAAATAAGCAAAATGGGTATTTGATTAGCATTTAAAACTATAAAGATAAACCAATCATAGTTCATAAAATACCCAAAATATGAACAACGAAAAATGTGATCATGCTACCTGCATGGAAAATAAAAAGATAAAAATAACAACTATCAAGCATCTACAAGAGGTGGAATAGCCTCAGTCTGGGTACTAGCTGGAGGATCATCAACTGGTGGGGTTGCTACTGTATTTGAAGTAAAATGGCTACAATATGTATATGTATGGATAGTAGACTTCTCAGGCTTCCAAAGAGACCTTATTCACTCCCTTTGGGCTTCAAATGATCAAGTTATGACTCTTGGTAATTGAAGAAAGAAGAGAAGAGAGGTTAAAAGTGACTTGTTGGAGAATTTTGAAAATTACGTCCTTATCATAAGTTTTAAAGTGTTCTTTCTGGCTATATATAGATTCTAACACTCTCTAAGCTTTCCAATGAAACCAAGATCACCCAAATCGGAGTTCGGATGAAAAAGTTATAGCCAAAAGACTAGGGCTGTGAAAATTTCGCAGCTCTTGCGAAAATCCTACGAAATTTGTTGTGAAATTTTGCAATGCGAAATTTATTTAAAATTTTGGCTTTATGCAACTCCTACAAAATTTCAAGACCTCGCTAAATTTCACAACCTTGCAAAATTTCCTCGATTTCCTTTGAGCTCGGACTTCTACCTCAGAATATTAGCACAACCCTGCAAACATAAACACAAAAAAATCCATAAAAATAGTAGGAAAATGAAAAAGAAGCTACAATTAATATTAAGTTAAGAAAAGGAAAATTGAAGGAAAATTTTGAATAAAGAAAAAGAAATAAAAATAAAATAAAATAAAGTAAAATAAAAGATCAAACAAAAAGAAATGGACTCTGCAATGTCAGGGGAGACTAGGTCCACCCAACCCAATTTCTCAAGCCTTGTATGGTGGTGCTAGAGGAATAGGTGGAGCAGCTAGGGTTATTGGTGGGGTTGATAATTCTTCATCAAACTCTTCTAAACTCTCTATCAGCCCCCTCATAGCTGAAAGGACAATGTTCCCCACACTAGTGCCAATCAGCAAACTCCTCTAGACCTTCTTCCTCCGATTGGCATTCTTGTCGCTTAAAATGAAATATGTCGAGCCTCTAGCGGTCATATCACAATGTGTCGTGCATGACCCCATTCCGACAATTGATGATGGCATCTGATGTGGCCAAAAATGGTCTCCAAGTATGATGGGCACATAATTTGCCCTTACTACCACTGACTCGTTATCAAGAACAACAAAGTCTACTGGATAGTTGTAGCTTTTATCCACCTTCACCAAAACATCTTCAACTATGCCTTTAGGAATTTTCACTGATCTATCTAGCTAAGATAAGGTGATGGTGGTAGACTTTAATCCTCCCATCCCTTACTATTTGTAGACCGAGTAGGGTAACAAGTTTACACTGGCTCCCAAATCCAACAATGCTTTTTCTACACAAGTTCCCCCAATGTTCACTGAAATGGTAGGAGACCTTAGATCCTCAGATTTCACCGGGTTCTTATAATCGGATGAGACGGAGCCACCCGCTCTGCCAAGAAAGTCAGCCTATTCGCATTCCGGCCCTCTTTATAGCAAAAGTACAAGCTCTTTAGAAATTTGGGCATATGTCAGACCGCTAATCATGTCTAGAAGAGAGATATTAACTTTCACCTGCCTCAACACTTCAAATATCTCAGTTGTGTTGTTCACCCCCTTTTTTTCCTCTATCTGCTTGAGGAAAATGTGAAAGCATGCTCTTTTTCATCATATCTTCTTTGATCACTATTCTTTTCGGCTCCTTTTCTTGTTGTTCTTTTGTTGCCTCTAGTGGCTTTGGTATTGGCTGATCAACTTTTTTACCACTTCTCAGAGTGATAATGGCTTTCACCTCATCCATTTCGGGGAGTAAATCTCACCCCAAGACTAGCTACTCGTGGATTCCTTTAGATTTTGCTAGGTTTAGACTAAATTTGCCCTTTTCCCCGCACTGGGCGACGTGAGCCTCGAGTTGGAGTAATCAGAGGTTGTCAATTTTCTGGGCAATTTCATTCTATAACCCATATATTCTCTTGTTCAAAGTGCTTTCCACAGTGTCAACCCTCTGATTTAACTGCATATTCATCGCTTTCTGCTTTTCCACAAAGTTACTTACCACCTTGCTCAAATTTAGAATGGCTTGCTCAACTGGAGAAGTTAACTATGGTTGTGATTGCTGAGAAGTTGAAGCATATTGTGGAGGAGCAGGAGGTGCATACTGTGGAGTTTTTGGCTTCCAGGAGAGATTCGAGTGATTTCTCCAGCTAGGGTTGTAAGTGTTGCCATATGGTGCATTAGTTGATGGTTTGAATTGACCAACAACATTCGCTTGTTCCAGGTCAACATCTCCCCTATCATTGAATGGCTGACATTGTTCTCCAGAGATGCTTGGTGACCGACAAATGATGCATGGCTTGTTTGGCACAGGAATCTCAGTCACTTCTTGCACCTCATGCTGCTTTCTCATTTCTAGTTCTTCCAACCTTCTTACTAAGGTTGAAACTTTAGCTTTCATGTCCATGTCCTCTGGAGGAGAGTACATGCCACCCCTTGTACTGGGTTGAGGTCTCATTCTTTCTATTTCCCTTGGATTAGGCTCATCCCAACCTTTTGATACTTCAGCTACATAATTCAGGAAATCCAAAGCTTCCTTTGTATTTTTGCTCAAGAAATCTCCTCCACACATAGTCTCTAGCAATTGCTTCATGGCAGGAGAAATTTCATCATAAAAGTAGCTGACCAACAGCTATGTGTCAAACCCATGGTGAGGGCAAGCATTGAGCGCGTCCATATATCTTTTCCATCGTGCATAGAATTTTTCATTCTCATTGGCTGAGAAAGTGGAAATCTACCTTTTCAGACTGTTTGTTCTATGAGTGGAGAAGAATTTCTTTAGGAATTCATCTTACATCTCAATCCAGTTTCAAATGCTCCTTGGTCTTGGGGAGTTGAGCCAAATTTTTGCTTTATCCTTCAATGTGAAATGAAAAAGCTCGAGCCTCATTAAATCCACAGTGACAGTCTCCTTCTTGAAGGTGTTGTAGACCTCCTCAAACTCCCACTCTCCATGCCATGAAAAGTGGGAAGGAGTAGCACAAAGTAAGGCCTAATAACCATTTGCTCAATTGGAGGCACTATGCAAGAGGGTGCACTCATCCGAGGAGGGTGTATATGGTCCCTCATGGACCTATATGCATTGGGGTTCATCTCTATCCCCTACCGACTCTGTTGTTCTTCAGGTGGAGGTTCCATCGAGTTTAAATTCAGGCATAATTCAGAATCTGATTCCTGTGTAATACTGATTTTTACTAATCTACCTTCTGAATTCCTAAACCACTGGAACATAAAACTTCACATAAACACAGATAAACACCAAAAGAAACAAAAACAATTCTACTCAAAAACAAACAAAGAATCAGCTAAATTATATATATATATATATATATATATATATATATATATATATATATATATATATATAAGGGAAAAGAAATTACCTGCAGCTTGTGATGAGGATCACAAGTGTTTAGCACATTGTCATTCGTGACTAAGGCACCATCTCGACAACAAGACCATTTGATTCAGAGTCTATTGTGGTATTTTTAAATTTAAAAAATTTATAATCTAATACTGCTGCTTCACCGCTTTACACTGGTGATTTTGGTTTGATATTGGGTTGTGGAGTAAAAGGGGTTGCTTTTTAATGGCTACTCACCGAAAAATAAAATAGGTTGTGAATATGTGGAAAAGGTCCCTGAAGTACTCAGGACACTCAGCTTAGGTTCTTAGGCAACGAGGGGTTTGTGTCACATTTTGCATCGGGAGGATAATATATAGTTATCTCCCAAACCGGATCTTCATTTAGCTATAAAAACCTAACCCTCATTAAATATCTTTGAAATGGCATTCACTCGGTCATAATGTCCCCAAATAAGAAACACAAGTCTCCTTGACTCACCTTCCAATGGCTCATAAATGATAACTAACGAACATCACTGGATCTAGCATTAAGCATCCAATGAGTCTTGAAAGCTTACCAAATATTGACCATTCAAGGTAATTCAAGGATAAAACCTAAAGAAGATACCACAGAATAATAGTATCACCTGCATGAAAACATGGAAACCCTTAGCTCATTTTAGATCCTTTACCCATCGGGCCTTCTACTTCAAGAAGGAATGGGTTTTAGTTAATTTTCCTCCGAAATCATCCCTCGTGAGGGTGCTCGCTAGTGAGAAAAGAAAAGAAAATGAGAGAAAATGAAAAGAAACGGGAGCTTGTTCGACAAGCTTCCCAAAACTTTTATAAAAATCCAAAGCTAAAAACTTAACTCCTTATAAAGTGTTCTTGTGGGTATTATATACCACCAAAACAATACAAATTACCAAATTGACAAAAGCAAGAAACTATTACATAAGGATAATTTGGGAAGAAATCAGAAAAGAGAGATAAAAAAGGTCAAAAAAAGTTCACAGGGCAATTTCGTAGTGCGAAAATTCGCAGCTCGCAAATTTCGCAAGAACCCCGTAAAATCACTAGGTTTTTCTCTGTCGCCTGTGGTTTTGCCTTCTGGTTCTGAAGCTCTGAGTTCCAATTGATTTCTTCATACTTGAGTTGGATCTCTATCTTCAATATATATAGCCTGTGAAAAATACAAAAACTGATATAAAATTTGATCAGAAGCATTGCTAGGTCCTTAATGTGCCAACTAGGCCAATTTGGCTTATTACTATGCAAAAAGCGCTCAAAACCCAGAGTGTTAAGAGTATGGAATAGCACTATTTGGGTAGTAATTAGTAATGAAGGAAAAATGAAATAATCTAAGCAAGATGAACTATATATCCACAAAACAAAAAAATTTTCAAAAGAAATGATGTGATAAAACCTAACCTTCAATAAAAGTCATCAAAATCCTACCCAGTGATTATCTCAAGAAGAGTATGTGCTATGCAAATTCAAGTATCAAAAGAATTTCAACTCCTAAAGATCCAACTTGAAACCTTCCACTAAAACCTAAGTGTTAACTTGATTAGTTTTCAAAAATAATCGACCAAACTGTACTCTCCCCCCAACCTAGCTCTTTTCTACACCTAGCAGACTAACCAAACTCAATAGACCGGGAGCCTCATTTATTTCATAACCTCTTTTTTTGTTGTAGGGGTGCAATGCTGAGGGTATCGAATCCGCAATTGTCCATGTAACGGGGGTCCATCGATGACTCCCAACTAATCGAGGTTTAGGGCATCAAGTCATAAGGATCTTTCAACCACTAACTATGCAGATTTCACCCCGGACTTTTAGTAAATTTGACACTCTAGCACCTACAAATTGCTAAACTCCACCTATTCACACATGTAACGAAAGAAAGTTTGACTCCTAAACTACCGGGCGAGTACTGGGCTTTAAATACTTTCATCATATACCCCTTGGATCATGCTCGAGGTTTCAAGGTAAGCGTCACAATTTTCTTTTTCTTCTTTTTTTTTTCTGTTGTATTTTTTTTTTTTTTTAAGACTTATTGGTCTTTTTAGGGATCCAAACCTATTTAAGGTGGTCAAAGGTACTAGGCCAGATTTTTGCAAGATTAAGGAGGCAAGACAGTTTTTTAGCTTATAATTGAAAACTAATGTGCACAGTGTGTGGTTAGTTCAAAGTGGAAGAAGTAAGGTTGAAGACGAGGAATTTCAACAATTCATCAACTCTTATAAGAATAACACCACTCTAAAATCAAGAGTATTAAGACACCATTTCAATTTTTCCCATTGCAGGCTAAGAATTACAAAAAATACACAAATAATAATTTGTGGAAAACTGTGGGCCAAACATGTATCATCAAATCATTCAAAAACCATTTGAACCAAAAAATAAATTTGATAAATGAGCAATAGCAATTCCTTCCTTAACTCACTTCAACCAAATTCAACATTGTCCCCAATGTATATGGAATGGAAATTTAAGGGAGGTGGAAGTGATACCTTAGTGAAATGTAGTCGGTGTTAAAGAGGAGGACCCACATGAAACAGGAAACAAAAGAGATGAAAAGTCTTAAAAACCAAAATATGAACAACAAAAAATATGATCACGCTACAAGCATGGAAAACAAAAAGATAAAAATAGCAACTATCAAGCATCTGTCGGAGGTGGAATAGCCTTAGTTTGGGTAGTTGCTGGAGGACCATCAACTGGTGAGGATTCTACTGTATTTGAAGAAAAATGGATACAATATGTATATGGATGGATAGGAGACTTCTCAGGCTTTCTAAAGAGACCTTATTCACTCCATTTGGGCTTCAAATGATCAAGTTTTGACTTTTGGTAGTTGAAGGAAAAAGAGAAGAGAGGTTAAAAGTGACCAGTTGGAGCATTTTGAAAATTATGTCTTTATCATAATTTATAAAGTGTTCTTTATGGATATATCTAGATTCTGCACTCTCTAAGCTTTACAATGAGACCAAGATCACCCAAATCAGAGTTCGGATAAAAAAGACATGGCCAAAAACTTTATGCGAAATTTCACAGTGCAAAAATCCTACAAAATTTATGGCCAAAAACTTTCTGTGAAATTTCGCAAGCGGCAAAAATCCTGCGAAATTTTGCAAGGGTTGCGAAATTTTGTGGAGGGTTGCGAAAATGTTGTTTCTCTGTTTTTTTTTACCTGCAGAGCTTCCCTCTCCCAGAAATGCACTAATTTCCTGCAAAAATGAAAACAAAAGCTCTAGGAATCAAAATCAAACCAAGACAAAAAAATTTAAAGGAAAAATGAAGAATGAAAAACACAAAGGATATGGACTTTGTAATCTTAGGAAAGACTAAGTCCATCCAACCTAATTGCCTCGCTGCTCGTCGCTCGTGTGGGTTCCATTGTGTTCAAATTCAAGCTCACTTCAAGACGGATTCTAGTGAATGTTAACTTTAATAACTGCGGATCGAATCTCAAATCCACTGGAACATATACTCCTACAAGAATACAGGACAAACACCAAACAAAATATAAACAATTCTACAAAAAAGGGTTAAGGTTAGCTGAAAGAAATTAAAAAAAAATGATATTAAGCAAACTAAAAGTAAAATGCTAAAAAGAAAAATGATAAGAGAAAAATCACCAGCTTGCGATTAGGGTCACAAGTATCCACCAAAGATAGTCATTAGCACTAAGGCACCATCCCCGGCAACGGCGTCATTTGATTCGCAAACCTTAGCGTATTCTAAATCAACAAAATTTATAACCTAACACCTCATACTACCATAGCATTGCTACTATAGTATAGCGGCTCTAGGATTGTCCATTGGGATGGGTTTTCTTCGTGGAAATTGTAGACCCTTAATTTTGTCCCTCAGCACTTGCATTTATCCTATGGGTGTCACACTCACCCATCGTTCTCATATAACACCATTAGGGCTCTTTTAGGCTTAGTCTATCTCCAAGCCTCAGGTGGGCTTTTATGGTCCATCGAAAAGGTATGTAGTTCACTTTAGGAGTGTCATCATGGCTTCTTTTTTAGTTATCGCATCATGCACATAGGAAGTGGGCCCCCCGAGGTTTTAGCTCAATCGAAGTTTATTAGAGTATGTCAAAACTGAGCACTTGAGCTTGCTCGATCGCATTCCCTTGTCCCGAACTCTAATCGCACTGCTTGTTTTGCTGGATTCCTTATTTTCCAAGGAGGTTTATGTCAAAATTTAATTTTTTTTCAACCGCTTGACCAATCTGGCTGGATCGTTCATCAAAGGTAGTACGTGATACAAATACTATTTTTAGGTGGTTTCGCGAGCACTCCTTGTTTTGATCATATCTCCCTCTATTCGAATCCCAAATTTAGCAGATCGTTTTTTTTTTTTTTGGTCTCCTTATTCTTCAGTGGAACATTCTATCAAAATTTCATAATTTTCCTTAACCCTATTTACCGGGTTGGCATTCTGGCTCAACCAATTAGTCGGGCCATCAGGAGCGCCGACGGATTCCGAGCCCAAATCATATGGTTCAAAGCCCATAAGCTCCAAACACTCGGGGCAATATTGTGGGTTCATTTTGGGCCTTCGCTGTTCTCTTAATTCACCATGAATCCATATGGATTCTTAGTGGTGAAGCAAACTAAAAAAAAAAAATGGAAAAAACTAAAAAGCTTAAGCTAGCCTCGTGAATGCAAGAGCATTAATGGGGGGTGTGTATCCTATGCTAAGGGAGCTG
The DNA here is from genome assembly GCA_016808115.1 of Tetrastigma voinierianum. Taxonomy (NCBI): domain Eukaryota; kingdom Viridiplantae; phylum Streptophyta; class Magnoliopsida; order Vitales; family Vitaceae; genus Tetrastigma; species Tetrastigma voinierianum. Next base: position 97,504 of record JAEQBH010001187.1, read on the forward strand.
ATTCTAGAGTTGAAATTTGTAGGAACAAGGAGGTGGGTTCATAGGCTGAGGTAGGGTTTCTGATATAAAGTCTAGAATGGAAGAAGAAACGAGGAGCTTTTTTTCCTAGCATTTTTTTGGGGAGGTGTGGGGGTTGATACTTGCCCAAGATCTTCTTGACCAGATTCATTGACTGAGAGGAGACTCGATTTTGATGGAAGCAGAAAAGAAAGAAGAGAAAAAAATGGGAGGGATAGCTTCATGAACTGCAGCTGTGCACGAAAAAGTTATATGCTTCTCCCTCGTAATCGCAGCTGCCTTGTTGTTTGCGCATCATAGGTACTTTTCTTTGTTTGTGCTGGTTCTGGTCATTCAGTCGGGAATTGCACTCCGTTATCTGGATTCCCGACTTGACAGGAAGGTTCCTGTACCAAGCCAGATACTTTCTACCAGATGGATTAGTTAGGAAACCGAACCAAATTTATTCATCGGGTTCGCTTTGTCTCGAACATCGGGCTTGGGTACTTTGCTTTGTTCATGCTGGTTCCCGTCATTCGTAGTCATAATTGCACTCATTCCGCCTTGTTAGATTCTTGACTTTGTGAGGAAGGTTCTGAAAATTTTTGAGATCTTTTCACAACCGGCTGGACCTGTTGGGAAACCGAACCATCTGGTTCATTGGGTTCAGTTTTCCGAAACGACAATTTGGGTACTTTTCTTGTCCTGTGATAATTGGCCACTTATTTCGACCACCGTTTACCTCATGGATTCCCCGACTCAGGAGAAAGGTTCAAAATTTTGAGATTTTCAAACGGATGATCGGGTTGGAACCGAACCAAATTCTGGCTCATCGGGTCTATCTTGCCGTAACGCTTGGGGTATTTCGCTTTGTTCAGGTTGGTTCTTGGTCAGTCTGCAGTCGACCCCCTCCGTTTATCTGCTTATCGACTCGACTCTTTGAGGAAGGTTCTGAAAAGTTTTGAGATCTTTTCTCCACCATCTAGACCAGTTGGGAAATCGAACCAGCTGGTTCATTGGGTTTAGTTTTCTGAAACAGCAGCTTGGGTTGTGTATTTAGTCGATGAGCGTTCCCGATTATTAAATTCGAATGTGTGTGTGATTGCAAGGTCGTTTCTTGTCTCCTTGGGGTTGGTTTGAGCCTTGGCATTGCATCTAATGAATGGTTACTCGGGTTCATTCCTAAATTCAGGTTGGACGTTTGTGAATGTCATGACTTTCTAGGAACAAAGGGCTTTATTGAGGCTTTCATGTAGTTGAATTTGCATTTCAAGTTCAGGGATTTAGGTGGTTGAATTTCAGTTTGCTATAGGATCTAGGTGGTCGTGATCATTTGTAAATTAGTTGAGTCCCATGGTCTTCATTTTAATAAATGGGGTTGTCAGCTCGCTTTAGGTAAACACTTTGTGGTCATGTTTTGCTGGTTCTCACTCATCCGAGCTCGGAATCATGCATTGTTTGTTTTGTTAGATTCCTTACCGTATGAGGAATTTTCTGGACAGTTTGCAGAATTTTTCAACGCTTTAGACTTGTTTCGAGAACCACTCCAACCAGCCAGCAGATGTACTCATGGCAAATTTCCTATTTTAGCATGTTTCAAGCCCGAATCTACATGGTGTGCTCCTATTTGCTCTATGAATCGTAGGCCGCCTTGTGGTCCGAGTTCGGGCCGGCTTGAACAAAGTAGGGTAGTGGGCAGCCGGGATTGTGGGCATGGTTCGGTTTGTGGGATTTTAAAGGAATGTGTGCTAAAGTAAGCAAACCACTTACCCCATTTCAGCTTGCTTCCTTTCTTTTGGTTTGTGATCCGATATTTGGTTTTAAATGCATGATGTATATTTTCCCTACCTATTCCTGCTGCGCATGGTTAGGGACCTCAGGTACATGCTTGGGCATTGGTATTTGTATTCATATGCATACATGGTGTTTGGATTTTGACATTCAGGGTGCATTGAGCTTGGTCGACCGACTCTTGCGCCGCTTTGGCTAGGGACCCCAGGCACACTCATCAGCTTTGATCGGGTTGAGTGTTTATGTTAGATACTGAGTAGGTTGGTGTGATTTGAGTCATCTATGTAGCCTAGGAGGCTATTTGATCTTTGACCCATATGCTCCCACATACCCAAGTCATTAGTAGAGACCGAGTTCCGGGCCTAGAGGGGTGCTACCTCATATGAGGTACCTTCCTAATAGGTAACTTGATCCTCGGACCCAAAATCTAGTTTTTCGTAGACCGCTTTTTCCATACTAGAGTCATAGGGGTTTTTTTGTTCTTACTTGGTTTTCCCCTTTATAAAATAAAAACAAAAAGTAAGTGGCAACTCCAAAGCAAAACCTTTCCTCCTCGAGAAGATTTTCTAAAACTTGAAAACCAACCCACATTTTCTTTTCATTTTAAAAGTGAGTCACGTCGGCCCTTGGATCGGGTAGGGTTCACAGAAATGACTGACAATGAAACTTATACTGGTGATTTCATTTTGGATATTTGGGTTGTGATAAAAAAAGGGGATTTTAGTGATAACAACTAAAAATAAAAACTTACTAAAACATGAAAACAAATCCCTGGAGTGTCGTCACTAGGTTTCAGGTCTCAGTAAAGGAGGGCCTTTTCGGTCTTTCTCGCATCGGGAGGATAAATATATATTGATTCGCGCTACGCAGGGGGTGATCAAAATCAACAAAATTTGTATCCTAAATTCCTCCTATTGCCGTAGCAAAGCCATCGCAAAGATAGCCGCTCTGTATTCTAACAACACAAGGACGGGTTTTCGCACAAATGATTTACTGTTAAGCTCAAATGGTGAATTAAATTTGATTTTCAAGTTTTGTTAAACAAAGGAGAGAGAATGGTTGTGGAACTGGAATAAAAAGTGAAATAAAATTTGAAAGATATCCTTGAAGTCTCGCCACCGGTTTGTGGCTCTAAGGAAATCAACATGTTCTCGAGTCTTTTCCTCGTGGTCGGGATAATGACATATAGTCATTTCAACGGATCTTCATTTGGCATTAAAACTTAAACCCTAAACTACGTTTCCTTGAAACGTAGCATTTAATACATAAATGTCCCCCGACAAATAAAAACACATATCATAAAACCACATCCCACAAGAACTAATAGGAGACAACTAATCGGATTTACGTTGATCTAAAGATAAGCATCCACTGTAACCAAAAAGCTTGCCAAATACACGTTAGTGAGGGTAGGTCTAGAAGATTTTAACCTAAGGTGAGATGCAAGGACTTAAATAACCATAAATGTGCGCATGAGGGGGTTTAGCCAAGCATGCCTTGATTTGTCATCATCAAGGCGTGTTTGGATGGCGAGAAAATGAAAGAAAATGAAAGAAAGTGAGAGAAAGGAGAAGAAGCGGGAAACGGGCGAGCTGAAAGCTCCCCAAAATTTATTGCCGAATTGATTGATCTTACAGGAACTTGACTGAGCTTATATAGTGCTCAGAGCAAGGGAAATTACAAAAACAAACCAAAACAAAAGCTATTACAAGGGTAGAAATGAAATTAACCAAAAACGAGGCCGTTTTGAAGAGCTGAAATTTTCGCTACAAGCAAAATATTTCGCTACATAGCGAAATTTCGCTATTGTAGCAAAAATTCGCTACGAAAATTCGCTATGTAGCGAATTTTCCAGGATGTAGCGACTTTCCTCCTCGCTCATCACCGTCGCTACTGCTCCATCGCCCCCGCCGCTACTATTCACTACATTATTCCATTTTCGCTTGATATTCTTCATTCCTGCCTTTGTCGAAATCGATGAAAACCATATGAAATTGATGGAAATCAACCCGACTTTTGTTATGATTGGATTGACACGATGACTTGCTTCCACCTCCCGCAAACTACAAAAACAAATCACAAATGCGATCAAGAGGAATAAGAGTGGACCTTAATGTGCAAATCGGGTTAATTAGAATGATTAGTACACAAAAAGCACTCAAAACCTATAATAAATAGGGTTCAAAATAACACTTTTTGGGCACTAATAAGTTATCTCCCGAATCGGTTCTTGATTTAGCTATAATAACTGACCCTAAATAAATATCCTTAAAAAATGGTATTTGCTTCCCATTAATGGTCTCGGATAGTGAAGAACACATCTCCTTGACTCACCTTCCAATGGTCCATAAATGATAACTAATAAACATCACTGGATCTGGCAATAAGTATTAGCAACCCTTGCGAATTTGAAAAGGCTTGCATTGCATGTTCTACTTCTGCTTTTGCCTTCTTCTATGCTTTTCAACTCTAAACTGCAACTGGATTCTTCATGCCTTGACTTGAATCCTGGTCCTCAAGATATAAAGTCCCTAAAAACAACCAAACTTGCCACAAAATTTGATTAGTAGCATTGCTAGGTCCTTAACATATCAACTGGGTTAATTAGGCTAATTATTACACAAAAAGTGCTCAAAACATAGTGTTAAAGGTATAAAACAACACTTTTTAGGTAGTAATCACATGTCATTTACTCACCCCCATTTCACGCGATGCCCCCATGCATATGAAATGCGGAATGTCGTTTCATGCCATATCATGTTACATGCATGATGAACATGCAACATTAATAAATCATGGATAATTATATTTTCTACATATAATTTACATCTATCATGTAATCCATGTTAATACATCATGTAAGCATATATCAATATGATTTTTCGCACACTTGCATGTCATTCAATTCAAGCAACAACACACAAAATGGTCCTAAATCTCAGACCCAGAAAACAGGGCACCTCTCAATCCCTCATGGCAGTGAACCATTTTGGTTCTGTTCATCACCGAATCTCTGTTGTAGGCCGTAAATAGCCCCAAACACCAAAACACACAACAAAACATGAAGACATTAGTCTCGGGGTCAAAACCACTTCAACATTTTCCGGACTATTGAAATGCACCACCTGCAAATTTTCAAGATTTAGTCCTAAAATTTCGATCGAACCAAGACGGCTCACTCACTACCCAAGAAGCCCATGCCATTAAATGACTCTAGACTAAGACAACCAAAGAGAGAGAAACTCCCCTACCTCGGAGTTTGGCGAAACCCGTATTTTGTACCTTACATGAAGCCTTTCCGTCGTGGTATATGAATCTTCACTCTCGTCCGAAAAACCGACGGCCCGATCTCCATAGATCTTAGAGAGAAGGTGGAGCTTCTCACTCCACTTTCCTTCTTCTCCCGCATGGCTCCCTCTTTTCTCCTTTTTTTTTTTTTCTTTTCTCTTCTTTTTTTTCCCTCCTTTTTCCTTCTCACACACGGCTCTCTCTCTCTCTTTTCTTTCTTTTCCTTCTTTTCTTTTTTTCTTTCTTTTTCCTTTTCTTCCTTTTTGATTTTCCTTTCTCTCACATTATCCAAAGAACAACTCTATCCAAAGACTTGGATTTCCTTCCTCTAGGGATATGACACACGGCCCCATAGTCACCCCTGTATCTCCCTTTGCGCCTGCTATCTTCCACACAACACATGTCTTAATGCGCGGCCCATGGATCTTTTCTTTTTCAATACTATCTGTCAAGGTCACATAAACACGACATGGAAATTTCCACACCACATGGCCTTTCCCTATGCCATGCACTTTACGAGCCGCCTGCCATGCAAATACATGCTCATGTTATGTGGCACCACTCTTTATGTCACCCGACACCCAATATCTCGAAAAACACCAAATTCCAACTGTCTTAGAATTCGACGAAATTGCACTGGGTAACTAGATTTCGACGATTCCACCACAAGCCCGCTCCATCATCCGGGCATCTAAAGAATTACGTGTTTCAACATGTACTATTACGTACTACTATTTTAAGCATTTTCAAAAAATTGAATTTTTTTTTCCTGGGTTTTACAAATTTGATCTTGTATCATGGGAATTATTAGGGTTTTTCTTGCTCTATGCTTAAAAATGGCGTGAAGAATAAAAAATGAAGATGACATGAGGAATGATATAGTGCTAAGAAGGTGCATGAGAGTGCTATGTAGTGGAGAGGAACGATCCAGCGCTATATGTGTGCATTAGAGTATCATATCATGCAGATGAGAGGAATAAGGGAGTGTTCTAGTGCTATGCTAGTGCATGATAGTGGTGTGTAGTGTAGATGAATAATCCAATGTTACGCAGGTGTATGATAATGTTATGTGATGGCGATGAGTGATCTAGTGCTAAGCATGTGTAAATCAATGATGTGTCCCACCATGTATTTGTGTTTTTTTATTATTTATTTATTATTATCTCTTATCATTTTTATAAATTATTATTATTACTATTTTTATTTAAAATATAATTTTGTAAACTTCTAAACTAAAATTCAATCTTCCAAGCATTTCAAATTTGTTTTTATTTTTTATTTTTTCATATTTAAAAGATAATAATCATTTTCTTTAACTTTTAAAATTCAAATAATCATTTTTGACAAAAAGTAAAAATTCATTTTTTTAAAAAAGTAAAAATTCATTTTTGTAAGCTTCGTTATCTTTTTTTAAAAAGGTAAAAATTCATTGTTTTTTTCATTTCTAAAAAAATATGAATCATTTTCTTTTAACTTTTAAAATTCAAAAAATCATTTTATTTTATTTCAAAATTTTAAAAAAAAATTATTTTCTTTAATTTATATAAAAAAAAATCATCTTCTTTAATTTAAAAAAAAAAAATCAGAACAATTTTCTTTAACTTTTAAAATTTTAAAATCATTTAATTTAATGTCAAAAATAAAAATTCTTTAATTTAAAAAAAATAAAAAAATCATCAATTTCTAAAAAAAACGAGAATCATTTTATTTAACTTTTAAAATTCAAAAATCATTTTCTTTTATTTCCAAAAATTTTTAAAAAAAACAGCAATTTTCTTATTTTCCAAAAGAATAAAAATATCATTTCCTTTAATTTCAAAACTTCAAAATTCATTTTCTTTAAAATTCAAAAATTTAAATTTATTCTCATTAAATGCTAAAAAAAATTCTTTTAAATTCTAAATTCATTTTTTTTAGTTTCCCAAATCAAAGCATCATTTTTCAAATCCTTTTTTTTTTTTGGCAAACTAACAGCATTCATTTTTCCAAAATTCCTAATTAAATTTTCTCTTTTCAAAAATTTTATTTTTTTCAACATAATTTTCAAATTTCCAAAAGCATTGTTTACTCTATGATTCCAAATAGTAGCACTCAGAGTCGATCAAGATGCTAAATAAATGGCCTTGGTAGTTTCTCCCACATCCTGCTGTAATTTTATTAAATAATTTGGCACGTGATGTACAATTTGATTTCCTAATTTGATAATGAATATTTCCATAGTTGTTATTAAACTAACATTGTCTTCTATTGATAGAGCTTACAATTCGCCACCAAGTTACATACTATTTCCTCTTTAACTTTACTTGTTTATTTTATTTATTTATTTATTTGTTGATGGTTTGATGTACACTCATGTAATTATGAGAGAGAGTTCTTAATGTCTATTAGTTAATCGATCAATGACCACAATTTCCTAAACTGGATTAGTAAAGACCCGACTTTAGGGGCTTAGAGGGGTGCTATGGCTCACTACTATATCTTCCCAATAGGTAACGTGACCTCTGAATTTGGACTCAGTTTTTTGTAGACTTGTATTTTCTAAAAAATGAGTCACACTAGGGTTTTATTTCTTATGTTTCCCCTTTAAAAAAAATAAACAAAAATAAGTGGCAACTCCAAACCGTTTTCTAAATGGTTTTTCAAAAAATATAAAAACGAGTCAAGCCTTTTAGTGGGAAACACATCATAGTCAAAATGTGGTGTCCATAAAATGGCGACTCCACTGGGGATCTAGTGGGTCAAGCTTGAACTTAAATTGAGGAAAGTGTGACAATTGATTGGTTGATTAATTGATATCTTCTCTTTGTACTTTTTGTATGTGGATAGCACGTTGAGTTTTTTTTATTAGTTTACTTCATTTGATGTATTCTAATTGTATATTTTCCGCATTTTGATATGTTTATTGTATATTTCTATTTAGATTGTGTGTAGATTTTGATGATATACTTATGCTTCGCATGACTGCTTGGTGTATGACTACCCCTCTCTTGCTTGACTGCATGTTGTCTATCTATGTGGGACATACATCTATCCCCTTATTTCCAACTCCCTAGTCTCAGTCGACTATGTGTCTTTTGTTGTTATGTGTAATGTTTGATAGGAGACTTGTTGCTCCTTGTTTGCTCTTCGCATGAGCTATTGACTAGGAGTAAGGTTTAGTGATGGGCTATATTTATGTTTAGGAGCATTCCTGTGACACCCTAAATCCGGGGGTCATTTTTTTTTTTTTTTAGCTAATGGACAAGTCTATTGCGACAAAGAATCTCTGTCGCGATAGAATTCCTCTATCACTACCATTCCCGTCGCGGCACGCACCTGTGCCCGTCGCAAGACGTCACTCAACCGTCACGCGCGCAAGGCCTCCTCCATGATGCAACACAGTGCCTTGTTGTGTGCAAGCCCAGGCCTTGTCTTGTGCGCGCCGCAGCTGCCATCGCCGGCCAGCCAGCCTCGGCCGCGGGCCAACTTAATTCGACTCACTGTGCCATGTCACGACACGACCTCCATGTCAAGACCCAAACTCAATCACGACCTAGAATATCAGGTCGCGACATGGGAACCTCCACATCGTCCCAGTCTATTGGCGACAGTAGAATTCGCCGTGACATACCTCCGTCGCACTCATGCTTCACACGAGCATCCCAATCGAGCGCACGCTCGCCGTGCCCACCCACTCTATCATGGAAAACAGGTACCTTTGTCGCGCTAGCTCTATCGCGGTGCGGTGCTTTTGTCGTGGGCATTTATCGCGACATAAAATCCTCTATCGTGACGTACCCCGCTTATGACTCGTCAATCGCGGTCGCGGCACAGAATTGCTTTGTTGCAACACAAAACCTATCCATTTGGCCACACTCTGTCGCGACATAAACCATTATGTCGCGACATAAAGCCTCTTCACCATTGCAAACTCTATCGTGACATTAAAAAAAATTTGTCGCGACAGAAAACTCCTGGCCTGGCCAACCTCATTGCGACATAAAAATATTATGTCGCGACAAGAGACCCTTTGGTCTTGGCCAAAACTCTATCGCGACACTAATCTCTTGGCCTTAACAAAGCTCCGTTGCAACCCTGACCTCTTGTCGTGACCGCCTCGATCGCGACAAGGGAACTTTTGTAGCGACATTGACATGACAGAAAACAAAACACTGTCATGACACCGTAAAACCCTATCGCAAAATGTAAAAAACAGAGAAAAACAACTCTATCGAGATCTAGAGAAAAATCCCTGCATGACTCAGCAATCCATTTCAACCTAAGAACTATAAATAATGACACATAACGATATAACTGGCTGCGGACAGAGAAAAACCTCTGCTGCGACTCCAAATTCTTTCCAAAGTGCGTGAAATTTTCTGGCCTTTTTCGCACCTCCAAATTCTCACTATGTAGTGAATTCCATACTACTGCCTCTATACAAATTTTGCAAGCTGTATAAAATCTAGGAAAACTATTAACTCTACATTGAACAAGTCCAAAAATAAGTTTTTATTACAAAACTTTTCATTTACATATACAAAACTGGTTATTCTATCTAGAATGTTACAGAACCAGAAAATAAGCCAGGATCTGGCCTTCTTCTTCACCACTATGGTCACAAATGAGTTCCTTCACCTGATGTACCTCCTGTACTTGAAATATTTTCCCACGACTGGGTGAGCAATGGCTAGTAGAGGAATTCTCCTACAAGGGCTACTCCCCCACCTAAGTGCATATGCAATGGCAAACACACACATTCAAGTAAAAATATGCACACTTCTACTCGAATGTCTACATGTCATGCCCCATGTCTCGAGTCCTTGCCAACTCTCTCACACATGCATTTGCCATGTATGAAAAAACTCATTTAAAACAAAAGATTTGTTTTGAAAACTCATCGGGATACACCAGGGATATCAAAATTCATTGGACAACCCGATATAATTTATTGGACATCCTCCGATAAGATTTGTTGGACAACCCTCCGATAATATTTGTTGGACAACCCTCCAATAAAACCAATTTTTTCAAAAGGCATGTTATGCACTCACACTCGTTTCACGCGATGTTCCCGTGCATATGAAATGCATAATGCCATTTCATTCCCATTCATGTCGCATGCATGATGAGAACTACATGTAACATCAATAAATCATGAATAATTATATTTCTACATATAATTTACATCCATCAAATATATCATGTCAATACATCATATAAGCATATATCAACATGATTTTTCACACAATCAGCATGTTATTCATTTTTCCTGCAATAACACATAAAAACAACACACAAGGTCCAATAACAGTCCAAAAATTCAGTCTCAAACTAACCGAAAACAGTCCTCAAAAATTTCAACATTCAGTCCTAAAATTTTGGGACTGAACCGTACGGTCACTCACGGCCCCAAGAAACCCATGCCATTAAATGGATCTTAGACCAAGAATAACCAAAGTATGAGAGAAACCCCTACCTATTAGAGTTTGACTAAAACCCCAGATTCTTATACCTATGCGAACCTCTCGTCGCGTAGATGAACTTTGCCTTTTGCTCCTACGAAAACCGACGGCTCAATCTCCGTAAATCTTAGAGATAAGGTAGAGATTCTCACTCCTCTTTCCTTCTTCTCCTCTCTCCCCCTTTATTTTCCTTCTTTTCTCTTTTTCTTTCTTTTCTCTTTTCTTCCTTTGTGGTTTTCCTTTCTCTCACCTTATCCACCCAACACCCCTTATCCAAAGATTTGGATTTCCTTCCTCTAGGGGTATGACTCATGCCCTCCATGGGCACCCCTTAGAATTTCCCTTTTTTTTTTTTACTTATCTCTCCACTAACACATGTCTTAATGTGAGCCATGGATCTTTTCCTTTTTACCATTCATGTGTCATGTGTCACATGGACACATGCATTAAGTGGAAATTGCCACACCACATGGCTCTCATGCCATGTGCACCCTTCACAAGCTTCCATGTGGCAGCTACATGCTCATGCTATGTGGCACCACTCCTTGTGTCACCCGACACCCGATACCTCAAAAAGCATGAAATTCCAACTGTCTCGAAATTCGACTGGATAACTAGATTTCGCGAGATGATTCCAACGGTGAAGTCCACTTCATCATCTGACATCTAGAAAATTTCTAGGTTTCTAATCAAAATTGTCGTTTTTACACGGGTGCTGGTGTTCAATGAATCCGCAAGCAGTACACACAAGTTCATCACATCCAAAGGTAGGCCTAGTGCCACCTTAGACCACTAATGCAATGTTATGCTTGTGAGTGCCCCTATGCAATGTCAATGAGTTTCCATCAACAATCTAAGCACAAGAAATCAAGTATCTCAAGAGAAAGTCCACTAAGCAGTGGTCACCTTTTGGCCACCTAGAAAAGGTTGGAAAAGGATCATAAGAGCCTCGAGACAATCAGTTGTCATCATAGGCTATGGAGTACTGCAAAGAAAAGAGAGATATGTTAGAGCAAGTACAAGTCAAGGAAAATGAGTACAAGAAAGGAGTGAGATTACCTTGATGAAGATGGCATCGGGTTGGAAGCCATTGTACCAACACGAAAGATTCCTAGAAAACAAAGCCAAGGAAAAATACATTTATTACAAAATTTCAAATTTCAGGCTGCAAAGTTGAAATAATGAATAACCTGGTACAGACTAGAACAGAGTAATTTCTAAAGTTCCCAAGGAAATTCCAAGTCTATCCGGTTAAGCTAGAGTGGTACTCTTTCAGCTTGTTTTCATCTGGAGAGAAAAAGCTCTTGCAATGCAATGTATCGACAATCTACCAAAGAAAAGCTCAGTTCAAAGTAGAGGTCACTTAACCCAAGGTTGTTGAAAATCATTCAATAGGCACCTCAAAAAAGATTCAGAATAGCCAAACGGCTTCCATGAATTTTTCGAATGTGTATTTTAGACTCTTATCAGAGTCTGCACCTAAGAAAACCTTTGTAATAATCCGTAAAGCTTCAATGAATTTTTCTGAGGGTGTAATCATGTTTATATCCAAATTTTACACCTTGGGAAGCTTTCAAAACAAGCCAAAAGCTTCAAAGAATTTTTCAAGATGATTCTTTGAAAAATCTGCATTCAAAAAAAGTTTCGAACAAGCCTCAAGGATAAGTTTAAATTTTTTTAGTATCAAAGAAAGCTAAGAAACCTTGGAAATTATCCAAAACAAGTTTCTTCAACAAGAAATTTAAAATCAAGAATCTCATTATCAAAGAAATCAAGAAATAATCGATCTTTTGGAAGCACTTACCACCAGTGACGAACAATGAACAGCTGCTAATGACAGTTCCAGGAGCGGCGATGTTAAAATCTCCTCCTCCATGGGCGGCGACAAAAGCTTCAGGAGCATCGACAACTTCAGAGCCGATGACGACTTGGAGAAAGGAAGAAGAAAATAAGAAAAGGTTTTTGGAGGAAAAGTAAGTGATGTGAGATATGAAGATATACATGGCACATTGGCCAGTGAGGTTGCAGTAAATTTTGAGCTCCATCAATCCATCTCGTGGGATTCAATTGAAAGTTGACTTGTAAGAAAAAATCCCCTAAATCCTTGTGCGCTAATGTAGGAGGGATGGCTTCTGTGTTTTTTATGCCCACCGGTTGTTTGTTATAAGGCTAGAAAGAAAGTTTTAATTCATAAAAACATGGCCCATGGGCCATATTGTATGCGGGGGGCAATTATGTACACTAAAAATGAATTTTTGGATACAAATGGTATTTGAATAATTATTCGGCCTAAAGGGTAGTGGAATAGGCTGAATCAAGCCCAAACCAAACCAAACCCAGTCCAAGAAAGCCCAAGTCCATGATAATCAGCCTATGAAAGGGTTTAAGAACATTTCTAGAAATTTTCAATTTGTCAAAATAGCCAACTCGGAATGGTGAGACTTTGTCTCAAATGCAAGTGGAGGAGACTTTTTTTCCAACCCCAAGTCATGACATGGCGTACGTGAGGTTATCATAAGTGGATAAATGACTGAGAACAAAGACTATGGCAAGTACGTGACTAGTTATCGAGAAGGCGGGTCAAGCGCTATTCGTAATGCCTATAAAAGCAAAAGACCTCAACTTCGCAGTAAAGGACTGGCTAATAATAAATCACCAACTAACACTCAAAACAGAGCATTTTAGCATTTCTCTTATGTTTTACTAGATCATCAACCATACATTCCAAACCTTTAGTTTAGTTACATGTTTTTTCCTTACAAACATCTATTACTTCAAGCTTTCTTGTTTCAGTATTTCATTTTTAGTCTATTCTATAATGAAATCTGTTATCTTTCAAGCTAGTTCATATAGTTTTTCTCTCAACTTTCAATACAGTCCAATTTTCAAAGCATTTTCTACTTAAATTTTAGGGAACTGTCAAGGGAACTAATCCATTTTTTCGCTGGCTGGTTAGATTTCGATAGTTTCGCTTTGAAATACTATAATTTCTAGCATGCCCATCGCATCACATCAGATTCCCGTGCTTTTATATACTTAATCTAAATCCAAAGATAAACAAGGGTAAAACCACAGACTACTTACCATTTAAACTTCCACCATTTCAACAATGACAATAATGAGTTACACAAAGTTTTTCTCTAGTAAGCAAACTAGAGGCTCACAACAACCATATATCAAGAATATCATTCTTGGAAAACCAAAACAATAAACATCATCCCAAGGATGGATAAATTAAGAGAAAAGAGGAAATATCGCACCATAGGGTGGAATGGTCAAATGGGTATTATGGAGAGCTAACCAACGATCCAAACCGCTAGAATTGAAGAGCACCTTGCAAGGCCCACTACATGGACTCGGAGACGATGCCTCAACAAATGATGCAACACTAGTGAATAGTTCCAACCCTGACACAGAAGATGCCTCATCGTTTGTTGAATCACTCTCTTAACCTAAAGATCGTACAACAAGCTTTGTGGGGTCTAATCAAGAAACACCTAGGGCTTGGTACGAGAGACTGTCCGACTACCTTGTCAAGAAGGGATACTCTAGAGGGGGAGTCGATTCAACCCTCTTCATAAAACGAAACAATAATGATGTCATCAGGGCAACAAATTTGTTTCACATATAGCATTCGTGCAACGTCAATGTGACGCGGTAGATCATTTTGTGGAGCACATGAGCTTTGAATTCGAAATGTGCCTAGTGGGCGAACTGACCTACTTTCTAGGCCTCCAGGTCAAACAAACATGTAATGGAACCTTCATTTCACAAACCAAATATGCCAACAACCTGGTCAAGAAGTTTGGCTTAGAATCTGCCACTCATCGCCACACACCTATTGAAACTCATACAAAAATCTCTTGAGACGAAAGCGGCAAGAACGTCGATCAAACATTGTATAGAAGCATGATTGACAATTTACTTTATCTCAACAAGCGTAATTATTTATGCTACATTGTTGAATTTCAGGTTTCGCATCGCCTAACAAGGAGAGTCCTCCATTACCGTAAAGAAAACGTCGGAATATGTCGCTGAACTCGGCGTAAGTTCTAATGGTACTTTATATGAATCCACTACAAACTCACATGATATCGTGATGTTTATCTAGGCCGCAACTCGACGATCGAAAGAGTACCTTGAGTGAGTGTTTTTTTTTTTAGGAACAACTTGGTCTCATGGTTTAGCAAAAAACAAAATAGCATATCTCTATCTACAACAGAGGTAGAATATATTGTCCCAGGCAATAGTTGTTCACAACTTATATGGATGAAAAGCTTGCTGCAAGATTATGATGTCACAAAGGATGCCACAACATCTAGTATGACACTGTAATACGACAATCTCAATGCCATCAACATCTCCAAGAATCATATTCAACACTCACACACCAAGCACATCGACATTCGACATCATTTTATTCAAAGTCTTGTTGAAGACAAAGTTGTTGAGCTCAAGGATGTTCCCATAGAGCACCAACTCGCCGATATCTTCACCAAGGGACTAGATGCTTCACGATTTGAAACCCTTCGCACCTCTCTGGGGCTGTGTATCTAGTAATGGAGCAAACCGACTTCAAAGTGTGTATGAGAAAAACAAAAAAAACAAAACAAAACAAAAATTTGATCAACGAAGTTGTTCCTTGCCTCTTTGGCGCCTTATGTCTCTCTTATCATTACAAGCTCAAAGACAGCAGGATATCTCGAAAAACAGCGGGGAAGGTGGCACATTATGTCTTCCTTACTCTCTGATGGCAATTAGTATTTACTCACGATTCACCTTCTTTTTTTAGCATAGCAACCTTCCTTAGCTATGTTTGCCTATCTTCATAGCATGTTTGACAACTTTCATTTTGAGTGAAGCTTCTTGCCTTAATTCTTCTTCACTGTCGTTCTTGCTCTAACTATGGTTTCCACTCATTCAGGATGAACAGGGGATCGAAGGAATACATCTTGACTCCCCTCTGCATCTGTTTAGGGGTCTCCACAAGACTGACACACCATCTGGGACCGGAGGTGATGTATTTGCCTCTATTGATGACTCCACCACTGCCCTAGCACCTAAGCCTTCTCATGCTGCACTAGACATGTCTTCTCCCCCACCAATGGATAGTAGTCTTGCCACTCATCTGCACACTAAACTTCGTCTATTGTAGGACCATGCTTCCTTGCTTGTTTATCTTCTACGCTCAAACCGAGATCGATAAGCTTCCGTCACTACTGCCCTTGCCTCACTCGACCCTGTTGTCCCCGTTAGGCCTTCCACTACTTCTCCGATTGCAAGTGACTCCAATCAGCCCACTGGCAATGGTGATACTTAACGGATGGTTTTTTTTTTCAAATTTCGAGCTTTAGACTTCATTTTTTTGGCCTTCTTTGGCAAAGGGGGGGACAATTTGGTGTGGCAAACATATTCTAACACACTCTAGTTTAGTTCATTGCTTTGATATGGTGATGTCTCTCTATTGTGGATGATGGTAATTGGTATACTACTCTTTGTATTTCTCTTCAATATGATTATCTGCATATGGTTCTCTGCACATGTTTCATCTGGCTGTGGATGGTGGGAGTTGCGTCATTATATTCTTGGTAATCCCCAAATTTTATTTTTGCCAAAGGGGGAGAATGTTGCCGTATCATTATTGGCAAAGTACTTGACAAAAATAAAATCATGAAGTGCCTCACTTATTGATGCAGTGGATGTCGTAGAGTATTATCTATCACATCTGTCCAAAGCCATGTTTGTATTTTATGTTGACAGTGTATAAGGAAAGGTGGACCTTACCTTAGCTAGACATCAACTGTATTGGAAATATTCTCTGTGGAATTAGGCAAGAGATTCAAAAGATCTGGTATTATTCTCTACGTATTGAGGAATGAAATATAAAGGAAGAATTAGGCAAGATATTTAGAAGATCTGGTATTATTCTCTACAAATGAGAAAGGAAGTATAAAAGGAAGAATTGTTTTCATTCCGGATTATGCAAATATCAGGAAATAGGAGATCTCACCTATTTCGTCGAATTGGAAGATTGCAGATTTGGCCAATATGAGAAGATCCCATATATAATTAAGTTCCATATATAAGGACTAAAAGTCCTTGATCAGAGAAAAACACATAAAACGACTCTTTGGAAGGTCAGTAGATTGCTAATATGAGAAGATCTCCATCTTCGTGTTTAAAGTCAGAGAAGAAGAGACCTTGAAAATCATTTCCATTAAGCACACTAAGATGAGGTCTGGAGGAGTCATCTTTGGAGAAAGAATGCCATGTGTACTACACAAAACTTTGATGTGAGCAGTACACTTACTCCACTTGAGATGGAGTGATTGGGTACTAAAGAACCCAGATGCGTATGGGAAATAAAGGGAGATTATTTCAATGCTTCTCTATGGGATAGTTAGGAGAAGACGACAATGAGAAAGGGGGAGCCTTGTCTCACTTATGTCCAACTTTAGATGATGGCAGAGTGGTAATGACTCACTGAGACGGAGTGACTGGCAATTAAAGAACCCAGATGCATATGGGAAACAAAGGAAACTTATTTCAATGTTTCTCTAAGTGGGATAGTTAGAGAAGATGGTAGGAGAACTGAGAGCCTTTGGTCTAATATCCAACTCGTGAACCCCGATTGATAAATAGTGAACCACCTACATCTGGCTGCTCGAAGGTGAAGGTCTATCATAAACCGCATAACCAACTCGTTTCCTCTATGTGTGCATGTGTTTATCTCATTTTATCCATGTTATTTGTTTATACTTCAGAGACTGCTTAAATTTACACCGCATATATGTTATTTCAATTTCAGTGATGGCAAATAAAGATATAACATTCTAGGAAAGACAATAAGAATATATAGCTTTTATTACTTTTCAGATTTATTCTCCATGCGAAAATTCTCTCTACCAAAACTTCCATGAGATACTTTACTTCTCATATATTATCTTTGCAAACCAGAACCCATATTTTCTCCACCAAGGAGGAGGCACTCAGCGCCTGATAAATTTTGTAAGATAATTCAAGTAAGTAGACTTATGTGCACAAGTCAATACAAAATCTCCATTCCAATCACAAATTTCACTCAACAAAGTATGACAAATGGAGTTCAAAGAAAATCCTCAAAGATCTCTTCCACAATAGTTAATAATAAAATAGTTTTTTCAAAATCCCTTCCAAAATATTCACTATCTAAAATCCACCACCTCTTCCAAAAAATATCCACAAAGTCAAATATTTATTCAAAATATTTTTCAGCCTACACAAAATTTCTTCCAATATATTCAACATATTCACCAACACATTTTTTGAATTTTTACATAAAAAGACACAAAAATCCAATTAACAAAAAGCTCCAACAATGATAATTATTTTTATTTAACAATTAATTTTCATAAAATTTGGACAAAATGTTAATTTTTCATAGATTATATATAAATTTAATGAGGATTAATTTTTCCTCTTGATTTATTTTCTTTTAATAACTTTTAGTAATATTTATAATAATATTTTTTTATTTTTATTTTATTTTTGTAAATATATGTTAAAACATTATACAAACATTATATAAAGTATTTTTTACACAGATGATAAGTTAAATTATCATCCTACAAAATTATTAAGTTAAAATCCTCAATAAAAAAAACTTGTTTTTTAAATATAACAATTTTCATTTTGATTGTAGTTCTAACTTCGGAAACTCAAACAATCATTAAAACGACGTCGTTCCGTTGTGTCATATTAGACAAGGTAGAGGTTCGAAGTCTTGTTTGGGCTTGAACTACAGTTAAAATAAAAGGTTTTATATTTTTAAAAAAAAAATTTGTTCAAGATTTAAACTAAAAACACAAGGAAGTTTAGGTGGTTTAATAGAATATATATATCGCTATCGATTTGAAAAAATAATTATACATACATCACTAAGTAATTGGATTTACACAATTTAGTTACAGAAGACTCGATCTATAATTATATTTTTAAGGAGTAGCCTAAACCATATAAATCCAATTCTTTGTGATATATGTACAATTATTTTCAAATTGGTAGCCTAATACATACTTTTCCCTTTTTAATAATAATTTTCTCATTTATATTTGATTTTTTTAAGATTTTTTGTTAGACAACTTAAACATTAAAAAATCATTTTCCTTAATATTTTTCGAAACCAAACAAAACCTAAAAGTATCAGTTCTTGATGTTCGGCATGGGAGCAGAGTCTTGGTTGCTGCTGAAAAGAAGGCATAGCTGCTTATTTTTGAGATGGAAACCAGGTTCACCATGTTAATTAATCCACTGGAAAGAATGAGTCGTGTACTTATTCTGTATGAAGAAGGCTTTGCCAAGCATTCCCTATAGTTGCCCACCTTATCTCAAAACTGTAGCTTTTATTATGATGGGAATGCACCCAAAGTCCCACAGCGTCCCAAAATCAATTAGAAATGAGAAGACTTGTAAATATATAAGTATAGACAACATCCAATTGGTAAGAGATCTTTTGGGGGAAAAGCCCAAAAACAAAACCAGGATGACTTAGGCTCAAAATGGACAATATCATACCAATGTGGATATATAGGGAATTGTCCATGAGGTTTCCCAACAGTGGTATTAGAGTTGTTGGGTTCAGGTTTAACCATGTGGGTAGATGCCGAACAAAATGGTATGGTGAGCAGTGAGCCCCTAGTAGGTGGTGTTTCACGTAAAGAGTGTGCTCGAACGTAGTGAAAAACTAGGAAATCTTGGTTTTAGGGGAGGATCGGTGGAACTTGGCAACCTCTCTATGAAGTCTGACAATCATGGTGAGAGCAACCCTATAGTTGGCTGCGGTAATAAGCTTCCTATCACTCATATTGGTCATACCAGAATACCTTCTCTATCTTCTCACCTTCATTTGAAAAATATTTTATTAGTTCCTCAAATTAAAAAGAGTTTGTTCAATGTTTCTCGTTTGACAGCTGATAACAAAGTTTTTGTTGAATTTCATCCCAATGTTTGCTTAGTGAAGGACGAGGAAAATCATCAGGTGGTACTGCAAGGGAAGCTTGAAGATGGACTCTACAAACTACATATTCCTGAGACTGAAAATCTTACAAAGCCAACTACTCATTCCATTGTAAATCCATTCATAAATCCATCCATAAATCCAGTAGATTGAAAGCAAATTCAACTGAGTGGCACATACTGATCTGTACGTCTTGTGTCTAATGTTTTGAGTCTTGATGTCCTACATAGAAGGCTAGGTCATCTCATCCAGTAGAGTTATGATCAGGTCCGCACCTGTAACTTCCCACATTCTCAATCCATGAAACAAAGTTTCTGTGATGCTTGCCAGTTTGGAAAAATTCATGCTCTGCTCTTAGAACTCTTCTTTCTTCCATAGCCTCCTCAAAATTCTTTGAAACTAATTACAATATATGGGACCCAGGTCCAATTGTTTCAACCTTAGGATACAAATATTACATTCATTTCATTGATTATTTTTCCAGGTACACTTGGGTCTATCCCCTTCGAACTAGAGCTGAAGCCTTGAACTCCTTTATTCTGTTCAAAAATCAAATTGAGAAAACTCTGGACATCAAAATAAAAAAATTCCAATCAGATTACGGTGGTGAGTACAGACCTTTTGAGAACTATCTAAGGAATAATGGGATAGTTTTTCAACATCCTTGTCCTCATGCTCATGAGAAAAATGGAAAAGGCGAGAGAAAGCATAGACACATTGTGGAAATGGGTTTGACTCTCCTTGCTCAGGCCTCTATGCCTCTAAGATATTGGTGGGAGACTTTTCAAACCTCAGTTTACCTTATAAATCGTTTACCTACACCAGTTTTGAAGTTCCTATCACCATTAGAAAATCTTCATAAAAGGAAACCCGATTATTCAATTTCAAAGCCTTTTGGTGTAGTTTCTTTCCTTACCTCAGGCCTTTCCAATCCACAAAAATTTCAGTTTCACACAACTAAATGTGTCTTCTTGGGGTACAACAACTCTCATAAAAGATATCTTAGTCTTCATCCTAGTGATGGAGTCTATATCTCACGAAATGTTGTGTTTAATGAAAATAAATTTCCTTATTCTAAAGGCTTTCCAAATACAAAAAACTTGAGTCCTTCAACTCAACCACCTTCATTTTTTCAATTTCCAGCTATTTTAGAAGGTGACATATCCTTAGAACCCATAGAAAAGCCTTTTCAGTCTCAGATATGAAGTGAAGAGCCTTTAAGTGAAAGTCAACCTGCAACCATAACCCTTATAGTTGAGAACCAGACTTCAATTGCTACTCCTTGATGAGTACCTTAAATACTCATTTTATCCCCATGTTTTGCTTAGGTTTTAGTAGTTTAGTTTAATGAGATAAATAAGTGTTCTATTACTCTCTTTTCTTAATTTTGTGATTAGGCTAACCATTGAGTGGAAATGAGCGAAATCGAAGAAAAATCGGCAAAGTCATCAAGCAATTGCAGCAAACATGTGATCCTTTCTCCTATGTGATGTCCTTCTATGGCTCCATCATTGGTATGGGCACATTCTAGACTCCGAGGGCTTTTCATAGATACCAAGATCACACAATTCGGAATCTGGATGAGCGAGATACAACATAGGGAAGGAAAGGAGACATAAAATGATGAATTTCGGAATAAGCATGAGAGCACTCATGCTATGGCGTGAGCACACTCACACTGCAGTTTGGATGCTCACGCTTCAGTATGGTTTGGCTACTTCTCTTCCAGTAGCTCCCCATTTCTCCACGCCGTAGCGTAGATCCACCACACTACAACATGGATGTCGGGCCCCATGTTTTTCTGAAGCCCATCTCCTCTCTCTCTTGGTTTTGGCTTGATAAAAGAAGGAAATTAAGTCTTTGATAAAAGGGGGGGAGTTCAGGTTTGATAAAAGGGGGGGAGTTCAGGAGGAGCTCGACGGGTGGATAGAAGTCCCTTTGCGTGGAAACACCCTAGGGCACAAGTCTTTGAAGAGAAAAGCTTGAAGAAGGAGGAAATGGAGGAAGAAGAGAAGGGGCCACCACTTAGATTTGTTTATCCTCTTCTTCCCCCTTTGTTTTCCTTTCTTTTCATAGTTGTATTTTCCTTAGAAATGTTTTAGTTTATTTTCTAGGGTTTTAGATGTAGTTTAGTTATGATTTATGCATTTGGGATTTGATTTACTCTCTATTTGATGTTTGGATTATAATTCTATTAAATGTTATGCTCTATTTTTCATGCTTGTTGATGAATGATCGCCATTGACATGTTTTGTAGTTCAATTAGAGATCTGAGAAGTGAGAGTTGAATTAGAGAATGATTAGAACATCACAATTCACCATATACTAGAGATACTCGTGGGTTTTGTGTGGTAATTGAGGTTTCTTGGGTTTATTGCGCTCTTAGGACTTCGGGTTGAGTAGAGCTGTAAAATACCTAAGTTCTAGGAGTAGATTGTGGGTTGTCGTGAGAGATTCACATATGACTTAGCATTAATAGTGATTTGAATGTTAATTGGGGATAAATTGGACCTAATGCGCATAATGATTAGCTGAATGAAATCTAAACCCTAGGCCTTTTCACTTTATTTCATAACCTTGCATGTTAGCTTAGGATTTTAGTTTATTAGTTGTTTTTATTGTCATCTCACCTCATTCCATCATCCATATAAAGATAGGACTTACCCAATTTTAGTACTTAGTAACCCTTTTCTCCATGGGAACGATACTCTTACTTTTCATCACTATATTATTTCTGAGACGACGGCGCAATTTACGCCAGATAGGCACACACATTTTATATAGAACATTTCGAGCCTACCACTCCTAAAATTTCATTCTCTCAAAATCCAGAAATTTTTTGCTCTCCACAATCCTTAAATCCTAGTCAACCACTAAGTCCAGTCAATTCCTACCACTTTGGAACACACTCAAGCACCAGGAATTGAACTTGTTTCAAACCAACCTAGACATCTCATGCAAACAAGGTCAAAAAGTGGCATTTTTAAACCTAAAGTCTATGCAGCCAGCCACTTGAAACCTTCAAAACAGTCACCAAACAGCTCTCAAATTACATGGAACTGATCAGGTAGGTGTTTAGTGTTCCAATGGAAGAAGGGAATGGATGAAGAAAATTTAGTGCATTGATTCAAAATCATACTTGGGACCTTGTACCTTACTCACAACAATACAACAATGTTGGAAACAAGTGGGTGTTCAAACTAAAACTCAATCCTAATGGAGGTGAGGAAAGATACAAAGCCAGGTTGGTTGCTAAGGGGTTTCACCAAACACCAAGTATTGATTTCGAGGAGACCTTCAGCCCAGTGGTTAAAGCTGCCACCATTCGAATGGTGTTGGTAGTGGTTGTGTCAAGAAATTGGGATATTAGATAATTAGATGTAAATAATGCCTTCTTAAATGGCACTCTTGAAGAAGTGGATTACATGGCTCAACCTGAGGATATGTTGATCACTCAAAACCGAATCATGTATGTAAATTCAATCGTGCATTGTATGGTTTAAAGCAGGCTCCTAGAGCATGGTTTGATAAGTTGAGAGCTACTTTAATACAATGGGGTTTTCAGAACTCGAAGTCTGACACTTCCCTCTTCATTTTCAACTAAAATGGAAAGAGTATATACTTGTTGGTCTATGTGGATGATATATTGTTGACGGGGAATGATGAGTTGTTGCTAAACAAGTTCACAGGTGACTTGAACAGAAAGTTTGCTTTGAAAAACTTGCGACAGATTCATTATTTTCTGGGGGTATTGAAGCATATCGTGATACAACGGGGTTTATAACTCTCTCAGTCAAAGTATGTGACTAATCTTCTTAAGAAAAACATCATGGAAAATGTGAAGCCCTGTCCAACCCCAATGACAGTTGGGAAATTACCATCAGAAAGGAGTCAAGAGAAAGGAAAGGAAAAAATGGGAAATGCTACTCTTTACATAAGTGTAATTGGTGCCTTACAATACCTAACTTTGACCAGGCCAGACATCTCCTACAGTGTAAACAAGCTCAGCCAATTTATGCAAAGTCCAACTATGATGCATTGGCAAGCAGTGAAGACGGTTTTGCGGTACCTTAAAGGAACTTTGGATTATGGTATTCACTTAAAACCAAGTAAAAGCCTTGGTTTAACTGCATATTCAGATGCTGATTGGGGTTCTTGTCCACTTGATCGAAAATCAGTTAGTGGTGTTTATGTATACTTTGGTGATTCACTGATCTCCTGGTCTTCTAAAAAACAGCACGTGGTGTCACGATCTAGCACAGAATCAGAATATCGTGCTCTTGCCCTTGCAGCAGCTGAACTAACCTAGTTGCAATCCCTCTTGAAAGAGCTGAAAATCTCTCTTCCTACATGTCCACTGATTTGGTGTGATGACTGCTAATCCAGTTTGTCATGCAAGAACCAAGCACTTGGAGATTGACCTTCACTTTGTAAGAGATGCCAGCCTTCACAAGTCCCGGAAGTTAGATAAGTACCTTCCTTGGGGATCAACTTGCAGATTGTTTGGTCTGTAAAGCATTAGCTTATACAGTAGACTTCAATATTTCCACATCCAAAACTCAGTAAGAAAGTCACCCTTTCGTTTGAGGGGAGCTGTTAGAGGTTAATGGTATTTTTCTGCTGCTCTCTTGTGTTTGTCCAAAGGGTCTGTTTCAGGGTTTAAAAATGCGGGCCGGAACTGGCATGATTTCCGGCGGGTCAGAACTACACTTCGTAAATGTAACCGTGTTGATACGAAACCAGAGAACTTGAATGAATCAGTAAAAATCGGTAATATTGGACGAATCGGCCAAGTTCTTGAGATGACTCGGTCAAAAATGACTACTTTACAGAGAATTTCTGTAAAGAATTTCAATATGTATTCCACCCAGAAACCCAATCCGTGGACGAGATTTCAAATCACAACCAAACAATGAAAAAAAAAAAAATTCAAAGATTCCTCTAAATTACCCAGAATTGAAACTTGATTAAATCACAACCTACAACCCGTGAATTTGATATGGAATTTCCAACCACAAAAAAAAAAAAACCCCAGATTATTCTAGAAAGCTTCAGAAGATAACAAATTGAATTTCCAAAGACTTACCTAAATTGGCGCCGAGATTTCGATAGTCACTCCTTAGATGGAATGATCGGGATTGAATTGAAAGTGTGGAGAAGACTGGACCGACCGACATCCGGGAGAATAAACGACGGAGAAGATTCCAGTAAAAAGAGGAAAACAAAAGAAAGAAGGATGAACCCGAGCCCCAAGCCTCTCCATTTGCATATGTAATATCCTATTAGGATATTTTATTGATATTCATATTTTTTGGGCAAACAAAAGGACAGATTATAATATATATTTATCTTAGTCAATTTTTTTTTTTTTTTGAAAAGATGTATCATACTCATTTAAGAGTAAACAAAAGAAAAACCAAGAATACATATATTTGATTTTTTTTTTTTTTTTGAGAAGATATATTTGATATTTGATATTTGATATTTAGGATATGTACCATATATTTATCCTATTACCTTAATATTTTAAAGACCCACGAATATTTACCATATATGTATATGATATATTTTATATTTAAGATATTTACTATATATTTACCATGTTATCTCTAATATTATATATATATATATATATAGGGAGAGAGAGATAATGAAAACTTTTTTTTTTAGTTACAACTTTATATTTTGATAAATGTTTTGAAAAAATTAATATTAATGGAAAATTTTGACAAAAAAGAGCCACATGTTAAATATAAGAAATTGTTTTATTTTTTTTTAACTCACTTAATCATATCTATTTTTTAATAATTTATATAATTTTTGAAAGATAATCACTTTTAATATAATATAGTAAACTATCTTCTCCCTTCCCCATATCCACCTTTTTAACGTTGACGCTCTAACCAACTGAGTTAGGCTTATGGACATTTTTTAATTTTTTAATTATTTAATTATCTTATTTTGCGTTTCGGCCTATATGTGGTTAATACATCACGACCGATACATCTCAGGATTATCCGAGTCAATGACTGATACTGCGACTTTGAATCATGGGATGTTTTCCTCTTTTTATGTTTTATATATCTTGTCTCTTGTATAGGTTTATTGTGGTGTAGTAACCCATTAGTTCTCTTCTTTGGGCATATAAATAAAGTGGTAGCCGTCAGTTGTGTGCTGAACCTTCCTTTTCTTCATTTTTTTGTTGTACTCTGTTTCTTGCCTTTTCCAACTATGGTGAAGTAGGATACAGACTGGTGGTGCCAAACATTGGGGTCATGGTTACCTCAAACGTTAGGGTCATGTTTGATCCCGGAAAATACTAAAGAAAGAAGAAAAATGATAAGGAAAATTATTTTTTTCATGTTTGATTGTGTAATAAATTTTTTTAAACAAAATCAAGAATAAATAAAATTTCATAGAAACTTACAAAATTTTAAATTATTTAATCTTTATATTGATGAGTTAAAATAAATAAAATTTGTTTATAGTAAGTAACTATAAAAACAGTATGTGACATTTAACTTTATTTTTATTTTCCTTTTTTTTTTTCCATTCACTTTTCCTCCCTATTTTATTTTTCTTGCATTGTCCTTAGCATTTTATAGGAATCGAACATAGCCTAGCTAGAGTTATAATTAATTAGCCACTCCACCATTTTCCAATTAAGAAAATTGACCTAGGAGAGCATGCTAAGACTTGGGTCGACTGCTGATTTTTGGAACAGTAGTGGAGGACTACTTTGAATGCTGAATTGATTAGTATGAATGGAAAAGATTGGGAAACTCCATTGCATGTTAGTTCCTAAGAAATTAACAACTCCTTGAATTATGAATTGGTAAGTATGAGAGAAATAGCTTGGCAAGCTCCATGCCACTTATAGGACAGAACTGGGATTGGCAAGCTCAAGCTATTTTCAACAACAGGTAGCTGCTGAAGCTATGTCATAGATTGAATCTGGTGTTGCTACATTGCCTCAATATTACTAAACTCTGATGTCGCAACATTGTCGTCTGATGTCGCGACATTGAGTTGTGATGTCGTAGCTATGTCGTGAAGATGTCGCGACATTACAGCTACAATGTTGTGGTTGAATTCTGATGTCGCGACATTGAGAAACCGGTGTGACCATTCTCAGTTTGGAAAGTCCATGCACTATTGTGGTGATGTCGTGACATTGCTGCTGTGTTTTGCCTCTGTGTACAATGTCATGGCGATGTTGCGACATTGCTCAAATGTTGCTGATGCTGAGTGTCGATGTCGTAACATTGAATCTTGATGTTGTGACATTGAAAATGTGATGTCTTCAATGTTTTAGCATTGGCTGCTCTGATCTAATATCGCGACATTGTTGTTGTGATGTCACAACATTAAATCTTGATGTCCTGAGTCCCTCTGTCAATGTCATGGTTGATGTCACTACATTGCAAGTGTGATGTCACGACATTGAATATCTGATGTTGCTTGATTGCTGAGGCTAGGTTCTAATGTCGCGACATTGCCTTGTTCTCCTCTGATGCCTTTAGCCGATATTGCGACATTGAGTGTTTCTTCCTTGCTTATTTCAGTCGATGTCGTGGCATTGAGTTGGTCTCACAACATTCTTTGTCTGATGTCGCGACATTAAGCTCATGTCAAGACATTCTTCAAGCGATGTCGCGACATTGCTCTTCCGATGTCACGACATTGCTGCAATTGCTTCCCTTTGTTGTTTTTGCTGCTTTTCTATTGCTTTTTGCTGCTTTTCTTCAAATTTCTACAAAACATAAATCTGGGTGAAGATTCTATAATTTTACATTAAATTGGACTTTTAAGCCTTAAATATTCATGAAAAATAGGCTTAAAAATAGATGAGTTTTAGACTCATCACCTACGTTATGGGAGTCAATTCAAAAGGATTTTCAATAAGCAGTTCTTCATTTGTATAAAGGGGTTCACATACCCAAAGACCAAACATGCATTAATTTTCGTATGAGCTCATTTTGGACCTCCTTCTTCCCATTCTCTGGTCTTGAGTTTGTTCTCCATCTTAAGATCCTCCAAAGATCTTCTTGTTTTTGCCAGTTCCTTCTTTTAGTACTCGTATTCTTTTTGCAACTTGTGAAATTCTCTTTCCACATACTATCCACTCTGTGATTAAAATCTGAAGTGAAAAATACCCAAAAAAATTGTTCTATAATGGGATCTATTCAAATAAATGTTGGGGATGATGAAGGATCGACTTCTATTGCTCTAATACTACTCTCTGGTAGTGTTTGTTGACATCGAATAATAGTAACCATATACGTGAATAGTACCATACATGTGAATAGTACCTCGTATATGTAAATAGTACCATATACTTAAATAGTAACCGTACAAGAAAATAAATACAGCAATGATGAACACCAAATTTACGTGGAAAACCCTTCAAGGTGAAAGGAAAAACCACAGGACAAATGTCAAACAATTCTCCACTATCTCAAAGTGGTAAGCAGTACAATTCCTCTTAAGAATATTCTAATCTTGGGGTATACACTCAAAATTAGAGATAATCTCACACTCCCCATTGGTGTATTTGAAAGTCTATAAATTAAAGAACTTTGTTTGGTTTGTTTGACTCTCTGTAGGGGAAGAGAAAAGCAAGATAACCTGAGGCGTATTTTCTTGAATTATCTTTGCATTATTCGAAAAAGATGGCTATTATGACATTCTGTTATGCAAAAAAAAATGACGATATAATAGCGTGAAGACTAAAGTGCAGGACTTCGAGAGAGAAAATAAAGTGGACTCGGTGAACAAGCGATAATGGACTCAACAAATAGATAAAATTAACAAAAATAATAATAATAACTGCAATAGGTATATCATGAATTCTGGATCATTTTCCAACATCCCCCCTTAATCCAAATTCACACACTCCAAGCTGTCTCCTGAATTCTTCATGTTTGCTCCTAGGAAGGGACTTTGTCAATATATTAGCCTTTTTTTTTTCTTTTTTTTTTTTGTACCACTGGAGACTCTGGCTGAAAGTTCACACCATCATACAGAGTTCTCTAGTGAAATGAGCTATAATGTCAATATGTTTTGTTTTGCCATGGTAAACCGGATTCTTCGTCATGGCAATTGTTGATTTGTTATCACAGAGGATCAATGTTGCTCCATTTTGTTCTTGTTTCATATCAAAAAGAATTCTTCTCAGCCAAATTGCTTGGCATCTTTGGGAAGTTGCGACCATATATTCGACTTCGAGGAAGAAGATAAGGTTGTGGTTGGCTATTTTTAGCTCAAATCTTGTGACCTAAGCCAAGGCTAAAGTGAAACACAGTACTTTTTCTATCTTCCGCCACAACCTACCGGTCACTGCTCCCGATGAAATCCATCTGACTTTGAAGTTTGTGATCTTACCATACCATATTCCAAAGTTGATTGTTCTAGCTACATATCGCTTGATCCTCTTTGCTACTCCAAGATGGTGCTTAGTTGGATTATGCATAAACCTGGGATATGACTCTAGCAGATAGGCATGCTGATTCTTGAGATAAAGTTATTTACAAACCACCATTCTGCCGAATTGTTTCTCGTTGTATATTGATACCATCATTGCTTGTAGTTTCTGTTTTCAAATTCATAGATTATCGGGCTTGATCTTGTAATATGGCATATTGAATCTCTCTTTAAGAAGAAACTGATTTGCATATTTTTTGGGGGGAAATAAAACCATCAACTGTTTCCTTCTGCAGTGTGCAGCTTTGCCAATATATCATTTCAGACCTTTTCTGACTCGTAAACTCTCTCATAGTGATAAAAGTCCCATATATATCATGTCATCAACATATAAACAGACAAGAAGAAGATCTTTACCTTGTTTCTTTATATAAAGAGTGGCCTCATTCTTGCTCCCATCAAACCCATTCTGAAGGAAGTAAAAATCAATCCTTTCGTACCATGCACGAGGGGCTTGTTTCAAGCCATATAGAGCTTTCTTCAATTTATACACATACTCCTTCTTTCCAGGGATTATAAAACCCTTTGGTTGTGAAACATCTACTTCTTCTTTCAATTCTCCATTCAAGAATGCAGATTTAACATCAAATTGATAAATTGGTAATTTTTGGCGGCTTAGGCTAGAAGTGTTCTTCTGAGTTTTGAATCGAATGACGAGGAAAGAAGTATCTTCATAATCCACACCTTCTTGTTGTGAGTATTCTTTTGCAACCAAACATGCTTTGAACTTTTTCACACTTCCATCAGCATCGTACTTTGTTCGAAATACCCATTTTACTCACATAGTATTCTTCATTATTAATTTCATAAGATCCTATGTGTTGTTCTTTTGTATGGCTTCTATCTCTCCTCTCATTGCTTTATTCCACTCTTCCTTCTCTATGGATTCTTCGAATGTGGTTGGGTCAGCTACATACATAGCATTTTCTATAGCATATACATCTGCCAGAGATCTAAGCTTCTGTGGGACTTCTTCCTCTATTGAACTGTTGTTGGATGAACTGCTACTAAGCAATCTGCTAGTTGTATTTGAGGAGGTTATATTTGATAGCGATGATGGTGGAGTCTGCTGCCACCTTTCTAGTGGTATTTCTTAGAAAGCTCAATTTGCGGAGTTGAAATTGATCTCTCCTTTTTCATCTTCATGCCATGTCCATTTCCCTTCATTGAAAATGACGTTTTTGCTTATGATGATTTTGCCATTTATGGGATTGTAAAGCTTGTAAGCCTTTGACTTGGTGCAATAACCCACAAATATACACTTTTTAGCCATTTCATCAAGTTTACTCCTCCTGTGATTGTCAATTAGAACATATGTATCTGACCAAGCGCTTCTTAGATGACTTACGCATGGTCTTCTTCCCTTCCAAGCCTCATAAGGAATTAGATCACGAACAGTTTTGGTAGGAGACAAATTCAATAGATACACAGTTGTGGCAACTGCTTCTCCCTAAAACTTGTTAGGAAGATTTTTTTTTTTCTTGCAACATACTCCTTGCCATCACCACCACAGTACAATTTTTCCGTTCAGCCACTCCATTCTGCTTTGGTGTGTATGGAGCCATTAGTTCCCTACGAATTCCATGCTTCTAACAAAATGAGTTAAACTCATTAGACACAAATTCTCCTCCCTTATCAGTTCATAAAGCCTCAATAAACCTTCCACTTTGTTTTTCAGCAAGAGCCTTAAATTTCTTAAAGGCTTCAAATGCTTCAGATTTTTCCTGTAAAAGAAAGACCCAACTCATACGACTATGATCATCAGTTAACAACATAAAATACTGATTTCCACCTAGAGATTCAGTCTTCATAGGGCTACATAAATCACCATGCACAAGGTCAAGATTACCTGGTGTTCTCCATGATGTTCCTTCAAGGAATGGCTTCTTTCTTTGTTTTCCATAAATGCATGCCTCACACTGCTCCACTGATTTAATCTATGGCAAGCCCTGCACCATCTCTTTTTGTTGTAGAAGTTTTAGACTTTTCTCATTTAAATGACCATACCTCATATGCCAAAGCTTGGACATCTCCTTTTCCTTTACTACCATTGCGTAGCTTTCAAGATTTGAGATTTCCACCGGAAAGAGTTTATTCTTAGTCATGTTGATTTCTGCTATCACATGGCTAGTTTTGGTGTCCCTGATCAAACAAAAGTTATTTTCGAATAACACAGACATTCCACTTTACATCAACTGGCCTACACTCAGCAAATTCTGTGAGAGACTAGGAACAAATAATATATCAAAAATAAGTTTTGTGCTTTCCTTACCATTGTTGATTGCCACAGTACCTTTACCTTCCACCTGCATATGTTTATCATCACCAAGCCTCACTTTCATTCTTTATGTACCATCAATCTCTTTGAACAATGTGTATACCTATCATATGATTTGAACACCCACTATCTAAGAACCAGAGGCTTTCCATCTCTTGTGTAGTTTCATCCTTTGCCATAAACAATTTGATCTCCTCTTCATATCCCTCATCTGCCTCTTCAGCATAATTTGCCTGATTTGCTTTTTTCCAGCAATTCGCCTTAACATGACCATATCTCTTACAATAATGGCACTGAATGGGTTGTCATCTCCATTCTTCTCCAGAACATCCTCGTCCGCGTCCTTTTATACCATGTCCACGAAAGCTTCCACTGCCTCGGCCTCTTACACTCACTTGTTCTGATTCTTCACATCGATCACCACTTTGCTGTGAGTTTGGAATTTCCCCCTTCACCTGGAGCACCTTTTCTTTTGTTTGTTCCATTGTTCTATTCAACCTGGCTTCATGAGCTTGTAAGGAACCCATTAACTCATCAAAAGAAAACACAGTTAAGTCCTTAGATTCTTCTGTTGCAGCAACTATATGATCAAATTTTGGTGTTAAACTTCTCAAAACTTTTGCAACTACAGTTTAGTCAGAATAGTTCTCACCATATATTCTCATTTGACTTACAATGGAGGACACCCATGAGAGAAAATCTTGGACAGACTCCCCATGTTTCATTAATGCAGTCTCAAAGTCAAGTCGAAGAATCTGAAGCTTCACTGTAAGTACTCTTGAGTCTCCCTGAAATTCTTTTTTGAGAATTTGCCATGCTTCTTTGGAGGTGTTTACTGCAGCTATCCTGGAGAAAATGCTCTCATGTATTGCGTGCTGAATTAAGAAGAGAGCTTTTGAATCCTTTTTCTTGTTTTCTCTTAATCGAGCTTCATCATCTGGATCGTCGGAGTAGCCATGCTCGACATGATCCCACAACTCTTGTGACTTAAACAGTGTCTTCATCTTGATGCTTTAGAATTCATATTTTTCTCCGCTAAAAATTGGAATCATCGGTTGAGATGCTAAGATTGTGTTTGCTTCTGCCATACTTGCCCGCCCAGTCAAAAGACCTAACCTAGCTCTGATACCACAATTGTAGGAGAAAAGTAAACAGAAGATAACACAAGAGGCGTATTTTCTTGAATTCTGCTGCATTATTCAAAAAGATGTGGCCTAATATATAGGCATTACAAACCATAACAGAAATGGAAACGCGCAAACATGTAAACGTGGAAAACCAAAAGTGCAAGGACTCAAGAAAGAAAATCGGGAGTGGACTCAACAGATTGAACAAACTGATAATGGACTCAACAAACAGATAAAATTAATAAAAATAATAATAATAACTGCAGCAGATATATCGAGAATTCTGGATCATTTTCCAACACTCTCCACGCGCAGGTTTGAGGCCACAATTGAGGGTCATTTAATAGTGATCAACTGTACTGAATTTCTTATAGTGTATTTATAATTCAAATTACTATCATAATAGTTTAATATTGGAAATTTTATACATTAATCATGTGAAGATCAAAGAAAACAATAGAGTTACAATAAAAAAGAAATCATTTATCATAAATCTATTTTTCTAGTCATTATTGCTCATAAACGACTCATATTTGATAGATAATCCATAATTTGGTCGAGCATATCCATCATGTGCCTACTGATAGAACATCTTTCTTAGCAAACAGTTTTTATTTCACATATCTCCACTCTCATATTGGCACAGGGTCAATGAGCAGCATGGAAATATTATTTTCCATCACTTCTCCGAGATGTGTAAATATATCTTTCTGGTCCTTGTACATAACATCTCCTGATCGAACAAAATTGAGAAGACTACTAATTAAGGAAAAGCATGGGGACGGCAGTAGGTCTGAGGAACTCTTCACTTATATCCTTCCATGCCTTCTCGATTTGCTGGTGAAATTCATCATACGTCTGTTGCTCCAACACACCATGCTGCTTCATGTAACATTCAACGCTCAATGAAATATGCCCCCTCTCTTGCTCAAACTGCATGCATAGATAGTAAAATAAGGCTTCGTTTGAAACCGGCAAAGTTCTAGGGAAAGAAAAAAAATAATAATAAGGAATTGATTTTTGTATGTTTGGTTTCAGTAAGGAATCGAATATATAGAAGAAAATAAAATATAATCAAAATTTTATATATTTTAAAATTTGTTAGTCCTATATAATAGAGAGAAATAAATAAAATGAGTTTCAATACACATATAGAATTAACTTATTAAGAAAATATACATAAAACATACTTTCTTTAAGATCCCTTTGGCTATATTTGGTTCCCGGAAAATTTGAGAAAAAATGTAAGAGAAAGAAAACAAAGAGGAAAAGTAGAAGAAAAGAAAAAATGAAAGGAAAATAAATATAGAATTAAATCCTAACATATTATTTTTATTTGCTACTTCAAACTCATTTCATCAAATATAAAGCTTAATAATTTAAAAATGTATAAGTTTCAAGTAATTTTATTTATATTTGATTTTCTTTAAGATTTTTTATTACACAACCAAACATAAGAAAATAAGTTTTCGTAGCCTTTTTTTTTTCTTTCCTTAGTATTTTTCACTAACCAAACACAACCTTTATCTTTACAGGGTTGACATTGATTAAAGTTATAAAGAAATGTTGTTTCATTGTACCTTGTGCGAAAGCCAAGTCGTCCATGAGCCTAATGATGTTAGAGGAAGCTCTAACAATCTTAGGATCTTGTCGGAGCCAATCAAAGACTTCCTTATTTGCCATTTCTCCCATGGCCATAAAAGAGAAGATAGTGAACATTGGGACACCAATACTTACCCGGGCGACATCCATGTACTCTTCTATTTTTGGTTTGTATTTTCCATGTAACCATTTGACCTCAACCATGTACATTTGCACATATTTTTTCATCTAGAATAAAAAGAATTCACCCAAGTAAATAATATAACATAGGATATCAAAAACACAATGTAGTTTAGAGGCCTACTGCTTCTTTTGCAAGTTGGACCCGGTATGATCTTTCTGTATTTTCCATCTCCTCCATTTCTTTGTAGAGATCTAGAACTGCCTGATAGCATGGCTTCATGTATCCAGGAAGCCGACTTACGCTGTCCATATCCCACCTGAAAAGCAAGTGCCAATTCCTTTCTGAAATATTGTTCAAATATGGAACAAAAATTTCATTGGTTGGGGGGAAAATTTGCATAATTCAATCCTGTTTATTGCTTCTGTAAAGAGCTCTAGTTCCTGCAATGTGCCATATGCATCAAAGATATCATCTATAGTTATCAACAGATCAACTGCTTTGGTCTGTATTCTTTTAGCATATGAATACTGTGGCTCAAAACAACATGCTGCTATCCAAAAGTATGTTTCCACCACTCTCTCTTTGGCAAAAGGTAGCTCAGAGGAGAAGTCTAGGTCTTTCCACCACCTGAGACAGTACAATAATCCACATAAAAGCCCTGGTGGTAAGCTATTAATGTAAGGGTGATTTGATTAATAGACCCTTTGAAAACTCAATTTCGAAAATCTAACCATGTATAATTTTTTTTACGTCATTGTGATAGAGATACCCTCATTGTTTTCTTGTAAAAATAATTTTTTTTGCCTAATATAAAATATAGTAAAGGGTACTTCTGTCTGAAATCAATTATTTTTCAATACAACCTATGGGGGGTTTAGATTACAATTTCGGGTTATTTGAAGTTTTTTAACCAAATATTTTTTAACATGATTTAAATTTAAGTGCAAGAATAATTTGAGAACTCAATTACCTCCAGATACTGCTGAGCTCTTTTTTATAAAGTGACTGCACAAGGTTGAAATCTAACTTTGCAAACTTTAGTAAAGCATTACTATGTGAAGCTTCTTCTTGGTAGACAGACATGAAAGGCGTAGCCTCTAGCCTCTCCAAGCGTTTCCTAGTGGGCTGTTATAGAGCCTGAGTTACTTTTTTTCTGCAATCGTGTACTCTAAATGTTTTACCATAGATTTGAGGTGAGTGGTGGTGAAAAAAGTGCTTCATCTAATATATCTTCTCCCCATACCCTGAGATTTACAGCTTCATACAACCCTAGTAGTCCCCATGCATCATTCAACAAAGATTCCTTGAAACTTCCATTTTCATCCTTGTACTTATTGAATATATCTGCAGTCTACAAACACAGAGTATTATAAAGTGAGACATTGCTGGATTTGAGTGCGGAAGCGTGGATAATGATTTAATTGGAGTGACGGGTAGACAGAGAAAAACATACAATTACAAGGAATATGAATTTGGAAGAAGAAAAGAAACTTTATTGCTTACTATTATTCTCATACTCTTCTCTATATTCAGTTATTACATAGTCTCCTACCTATAACTACTCAAACTAAATAAAATAAAATCTGATTTGAAAAGAAATTTTCTAAAAAAACTTGAAACTTAAATGTTAAAAATAGAAACTAAATATGGAAAGATAAAATAAAATATTCTTCCACATGATTTTAGAAACTATGTATAAGTCAATAGTTTCTAAATCAAGTTTACTTTCCAATACCTTAACACCTTGCACATGATATTCATGAGGCTTACCACATGAAATATTGAAGCAGTCGAAATCGAAGCGAAACATGATAGAGATCTTGATTCATATCATTGGTAACGTGATAGTTGTCATAGATGCTCTGTAATGCTTCTTCTATCTCTTTCTCAAACTGGTATGCCACCCCGAGCAGTTGAACTTCATCGATGAACTTCAGTTGCTTTGATGTGTCACCAGCTGCAGCCATTAGCTCCCTTCTCACTTCCTCCTTCAGATCTTCCAATTGCTGCATTTCATGGGCCGGTAGAGTGATCTGTACAAATAAATTGCAAGAACAAAAAAAGACTTGAAGAAAATTGTAAGATCTTCTATTGCAAACTAATCATATATATCACATAAAATCACCTCATCATCAGGAGTGTTGGTCAAGATGAAACTGTTGGCCCAAATGCTAGACTGATAATTTGCAGTCCGGAGATTAGTGTTTGGAGAAGATGCTGAGTGATCAATAGACATTTTGATCTCATAGGAAGGCAAGTATAAGTGTGAATCCCTTGCAAACGAAATCTTCAGCATTTATAGGATGGTTCATTACAGGTGGCCTCCAGGGCTGGCAGGAACGCACTTATGCAACATTATTGAGATTGCTTTGAATGTCATCTTAATTATCCAAGGAAATTTGTATTTTATTCACCT
Organism: Tetrastigma voinierianum; assembly: GCA_016808115.1. NCBI lineage: Eukaryota > Viridiplantae > Streptophyta > Magnoliopsida > Vitales > Vitaceae > Tetrastigma > Tetrastigma voinierianum. Next base: position 134,049 of record JAEQBH010001187.1, read on the forward strand.
CACAGCTTTGAATGTCTATTTCTTCAGTGGCAAAAATGCAACGGACTACCTCTAAATAATGGTAATTGACTTTGAACTCGATCGTCAACATTATTGAAGGAAACAAGAGAAGAGATGGGCAACACTTGCAGAAATGGTCATTGATTTCCCTGACATTGATCTTCTTTTCTGTATCATATATATAAAAGTTCAATTTCATCCATGAAAGTTATAATTTAGGGTGATTTGATTCAACAACCTTCTGAAAACTGAATTTCAGAAATCTAAACCTTCACTAATTTTTAGCCTTATTTTGACAAAAATGTTCTTATTGTTCTTTGGTAAAAATAACCATATATTTTTAAAGACACGTGTAAATACATAAAATCGCAAAAGATAATTTAGTTAGTCCACAATGAGTCAATTTTTAAGAAAAAAACATAAATAATGTTAGATTTACAAATTTTAAGTTTTTTGATGTCTTTTAACCAAATATTTCTATAATTTATGTCATGAATATGATTCAAGCTAATGTACACCTTGTGAGTACCATAGTCTTTAGACCCGCTACTCAATGGGCCCACTTAGCCTCTTGGCCCATGTGAAACGACCCAAGCCCACTTACCTTGGCCGCATGGCCCACGTGAAACAGCCCAAGCCCACTTACTATATTAAAACCAGGGGGCACCACCCAGACGAGAGAATCTCGAAGAAAGCTAAGGTGTCTTCCCATGGACTAGCCGGGGTGATCGCTTCAGAATTTAGAATCCCAAGCCAAGCTAGCCTCACATATGAGAAGTTTGTTATGGATAAGTATATGAATGAGAAAAATACGCGTGAGATATTTTGCGATTCCCGATTTTGAATCAATATTTTCTCAAAGGTGTCAGTGATGAAGAATTAATCCTCGAAGAAGAAGAAGATTTTATCCCTAAAAATTATGAGATTTTATTTCCTAAAATCAAGGAGAGATTTGTGTACCACTTTCTATATCAACAATCTGATTGTGCAAGGGCGAGAGCTGGGAATGAGATTAGGTCTTGCCGGTGATTTGTTGTTGTGTTATTCGAGGATGGAGGCGAGTGTTGCGTGATCACTTCGGTATAATCGGTGGCATCGGCTTTCATGGTCGTGATAGTACCCTTGAGTATGGGCTGATGGGCCAAGAGGATTACCAATATAGGTGATTTTGCATATTTCTTCATGCGGCTCATTGCTTCTTGATGCTAGCTACGTTAGGGTGTCGGGCATTTTAGCTCTGGGCCATGATGTCGTTGAACGACTTGCCCGTCGATCGAGGAAAATGCGGTTCTGGATTTGAACCTTGTGGGCACTTGTCACTCTGGATTGGGAGTTGTCACGTGCAGATACAATGTGATTAGATTGATCCGGGGCGGGGGTCCCTCTTCTACTTGATTTACGCAGTGCGATTGATGAACTTTGTTGATAGTAAATGGCGGAAATATGGTTTTGATGATTGGTAGAGAGAAGCGACCCACGGAGGCGATGCGTCGCCTTTTCATTAGAGTCCACAGGGGCGTGCTCGATTTCCGTAGGAAAGGCTGTACAAGCACTATTTTACGAGAGATATGTTCATTGGTCTTAGGTTCGAATTCTTACGTTAAATTATTAAACTGACCAATTGGGAGTCACTCGAATTAAGGATTAGAGTATGTCGTGAAGCGATGACATGATTCGAGCCGGAAACTAGGATGGCCTCATGTCGACTCGTTGTTAGAGGCAGAACACGGCCGGATTGCACATACCGATCTTGTCCACGGCCCGAGGTTCTCAAGCGCGCAAACCAATGCCCACCGGTGTCTGACGCCGTCGATATTGAAGTCCACGATCAATTGTCGAGGCATGTTTATTTGGGAGATTCGGCTATGAGAAATCAACGAGCACACGCCCTTTTTTAAAACCTCGCTTGTATTGGATGTCGTACTCAGCAGTCGGCGCGATGAGCCATTCTTCTTGATAAGTCAGGTTTATGTATAGTGCTTTGGAGAGGAGTTGGATTATCTGACCAGTGGGGTGCGGCAGAGTAGGGGCGAAGTTTTTAGCGATATCCGGAGGGCTAAGGCGGCACACAAGATGGCTATACACAGTTTTACGCATCGGCTAGGAATTTGGCAGCGAAGAACATAGGTCTTTGCTTCGAGATCTTCATTCTCTTTGAGAACCGGTCACGACACTTGCTGCTGTGTACGGGAAGCTGCGAAATAGGCCGAGCATTTTGTAGATGTCGGGGACTTGCGAGGATCGGGAGTTTAGCTAAGTACTACTTGATCTGAGTAAAAGCCCAATCACACTCTTCGTTCCATCGACCCAGATTAAGCTCCTCTTAGAGATTGAAAAAAGGGCTTTAAGCGTGCAATGAGCAGGAAATGAATCACCTGTATGACTAAGCGTCCATTGTTGCCTTCCTTTCGACTCGAGTACGGAGACTCTAGAATGGCTTTAAGCTAGGAAGGGTTGGCCTCTATCCCCCTTTGTGTCATCATGAAGCCTAGGAACCATCCCACGCTGACCCCGAATGCGCACTTTGCAGGGTTCAGCTTCATGCCATAGGTTCTGAGGAGGTCAAATGCCTGTTGCAAATGGTTAGCATGATCCGGGCGCTCCTTGGACTTTATCAACATATCATCTATATATACTTCCGCAGTCTTCAGCGATGGTTGAAACATCTTGGTTACCAATGTCGATGGGTGGCTCAGGCATTCTTGGCAGAAGGGCATTACGTTAATAGCGGAAGAGCCGAGGGGTGATGAAGATGTTTTCTCTAAAGCCGAGGGGCGGGTACATGGGGATCTAGTGATAGCCGGAGAATGCATCTAAGAATGACAGCATGTCGTTCCCAGTCGATGCATCAACAATCTGATCAATGCGGGGCAGAGGGAAGTTATCCTTAGGACATGCGTCGTTAAGATCCGTGTAGTCTACACACACATACTTGCCTCCTTTTTTGGGAACCTCTTGCCATTAGTAGTAAGTATTTTGCCTATACGATAAACCCGGCCTTTAAGATTGTCTGCCGGCCTTGGATGATCTAGTGGCGGTCAGGGTGGAAGCGCCGTACTTTCTGCCAAATGGGTCGGGTGGATGGGAGGACATTCAACTTATGGGAGGCGTTCACGGGGTTTACCCCTGTCATGTCTGCATGGTTCCATGCGAATACATCGGCGTTCTTAGTTAGTGCACATTGGCTGGACCTTCTCTTCTTTGGTCGGAGGAGCGACATAAGTACACATCAGATCCTGCGACTATGGGGTGCGGGGTCTATAGCCAATTGTTCCACGTCTTGGCGGCCGGCGGCGAGCCTTAATTGCTATGAAGATGGGTGAGCTTGACGGATGAGCTACTCCGGGTTCTTTATCTTTCCGCTTTAGTGGGGCCCGTAATCGATATGCTTGACTAGCCGCTAATTGGCTACCTTGAAGGTCGACTTGCGGATGCGATTAGATAGGCGATAATGGTTTGATGGTAAGGTTGAGGGAAATTGCTTTCATAATGGCATGCGGCGGAGTTCGACCACGATAGCATTATGCGGGCCCCGAGTCTTGACCACTTTGGCTCTTGTGTTGAGTTCTTGGTCTTGCCTTGGCCAGAAGGCGCAATATCACCCATTTATTAGCGTGGTGGACCCATTGGATGGATAAAACTCTACGGCCGAGGCTGAGATGGCGAGCGGGACTTTCATCTGGCGTAAAGGGATCGGGGTCTGATAATTCGATTACCTTTGCCGGGATGAGGACCACATGCACATCAAAATTTTTAATACATAAGGTGAGTACAAGTGCATCATAATGGGGAGTGGTGATCCGGGTCGGATCTATAGGAGGAAAGGATACAAGGCCATTGATCGGCTGAAGCGTTGTGCTACTCTTCGGGGTATTGATGGTGTTATTAAGCTTTTTATTGAAGACACATGGCTATTGCACAACATCTCTTGCCTCTTGGACTGGTATTGATCGTCGACCGGGCCTCCCAATATAAAGTTGATGGTAGGTTTGGAGCTCGGCCAGTGCTCGGTAGCAACAAGCGACTCATTGGAAGCGGCGGTCGATTGTGCGGGTTGGCTCGAATGAACGCCAGGAGTGCCTTGCTCGGATTAATCTTTCAATCATGAACTTCAAGCCTTGGCATTGATTCGTTTCATGGCCGTGGTCCCTGTGGTAGTCACACCTCAGTGACCTGTTATGTTAGTCCGGGTTCGCCCGCATGGGCGGAGGCCACTTAAACTTGGGGTGATCCCGGATAAGGGGAAGCAGCCGGTCGTAGGATATTCTAAGGGGGGTGAATTGGGGAGGATTTCTTTTCTTTTCGGACTGCTCTTGGGGGCGCTTTTGGCTCTTTCCCTAGCTTCCTTTCTGCTCTGGCTGACTCTTTGTAGTTGGTTTGCCGCTCTGCGCCGTTATCATTACTGTGTGCGAGGCAGCTCGAATATTATCCTCCATAGTGGAGTATTTGCCTACCCGCTGGTACAGTTCTTCCATGATGGCGGGTGGGTTGAAGGAAAGGGACTGAAGAGAGGAGTAGTCCGCCCCTAGCTTAACTGGAAGTTACGTGAGACTATCCATCTTATAGGTATCAATTTCTTCCGAAGGACTTGTAGAATCTTGGTGAAGTCGGATGGACTAATTGTCGGCGAAGATGGATTGAAGCGGTGATGTTTCCCTTTTTCGAGCGAACACAAATGCGGGTGGCAGTCACGTATAATTAGCGAATGAGTTTAGAGACCCTCTTGGGAGTTTATGGAACCAAGCCAAGGCGGGACCTTTCAGGCTAGCCAAGAATACTTTACACAGGAGTCGATCGTTCCTGGGGTTAAGGATCATTGCCTGGTTAAAGTTCAACATATGATCATACGGATCAGAGGAGTCGTCCTACATAGTAAACGGTGGAATGAAAAATCCGCGAGAAGGCTCATAGTCCAAAATATGTTGGCTCAAGGGGGAAGACAACATGTCATACGGCCCCCGGACAAGGGGATAAAATGTTGCATGCCAGGCGGGAGGTGCCCCGAGCGGGTATTGCTCAGGCGGAAAATGGGGGGCCATGCCCTCGAACCAGGTAGATATATATTCCAGGGCCAATTCCAAACAGGGCCTATCTTTATTGGCCTCTCTTCGCATTCAGCGGCGTGCAACACTAATAGCCCAGCTAGGCGGCGAGGAGGAATATCTTCTGGATTCGGCCCCCGCGTTGTTCGAATTGGTGAACAACGAGGAAACGGGGAGCTGTCCTAGGAGAGTTTGTCATCTGCCGGATGATCACTGTGGTCGGGTAGGTCAGGCCCTTTGCCCTTATCTGTCTAGGTTAGGGGTACAGGTTGGGCAGGGCCTTGTGGGTTTTCGACCCCGTTGGTCTCCAAGTGGGCCTGTAGGCGCTCGTTCTCCTGTTGTAAATGGTTTTTGCATCATTCCCTTGGTCGACCATGCAGTACGGCACGCTCTTCACCGCTGCCTCAATTTCTTAACGCGGTGAAGCAGGTCTTCAATGGTGATTCGAGCGGTTGCTAGACATGGTGACAGGTTTCCCGGTATGCGATGCGATGAGTGGGAACTGCCAAAACCTTATGTAAGATCACTGGGGAGCGGAAGAACCCAGGCTCTCGCGTATCTTCTTTTAGATTTCCTGCTAGGTGTTTCCCACAGACGATGCCAATTGTGGTCTCCGGAATTCTACGGAGTCAACTGGATCGTCGAGACATCTCTTTGTCAGTCTAATACTGACTGCAAAACAAATAACTAAGAAAGCGGGGTCTCATTTGTCGCCTCCGACCCAACTTAAGTTAGATCTACACCATCTTCTTTCCAAAGATTGAAGTTTTTTAGCCTTTCGTCCATACCTTATTCAGTGTCGTGGCTTCCATTTATCAGGGAGGAAGGGGATCCACTCTTCGTGGTAAGTGGATAATTTCCTTCCAAATCGGAAGGAAAAGGTGGCGCATATCTCGCGAACGGAGACTAATTCTTCCTTTTAGACGGGAGAGAGGAGAGAGCGTGGGGCGTATATCTCGCGGACAGAGACTAATTCTTCCTTTTAGACGGAAGAGAGGAGAGAAAGTGGGGCGCATTTCCCAAATGCAGGACCCTGAAGGGGTTTGCCCATCTTGAATTCATGGTAAGGCATAGGATGGTGCACTCTCCCTCCAGGGGAGCCTATTCATCAATCCTTGTTAGATAAAGCCTCTCCAAATGGCATTCGGGGAGTGCCAACCCCTTCTTTCCGGATCTGGGCTCCTAAGTTGGGCTTACGGGCCGGACAGGATGGACTGGCCCAACCATGGCCTCTAGTCGAAAGGGGTTTGCTAGCTAGAGGGCCTGGGTCAAGGCCCAAGGCACCTACAGAGACCTCTCTTTGCAATTTGAATATTTGTTTTTTTATTTGAAGGTTTATAAAGTTTATACCAAAATCGTATAAACTTGACCTTTTATGAGAGTCGATCAGTTTAACGATATAAACCCTAGCATGATATATTTTCTTGGTTGAATCTTTATCCTAGCTACGGAGCTTCGTCCAAAATTACTTGATTGAAACCAAATGGTTACATGGAAAATACCTACCAACAATGGAAGAGCACATGGATGTCGCCCGGGTAACTATTGTTGTCCCCATATTCACTATCTTCTCTTTTGTGGGCATGGGACAGATGGCAAATAAGGAAGTTTTTTATTGGGTGCGAAAAAATCCTAAGATTGTTAGAGCTTGCTCTACAATAGTGGAAGCTTATGGGCCGACATGGCTTCCCCGCAGTACAATGAAACAACACTTTTATTTTCTACTTCAAATCAATTTTACTTATTTTAACTCATCAATACAAAGAATTAATAACTCAAAAATATGAAAGTTTCTAAGCAATTTTATTTATATTTGATTTTCTTTACAAGTTGTATTTAGTTCCCAAAAAGTACTAAGGAAAGAAAAAAAAATGCTAAAACAAGTTATTTTCTTATGTTTGGTTGTCTAATGAAAAATTTTCTAAGAAAATCAAATATAATTAAAAATTATTTAAAAACTTTGATATTCTTAAATTATTTAATCCCTATATTGATAAGTTAAAATAAATAAAATTGGGTTGTAGTAGCAAATAAAATATATTATGTTAAATTTAACTCTATTTTTATGTTTCTTCTTTTTTTTTCCTTCCTAGTTTCTTTCCCTTTGCATTTTCCTCAAATTTTTTGGAAACCAAACAATAGCCTATTATCTTTCATTTCCATTTGAAACCCGGTTAGTACTATGGAAAGAAAAAAAATAACTAAGGAAATTTATTTTATCATGTTTGGTTTCACCTTGGAAAATATAAAAGAAAATCATATATAATCAAAATTCCTCATAATTTTACATATTTTTAAATTTCTTAATCCTCATATAATATTAGAGATAAACAAATAAAATGAGTTTAAATGAACATATAAAATTAATTTATGAAGTTTAAACTGATTTTTTTTCCTCTTTCCTTCCGCTTTTCCTCTCTATTTTCCCTTTAATTTTCTTTCTTTAGTACTTTTCGGGTTCTAAACAGAGCCTAAACAACGAAATATAAGAAAACCATTTTCCTTGACATTTATTTTCTTTCCTTTGTACTTAGACACAACCTATATATTGATTTCTTTTCAACACCTTATATTACCGTTTATGCAGTTTGAGCAGGAGAGGGGGCATATTACATCAAGCATCGAATGTTACATCATGGTGTCTCAGAGCAACAAGCATATGAAGAGTTTCACAAGCAAATCAAGAATGCATGGAAAGATATAAATCAAGAGTGCCTCATACCTACTGTGGTTCCAATGCTTCTCCTTAGTCGTCTACTAAATTTTGCTAAATCAGGAGATGTTATATACAAGGAGCAGAAGGATATATTAACAGAGCCTGGAGAAGTAGTGAAAAATTATATTTCGATGCTGCTCATAGACCCTATGCCAATATGATAGTGGAGATGTTGTCACAAAAATAAAGATAGTATGCTCTAGCTAGCTTCTGTATTTCATTTTCCATGGTATGTAATGTTTGGGAATAAATGCTTTCTGTATTTTGTTTTTTTTTTCAATTGGTGCTAGCTTGGTGGCCTCGTTCTTGTTAATTTGGAATAAACTCTATGATAATGATAAAAAGAAGTATTTTTTACTCTTATGCTTGTCGATTTGTGTATTATGTTATTATAAATAAGAAAAAGGGAAACTTATGTTTCTCCATATTGATTGAAGAATAATTGTAAAGATGATATAAAAAATGAAAAATACATGGCTCAATATGGTTTGATCATAGAAAATAATTGTGTTTCATGTATGGTAATACCTAGGCATTATCTTAATAATCTGTATGTACTACCTGATACTGTTCATTGTGATAGTACCTACTACTATTAAGGTAGTAATATATTGGAATTTAAGTCAGTGCAAGATTTGAGAACTAACCTAGTGATGTGGCTTAACTCTTTTGTATACAGTGATTGAAGTAAGTTGAAATCTAACTTTGCAAGCTCCAATAAAGCTTTAATATGTGAAGCTTCATCTTGGTTGAGAGACTCCCATCCGGCCTCTCGATTGGTTTGTGATACATTGGCTAGAGACCATTGGGCCAATAGAGATGGACTACAAGCAATGACCATGACTTACAAGGTTGGAGGAAAGTCATGCAAGTTTCAATGGCTTAAGCATGCCACTCCAGAAGCCTTAACTGATAAGGAATTCAAATTGTCCATAATGTACGAGATTCCTATTTCAAATCACTCTCTCCTAATCCTTCTGACCAAGCCCTACTCACGTCGGACTTGTCACGGCTTCTAACTTGATTATCGGTATTTGGGTCACCAACACCCTCAAAAGGCCACATGATCACTCCATTCCCTTACAATCAAACATTGACCTTGTGAGCGTGAGACCATATCGCTATCCCTATTACCAAAAATAACAATTGAAAAGATGGTGCAAGAACAACTGCAATGACTGATAAGGCCTAATAATAGCCCCTTCTGATCACTGATTCTCTTGGTCAAGAAAGCGGATGGAAATTGGCGATTTTGAATGGGCTACCAAGTTTTAAATTGTATCATAGTCAAGGATAAATATACAATCCCGATAATTGATGAGCTTCTTGATAAGTTTCATGGAGGCGAAATTATACCATCATAATCGAGTACACAAGGAAGATATTGCCAAGACCGCTTTTAGAATACAATGAAGGGCACTACGAGTTCTTGGTAATACCATTTGACCTCACCAATGCACCCTCCACCTTCCAAAGCCTCATGAACGAGCTCTTCCATCCTCATCTCCGGAAGTTCATCTTGGTGTTGTTTGACGACATCCTTGTGTTCTCACATACATGGGAGGATCATCTACTGCATCTCATCATTGTTTTCACTATTTTAAAGAATAACCAATTATTTGCTAAAGAAACAAAGTGCAAGTTTGGCATTTTCGAGATTGGATTATTTGGGTCACATCATTTAGAACAAGGAATGGCTATAGATCCCACAAAAGGTAAAGCTATCCTTGAATGGCGGCTCCATTAACCTCGATAAGAGAATTATTGTAGGTTTCGAGTTAGCAGGCTATCAATGAAAATTTATCCATCATTTTGGATGTATTGCAGCCCAATTAAATCAACTCCTATCCAAAGAAGGATTTAAGTGGAACGCAGGAGCGGAACAAGCTTTCAAAAAGTTAGAGGAATCACTTACACCATCGCCCATCCTATGCCTTCCAGATTTTTCTCCACACTTCGTGATTGAATGTGATGCTAATGGAATCGGAATCGAAGCGGTTCTTTCTCAAAATAATCGTCCGATAACATACTTTAGCGGAGTTTTGAAAGGATCGATCATCCTTGCAATTGTCTACTTCGAAGAAGGAAATATTAGCCATGGTCAAGTTAATTCAAAAATGGCATCCTTATCTCCTAAGCAAACCATTTACATTCCACATAGATAAAAAAAACCTTAAGTATTTGCTTGATTAGGAAATCACCATCCTGTTGAAGCATGTGACAGTGCTGCTCAAGACACGTCTACTTCCTCATATTACTATGTTGTGCACACTTCATCAGGTGATAAACTCTCAAGTGATGCTTCTAGAATATCATCACTGGAGTCCATGTACTTTCTCGAGTCACCTGATACACACCTACACTCAAGTCCTCTCCTCACACAATTGTCGACCCTAAGGACTTATGATGCACCTCGAAGCAACTGAAACTTTCTACTCCTGTAACAATGGATTCAATATAAAAATGTATTTGGTTACTGCTTTTTAAAAAAATGAAAAATTCCAGAAGCTTCAAGATCTGGTTTCATCTCTCTGCTTGATCTTCAACATGGTATCAGAGCAGGTCTGATATTATCCATGGCGACTGTTCCACCCTCCCCTTCCTACATCATTTCTCCTCCACCTACATCTACCATGGCAATGGCGATGCCATCCGTTCTACCTCTTGTCTCAATCAAAATGGATCGTACCAATTACTTGTTCTGGAAGTCACAAGTACTTTCAACATTGAGAGCTCATGATCTTGAGTCTTTTCTTCTCGTCCTGGCTTCCAGGCCAAGAGAGTACATTGTTGATTTCTTTGACATTGATCGTCTTTCTCTGGGATAAAATCCGACCCAAGTCTCACGGATAAGGATCGATCAATTTGTGCTGAGTTGGTTGTTTTTCCTCAGTCTCAGAGACAGATGTTAGGCCATGTTTACCCTGCTACGTAAATCAACGAGGTGTGGATTGTTCTCGAGCAAACATTCTGCCAGAGTCCGATCTCTCAGCTCTTTAGCTACGGCTCTCTCTCGGACCATGAAGAAGAGCGACGGTTCCGTGAGGATTATATCCTCAAGATGAAATCCTTAGCAATGTCACTCATGGCTGTTGGTTAGCATGTTATAGATAATGAACTCATCCTCTACATCCTTGGAGGACTCGGATCAGAATTTGAAGCGGTAATTATGAATTTGACATCACGTGAATCAATCACTCTTCAAGAAGTCCAATATATCCTTCAAACACATGAGATGAGGCTTGAGAGCCTCAGTGCTACAACAACGGTTGATCTATCTGGCTCCTCTATTCACTTTGTTAAAAGACAATCTTTTCGAGGTGGTTATGGTGGTAGAGGCCGTTTTTCTGCTAGTGGTAGAGGTCGATTTCCTTTTGGTGGCAAAGGCTACAATTCCTTCAACAAACTTCTCTGTCAAATTTGTGGAAGAATGGGACACATAGCTCTCAAATGTTTCTACCGCTTTGATGTTAGGTACAAAAATCAATCTCGGAATCAGAAGCCCTTGGGAGGTGTGTGATGAATCCTCGATACAGTCTCGATCCTGACATATATCGCCTCTCCAGCGTATCAGTATTGATTCGGTTTCTCGATAGTGATTTTACACCATCACCTCCACCATGAAGCTCCATGAACACCCGACTACGAATACTCGGGCATTGGTAAGCTTGCACTTAGTGATGGCTCGACTCCACATCACCGCGCATTGGACATATCACTTTACCTACTTCACGTTCTCTTCATCTCAAAAATGTTTTGATGGTTCCTTCTATAACTAAAAATTTAATTAGTATATCCAAGTTTACCATTGAGAATGATGTTATTGTGGAGTTTGATTCTACCTGTTGCTATATCAAGGACAAGCAATCACAGAAAATTCTGCTCCAAGAAGTGCTTAAGGACGGCTTATACCAACAAAATCTATCTCCGCCATTATCTACTACACTCAATTCAAGTTCTAACTCATACAAGGATCACTACAATGCCTCCACAGTGCACTCAGATGCATCTTCTCTACATCCAGTTCACAGTTGACCTGTGGCCGGTGTTGATGTCTTCAAATTCTGATTGTGGTAGCTCTTGTAATACCCGGATATTGACCCATGGCATGATCGATTAAACCCTGACAGTGGTTCTAAATAAAATCTTAGCTCAACTGAATATAAATGTCTCTCTTGACACTCAAATGAATTTTTGTGATGCTTGCCAATGTGGCAAAATGCACCAGGCTTCTTTTCCTTCAACACCTCTTCACACAACGACACCATTTCAAATCATCCATTCGGACGTATAGGGACCAGCTCCTCATCTCTCAATTGAAGGCTACAGATTTTACATTTCCTTTGTTGATGATTATAGTAGATATACATGGATCTTCCCTCTTCGCTTGAAGTCCGAGGCACTTACTGTGTTTACCTACTTCAATAAAATGATTGAACGACAATTTCAGTTGCAAATCCAGTGTCTCCAAACGGACTGGGGAGGTGAATATTGGAAACTGCAACCATTGTTACAGCAGTTAGGAATTATTTTTCGCCATCCTTGCCCTTACACACATCAACAACAAGGTCAAGCCAAGAAAAAACATCGCAGCATTGTAGAGATTGGTCTCACTCTTCTTGCTAAAGCCTCCATGGACTTAAAATTTTGGTGGGAGGCATTTGCCTCAGCTACCTTTTTATTAAATTGTCTCCCCACTTTAGTTCTAAATCACCTATCTCCATTTGAGTTGCTTCATGAACGACAACCTGATTATAATTTCCTGAAGGTTTTTAGCTGCACCTGCTTTCCATACCTTCGGCATTACAAAAACATAGTGGCTTCCGGTTATCAGTGCCTCTTCTTGGGTTACGGTCCTTTCCTGAGGGTATCATTGGCATCGCGTGCCTCTGGACGGGTTTATATTGCAAAAAGTGTAACATTTGATATGAAACTACCTTCTTTGTATCAGTCTTTTTTCTTCTCATACCTCTCGTGAGACTACACTGACACCCTCATTAACCTGAGTGCAGGGCTCAACTTTGTTTCCCTACTATTTTCTTCCCCATGCTCCCAGTAGTGAGTTCTCCTCCCTACTCTCTTCAGTGTAGCTCTCCCATGTCCTCAAATCCACATTCCAATACTTCTTTGTCATCCACACAACAATCCAACATTCCTCTAATTCCTTTGCCTTTTCTACCTCCTTTATCATCTTCTTCATCTCAATTAGACATCCCCAAGTTAGTGGGTCCTCCTCTCTCTCTCTCTCATCTCGTCACCCTATGATAATAACTCGATTACAGAGGCATCATTTAAAGTAAACTTTTTTCTTCCTTTGTTCATTCAAAGAGCCATTAAATTATTGCCATTGGCCTAGCTGATCCTTTATGGAAAGCAGGCCGCCCAGACAATGATTTGGGCTCTTCTCAGTGGGCCAACTTGGAGCCTTGTTCCTCCTTCTAGTGCTCAACATGTGGTGCAGTGCAAATGGGTGTTTCGAACTAAAATTAAGGCTAATGGATCACTAGACAAGTATAAGGCTAGGTTGGTAGCCAAAGGATTTCAACAAACACCTGGTGTGGACTTCTTTGAAACTTTCAGTCCGGTTGTTAAAGCATCAACTATTCGCATTGTTTTTACACTAGTTGTCTCAAGGGTTAGGACATCCAACAAATCAATATTAATAATGTGTTTTTAAATGGAGATTTGCATGAGGAGGTATTCATGTCCCAACTGGATGGTTTTGTAGACCAAGCAAAGCCTACATATGTGTGTAAGTTACCTGAGCTTTGTATGGCTTTGAGGCTTGAGCTCCTAGAGCATGGTTTGAAAAACTTAGAGGGCCTCTCTTGACACAGGGCTTTCATAGTCATTTGAATGCCTCCTATTCTACTCACACAAACATGGCTGAATGCTGCTGCTTCTAGTCTACGTAGATGACATTCTCATCACTGGTGATAGTCAAGCTGATGTCCAACAAGTTATTGACGCTCTTCACACTTAGTCTTCCCTAAAAACCCTTGGTTCCGTGCTTTACTTTCTTGGTTTTGAGGTCCTTCGAACTCCCCTTGGGTTGCACTTGAGCCAAACCAAGTATGCTACTGACTTGTTGCACAGAAAAAACATGGCTGCTACAAAACCTTGCTCTACTCCCATGTGCTTAAGCAACAATCTATCCATATTTGACAGTGAGCCCTTTTCTCAACCTTCATTGTATAGAAGCACAATTGGTGCTCTTCAATACCTCACTTTAACAAGTCCGAACCTTGATTTTTCTGAGGTATGTCAAAGGAACCTTATCTCATGGCTTGTTGTTTAAACCAGCTTCTCTATTCAATCTAGAGGGTTATTCGAATTTAGATTGAGTAACAAACATAGATGATAGGAAATCTGTCACTGGGATATGTGTGTTCCTTGGTGGTAATTTAATTACATGAATAGAAACAAAAGGTAATGCTTAGTTCTAGCACTAAAGTTTGAATCCCGAGGCCTTATCTAGTGCTACTACTGATCTGATGTGGGTTCAACATCTTCTCACTGAGATTGGCATCTCTGTTTCTCAACCACCAGTGCTATGGAGTGATAACTTAGGAGCCCAAGCCCTAGCCCGCAACCCTGTGTACCATGCCAGAACAAAACACATTGAGCTCGATGTACATTTCATTCGAAATTTAATTTCTGAACACAAGCTCGAGGTTCGACCTTTTCCAACTAAATCTCAACCCGCTGACGTTCTCACAAAGCCTTTGTCACTTGATCGTTTCAGATTGCTGTGCTCCAAGCTCACCATGTGTGCACCCATGCTAAGCTTGCGGAGCCATGTTGAAGCATGTGACAGTGCTACTCAAGACACGTGCGCTTCCTCATATTACTATGTTGTTTTCACTTCGCCAGGTGTCACTCTCAAGTGATTCTTTTAAAATATCATGCGATCCGTACCTCGGGTCACCTGATACACGCCTACCTCAAGTCACGCTCTCCTCACCTGTTGTCAACCTACTGAGACTTATGATACACCTCAAAGCATTGAAACTTTCTCTCCTGTAACCGACTGATTCCAATATAAAAATGTATTTTGGTTCTCCTTTTTAAAAAAAAATGAAAATTTCCAAAAGCTTCAAGATTTGGTTTCATCTCTCTGCTTAATCTTCAACAAATCCCAACCCAGACTCGATGGCTTCCCAAGATCCCTGCGTATGACTATGAAATTGAGTATAAGCGCGAACAAAAAAATCAAGCCGATTACTCTCTGTCCCGAGTAGTCGAATTTCAATTCACATCCGTTTCCACACCACGTGCAAATTGGTGGCAAAAATTTCAAAAGGAGATACAACATGACCCTTTTTATAAGAAGCTGAGTAGCACACAATCCCTGCATCAACTTGTGCGACAAGATGGGTTTGATTTAAAAACAACAAAATCTACTTCAGCCCCACTTCAACCTTAATCCAATAGATAATTGCAAATTGTCATTCCTGGCGATGTCGATGGACACTTTAGGTCTGATAAAACTACTCTAAGCGTTTCAAGCAGTTTACAGTGGCTTAACGGAGTATAACACTACATCAGCGATTACAACACTAATTCCATGAAATAAAGCGGAAACACTACACCATTACCCATTCCCAATTGGACATGGACTGAAGTGTCAAGGGATTTTATCTAAGGACTACTAGCGTCTATTAATCGTACTGTCATCATGATGATTGTTGATCGCTTAATCAAATACGCCCATTTTGTTTCCTTAAAACACCCATACACTACGATTACAATTGCTAAAGCATTCATAGCCAATATAGTTCAACTCCACTACATCCCAACATATATCGTTAGAGATCGAGATAAGGAGTTTAAAAGTTCTTTTTTAGCAAGCACTTTTCCATGATTACAAGGAATTAAGATTTGCATGAGTTTAAGTTACCGTCTCGGCCAAACTGATGTAATGAATCGCACTTTGGAACAATACTTAAGATATTTTGCATGTGACTAGCCAAGGAAGTGATTCGAATGGTTCCCTTAGACTGAATTAAGCTCTAATACATCCATCCACTCCTCCACCAAAATGTCCCCATTTGAAGCTGTTTATGGTATTCCACTACTACATTTACTAACCTACATTCCAGGCACTTCTCGCCTTCAAGCAGTTGATGAATACCTCCGTGACCGAGACACCATTTTGCGTGAGCTACGTCACAACCTTTCAATAGCTTGTCAACATATGAAATTGTTAGGATTGTGAGTGACCTATGGAATATTACAACAAGTAATATTTGGATGACTTTACCAATCTACTATAAATGTTAGCAATTGGATGGCTAGACCAATCCACTGGATAAAACAACAGCAGCTAGATTATCACGCCCGTGCTTAATGCTCATAACTAATGCCCTAAACACTAAAAGATATTACAAATTATCAAGAGTTGAGATCAAAGTCTGAGGGGGTTAATAGTTTCATCTTTTGAAAATTAAATATTTACTTATTTTATCAAATGGTTTATTCTTTGAATTATAAGAATCTTTTTGCTTTTTTTTTTTTTTAAATTACATTATTTTGATTATCATCTTAGTCTATTGAATAACTTATGATACATATGCAATAAATAGATAACATTGTCCTGTAACTAATTTCCTAGAAATTATAAATCTATTAGTATTGAGAAATTCTTGGCATGACAAAATTTTTCCTTTTTTGTTGTCATGACAAGGATAGTTAATTGACGTACGTCATGTACCACTCTTGGCATGGAAAAGATATGCACCCAATTCCTAAAGTGATTAGAAAAGTTAAAATGTTGACTTAACAAGTCAAGCTCTCAAAAATAAACCAAATATAGGCGGGGCCTAAACCGAAGGCAAATTACACCGGTTATGCACCGGTTGGAGCTTAGAAAGTACCAATAAAAGAAAATAGAAAGTGATGATGCCTTTTCAACGGGCCGGGTTGGAGCGTGTGAAATTCATTTGAAGTTTGGACCGGGGATTGTTTGTGGAGCTGAAATGTACGGGCGTCAGGTCGTCTGGGTTGAGCGGGATCATTAGCCTTTGTTGATCTGCGAGGCTCGGACGTAGCACTCCTGAACAAAGAAGAAGAAATTCGGGGGTGTGCCGGGTGAAACTCGATCACCTAAGTCGGTTCTTTCTTTACCCAGAGAGAAAGAGGCGCAGAGGGCGAGATGTGTTGCATAGCATAATTATGTCTAAGAGTGCGTGCAACTCACTTTGTTAGGATAGCCATGTATTTATAGTAGATGTTCGACCAGTTGTACTGTAACTAGGATTTGTTCCCATTGGATGGGATTTTCTTATCAATATCGGATTTGGTAATGGATTTAGAAAGAGCTGTTTATTTAGGATAATCTTCCTTCCTTATTGGGGGGAGATCCAACTGGTGATGATCTGTTATTATTTTCTTTCCCTTACTGATAAGATTTGGTTGGATCGGCAGGATGATATCTTGTTAGGGGTTATTCTATTTTCTGTGTAGGCGAAATACAATTTGATTTGCAGGATATGGACCTTCTAATTCATCCAAGATCGTCCTTTGGACCTGTGAGCCAGACCTTACGTTTTGAAATTTGGTGGGGAGGAACTGGGTATTCTTGTTGGGCGCCACTTCTTGGGCTTGGTGAGTGGAGCTGTGGTATTTTCAAACCACATCGGTTGCCCCGACCCTTGAGTGCGGTGTACGTGGGCAGAAATTTGTGTGATTTCTTGCATCGGATCTGAATTTCGCGTGTTTGAGGTTGGGTTATGTTGGGGCTTAGTCAGATCATATGTCTTGTGATAATGATGACTCTTGGGTTTTCGCGCTTGTTTCCCCTACCTCTTCTATTTTCTTTCAGTTTCTTTCGTAGACCTCCTCTGTCCTGTGCTTCTCTGGTCCTCCAACCTCTTCCGCAATCTCGTACTTTATTTGCTCAGAGTTCTCTGTCTGACCCTTTTGGGTAGAGTCTTTTTCTGGCATTTTTGTAGCTTCTTCCGTCTTATTCCCTGGACCACTGCGTCTTTACCTCTTTGGCTTCTCTTCGATTGGTACGACGAGGCGTTAGGGTTAGATTGATTGGATTTCATTTCTTTGTTTTGCTGCTTATTATGGGTCCAGGTTGCTCTTCTTCTTTACGTATTGGCAATGACTCTTCAGTTGTTCTGTAGGTTACGGGTTAGGGATGCTTCGGCCGTTCGGTAGTGGTTGAATTTCGAAAGCGTTCTGGGGCTCCTCCTCTTCCTTGGATAGGATAAAGGGAAAATAAACCTAATTAAATATCTAGGGGGTCACCTTCATCTGTAGTCGACATCTTTGTATTTGTGGGACCTAGAAAGGTCGGTCCTTCGTATGGGGTTACCTTTGCTGAACGTTATCGACCTCCCCTGGCGTCCGGGTATGGACCCCTGACGTCTTGACCTTTTATGTAACCGGAGTGCACGAGATGGTATGTTTCTTTGAGGTGCTTTGATAATGGTCTTCGTTTTCCCTTGCTGCCCCTTCATGAAGGGGTTACGCAACATTTCAATGTGTCGCTGACTATCCCGATGGTTGGGGCATTTTGGTGCTTTATTGGCCTTTTGGAGACGCGGGGGCTCGGCGTCCCTAGGTGTGGCCTATCTCTATCCTTTGTGAGGAGACTCTGAGGGCTTCCTTTATTTCTCTAGGGCACCACTGGGCTCTCGATGATCAGTCTTCCCTTAACCCATGGAGTCGTGGAGGGGCGTTATTTCTTTGTTAGTGGTCGCAACTGGGAATATGATCCTTCCAACAAGGATGATACTCTGGGTGTTCCGGTGGCTTGGACCACCCCTGATAATCTTCGTGAGTGTTTGCTCTGTTTTTGATGTAACTCGTGTGAGGGTTGTTGAATATTTCTGACTTTGCATTTGTTCTCTCATTTCCCAGTGCTTTCGACTTGACCTTAGTGCTGGGAATGTGCTCGTAGTAGCCGCGGTGTTGAGCGGAATCACTGCTCGTCCTTATCACGGGTGTCATCGGACCTCTGGCCGTCAGTGAGTGCCACGTTCTGCGCCCGAGGCCCTTGCCTCCTTCAGGAGTCTCTCAGTGACTACACATGCCACTCTGCCCCAGAGGAGATTTTGGATCCCGATTAGAGCAGCGTGCGGAAGCCGGTCGCAGTGGAAAAAATCAAGCTGCGAGAAGGCGGCGTTTGGTCCAGGTTGAAGTGGGGCGTCTCAGGCTTCTCTCTTGCTCGAGCCGGAGCGGGAGAGCGGTTGCACTGTGGCCAGAGGCTCTGTGGTCTGAGCTCCACCCCGCTAAACTCTTTGTAGAGGCGAAAATCTCTTGGATGGAGCGGGTCGGGCGGCCGTTGGCGGTTATGCTATTCTGGAAGTGCAGGTCCTTCCCCAGCCGGTGCTAGGCCACCTCCTCGAAGGGTGGAAGGGTTGAAGAGAGAAATCCCAGGAATCAAAAGTTGGGCGAAGATGAGGACTCTTTGCTCTTGATATTGAACTCGGCGAGGTGCGATCTCGTCAGATCCTTAGGGATTCGACAGGAGGTCGAAGCGTGCCAGTTGATGAGTCTGGCTCATCCGCGAGGGTTGCTCGGTAGAATCTGTATCGATAGTGTTGTTTCGGGTTGACCCAGTGTTGGATGTTGACTTCATGTTTGATGCGGATAGCCACTCATTTGGAAGGGTCGGCCGATGGAATAAGTCGTAACATGTAAAAATCGCCGGGTTTATACGTGGCGGCCTCTCTTTCTTTAATGGTATTTGCAAGCGCGCTGTATGATTGAAGAGGTGGAGAGACTTCATCGATCTAAAGCATCTTTGCGTCGCTTGTGCCCGGGCGGAAAGTAGAGAGGATGAAGTTCGGAGTAGCTTGGCGGCGGTTGGAGGCGAGCTTCAAAAGGTCCGGGGTGAGCTCGAGTTGCGTTTAGTGTCCCGATCGGGGCCGGGATGGGGCGCGGTCCTTCGGTCTGAGCCAGACGAGTTGGGAGGAGCTCGTCACATCGGGCGAAAGAGGCTGCGTCAAAATGATAGCGTCTGTGTGATAAAGTAAGCGCGGCTAACCATGGCTGGTAATGAGGTCCGAGGCGGGGCGTTCTTAGGCGGCTCGTCTTAAGGCCTCACAAGAGTACGTAAATTCGGCGGGCCGGTGAGATAGGGAGTGTCGCGGTTGCGCGGGATCTTCACCAGCAAATATCATGGTTGCTTTCGGAGGATGATGTTATTAGCAAGGCGGGGACGAAGCGATGCTCGATGGGCCTACGGGTGGCTGGCTTTTCGTGAGTCGTTCTCTACTCGGACACGGACTTCAACCCGATCTCCCAGTAGCGAGGAGGCGGAGGTCTTTTTCTACAAATTATTCTCGAGCGGATACTCCTCTTTGACCCATTCCCCTATTCATCGATGCATTCCTCCTCTTGGCGCTGGGTTTTCTACGTACTCATTTACGCACTTTGATATCGACTTTTTTCTTTTATGTACATCTGCTTCCTTTTGTCGGGCACAGGGCGAGACATATAATAACTCTCCTTTTAATAAATATTCATTTTTATCGTGCAACGTTCTCAACGTAGTATTTTCGCTTTTCTTCATGAATTGTACGACCCGGATTGAGGTCACGAGTCGAGCGGTGGCTCAAGTCGGGCCCAGTCGCTAGGAAGCCGTGAACATCTTGCATGTCTTGAGCCCGACTTTTTAAGTGCAGGCGAGCTCGTCAACTTGAGGCGGCTGATCTCCATGGTGATTAGCATGAGTTGAGGCGATTCCTTAGGTTGCATGGCTATTTTTAGCGAAGCTCGTTAATGTAAACATTGGGTTCAGTTTATACGAATAGGCTGGATAAGGCTGCGTCCATATGAACTCGTCGATTGCGACTGGCGGCCGGTGCTCGTCTATGAACTTCTAGGAAGAGCTCAATCAATCTGACCGGTTAAGGTAGAGCTTGTCGTGTGAGCTACTTTGGGGAAGAGCTTGTCAAGCCTTGGCTTGTTAGGCGATGCTCGTATATGTGAACTCTAGGGAAAGAGCTCGTCAATCACAGGCGGTCAGTGAGCTTCGTCCATGAAGCTGGCAGGAAGAGCTCGTGTGTGACTGTTGAGCGAGGGCTCGTCAATGTGAACTCGTCGGTGAGCGAGCGTGCTACCGTCACATGTGGACTTAGGAAGAGCTCGTCAATCTGAAACGATTAAGGCGAGCTACGTCCATGTCTTGTTAGGAAAACCTTCGTCGTATGACGTTGAGCGAGAGGGCTCGTCCGTGTGAATCTTAGACTCCATTGGTAGTTACTGGCGAGATGGCTCCTTAGGTGGCGTGACACATCGGAAACAAACTACGTCAAAGTGAAATTTTGCCCAGCTCATGGCGCCCATGACAGTAGGCGTTCGGTAGAGTAAGCGATGTAACTGGTGATCGACTCTGACGTGGCACGTGCGGGGTAGATGAACTTCGTCAAGTGAATTTGCTTGGCGCAATGTGTGGCCTTGGTGGCGTTCCGGTAAGTGGCGATGTAGCACAGCGGTAGATGAACTCGTCAAGTGGTGCTTGACTCATGGCGTTGTAGCGCTGGTGGCGTTCGGTGAGGTAAGCGATGTAACTGGCGTCGACTCCGAGCGTGGCACGTGTAGAGTAGATGAACTCGTCAAAGTGGTACGCTTGGCTCGTGGCGAGTGTGGCCTTAGTGAGCGTTCGGTAGTGGCGATGCTTTGGCGTCGACTCTGACGGCGTGGCTGTCTGAGTGGATGAACTCGTCAAAGTGAGCTGCTTGGCTCATGGCGTTGTGGCCTTGGTGGCGTTCAGTAGAAGTGGCGATGTAACTGGCTGATCGACTCTGAGCGGCGTGGCTGTCTGGTAGATGAACTCGTCGAAGTAGGCTGCTGACTCGTGGCGCGGTGGCCTTGGTGGTGTTCAGTAAGTGGCGATGTAACTGAGCTGATTTGACTCCTGAAGCGCGTGGCTGTCACGGAAAGATGAACTTCGTCAAAGTGGCCTTGGCTCCTTGGCTGCGCGACCTGTTTGGATTGAGCTAACGCATGCGGCCATTCGACCACGGTTTCTTGGAAGGTGAGCGTCTTTAATGCTGATTGATGGAGAATTTGGAACGTTCGGGTGACTTTTTGAGTGCTTTGGCCTTCTTATAAATGGCGGCTTTGTTGCTGTGGGGCTTATACTTTGTATATTTTGCTTTCTCTGGTGCGTAACCGGAATCTGGGTGAGATGAATCGTCGGAGTCTGGTCGTCTTGGCCCGAGGATCATACGGAGATTTTGGTTGATCTTCTTTGTTCTTCTACATGTGGGAGTTGTGTTTTCCTAGTCTCCTTTATGGGGAGTCATGTTATTCCCTAGCTTCGTGCTAGGGAATGCGCTCGGAGAGGGCGATGCATTTCTTACGTCGCCTTCTCCATTTCCTGCCCTTCTTTCTCTTCCTTCCTCCTTTCTCCTTACTCCTTCTTTTCATCTTTTTTCACATCTCATTCTCCCTTTTTGTTTCTTATGACTCCTTCCATCCTTTTCTTCTTCTCCTCTTTTCCACTTCTTTTCTTTCCTTCTCCTTCTTTTCATTCTCTCTTTCTCCTTTGCCTTCTCTTTTTTTTTTTTTAAAGGGAAGCATTGTGCGGTGTAATCGATGATATCGCGATTGTAACGAATATGTCAGATTGGAATAAGAGTGGCTAGATTTTCTCATTATGTATTTCTCTTGTGTCTTATATCTCCCGAGTATTTTGAGATGTCTAACTAAATAACCCGTGAGCGCTCGACATTACATAAGAGTCGATAAGGCTACATTTAATATTCTGGCCGTGCCTCACTAGTAAGCGCTTAAGATGCTCTGCATTCCATATCTTTGTAAGATTTTTCCTTCCTCTTATCCCCGGAGCTCATAATTTCAGGCTGGCGATTTCGAGATGAAGTGTAAGGACCTTCCCGATTAGGCAGTTTTCCATCGCTGAAGTTCTTCCTTGCTGGCAGGAGTTTATTTAAGACTAAATCACCCAGCATGTAGCTTCTAGGTTTGACTTTTTGATTGTAGTACCTCATCGTCTTCCTTTGATATTCCTCTGTGCGTTTTAGGACTTGCTCGCGCTTTTCATCTAGGAGTTCTAAGTTTAGACGAAGGGCCTCGTCATTGTGTTCCACTGATGCTAACTCGATCCTGGGAGACTTTATTCCGACCTCAACGGGGGCTACTGCTTCAGTGCCAAAGGCTAGGGCAAATGGGGTTTCCGGTCGGCCGACCACGTAATGGGTCACCCGTAGGCCCATAATACCTCGGGGTATTCTGCAATTTCGCTAAGGTCTTCAATTTGGTCTTCAAGGCGGCTTTAAGGGTTCGATAGTGACTTCCAGCTGTCAGTTTGGATTCTTGAGGTCTTATTTGGAGATGAGTAATAATTTTTAATTCGAGGCTCGGCGCAATCTACGAATTTAGGCGTTGTGAGCTGTTTTCCGTTATGCGATGCAAGGGCTCTTGGGTGCGAGCACACGTATGATGGCAATGCACCTGAAGTGCGTATCTTCTGCTCTGTAATTGTGGCTAAAGGCTCGGCTTTCGCCCACTTGGTGAAGTAATCCACTGCGACGATTATGAATTTGCACTGACCCTTACCAATGGGCAGGGGTCCCAGTATGTCCAAACCCCACTGTTGGAAAGGCTAGGGGCTTGTGATCGACGTTAAGGGTTCTGATGGGAGGCGTGAGATCTTGGCGTGCTCCTGGCAGATTCTGCATTTCTTGACTAGGTCGGTTGCATCTTTGAGTATTGTAGGCGGTAGTACGCACGCGCCGAGACTTTTTCTGCTAATGGTCGAACTCCGTGTGATTCACGCATGCCCTCGTGTACTTCTCTTATGCGTACTCGGTGTCTTCTCTTTATGCGATGCATTTAAGGAAAGGTGTGAAAATCCTGCAGCATGAGAGGCTTCCTTGTGATTAGTAAGCACAGCGAGACCTCGCCCTTATTTGCTAGCTTCTTTCGAGATTAAATCACAGTGAGGCTTGAGTCTATAATATAATACCAAATAGACCATCCAGAGTCGGTTTGGACTAGGCACAGACAGCTAGCCTCGCCATAGAGATCGATTGAGGGTTCCGCCAGGTATTCGATAGGTGTCGACTGCTACTGAGGTCTTCTTGTGAAGTACGTAGCTAGCTTTGCCCAGTCGGCTCGGGAGTTCTCAGAAAGCTCTGGGACATGCTTGACTGTACCCAAACCACCAATTTTTTCAATAAGTCGTGAACCTTTCGGTGGATCATCCTCTCGCTTGGCCTCGTAGGTATGCTTCTATTTGCCTGACCGCTGGTAAAAGTCCTTTGTAAGACCTCTAGGTAGTGGAGCTTCCTAATGAATGGGCGAGGTTGAGGCTGTTATGGCTTGACCTCATATTAAACTAGTTGTTGGACGTATGGAATCAAATGCGAGTGCGTACTCGATAATACATTCCCTGCAGGGAAGTTAGGATAAGACCTGCTCCACTCCCTTGCGCGTTCAAAGCTCCATCTACGGAGAGTTTCCAAGTGGAGAGGTCAGTCGTTGTTTGGGCATCTTTGGCGGGTTCATGCGTAAAGCTCCATGGCCAATCGCTTGAGACTTGCCCTTTTATTGCGGTTTTGGCACAGTATCGTCGAACTTCCTTTGGCTCTATGGCCTTCATGACCTTAGGGTCTCGGGTTTATGAAACACTTATTCATCGGGTGTCAGTTGGAACTTCTATGGTATGAGCACAGGAAATCTGGTAGCTCCATTTGCGGTTGCAGGCAAATTAACTTTTCCATTCTTGGGTACCTCTCATACGCACTCCTCTTAGAGCTCATTTTGCCCAATAATGGCGGGTCTTGAACTCGCTCTTTATCTCCCCGGCGAGGGCAATGGTTGAGAAGTCAAACACGGCTAAGTATAAGTGAGAGGCTCCTTCGACAGGACTTACTAGAATGGGAAGGGAACTTCAGGTATGTTTTCAAAGCGAGAGTCGCCTTCACACTTTGTATCCCATTGAAAGGCTTTCTTGAACTTAGAAGAAAGTGGCATTCTCGCTTGCCACTGGATGTGAGCGAAGCAAAAATTTGCAATCCTCCACTGTCGGTGATGCTTCCTTTATACGGAGGGTGGCGGCATGTCGAACTCTTAGCCTTTATCTTGTACGGATTTGCCTCAATTCCCCGGTTGTTCACTATGAAACCCAGGAATTTTCCGGCTGACACACCGAAAGCACACTTGGCTGGATTTAGCTTCATGTTGTAACTTCTTAGGATTTGGAACGCTTCGGAGAGATGAGTTATGTGAAGGTCGGCTGTGGTGGATTTTACGGCATGTCGTACATGTATACCTCCATAGTTCGCTATGCATGGAACATCCGGTTCACCAACCTCACGGTAGGTGGCTCCTGGATTCTTGAGTCAAGCGGCACCAGATAACAATAGGTTCCTGTCTTTGTGTGAGCGAGGTCTTTTCTTGGTCGTGCAGGTCATGCGATCTGGTTGTAGCTAGGAAAGGCATCCATCGCGAAGTTATGGCACGCGGTGGCGTCCACGATGAGGTCGATCCTCGTCAAAGGGAAGATGTCCTTTGGGCATGCTTTGTTTATATCGGTGAAGTCGATACAGAGTCGCCACTTGCCATTCGCTTTCTTGACTAGCACGACGTTTGCCAACCACTCAGGATACTCCACCTCCTTGATCACTCCCGCTTGGAGGAGCTTGCCGACCTCCTCGTTGATGGCTTTTTGCCTTTCTGGTGTGAAGCTCCTTCGCTTTTGCTTGACCGGTTTGAAGGATGGGCTGGTGTTCAGCCTATGGGTGATTACTGTAGGGTCAATTCCTCCCATGTTCGCCTACTTCCATGCGAAGCGTCTACGTGCGCCTCAGGCGGGTAAGGAGGCTCTTGAGGTCTTCTGCTAGCTTGGAGTCGAGATAGGCGAGATGTTCGGTCGTCCGGCGATCTTTGGTTCCTGGATTCTTCCGAAGGCTCGGGTCGGGTGGGCACGTCGTCACGTATGTCAAGCTCGTCCCTATTCACGTGATCATTGCTCTTTTAGCCATGGAAATTTGTGCTTAATTCCACTGGCTATCAGTTGATCTCCTTGAACCATCCACTGCTCCGTGTATGGTTGGGAACTTGATTATCATGTGATATGCGGAGGATGGCTTTTGTGCGTTAATTGAGATTCTTCCTAACAACATATTATAAGGCGATGGGCGTGCACAATGAGAATCTTCTTGTTGTTGTGCTGTGAAGGCTCTCCCGGGAGTGAGCACCAGTTGGATTGAGCCCAAAGGTAACACCTTTTCCCCAGAAAATCCCGGCAGATGTGTGTTGACGGGCTCCAGTTTTTCTCTCCCAATGCCCATTTTATCGAAGGCGGACGCAAAGATGATGTCAGGTGAGCTCCCGTTATCAACTAGAACCCGATGAATTGTTTTGTTGTACAGTGCGCGAGTACCAATGGAGTCGTCATGGGTGTGTTGGCATCCTTCGGTCCAGTCGGAGAATGTGATGGACATGTCGAGGCAGCGGTAGTTTGGATGCAAACGTATTTCCCCCCATTTCCGCTATCGATGTTGCGGATGGGCCTTAGAGCTGAACTAGACTCTCCTCCTCCTGCTAATCCTCCCGAGATCACATGGATTTCTCCAAGGGGTTGCTGTTGCTGAGTCGTCGTCTGCCGAGGCGGCGGTTGTTGAGTTGGGGCCTGGTTTTGGGTTTGATTATGGGACCCTGCGGAGATATAAACGCGGAGAGTATCCTTGTGATATTAAGTACTCTATTTCTCTCTTAGGATGTATACGGTTATTAAGGTGCGTGTCCATAGTCCACTGTGGAACTCTTGATATTTAATGTTGTCCCTTATGGCGGGATCCGATTTCATTTGAGTTGGCCACCTCAGAAACTGTTTGTTTTGTACTTCATGTAGGACCTGTGACACGAAATTTTGTTAGGGGGTGAATATTTGGGCGAATCGCGTCGTCGTCTCGAATTTGCGGTGGACCAGGGCGATCTCACGAAGTTGCCACGCCTTTTTGGGGATCGTTCTTCATTTTTCTTCGGAGATCCTTCTTGGTCGCTTTGTCTTTTGGGGCTTTGTCCTCATCGTTTGTTTGTTCCACTCTTCTCTTTATGGGTGGAGGAGCTCTCCTTCTTGGATATGAGGGCTTCTTCGCTAGTTTATATCCACCTGCCTTTTACGACACATGGCATGCCCCGCGAGGTTCTTTGGAATGGAAAACATCAGATCCTTGGCGCACTCCTAACCTAGCAATGAATCACCGGTGATTGCGAATTTTCATCGGGTATGTCTATCTTTAGGGACTGTTGAATCTTTGCCGTGGGACTTGAGACTTTCTGCGAGCCACCTTGACGGTCGGCGGATGGTAACTGGGTTTTACGTACATCTTGGCCTAGATGAAGTGGGAGGCGAAGCGCCAATGGATAGTTCTCTAAATGAAGAGATTGATGAAGGTGAATTACATTAAGCCGAGGGCCAAGGCTAGGCCCTTTTAGCGTGGTAGCGAAAGCCTGCATCGCCGCAGAGTGCGATACCCGTACAACTCCATTTGATTTTTTGTAAGTATTGAAAGGTGGTGAGCGGGATCTTTGAGTTCCATGAATGCTTCCACTTGTGGCATTACGAATTTATTGGAAGGGGTAGCGTAGCACCTCGCGGTGAAGAGGTGATTCGATTCTTTGTACCAAGGTATCCATAGTGTCTAGGGCGCGTCCTTTAACCACCTCCTTGCGCGGTGAGTTCTTCTTCGAAGACTCATAAACCTCTGCTCCGCTGATTGCTCTCTTGCTCTGTTTGAGGTGATGTAGTTCTTCGTTCTAGACATGTCCTCCCGAGCATTGCTGCGACCTCTTTCGCGGGACGGTGTGGTCCTTGCTGGCTCGTGAACTGCCTTGTTTGGCGCAGCAGAGATGTCGTGACCGTGTTGCTCCTCACGGGGGGGAATGTCATGACCCTCCTGGGCCTGTCGTGTTTCCCGTGGATGTTGTATCTGTCTGGTAAGTTGTTCTAACTCTTCTATCAGGCGTTGATTGACGAGGCGAAGTGCTTCCACTTCGTTTGTGTTAGCACGTACTTCTCTCATCTAGGAGGTCCTCTTATCGCGTTAGCGGTGGATCTGCATCCTTGGCGGATTAGCGTTGCTCACCTTGCGTTAGAGTTGATACCATCGATGGCGAAATCAGTTATATTTATATAGAACTATCGTTCCCACATCACGGGCGCCAATAGATGATGCCTTTTTCAAGCGGGCCCAGGGTTTGGATCGTGTGGGTCCTTCATTTGGACCGGGATTATTGTTTGTGGGGGTACGGGATGCGGGCGTCACGGATCGTCTAGGTTGGGGATCGCGACCTTTGTTGATCTGAGCTCGGTTATTAGCACTCCTCTGCCAGAACAAAGAAGAAGGGGTCGGCGAGTGCATTGCCCGTGGCCATCCAGATGCCATCGATTTCTTTCTTAGAGAAAAGAAAGACTTCTTAGAGGGCGAATGTGTTGCATATGAGTATACGTCTGAAGTCACGTACCTTTCCTTCCTGCATTGGGGTGGCCATGTATTTATAGTAGATGTTCAACCAGTTGTCTTGTAACTACTGTTCCCATTGGATGGGATTTTCTTATCAATAGCAGTTTGGTAATGGATTTAGAAAGAAATTTGTTTATTTGGATAATCTTCCTTCCTTATTGGGGAGATCCAAGCAGTGATGATCTGTTATTATTTTCTTTCCCTTACTGATAAGATTTGGTTGGATCGGCGGGGATGATATCTTGTTAGGGGTTATTCTATTTTTACGTGTGGGCCGAAATACAATTTGATTTGTAGGATATGGACCTTCTAATTCATCCAAGATCATCCTTTGGACCTAGTGGGTCGGGCCTTCGTTTTGGGATGGTACCGAGGGGCCTGGGTATTGCGCTGGGCGCGCCACTTCTTTGGGCTTGGTGAGTGGGCATGCGAGCCCATTTTTCAAACCCTATCAAAAAGAAAAAGGTGGAAGGAAAAAAAATCGAAGTAAATACAAAAATAGATTTAAATTTAATAAATTTAATTATATATATTCATTCAAACTCATTTTATTTGTTTCTCTTTATCATATTAAAGATTAAGAAATTTAAAAATATGTAAAATTATAAGAAATCATAATTTTATTATATTTGATTTTTCTTTCATATTTTTGCAGTAAAAATTCTTGTGAAAATCATTTTCATGAAGTATTTTTCTTTCATATTACTTTCGGTTTCCAAATGGGCCTATAAGTTCTATTTGCATGGATCACAAATTACAAAGGGTCAATAAACAATGAAACAATATTCTCTTTTATCACTTCTCCACCATTCATAAATAAATCCTCACCATCTTTGTACATGAAATCACCAATTCGTCCAAAATTGAGAACCCGGGTAACGAGATGCATACGAATAGTAGTGGGTCTGAGCATTTCCTGGTTTATATCCTTCCATGCTTTCTCAAATTGCTTGTTAAGCTCTTGGTAAGCATGTTTCTTTGAAACACTGTATTTTCATGTAACATTCAACACTTGATGCAATATGCTCTCTCTCTTGTTCAAACTATATCAAAAATATATAGCAAGACATTATGTTAATTTAAATCCCTTGGGTTGTATCTGGTTAAAGGAAAGAAAAAAAATGGTAATGAAATCTCGAAGAAAATCAAATGTTAATAACATTACTTGGAAACTTAATTATTTTAAAATTATTTAGGCTCCATTTGGAACCCAAAAGAACTAAGGAAAAAAATAGAGAGTTAGAACCCAGAAAGTACTAAGGAAAAGAAATAGTAAAGAAGAGTAGAAGTAAAGAAAAATTGAAGGAAAATAAGAAATAAGTTTAAACTTAAGAAATTAATTCTATATGGTCATTCAAACTCATTTTATTTGTTTCTCTCTATTAAATAAGGATTAAGAAATTTTAAAATGTAAAATTTTGAAGAATTTTGATTATATTTTTCATAGCGAAACTAAACATAAAAAAAATCATTTTTTTTCTTTCTTTAGTACTTTCAGGGTTCCAAACATAGCCTTAATATTTACCATGACAAATTAAAGAAAATAAATTTTTTTTTTGTCTATTTTTTCTCTCTATTTTCTTCTTCAAATTTTCTAGAATCCAACATATCCTCGGTGGTTGAGATATGAATGAGCAGCATGAAGTAATATTTGAGAGTACCTTGTGTGAAGCCATGTCATCCATGAGCCTGATAATTGTGGAGCAAGCTCTTACAATCTTTGGCCCATTTACCGCCCAATCAAAGGCCTCCTTTGTTGCTTTCCCCATCAACAAGGAGATGATTATGAATATGGGGACATCAGAGCTTACTAGTGCAATTCCCATGTATTCTTCTACTGCTGGTACAATATATTCTCCATGGAGCCATTTGGCCTCATTGAAGTAAGCCCGACCAGAGCTTTTCATCTGGAATATATTCAACAAAGAATATGGTATTAAACTAGTATATATTACATGTAATGGGGAGACAAAGATAGCTAGAATTGGAGGTTCAGTGTGGAACCCGAAAAGTACTAAGAAAAAAAAAATAGAGAAGAAAAGAAAATCTGAAGAGACATAAAAAATAGTTTTAAACTTAATAAATTAATTCTATTTATTTATTCAAACTCATTTTATTTGTTTATTTATGTTATACAAGGATTTAGAAATTTAAAAATATGTAAAATGTTACGGAATTTGTATTATATTTTATTTTCTTTTATATTTTTCATGATGAAACGAAACATGTTAGTTTTTTTTTCATTCCCTAGTACTGTCAAGGTTTGGAGTTGAAGAATTTTTAAGGCCTCTTTTGCAAAGTGAACACAATAAGATCTTTCTTGGTTCTCCCTCTCCTCAATTTCTTTGTAGATGTCTAGGACAACATGATAACATGGCTTCATGTATTCCGGAAGCTTATCTATACCACAATCGTCCCACCTAAAAATTAGCCCCTTCTCCTTTTAGGTTTACATTATGGAAAAATTTATCTCAGAATGTGAAATTTGTTTGTTCATCATACCTCTCAATTGCCCCTGTGAAGAGCACAAGTTCTTCAAGAGTGCCATATGCATCATAAATGTCATCTATCACCGTTATTAGAACAAGCAGTTTGGTTTGTATTCTTCTAGCATATGAGTATTGGGGCTTGAAACATGCCGTGACGATCCAAAGGTAGGTTTCGAGCACTCTATCCCGGACAAAAGGTAACTTCAAGGAGAAATCTAAATTCTTCCACCACCTGAGAAGTTAGCTAATTCATATAAATTATCCTGTTAAGTAGAAGTTCGAATGTAAGTGAAATATAGATTTGAAAACTGACCTAGTGATATGGCTTAGCTCTTTCTTATACCATGACTGCAATAGGTTGAAATCTAACTTGGCAAGTTTCAATAAAGCTTTACTATGTGAAATTTCATCATGGTAGATAGATATGTTACACCTTGCCTCTATGCTTTCCAAACCTTTTCTAATGGACCGGTATAGGGCTTTGTTTACTTGTAGTGAAAGAGGATATTCTAAATGTTCAAACATAGACTTGAGGTGAGTGGTGGTGAAAGCAAGCACTTCATCTAGAATATCCTCTCCATGAACCCTGAGATGTGCAGCCTCATACAACCCTAGCATACCTTCCGCATCATTGATTATACATTCCTTGAAACTACCATTTTCATCTTTGAACCTGTTGAATATATCTGCAAAGAAAATGTTAAAGAGAAAAACACATAGATATAAGATAGAATTATATAGGTGAAGATTCGTACTGATATTCATGACCCTTACCTTGCTGTCTTTGGAGTCAAAATCAGAGAGAAACATCATAGAGATCATTATATTTGTCATCAATGTGATGGTGGTTGTTAGATACTATATGGCAAGTTAGATTATTGTATATGGCAATTGTATATTTCCTTTCTTAGGTTTGTATAGCCTAGCCTATATAAGGCCTCATGTTGTACATGTAATATACAATTTATAATATACAAAGACTCAAGTCTTTCTTCATGGTATCAGAGCAGGTTCTCTGAATTTTTTTCCGCTGCTCTCACGGTCTAGGCATTACAACCACCGTATAGCTTATTTTTCCAGACGAACACTACTGTTTGCTCCTTATTTCCTACCTTCGCCAGCCTAAAAATGAAGTTACATGCCATTCAGAGGTAGATCTTGTCGAGACGATTACACCGGTATGCAGCAGGTAGCCGAAAAAGCTCTCACGCGCCATCACGCTCCACTGAGTGCAACGCGTTGTCCCACCGCTTGCACGGGCGCGAGGATCCGCGTGTGGCGTGCACTTCATGCGCCATCAACTTATGGAAGCGCCATCGCCCGCCCATTGAAGTCCGACCCGGGTGCGTGCCCATCTTAGGACCCTTCACTACCCGCTAAGCTGCCTTCACGTCGACCATTGGCCGCACCCGCATTCGGCTCGTTGACCATTGGCCGGATTGACCCGAAAAATTTGACGGGTGCGGTGGCTTATTTTCGAGTCTTAATTCCATTTTTGCTGTCTGTTTTTTGATTCAGAATTTAGATATTCCGGGTGATGAGATTTCTCGTCCGATTCACATTATTTTTAATGGAGATAATTTTGCCCAATGGTCACAAGCCATGCGAGTTATCTTAAGGGCCGCAAGTTGTGGCTTTATATCTCTGGTGATCGTCCTATTCCAGAAAAAGATGACAAAGAAACTGATTCTGCCTATGCCATTCGGATTAAGGATTGGGAGAGTGCTAATCATCAAATCATCACTTGGTTTTGTAATACTTCTATTTCATCCATTGTTGATGAGTTTGGCAACGTGATATTGCGAAGAATTTTAGGACTTACTTGTTTACTCATTATCTTTGGTGAGTGGTGCTTTCGCAACTTCAAGCTCATGCAAACTTTATCGGTCGTCGGGGAACGGGTGGAGTGGATTCTTTGTATGTCACATTTGGCTGAAATCCATTTGGGATCAACTAATTGCTTCTAAACCAAGAAAGTAATTAAGAGGACCGAGATCTTTCATTTCAAATTGACGACTAAGAAAGTGCTTTATATCTTGAATACCCTGCATATCATCACCTGTAATAATCATATCATCGACATACCAGAGGAGAATAGTAATACCATGATCAGATGGTATCAGAGCGAGTGATAATGAGATGAGTTAGACTCGAAGCTATACGTAGAGTAGCATTAGATAGTGGTTGCCATCGTAGAATTGAGGCGGCAGTTATATAAATAGGTGTGTCAACCATCTTTATAAAGTGATCTTGGCTCAAATCGGATCAAGCTCACCGCATGAGCTATGTCGATTCATCGGGAACTAGGTGAGTGAATTGCGTATATCCTGATGGCGAAATCCATTTGGGATCAACTAATTGCTTTTGAACCAGTTCTTTCTAATTCTGCTAACATCCAATTGGTTTATGTTCACCGAGAATAAGGATGGCTGTTTTAGTTTCTAATGGGGCTTCGTGATGACTTTGAATAAGCCAGAAGTCATATTCTACATGTCGAGATCTTTTACAGCAGTCCTCTGGCTTCTTCATAAGTTTAGTTGATGAGTGGGAACCACGTCTCTTCGGATGATCCCATTTCTATCTAGACCATGGTTTTTGCTACTCGAGTCGTTGTTCCGCATACTGTTACTCCTGTTTTTCCCTCTGCCAATTCATCTACCTATGTTTTCAAAGGCAAAGGGAATAATGTTAGACGACATAATAATAAGAAGTCTCTTCTTATCTGCAGTTTCTGTAAGAACAAAGGTCATTCCGTTGAAACCTGTTACACTCAGCGTATTCTTCAGAACATTGCTGCTTTGACCTAGTTTGAATTATCAGCTATGAACTCTCATTCCAAGTCTGATCCTGCCTCATCTCTCTCTATAGCAGATCTACAGGATATGGTTAATCAGGTTCATCTTCCATCTTCCAGTGCATCCAACACTACTCTTTCTACGATATCAGGTACTTCTCTAAGCATTCTTGATTATGCTTCTTTACTGATCATATGACTTCTTCTCTGATGTTGTCTGCTTCACACCCACTTCTACTTCTCTCCCTACCATATATCACGCAAATGGTTCTCTATGCATGTCTCTCATCTTGAAAATGTCTACCAGCCTAGTCTATTTCGATGTTTCAGATTCCCGACTCACTCGCCAATCTTAATATGTTTAGGCGACTCACTAAAACTTGGTTTTTCTCTAATCTTTTCTTCTACTAATGTGGTTATGCAGGATTCTCAGATGGGATAGATCGTTGGGACCGCCCGTAAGGTCGAAAGGTTCTTTGAGCTCATATTTCTTCATCTACCGTCCTTTCGTGTCTCTGCTTCTACCGTCTCAAGACAAGGCACCTCCTCTCTTGCTTTATGGCATTCTCGCCTTGGCCATGCATCTATCTTTAGGGTTAAACAACTAGTTTCAAGGGGTTTGTTAGGTTCAGTTTCAAATAAGAGTTTTGATTGTATGCCTTGTCAATTTGGCAAACAAACTGTTTTACCATTTAATAATAGTGTTTCTCATGCTCTCTCTCCCTTTGATCTTATTCATTCCGATGTATGGGGTCCCTCTCCCATCACTACTCAAGGAGGGTCACGTTATTTTGTTATTTTTGTGGATGATTTTTCCAGATATACTTAGATTTATCTCTTCAAAAATCATTATGAGCTTTATCAAATATATCGTGACTTTACCAAAATAAGTTGAAACCACGGTTCTAAACCTATCAAAATTTCGAGCGTCTGCCACAGTTGGATCCTACCGGTCCTTCTAACTCCCATGCACTCCACTGTTCCCATCGGGTAACTACTCTTCCTTCTCACCTTTGTGACTTCCATTTAGCACTGCTCTTGCCTCTCTCCAGGAACCTCAGACTTTTCGTGAGGCTTCCTCTAACCCTTTATGGCAGGAAGCTATGAAAGAAGAGTTGGATGCATTGCATAAGACTGGAACATGGGATCTAGTTGATCTCCCCTTTAGAAAAACTACTATCGGTTGTAAATGGGTTTATAAGATCAAGACTCGATCGGATGGCATTGTTGATCGCCACAAGGCTCACCTTGTTGCTAGGGTTTTACTCAGGAGTATGGGATTGATCATGAGGAGACTTTTGCTCTTGTGGCTCAACTTTCTTCTATTGGGACTCTTATTGCTATTTCTACGGCTCGCAAATGGCCAATCTTTCAGATGGATGTCAAAAATGTTTTTCTTAATGGTGAACTCTCAGAGAAAGTCTATATGAAGCTTCCTCCTGGTTACTCTCACCCTCTGGGGTTCCCCCACAGAGTATGTCGACTACGACAGGCACTTTATAGTCTTAAACAAGCTCCTCGAGCATGGTTTGCAAATTTCAGTTCTACTATCTCTCAACATGGTTTTTCAGGCAGTTCTTTTGATACAGCTCTTTTTCTAAGACGATCTGATCATGGTATTACTATTCTCCTCTTGTATGTTGATGATATGATTATTACAGGTGATGATATGCAGGGTATTTAGGATCTAAAGCACTTTCTTGGTTGTCAATTTGAAATGAAAGATCTTGGTCCTCTTAATTACTTTCTTGGTCTAGAAGTTTCTTCTTCTGCAGATGGTTATTATCTTACTCAAGCCAAATATACTTCTGATCTGATTTCTCGAGCTAGTATCACTGATAGCAAGATAGTCGACACACCTATTGAGTATAATTGTCGCCTCAATTCTCATGATGGCGAACCACTATCTGATGTTACTCTCTACAGACACCTTGTTGGGAGTCTAATCTATCTCACTGTCACTCACCCTGATATTTCCTATACAATTCATGTAGTCAGTCAGTTTATGGCTGCCCCTAGATCTCCTCATTATGCTGCTATTCTCAGGATTCTTCGATATCTGAAAGGCACCATATTTGATGGTCTTCATTTTTCTTCCTATTCTTCATTAACTCTTCGGAAGCATATTCAGATGCAGATTAGGCAAGTGATCATTTGGTCGTTGATCTACTACGGGATGTGTTTTCTTAAGGTGATTCTCTTATCTCTTGGAGAAGCAAGAAACAAACGGTCGTTGCTCATTTCCAACGAAAGCGAGAATATAAGAACCTTGCTTGTTACTAAATTTGAACTTATTTGGTTACGTTGGTTACTACGGGATCTTGGTGTTGGCTTGTTCCACTATGACTAAACTTCCTTTGTGATAATGTCCAGTCTTATTCAAATTGCTCATAATGATGTCTTCCATGAATATACTAAACATATTGAGATTGATTGTCATTTCATTCGTCATCATCTGCTTCAGGGTACACTCACACTTCAGTTTGTTTCCTCTCAGGATCAGTTAGCTGATATCTTCACCAAACCCCTTCCTCCAAGAACTTTTCAAGCTTTAACTTCCGAACTCACCAGGAACTTTTAAAGCTCAAAAAGTTCTTGGAGGAAAAACGAATCTATCATTAATTGATCTGAGCTTGAGCTTGAAGTGTGAAACCTACTGGCGAAATGATGGCGAATGAAATGGCTTGTATGTTAAGCCTATGTTTATAGAAAGTGACATTATGAGCCCGAATAGCACAGTGTAGCATAGTGAACTGAACTAGCGGTGGCTGGATAATACCAAGATCACGTAGTGGCTGTATGTGACAAATTCAGGTGTAGTAGCTGCTAGTGCTCTATATTCAGCTTCAATGTTGGAACGAGCAACATTTGTTTATTTCTTTCCCTGCTCCCGAGATAGAAATCACCCGAGAAAAGCAATATCCTATAGTAGATACGACGAACAATGAGATCACACATCTTATACATAATGCTCTGATTTATAATATACAAATACTCAAGTCTTTCTTCAATGATTATCATAGATATGCCTCAATGTTGCTTCAATTTCTTTTTCAAAATTGTATGCCACCCCAAGTTTTTGAACTGCATCAATAAATTTCAGTTGCTGTGACGGCTTACCAGCAGCTGCCACTAGCTCTCTCCCAACTACCTTTTTCAAATCCTCAATATGCTGCTTGTTATAGGCACGGGTCATCTGTACCATAACATTGCAAGCACACATTACTAGTAAACAAATTCAAAGAAAAAAACATCAGATAGTTGAGATGTTCTTATGTAAATTTAAAGGTAATTACCTCATCAGCCGGCGTGTAATCGATGAAATGATTAGCTTCGAGACCAGGGCGAAAGTTTACCGTCGGCCGATCTGCCCCTGGTTTATAACTTTGGGGTGAGGGATAAAAACACATGTTTTCAGGGATATGGATATTAAGATAGCCTACACAGCTCCAGTGTTTTTAAGCATGGATATAGCCCTTAATTCAGAAAGAATTTGAGCATGATTTATTTAAAATACTTTGTCATCAAGTGCTATTGATGAATTGTTGCATCATCTGAATGTTATTTTTTGTATTTGCCTATGTTAGAAAAACAAAACTAAATTGTTACTGCATATGACTCATATTGAGAGTAATAGGGGGTAAATTTGAGTCTATGTCAGGTTCAATAATAATGAAAGTTTAAGTCGTTATTTCCTTGGATTATAAACACATTAACGAATTAAGTAAAATTTATATATTCTTGTTTTCTTTCTCTGTTCTTAATCATCATTGTTGTACAAATCACAACATAAATTACAAAAGAATACATTATTGTTTCAAAATTTATTCCTCTTTTTCCCTAGTCTTTTCCATTTTAAGATATATCCTAGAAACCATACAAAATCGATCTAGGAATTATATTAAATAATTAATGTTACAAAGTGTACTGATTGAATGATGGGGTAGGATGGTTTGTTGCTTTGTTGGATGTCGACTAGTATATTCCTGTTCTTTAATAATATTTAATAATATTATTAATTATTTAATAATATGCATCGAGCAGCCTGATTTAGTCAACAGCACACACTTCACGACACTTTCTATATTGGGCAGCACATGTGCCTGAGCCTGACCAGTTATAACTGCGCATTTCTTGGAATATTTAAATTCTACATTGGATATTGAAAAAGTTTTCTGCAGCTTATGTATAGGCTTTTCTTTCTGAAAAAGTATGTATAAAAATAAAGGCATTTTTTAAAATAAAAAATAGTTGCTTCAGTACATGTTTAAAAAAAATAATTATCTTTTAATTAAATATTATTATATCATATTATAAATATTATCATAATATACCATAGATATTATCACAAGAGATATGGTAACATTTTTAGTACATTATGATATTATCTACCATAAGAGAAATAGTATATAACCAAAAGAAAATTATTTTTTTAAAACATGTAATGAAGTATTTCTTTCTCATTTTTTTATCATTGATATCCCATTATTTTTGTATCAATGTTTTGATAGATACTTTTTCTCTTTTAACTGTTTTGTTTTGTTTTTTTTTTTTTACAATATAGGCGTATTTTTATATGGCTTATTATGTACCCCTCATGTTGAAAATATGGAATTGTAAAGCCTTAAATAAGAGCTTGACGTATGTTATGGTATGCATAAAACCTAAAATTGTCCATGCAATGGGAGTTATAGGGAGGTTTATGTTCTATTGGAAAGTAGTGAAATGAATAAGTAGATACTTATAGGGAATGAAAAGTATTTTATGCTTAAGAAAGAGTAAGTTGACATTACTAGATAGAGAAGAGTGCTATAGTATATATGTTCACTTTGGTACTACTTTTATTAGTTGGATTTCTTAGTTATGGAAAGTTGTTGTTTTCTCTACAGCTGAAATAGAATGTGGTTGTGATATCTTATATATATTGGCTGAACCACATTAAAATCCTCATGCACCTATATGTTGATATTTTTATCTTTGTATTCTTGAATTGATATTATCAAGATTCAAAGCTTCCCCTTTCATAACAGAAAAAGATACAACAGAAAAAAACACATAAAGAACAAATTCTTTTGCTAGCAGAAAGAAGATACAACAGAAGATTCAGTCTAACCTATTGTTGGCTTGCAAAAGACGAACGATTGCAGAAGCTAAACAGTCAGACAGCTTCTTCTTATATCTTTGACTCTCCCGTATGATACCTGTTAACGCGTGTTCTTCTCAGACAATTATTTCTAAAGATGATTCACCAAGAGTTTTGATGATGTGGCAATCCTGTAAATACATGGATAAGAGCTGGGCATAATAGGGCAAAAAAGTTCAAAGAAAAATTGTCTTTTACGACCACTCGCTATTTTATATATGTAGTAATAGAAATAGATAACGTATTAAGAACAGGAATATGCTAGTCGACATGCAACAAAGCAACAAACCATCCTACCCCGTCATTCAATCAGTACACTTCGTAACATTAATTATACTATAATTTCCTAGATTCTGTATGGTTTCTAGGATATCTATCTATTATACTTACCATATATAAAAGAGCCAGTTACCACATTTTACCCCTGTGTTGTTGATATATTTACTGATAGACCATCATCAAACGGTTGCCAAATCATCTTTGAAAGCTGATGAAAACTGCCCGAGACGAACGCTTGTCAGATTCATACTGGAGAGCTGTTATGGCCGCCGACTCATTGTCTGTGACTGTGAGAAATACATGTGTGCATATTGTCCGTTAGGCTGTTTCGTTTCTGAATATTTAATATGTGAACAACTAAACACATCTGCCGAGTCAATTTCATCCTTCACGGGATTTCAGCCTTCCCTTTACAGTTGAGCGATCTCAGGTGAGACTTTTTTTCTCAGTACTTTCCTTACTATTTGTCTTCGTATTCTTCATTTCTTCTTTGCCACCTCCAAGGAGGAAAAAAAAAAAAGCAATGCTCTCAAATTCTGAATTCACAAAAGCAGATGAAGAGCACATAAGTACATCCACCAAAGATTCTATAAAATTTTATTTATATATGATCTTCTTTAGAAAAATTTAGAAGAAAATCAAATATAAAAAAATTATTTTTCTTAACATATTTTTCTTTTCTTAATATTTTTTGATAACCAAACACAACCTTTTTTTTACATCTATTCACTTGGAATTATAACTAAATATTTTCTGGTTCTTACCTATGCCCCTCTAACCCCTGAATATTTCTGGTCCTTACCTATGCCCCTCTAACCCCTGAGTGATCCCTCATTGACACTTAAATTTTTTTATTAGACAATTAAATATGAAAAAATAATTTTTCTTAGTATTTTTTTATTTTCTTAGTACTTTTCAGACAACCTAGTGTTTTTCCTTCCCTCAACTTATTTTTTGCGTTTGCCACTGTATTTATATTCAGTTCTTTAAAACTGCTAAGAATGTGTAGTTTAGAAATTATTTACTGTCTACGTTTACTATCATTATCATCATAGAATTACTTTGATTTTTATGCTTAATGTTATAATTATGTATAAGCACTCATTGCCTTATTATTGTAATCAACTAACATTGTGTATACTAGGTACTCCTTTTTTTTAACAAATTAATATTTTTTATGTCCAATCTTTGCATAATACTTTTTTATCGCTTTTATGTGACATAATATCGTTTTCATCTACAAAAGCTTTTATATATATGTATGAATCAGACCCAGATCTTTTGTATCTCAGGCCTTTATACATTATCAATTGGAACAGAGTAAAGATTTCCCGCAAATTAACACCTCAGTTCATTTTGAAAAGCACAGGTCCCCCTATTCTTTGCTCTTATAGTCTTCATATTATACAGAAATACGTAAAAAAATATGTCAAAATAAGAGACTTTTCTTGTGTAATAATTTATATCACTAGATTTACTCCACTTTAAATAGAATAATATTTTTGTATATATTTTATATACTAATTTAATTTATTTAATTTAAGGAAGCTATGACTTACCGGTGACCATTCCTAGTATCTTAAAAGGAAAGGTTGAGGAAAAGAGGAATAAATTTTGGGAAACAAACGGTGTATTATTTATAATTGTTGTAAATCAAAGAATTGAGAGATAAGGAAGAGAATAAGAGAATTCGAGAGGAGTCGATGAAACACATTTCATCTTGATTGGGCTATTTATAGGCTTATGGTGAGAGAAGGCCAAAAAGCCTTTACATAAATGATACATTAATAGTGAAGGCCAAAAAGCCTTTACATAAATAAAGTAATATTATGTCGATTATTGTCATTATGGTCATTCAAAATCAATATTTATAATATTTATAACACTCCCTTGAATGACCATCACAAGATTATTAAATCTTGCCTCATTAAAACCTTCAAATTAAAACCAGTGGGATAAAACCTGGGCCCGAAGGAAAAAGAGTCTGATATACTAATATCTTTAACAATGCTCCCACGATAGTGACATGATGCTTCATTAGAGATCTTTGGTTAGGCGCCTGTCGGCGCTGGGATTTCTTGAGCGTTGCGGTAGGCGGTGCTGTAAATAAATGCGCTAGATTATCATTGGACCTTATGCATTTGCACAGAAGTGATCTCACCTTGCTGAAGTTCATGAGTATAGAAGATTTTGGTGAAATATGCTTAGTTCGATCACCTTTAATATATCCTCCTTTGACTTCGCAATACATGCGGCATTATCTTCCTCCTCATCTTGTTTGGTTCATTCTTAATAGAAGATAATCCACATGATTCTACGATGTGTTGTATCCACGGATCTCATTGGAAACACATTCGGCTAGCTTCATGCATGTAAGTATTTACGAATGATTGGAGGGAGGTGGCCACCATAGTTTGTTTGCGATCTCAGGGATATAGCGGTATTTATAGAAGTAAATATATATCGTAATGCGTGATCGAGCTTTGTGAGGTCAGAAAGATTAGCTGCATGCATAACCAAACAATTGTGGTTCCAATGTCTTAGAATAAAATAATCCCATGTCACCGTTCACGGAGATATCTTAATACATGTTTAATTCCATTCGGTGCCTTTTAGTTGGGTGAGAGCGTATCTTGCTAGTAAATTAGCTGAAAAGCAATGTAAATTATTATAATTTGCAAGATACATTAGTGCAGTAATTGCACTGAGATATGGTACTTCAGGACCAAGTAATTCTTCATTTTCTTCTTTAGGCCGGAATGGATCTTTAGTCACTTCAAGTGACCTAACAACCATGGGGGAACTAAGGGGATGTGATTTATCCATATAAAAGCGCTTCAGGACTTTTTCTGTATATGTTGATTGATGGATTAATACACCATTTAGACAATACTTTCGTCTATGAGCAGAACTGATATTTTGTTTTCCCAAGATCTTTCATTTCAAATTCCTTCTTTAAGTAGTCATTTGTTTTGATGAGCTCTTGGGGAGTCCCAATTAAATTGAATCATCCACATATACCTCAGTAATTGCAAATTCGGTTGCTACTTTCTTGATAAAAGCATGGACAAAATTGAATTATTCACATATCCTTCTTTGAGTAAAATAATGGCTTAAGCGATTATACCATTGACGGACTGTTTCAATCCATATAAAGATCGCTGTAACTTGATTGAATATATGCTTTGTGGTTTTGAATTCATTACTTCAGGCAATTTGAATCCTTCAGGGATTTTCATATATACATTAGTATCTAGAGATCCATATAAATAGGCTGTG
Source organism: Tetrastigma voinierianum (assembly GCA_016808115.1). NCBI lineage: Eukaryota > Viridiplantae > Streptophyta > Magnoliopsida > Vitales > Vitaceae > Tetrastigma > Tetrastigma voinierianum. The sequence goes on from JAEQBH010001187.1 coordinate 176,247, forward strand.
ACTACATCCATCAGCCGCATATCAAGTCCTTCAGAGACTACTAAATATATTAAATAGCGAAATGTAGTTGCATCCATTACGGGAGAATATGTCTCCTCATAATCAATTCGAGGTCTTTGTGAAACCTTGGGCCCTGGCGTGCTTTATATCTCGCACTATTTTATTTTGCTCATTTAGGCTTCGAACAAGACCCATCTATATCCAATAGGTTTTTATGTCTTTAGGTGTTTGAACTACTGGTCCAAATACCTCTCGTTTAGCCAGGGACTTTAACTCTGTTTGAATTGCTTCTTTCCATTTTAACCAATCATTTAAACGTGTTCATCTATATTTTGTGGCTCTTGATCTTCGTATTATTTATGATGTCTGTAGCCCTTGGAAAGAAAAGCATCATCTATAAGGGTGTATTTCGATTCAGTTTTACCCTTATGTATATAATTGATAGAGATTTCTTCATTGTTATGTCTGGAATTTTCAGCTCATGAGATAAGCGATCAATTGATACTCTACTTGGGGGCTATTAGTTCATTATTTATATTTGTCAATCTTTTTTCATTTGTATGCTCTTGGGAGGCGTCCTCTTCGAGAGTATTAAATTTAACATTTTCTTTTTCACGAGATTGTCTTTTGAGCCAAAGAAGTGCATGCGTTTTAATTAATGGCTTAGGCTCATTAATATGCTATATTTCAATTTTTCCATTGGAATTTCAATTAAATCTTTGGGATATTTGCGAAATTTGGTATATGTGATTTGTAACTTTTGTTGAATCGATAAATGCATCGGGTAATCGATTTGCAAGATCTTGTAAATGAATTATCTTTGAACCTCTAGTTCGATTGCTTTGTGGGAGGTCAAAATGAGATAAAGATGATTCATGCCATGTAATTTTTTGCCATTCTTCTGGAAGTGGCTTTCCTCCCCCTAATGGCGGGAAAACATATTCATCAAAATGACAATCTACCGTCAGTGAAAGTAAAAACCTCCTGTGAAATTCGACATAGGTGATAATAGATGAGGATTAGAAACCAACATAAAATACGAGGCGCGTTGAGGACCTAGTTTAGGTCGTGTGTGGGGCTTGATAGGAACATAATGACACAACCAAAACGTAGATGTGAAATATTAGGTTGGTAACCTAAAACAAGTTGGAATAGTGATAAATCCTTATTTCTTGTAGGTCATAGGCGAATTAACCGCCCGCGTGAATAATAGCATGCCCAAATGCTAGATAAGGCAATTTGGTTTTGAAAGTAAAGGTGCAGCAATTAGCTGCGAGACGTTTAATAAAGTTCGACCAACCCGATGCAGTATGAACATGAAGCGGTGGGTATTGAACATCTATTCAATTGACATGCAATGAATAGAAGGCTTGAGATGAGATTCACCGGCATTATCAAGGCAGATTGTCTTGATAGGGTGATCGGGAAGTGGGCCCTTAGTCGAGATTATTTGGGCTATTAATCTAGCAAGACATTCTGGTAGAAGAAGGCATACATGAGACCATCGAGTGGACGCATCAATTAAGACCATAAAATAGCGAAAGGGTCCATTGGGTGGGTGAATAGGCCCTGAATATCCCGCTGAATACATTACAGAAAAGCGGGGGAGTGGACACAACTTTGAAAGTAAAGATGGTCTAACAATCAATTTTCCTTGAGAACAAACGGCCACAATTAAAATCATGAGATGTTGGAATTTATGCATGTTAATGGATGCCCATTAGAATTTGTAACTATACGCCGCATCATGGAGAATCCCGGATGTCCAAGCCGTTCATGCCATAATATAAATGCTTTAGAGTCATTGAACTTCTGGTTTATTATAGCATGGGATTCAATAGGCCTTATAGTTGTTGATATAACCCACATGATAAAGCCATTTGTTCCAAGATTTGTTTTGCCCAAAAATAATAGAAGTAATAGTAAATACTCATTTAAATCACGATCGTAGTTTATTCTTGATATCCATTTAGCGAATATCCTTGAAACTAAGTAGAATTTCTATTAGATTTATTAGAATAAAGGGCATTATTAATTTGGAACTTGGTACCATTAGGCAAGGCGATTGTAGCTCTTAGGAGCCTTTAATTAGGTCAACGAGGACTGAGATAGTTTGGACATTAGATGAAATTAATGTTAAGTTTTGAGAATTATTTTCTTGTATTTGGTAGGATTGTGTGGGTGTGGCACGAGTCAGCAAGACATTCATCTCCGGCGAGATGATATATAATTGATCAAGTTGGAAGAGAAATCCATATATCTTCAAAAGAAAAAACAAAATGTAGATATAAAATCAAAGTTTGCATTAGATAAATAACATAAGAAAAGTAATATAATAGTCTTATCGTCAATCCACTTGCTAAACATTGCCACCACAATCAAATGGTCTAGATTTTCACTTGGATCTCAAGAAATGAAATATCAAAATTAGTTAAGGCTACGCACCCTCATCATCAAGAATTTTGCATTACTGCAGTTTGCCATGCTTCTTTGGGAGAGACTTGATGAGGGTCATTAAAATTCATTATGTCATTGCCATCAATAAAATTTGTCTCAATTTGCTTGTTCTTTCCTTTAATGTTTGGTCGTACGACAAGTACGGGACCAATGACCTTTCATTCCACATCTATAGCATTCAGTTTCATATGCTTGCTTGTTATGTGGCCCTGGTGTCTTTCCATTTAATGTCTCACGAATGAGCGACTTACAGTTGTTAGGTTGTTTTTCTTATTTTGAATTGATTAAAATTTCCCTCGATTCCAAGAGTTATGTCGACCGCGACCACATTCTGTACGACCAGCGCCTCGGCCTCGCTATAATGATATCCAGCCCTCGTCCATGTTTATGAATAGAAATTGATGTAGCATTGGCTTGAGGCGGTAATCTAAGGCCGATAGGGCGAGATTGATGATTTTTAATAACGATTCGTTATTTGCTTTCCGACTCCTGAGAGGCATGCAGGTAACTCCGAGATATCTGGCAAGCAGCTCTCTATATTCTTGCGGGAGCATGTTAGAGGCATGAAAGGTAGTATAAGTTTTCTCGAGCATGTCCTCATCAGTGATCTTTTCTCCACATAATTGCAACTGAGAGCTAATTTTGAAAATAAGCTAGGAGTTGTGATCCTTGTGACTTAAAATCTTGTAATCTTAAATGAACAATCATAACGGGCTTTTAGGTATTACGGTCTTTTGATGGTCATATCGTTCTTTCAAATTATTCCCGGAGGATCAATGGATCTTTACTTAGTAAGATATTGACTTTTCAAACTTGCGTCAGTATGATGGCGAATGAAAATTAAGGGCCTTAGCGCGATCCTGGCGGGATCGACATTTCCTTCTTTGATAGTATTTCCCGAATTCATAGCATCCAGTGGATTTCGGCATCCGAGATCAGAGATAAATAATTTTTGCCGAAATGTCAAGAGCGTGAGTGAAACTTAGCGATGTTGGACATTTCTACGAAATAATTAATATATTAATAAAGTAAAAAAGAATATAAGAAATTACAAGTTAAAATTTATTAATAAAGTAATTGAGCTCAAGTGGTAGCATTTTGAGATCAAAATTTTAGATCAGAGTTTGATCTCCTAAAATTTGATTATTATTTTATTGAATAAACGAGATTGTATATAACTATCCCCTTCTAAAAGTTATAAAAATAATAATAATATTATTATTATGTATATATATATATTCAAATAAAATATCAGAAATATTATTATTATTATTATTATTATTATTATTATTATTTAAAGCTTCGACTTAGGTGGACTTTTCTTTGTCTTGGGCTTAGGCTTGAATATATATAAAAAATTTTTTTTTATTTTTTTATTTATCTTGAGCGAGGGCAGAGTATTTCGGGTTGCGATAGCCTTTTCTTCTCAAGTTTCGGCTTGGTGACTTAGTTTTTTTTTTTTTTTTTTTTTGTCTTCAAGCAGGCTTGAATATTAGTTTCAGGCTACGAAGGAATAATATTGGATAGCTTCATGGAAGATTGGTCTATTATGATTTATAAGGCTGTATTAATCTTAAAGATGGTTTCAAGCTATCGGCGGAGTAGTTTCATCATAGCTTGGTATGGAAGATTGATCAAAAATAAATAAATAAATAAAATAAAATAAAATTAAGAAATATACCTTGGTTTTTACGCTTTTAATACGAGCTTTTCGTGCGTGCGTGTTGTAAATCAAAAGAATTAGAGAGATAAGGAAGAGACAAGAGAATTGAGAGAAATTCGATGGCTTACATTTACGTGCGATTATCTTATTTATAGGGCACTTTATAGTGAAAAGTAGCTCTACGTAAATGAATGGCATTTATGTCAGTGTCATTATGGTCATTCAAAATCCAATATTTATACAATATTTATAACAATAATTTAGTTTTTGTTCTTTTTCTAATAATAATTTCCAAACAGTTCAAATGCCTGTGACCCCACCCCCATATGGGGCAATATCCATAATTATCAATGCTCCCATACTAGCGCAGTTTACAATGGACTGCCAAAGCATGCAGACAAAAATTCAATTATCTGGGTAATTGATATGAAAATACAAAAAATAACGTTCACCTGCTGCAACAATTCATCAATAGCACTTCATGACAAAGTATTTTATATAAATCATGCTCATGACTTGCTGCTGAATTTAGGACTTTAAAAACACTGGAGCTGGTAGGCTATCTTAATATTCATCCTTGGCAACATGTGTTCTTATTCCTTACTCCCACGTTAAATACCGGAGGTAAATCGGCCGATGGAAAACTTTCGTCCTGGTATCGAAGACAATGGTTTCATCGACTACGCACCTGATGATGAGGTAACAACATGTAAATTTACATAAGAACATTTCAACTATCTGATGTTTTTCTTTGAAGTTGTTTACCAGTAATGTGTGCATGCAATGTAATGGTACAGATGACCCATGTCTATAACCAGCAGCAGATTGAGGATTTGAAACAGGTAGTTGGGAGAGAGCTAGTGGCAGCTGCTGGTAAGCCGTCACAGCAACTGAACTTCTTTGATGCAGTTCAAAGACTTGGGGTGGCGTACCATTTTGAAAAAGAAATTGAAGCAGCATTGAGGCACATCTATGATAATCACCATCACATTGACAACAAATATAACGATCTCTACGATGTTTCTCTCCCATTTCGTCTTCTAAGACAGCACGGATTCAATATTTCATGTGGTAAGGGTCATGAATATCAGTAGGAATGTTCACCTATATGATTCTATCTTATATCTCAAAAATTTTCCATTAGAGTTGGGTGATGTTAATATTTTTATAACCTCTTTCACCTCCCACTAAAAGGACTTACAGCAGGAGGAAGGTTCATCCATATATATTCACTTCAATTGGATGTGTCCGGCCAGGTGTGGGACTTCCAGCCACTCCCCTCACGGAAGCTGGGTTTTTTCTTTTTCTTTTTCTAGTCCTTTCAAAGGATGATAAGTGTAGAGCCTCATCCACTGTGATCTAGACACTTGGTCATCATGTTAACATTTTAGAATTCCTTTCATCTCCCACTAAAAGGCTTTATAGTAGAAGAAGGTTCCTCCATATATATTCACTTCAATTGAATTGTGTCAAACAGTAATGGGACTTCTAATAGGTGACTGAGATTACGTATGTATTCACAAGTTTCATAGTTTTTTTATAAGTTAATAGTCACAATACTTTGATGTTGTAATCAATTTCTTTTAATTTCTTCCAGTGGTTTTTACTCTTGGGGTTTTTCATGTAATCTATATGCTCCTTTTTGTCTTTTTTCATTTTGCCTATTCTACGTGTTTTTCTCTTTAATATTTTCATTTGCAGATATATTTAATGGGTTCAAAGATGAAAATGGTAGTTCAAAGGAATGTATAATCACTGATGTGGAAGGTATGCTAGGGTTATATGAGGCTGCACATCTCAGGGTTCAAGGAGAGAGTATTCTAGACAAAGCACTTGCTTTCACCACCACTCACCTCAAGTCTTTGGTAGAACATTTAGAATATCCTCTTGTAGTACAAGTAACCAAAGCCCTATACCGGCCCATCAGAAAAGGTTTGGAAAGGCTAGAGACAAGGTCTAACATATCTATCAATCAAAATGAAGCTTCACATAGTAAAGCTTTATTGAAACTTGCCAAGTTAGATTTCAACCTACTACAGTCACTGTATAAGAAAGAGCTAAGCCAAATCACTAGGTCAGTTTTCAAATCTATATTTCACTTATATTCGAACTTCTACTTACCGGATAATTCATATGAATTAGTGTATTTCTCAGGTGGTGGAAGGATATAGATTTCTCCTTGAAGTTACCTTTTGTCCGGGATAGAGTGCTCGAAACCTACCTTTGGATCGTCCTGGCATGTTTCGATCCCCGATACTCATATCTTTAGAAGAATACAAACCAAAGTTGCTTGTTCTAATAAGCAGTGATAGATGAGCATTTATGAGGCATATGGCACTCTTGAAGAGCAGACTCTTCACAAAGAAAGTGGTGGGAGGTATGATGAACAAACAAATTTCACATTCTGAGATAATTTTTTCCATAATGTAAACCTGAAAGGAGAAGAGGCTAATTTTCAGGTGGGACGATAATGGTATAGATAAGCTTCCGGAATACATGAAGCCATGTTATCATGTTGTCTTAGATGCCTACAAAGAAATTGAGGAGAGGGAGAATGAAGAAAGATTTTATTGTGTTCACTATGCAAAAGAGGCAGTAAGAATTCTTCTTCGAGCTTGGAAAATATTAGGAAAAGAAAAAAATACTAAGAAAAATTATTTTCTCATGTTTATTTTCATCATAGAAAATATAAAAGAAAATCAAATATAACCCAAACTCCTCAACATTTTACATATTTTTAAGCTTTCCGAATACATGAACCCATGTTATCATGATGTCTTAGATGCCTACAAAGAAATTGAGGAGAGGGAGAATGAAGAAAGATCTTATTGTGTTCACTATGCAAAAGAGGCTGTAAGAATTCTTCTCCGAGCCTGGAAAATATTAGGGAAAGAAACTAAGAAAATTTATTTTCTCATGTTTCTTTTTATTATGGAAAATATATTAGAAAATCAAATATAATCCAAAGTCCTCAACATTTTACATATTTTTTAATTTCTTATTTCCCTCCAAATTTTCTTTTATTCTACTTTTCCTCACTTTCCAAGTTTCAAACGGCCTTCAGTTCTATCTTTGTCTCCCTATTATACCATTTGCTTTGTTGAATATATTCCGGTGAGCTACGTTCGAGCTTACTTCAATGAAACAAATGGCTCCACAGAGAATATCTTGCCAGCTGTGAAGAATACAAGGGAATTGCACTAGTAGCTATGATGTCCCCATGTCACAATCATCTTCCTTGTTGGAATGGGAATGATTAACTTATGAGAGAAGGCCTTTGATTGAAGTTTGTAAATGGAGCTGGGTGTGAGAGCACTCCACAATTATCTCGAGCTCATGGATGACATGGCTTCTGAGTACTTTGATATATTACTTCCAAAATCGCGCTCATACATATCTCAACCACAAGAAATTTGTGTTTTGTTTCTAGAAAATTTGAAGGAAAATACAGGAAAAAAAATAGAGAGAAAAATAAATATAAAGTTAAATCCAACATATTATGTTTATTTAATATTTCAAACTCATTTATTTATTTTAATTGACCATAGTAAAGATTCAATAATGTTAAAATCTATAAGATTCTAAGTAATGTTACTTATGATAGGGTTTAAAAATGGGCTCCCTTGAGAATTTTCGCTAAACCAAGGAGAGGCATGCTGTTGAAGCATTCGAGGGCCTTTGCAGCGCCAACCGGAATGGGGCCAATCATTTGAAGCATTGGGGCCTTTGGCTAGCCTAGAATGAAGATTTCAATCCTTGATCCAAAGGTGGAGTTATGGGTGGTGAAAACCGTAATTCTATGAATCAAGTCGAATCCATAGATGAAATGGAATAATCCCCGATAATATATTATCGGCAAATCCAACTAAATCTCACGATAAGGAAATGGGAGTAATTCACGATATAACGGCTCATCCTGCGCGGATCAATGGATCCCATCAGAGAAAAGAGGGTAATTCTAAATAAAGCTGCTCTTTCCATATCCATCCGTCTAGATAATATGAAATATCCGTTGATGGGATAGAATCACAATCACCATCTAACTGGGAAAACAAATACTATAAATATCAAGCCACCCCCATCGATGAAAGGTATGCAAACATCGCATCATTGTTAAGCCCTCTAAACGGTTTCTCTTTTCTCTCGGAAGGCGCTTAGGCATCGGAGGCGGCCACGAGGCGAAGCTCCGCAGAGCCCTTTCTTTCTTGTTTTTGCGGAGGGTGCCCGCGCTGGGGCACAACGGACCCGACCGCTAGCAATCCTGCTTGACCAGGCGATCTGGGCACCTGCGAGGCCATCCGCCCGGCAATCGGGTCGACCCAGCGACCCCACACGCTCCGGCCAGTCGGTTGAAAAAGCATCATCGGTTGGCGGAGTACGTAGGAGCGATAGTTCCTTGATAAATAAAGACTGATTTTCTCGATTGCGATGGTATCGACGGGAACCTGGCGAGAATGCCTTGATCCACGGATGCGAAGATCGCGAGCGGCGACGGCAAACCTCTGGCGTTAGAAGCGTCTGGCCAACGACGAGGTGGGCGCCGCCTCACCAACCAACGCGATAGAAGAGTTAGAACAACTCACCGACGGATCTAGCGCTGCGGGAGGCACGCGAAGGCTCGGGAAGGCCACAACTTTCCTCCTTATGAAGGCTGACACAATCTCGACATTCCCAGGAGTCTTTGAAGCGAAGTAGAGTCCAGGAGCCGGGGCATGGACCCTGATTAGCCCCCAGGAGGAGGCGACGACGGCCTCGGAGGGCATGTCGGGAACGAAGAACTATGCCACCCTCAGCAAGGAGCGGAAGCGTCATGGGAAGCGAGGTTTAGAGCCTCCGGCCAGGCTTCCGGTAGTGGAAAGAGTGGTAAGAGGACGCTCCCCAACATGGACACAGCAGTGCGACAAAGCTGAGTCACCTTCACGGCCAGAGGGTGCTTTGCTTCCCTCTTCGGCAAAATTCGGGATCTGTGAATGGAAGCGTCGATGGTGCCGGAGATCGGTCCCGATCATCTCGGCTTACTTACAAAAAACGAATGGAGTTGCATGGGTGTCGGGACCACGTGCGATGCAAAGCTTCCGGCTATCACGTTAAAGGCCGGTAGCAGCTGGTTTAATAGGCTTCTTGAGTCATCAATCCTCCTACATTCGAGAAATTTATCCATTGCGTTAGTCTCGCTTCATTGGGCCCAGGACGTATAGAAAGCTAAGTTATCATTTGCTGACCATCAAACCGAGCTCGCAAGAAAGCCTGTGGTCTTATGTCCAGAGATTCAATGCCGAGTCTATGAAGGTAGATATACTCGACGAGAAGTTTGTGATCACTGCATTCATTGCTGGATTAGGGATTCAGTCGAAAGACTTGATGTTTTCCATCTCCAAAAATCCCCAAGAAAGCATGGCTGAGGTGCTCGCAAAAGCAGAAAAGTACATTAATGGCGAAGAAGCTCTCATATCCAAGAAAGAGAACTCTTCCACCCATAAAGAAAAAAGCCCAAGGACAGGACAAGCGGCGGGCCGGGCTGAAAGACAAAGCGACCTAGAAAGATCTCCGAAAGGATGGAGAAGCGGTCCTCGAAAAGCGTGGGAACCTGAAGGTCGTCACGGGCCCACACCGCTGACTCTAAAACGACAACGTTATTCGCCTGGCCGATTCACCCATAATAGCCTCGGTATCCACGGGTCTGGCAGCGAAGTATGAAGCGAACAGTTCACGAGGTGGCCAGCACCAGATGAAGTCGGACTCGCCCCTGAGAGACAACACGAATATTGCGGGTTCCATAGGATTACAAGCCGCGCGGATGGCGCATACGACAAGAAGGAAATAAAGTATTTAATACGGCGCGGGTATCTCTGACGATTCATAGCCTTTGAAAATCAGGCTCAGAATCAGGCTCATAATCAAGCTCAGAATCAAGCTCCGGCTCAGCAACCACCACCACCACCTCGAAAGGCAACAACTGGCGCAGCGGCCTTTGGGAGAAATCCACGTGATATCGGGGATTTGGGAAGGAATCCGACTCGGCGGGAAGGCCCATCTGCGCGACATGGTCGGCGAAGGTATGTACAGCGGTGTCAAACTACCTCGGCTTGACACATCCGTAACGTTCTGCGAATTAGGCCCGGAGGGATGCCCGGCATCCTATGGCGACCCCCATTAATTCGGCCGGTTGTGGCGACAAAGCGGTCCATGGGTCCTAGTTGACAGCGGAGTTCGGTGACATCATCGCCGCCTCGGCCCAGCCCGATAAAATGGGCATTGGAGGAGAATGGAACCCGTCGGCACCCATACGGCGAGGATTCTCGGAGAAAGGTATTATCCTTGAACCCGATACGATTAGTACTCACCTTGGGGAGATCCCCATGCAGTAGACGACGGCGGATAGATTCCTCATTGTAGATACCCCATGCCTTATAATATGTTGTTAATGGACCCTCTCTTAATCGCAGTAAATCCGTTTCCTTCCGCTTACCACATGATGAGTTAAGTTTCCCTACGTAAGCGGAATAGGAATGGTTAGAACCATAGTGGCAGAGATGCTACTTAGCATCCATGAAGCAAAAAACGGTCGATAACATATCCCTGGATGAGCTCGAAATGCGCGACGAAATATTTACCCGTCTTGAGCCCTCGGAAGAGCTGGAGCACATGCGGTTGGATGGCGACCCTAGACACCTACACTTTACATCGGCTCTCGGCTAAGCGGAAGATCACCAAAGACCCTCTCACCTTGAATTTTGAGATAGAACAAAGATGTCTTTGCGTGGGACGAGAGCCGGACATGGGAGAATTGACCTGCAGTGAGTACCCGTAGGTTGAACGTCAGTCAGGTCTTTCATACGATCAAAACAAAGAGGAGGGCTTCGCTGTGAGGCGTAATCAACGGAGGTCGGAAGAGCTCCTCCAGCGGCGCAATCCCGAGAGAGGTGGAATATCCTGAATGGTTGGCCAACGTCGTACTCGTCAAAAAAGCAAACGACAAGTGGCGACTCTGCATCGACTTCACAGACATCAACAAAGCATACTTGAAAGACGGTTTCCCTGCAGCGAATTGACCTGCATCGTGGATGCCCTTTGCGGCCATGAACTCCTCAGTTTTATGGATGCCTTCTCTGGCTACAATCAGATCGGCGGACTGAGATGACGAGAAAAGACCTCGTTCGATTCTGAGCGGGAGTATTGTTATCGTGTGATGCCTTTGGACTTTCGAGAACAGGGGGCTACATGTTGGTGAGCAGAGATGTTCCAGAAGCAGATAGGAACGACCATGGAGGTGTACATAGATGACATGCTAGTAAAATCCCACCCTTCAGGCTCTGTAGCTCATCACAATAAGGCGTTCGAGATCGAGGAAGTACAACATGGCCAAGATCGGCTAAGTGTGCTGCCGAATTATCAGCAGGAAAGTTCTTAGGTTTCATAGTCAACCAGGAATTGAGCAAATCGGACAAAATAAAGGAGTGTGCTTTCGACATGCAGTCACCCTCGAGAGCATAAGGAGTCCAATGTCGTGAGGAGGATTCTTTGCTTTAAGTAGGTGGTATCGAGGGCTAGTGATAAATCTGTACTTCTTTGCAAGTTTTGAAGAAGACCTTTCAATGGGATACGAAGTGTAAAGAAGCGTTCTCAGCATTGAAAACATATTTAAGTTCCCCCGTTACGGTAAGCCCATCGAAGGGGAGCTCCTCACTCTATACTTAGCGATATAAGACTTCTCGACTAGCGTTGTCCTTGTCAGAGACAAAGACGAAGTCTGGCGTGATTTATTATTGCGGTCGTGCTCTGAGGAGCGGAAGAGGAATTGCAGAGGATGGAGAAATTAATCTTAACTGCTTAGTAACTTGCGGCTCAGGCTCGCCCTTACTTCCAGGCTCATACCATTGAAGTCCCAATAGAATATCCGATGAAGCAAGTGTTACATAAACCAGAGACCTCAGGAAGGTTGATGAAGTGGGCCATAGAGCTGAGCGAGTTCGACATCAGATATAAGCCAGCGCAATAAAGGCGGGTCTGAATTTAGTCATGGACTTCACCTCGGCGAACTCTGAGAACAGAGCAGAGTGACCTACCCATCTGGAAACTTTACGTAGGCGGACCATGGCACAAGGACGGATGGAAACCCAATCCTGACCTCCCGGAAGGAATAGACATTGAATATGCATTCGGTTCGGTTCCAGGCCTCCAGCAACGGACGAATGTAAGAGGCCATCATAGCAGCCTCTAACCTTGCCCATTCACTAGAAGTTGACCGGCTTGAGGTGGCGGCTCAGGCGCAGTAAGACAAATAGAGAGGGATACCTATGAAGGGCCAAAAGCGGAAGAATGATCCTATGCCTAAAAAAGGTACGAGATTTATTGAAAAAGTTCATGGGTCCGGGTGGAAACATATCCCCGGAAGCGAGAGAACTCCGTGGAGTGCCTTGGCAAAACTGTGACGACCTCACGGGAAGACCTCGGGGAGTTCGACACTGTCGAATACCTTGCAGGCCTTCTATAGATCTACGTGACGTGGAAGTTGCTAAATTGGATCAGAGGCGGTGGATGGACCCCATTTGGGATTACATAATAGACGGAGCGTCTACTGGAGCGGCCGAAAGAAGCGGCCAAAATGTCGGAAAGGTCGGCGGGTTCACTAATCATAAGGGAAGCTTGTCTGGCGGTTCTTCACACCCATCCTTAAATGCATCGTGGGAAAAGACACTGAATACGTGCTAAGGGAAGTACATGAAGGTATATGCGAAAATCATATCATAGCTCGGGCATTAGCAGGAAAGGTCTTAAGATAGGGATGCGGCCCCTGATACTCGAGAGACGCAGTAGAGCCTGGTCGAGTAAGTCGGCCGGGAGCATGCCAGATCTCACGCCTCCCATCAGAGCCCTTGACATCAATTACAAGCCCTTGGCCTTTCCAACAGTGGGGTTTGGACATACTGGGACCTTTGCCTGGGGGAAGGGCGGTCTTCTCAAGTCATCATCGTCGCGGTGGTGCTTCACCAAGTGGGCGGCCGGAACCTTTGGCCCGCAAATTACGAGCAGAAGAATCGTAATTTTGTGTGGCGAGCCATCATATGCGGGTTTGGTATCGAGGCCACAGTATCGGACAATGGAAAGCAATTTGACAACGCCCGGGATTCGGGGGATTTTTAAGCCCAGGGCTCGGAATTAAAATTGTACTCGTCGACATCCAGCGGTCAATGGTCGGGCCAGAAGTTACCATCGAAAGGGACCCTTAAGGCCACATTGAAGACCAAATTGAAAGATCTTATAGGCAAATGGGTAGAATACCTCCTCGAGGTGCTATGGGCCTACAGGACTACGCAGAAGTCAGCAACCCGAGAAACCCCATTCACCCTAGCCTTTGGCACTAAAGCAGTAGCCCTTGTCGAGGTCGGGTTAAAATCCCCAAGGATCGAGTTAGCGATAGTGGAACACAATGACGAGGCTCTCCGTTTAAATTTGGACCTCCTAGATGAAAAACGTGAGCAGGTTCTAAGGCGCACGGAGGATTACAAAGAGGAAGGCGGCTGAAGATCATTTGTGAGATTGAGCCCCCCAGGAGGCTACATGCCGGGTGACCTAATGTCTTGAAAAAGCTCACACCGTGAAGATCAGTAGCATGGAAGAATTAGGCCCCAGCTGGGAGGGCCCTACATCGTATCAGTGTCATCGGACCGGGAGCTACTAGCTCTAGACAGAGGAGGGAAAAATTCTACATCATGCTTGGAATACGGAACACCTTAAACGTTTTTATTAGTAAACCTCGGTTTGTAATCTTAAATAAAGTATTATCAATTTTCAGATGACAAGTTGAGCGTTTACTAATTATTTTGTTAGACGTCTCAGACAGCTCAGACATATAATGCTTAGAAAAATTCTAGCCCAGCGAGCTAGAAAGTTCATAATAAGAAAACGTCTCTCTTTATTCCAATCAGATTACATTCAATTACAATCAGTAGTGTCATCCCTTACATCTTGGAAATACATAGTACAAGCAGTTCTCTCAAAAAAAAAAAAAAAAAAAGCCCTCAGGAAGAAAAAAGGAAAGGAAAACGAGATAGAAAGGTGGAAAATAGGAGAAGAAGAGTAGAGAGATTAAAAAGAAGAGAAAAAGAATAAGGGGTGGAAAGAGTTTGTGCGAAAGGAAAGAAGAAAAAGGAAGAAAGGAAGGAAGAGAGAAAGAAGGAGAAGGAGAAAGAGAAGAAAGGAGAGGAAGAAGAAGAATAAAAAATAAACAGCACAAGAAATGTGCCGCCCTCCGGACACATTCCTAGCACGAAGGCCCAGGGAATAACATGAAACTCCCATAAAGGGGAGACTAGGGGAAAAACACAACTCCCATAGCGAGAGGTCCAACAAGGCGAACCAAAATCTTCGAGGCGGATCCACGGCGACGATCAAGCCCCGGCCCGGCTTCATCTTGCGCGGATCTCGAGTTATGCACCAGAAGGGAGAGCATCCCCAAGTATAAACTCCACTTATGATGACGTAGTATAAGAAGGCCAAAGCACTCGGAAATTCGCGCAATCGTTTCAAATTCTCCATAAATCGGCATTAAAGGCGCTCGCACCTTTCCAAAGAAAATCGGAAATTCGAATGGCCGCATAGCGACTCACTTTGGCCAGGCTCGACTTCTCTACCTGAAGCCACGCGGCTAGGAATCGGATCATTTCCCGGTACACATCGCCCAGTGAGGCCTCGGCGCCGAGCCCGGTAGCTCACTTTGATGAGTTAGACTACTCTGCCTGAGGGCAATGCGACATAGGAGTCGGATCGGCTGAGGCTGGATCGCCAACGTGCACCGTGCCAGAGACCAGTGGCTGGCTTTGACGGGCTCAGCTACTCTGCAGCGGGGCCACACGACTGGGATTCGGATCGGCTCGAGTGGATCGCCAACAAGACCTCGGCGCCCGGGCCCGGTAGCTCACTTTGTGGTTCGTCTACTGCGCGCGGGGTCATGCGACAGGGTCGGATCCGGCTCAAAAGTTGGATCCCAACAAGGCCTCGGCGCCCGAGCCCTGTAGTAGCTCACTTTGACGACCTCGACTACTGCGCACGAGGCCACCGCGACCTAGGGTCGGATCGTCGGGGCTGGATCAAGGCCTCGGCGCCGAGACCCGTGGCTCACTTTGACGAGCTCGACGCTACTTTGCCCACGGGGCCGCATGACCCTGGGAGTTAAGATCAGCTCGAGTTTGGATCGCCATGAGCATCGGCGCCGGAGCCCGGTGGCTCACTTAGATGGGCTCGACTACTGCACAGGGCCCGCCTTGACCTAGGAGTCGAGATCATTTCAGTTGGATCGTGACAAGGCCTCGGCGCCCGGGCCCGATAGCTCACTTTGTGAGTTCGTCTACTCTGCCGCAGATCCGCGCGACTGGAAGTCGGATCGACACCAATTTGGATCGCCCGGCCAGGCCTCGGCGCCCGAGCCCGTGGGCACTACTTTGGCCAGGCTCCAACTACTCTGCACGGGGCCCACGCTGACCTAGGAGTCGGATCCGAGTTCAAGGTTGGATCGCCAACAAGGCCTCGGCGCCCGGAGCCCAGTAGCTCACTTTGACGGGGGTTCGTCTACTGCGCCGCAGGGCCACGCGGCTGGTGAGTGTGACTCAATTTGGATCGCCAATGAGGCCTCCGGCGCCCGGAGCCAGTGGCTCACTTTGGCCAGCTCGACTACTGCACTTACGAACCAGCGACACAGAGTCAAATCAGCTCGAGAGTGGATCGCCAACAAGGCCTCGGTGCAGGGCCCGATGGTACACTTTGAAATTTGAACTACTGCGCACGGGCCAGCGTAGCTAGGAGTTCGATCATTTCGAGTTTGGATTGCCAACAAGGCCCACGGGGCCGGAGCCCGGTGGCTCACTTTGATGGGTTTGACTACTTTGCACGGGCCCGCGTAGCCTAGAAATCCAGTCATTTCGAATTTGGATCGCCCGACAAGGCCCTGGCGCCGGAGCCCGATGGCTAGCTTTGTGAGTTAGACTACTTTGCCGCAAGCCCGCGCGGCTTAGGGTCGGATCATTTCGGTACGGATCGCCAACAAGGCCCTCGGCTCGAAGCCCGGTGAGAAGCTCACTTTGTGAGCTCGACTACTGCACCTGCGAGGCCCCTGCGGCCTAGGAGTCGGATCGGCTCAAAGGCTGGATCGCCGATAAGGCCTCGGCGCCACAGGCCCGATCAGCTCACTTTGACGAGTTCGTGCACTGCGCGCAGTCCGCGGCTAAGAGTAAGATCATTTCGAATTTGGATCGCCAACAAGGCCTCGGCGCTCGAGCCAGGTGGCTCACTTTGACGAGCTCGAGCTACTTTCTGCCGCAGGCCATGCGACTGGGAGTCAGGATCATTTCGGTGGATCGCGAGAAAAGCGAGGCCTCGGTGCCACCCCGAGCCCGGTAGCACACTTTGACCGGTGGCCCTGCTCCTACGGGGCCACGCGACTGGGAGTCGGATGCGGCTGAGTGGATCGTGACAAGACCCACAGCGCCCGGAGCCTAGTTGCTCACTTTGATGAGTTCGACTACTTTGCACAAGCCAAGCGACACAGGAGTCAGTTCAGGCTGGGAGTGGATGCTTCTGGCTCAGATTACGATGTCCAGAGACCCAGTAGCTCACTTTGGCGAGTTCGTCTACTACGCACCAGTCCGCAGCGACTGAGGTCAAATCGGCTCGAGTACGGATCGCCAACAAGACTGCGCCCGAGCCAGTGGCTCACTTTGGCCGAGCTTGACTTCTCTGCATGGGCCGCGCGACTGGGAGTCGGATCGACGGCTGGATCGTGATAAGGCCTCGGCGCCCGTAGTGATAGCTCACTTTTGACAAGTTCGGTCTACTCTGCCCCGCGGTCACACGGGGCTAAGTCGAGATCATTTCGAAATTTGGATCACCAACAATGCCTTAGCGCTTGGAGCTCAGTAGCTCACTTTGACGAGCTCGACTACTATGCACGGGCGCGGCTTAGAGTCGGATCATTTCGAGCTGGATCGTAGCTCAGACCTCCCAGTGCAGGAGCCCGATGCTTACGCACTTTTGACCCGAGCTAGACTACTCTTGCCCCGCAGACCACCGCGGCCTAGGGTCGGATGCGGCAAATTTGGATCGCCATGAGGCCTGGCGCGGAGCCCTAGTAGCTCAATTTGATGGGTTCGACTACTTTGCACGAGACCCTGTGACCCACAGGAGTCAGATCCGCTAAGAAATTTGGATCAACGCTAACAAGCCCTCTGGCACGGAGCCCGTTAGCTAACTTTATTGAGCTCGACTACGCACGGGCCACGCGACACAGGAGTCAGATCAGCTCAAGCTGGATCGCCAACAAGGCCTCCACGCCCGTAGCCCAGTAGCTCACTTTGAAGAGTTCGTCTACTCTGCACAGGTCAGGCAGCCTAGGAGTCAGATCAGCTCAGGATTGATCGCCCAGCCAAGACCCCTCGGCCCAGCCAGGGCCAGTAGCTCCTTTGACTGAGCTCGACTACTCTGCCTGATCCACGCGGCCTAGGAGTCGGATCATTTCCCGGGTTGGATCGCCAACAAGGCCTCGGTGCCCGAGCCCGATGGCACACTTTGTGTTTGGACTACTACGCACGGGCAGGCGACTGGGAATCGGATCGGCTCAGAGGAATTTGGATCGCCCGGTAAAAGGCCACATCGCCCTGAGCCCAGTAGCTCACTTTGATGAGTTCGACTACTTTGCACAGACCCGCAGCGACCCTAGGAGTCGGATCATTTCGAATTTGGATCGTAACAAGGCCTCGGCGCCGAGACTCGGTGGCTCACTTTAATGGCTGGGCTATCTACTAAGCCCCGCATGACCTAGGAATCGGATCAGCTTTCGAATTTGGATCATGATAAGGCCTCAGGCCGGAGCCCGATGGAGTCACTTTGATGAGTTCGACTACTACGCCGCAGGCTACGACGCCGTCGGATCGGCTCAAATTTGGATCGCCAACAATGCCTCGGCGCCGGGGGTGATAGCTCGCTGGCGAGCTTCGGCTACTGCACACGGGCCACACGGCTAGGGGTCGAGGATCCGGCTGAGAATTTGGATCGCCCGACAAGGCCTCGGCGCCCGGACGGTGGCTCACTTTGAGTTCGTCTACTCTGCCGCGGTCATGCGGCCTAGGGTCAGATCACCTCGGGCTGGATCCCCAACAAGACCTCGACACCAGGCCTAGTAGCTCGCTGGCCGAGCTGGAGCTACTGCGCACAGACCCTGTGACCTAGGGTCGGATCATTTCGGGTGGATGGCCAACAAGACCTCGGCGCCCGGGCCCAATAGCTCACTTTGTGAGCTGACTACTTTCTGCACAGGCCACGTAACCTGGGAGTTAAGATCAGCTCGGTGGATCATGACAAGGCATGTCGGCGCCGAGCAGTAGCTAACTTAAGATGAGCTCGACTACTCTGCCGCGAACCCTTGCGACCTAGAGTCGGATCGGCTCAAGGCTGGATCGCCAACAAGGCCTCAACGCCACACGAGGCCCGTTAGCACACTTTGTGGTTGGACTACTCTACGGTCATGCGGCCACAGAGTCGGATCAGCTCAGTTGGACTCATGACAAGACCCTGGCGCGGAGCCTAGTTGCTCACTTTGATGAGTTCGACTACTTTGCACAAACCCACGCGGCCTAAGTCGGTTCCATTTCGAGGAATTTGGATCATGCTCAAGGCCACAATGTCCGAGACCCGATGGCTCACTTTGACGAGTTCGTCTACTTTGCCACGAATCCGCCTTGACTGAGAATTAATCGGCTCGAGTGGATCGCCCAGCATGAGGCTTGGCGCCCGAGCCCGGTAGCTCACTTTGATGAGGCTTGACTACTCACTGCATAGGCCACGCGACCTAGAGTCGGATCTTCAAAATTTGGATAGCCAACAAGGCTCGGCGCCCGTAGTGATAGCTCACTTTGACGGGTTCGTGCACTGCGCACCGGGTCACACGGGCTGGGGTCGGATCATTTCGAGTTGGATCACCAACAACGCCTTAGCGCTTGGGCCCAGTGGGCTCACTGACTAGCCGACTACTATGCCAGGCCACCTGACTTAAAAGTCGGTCATTTCCGGTACCGGATCGCGACAAGGCCTTAGTGCCCGGGAGCTGATGCGCCGCACGGCCAATTTGGACTACTGCGCGCGGGCCACCGCGACCCACAGAGTCGGATCAACTTAGAATTTGGATCGTAACAAGGCCCGCAGCGCGACCAGTAGCTCAATTTGATGAGTTCGACTACTCTGCACAGGCCACACGGCCCTAGAGTCGGTCGGCCCAAAATTTGGATTACTATGAGAGCCTCACACCGGAGCCCGGTAGCTCACTTTAGCCGAGGCTTCGACTACTGCACTTGCGAACCACGTGGCCTAGAGTCGAATCGACTCAGGCCCGGATCGCCAACAAGGCCTCCAGCCCGTAGCCCGGTAGCTCACTTTGATGGGTTCGTCTACTCACGCACGGTCGAGCGACCCAAGGTCGGGATCGGCTGGTGGATGCATGACAAGGCCCACGCCAGTAGCCTCTCGAGCCAAGTAGCTCACTGGCGAGCTCGACTACTGCACGAGGGCCCGCATGAAGCCTAGGAGTCGGATCAGCTTCCCGGGTTGGATCGCGAACAAGGCCTCGGTGCCGGGCTTGATGGCACACTTTGGTCTGGACTACTCTGCCGGGCCGAGGCTGACCTAGGAGTCGAGATCATTTCGAGTGGATCGCCCGACAAGGCCACATCGCCCGGGCCCGAGTGGCTCACTTTGATGGGATTCGACTACTTTGCACCGAGGCCACGCTGACCTAAGTCGGATCATTTCAATTTGGATCGCCCGACAAGGCCTCAGCGCCCGGAGCCCAGTAGCTCACTTTGATGAGCTTGACTACTCTACACAAACCACGCAGCCTGGAATCGGATCAACTCGAATTTGGATGCCCAACAAGGCCTCAGCGCCCGGAGCCCAGTAGCTCACTTTGATGAGTTCGGCTACTCTTGCACGACCCCGCGCGGCCTAAGTCGAATCGAAGCAAATTTTGGATCGCCCGACAAGACCTCGGCGCCCGGAGCCCGATGGCTCACTTTTGATAAGTTTGTCTATTACGCACATGTCACGACTGGGAGTCGGATCAGCTCGGTTGGATCGCCAACAAGACCTCGGCGCCGGAGCCCGATGACTCACTTGTGAGTTCGGCCCAATCTGCCTGAGGCCGTCACCGACTAGAGTCGGATCGGCAGGTTAGATCGCCACCAAGTTCTCATTGCCGAGACCAGGTAGCTCCACTTTGACCCATTCGTCTACTCTGCGAGGTCATGCGACCCTAAGAGTCAGATCAGCTCAGGCTAGATCGCCACCAAGGCCTCGGCGCCGGAGCCTGCGACTCACTTTGGCGGGATTCGACTACTGCGCACGGTGCGCGACTTAAGAGTCGGATCGGCAGGGTGTGGGTCGCCACGAGGGCCTCGGCGCCGGGCTGGTAGCTCACTTTGACGAGTTCGTCTATTTTGCAAAGGTCATGCATCCTAAGAGTCAGATCGGCTCAAGCTATTTAGCCTGTGAGGCCTCAGCACTAGGAGCCTAGCGGCAATCGGCGACCCTCTCGACCGCCTGACGCGGGCCGTACGGCTAACGATGCAATTCAGCCCTGGCGAGCAACCCATGAAGCCCCAGCGGCCTAGTTTCAAAGAGCTCAACATCTCAACTCAACATGAGCTGCTCAACTCAAACGATATAGCCAAGAAATCAGTACAATTCATGTAGAACAGCGTGAATGGCAAAAGTAGAGACAAAAGTAGTAAAAAGATCGTTTATTAAGGAAAATACTACATATGTCCAGGGTCCCAGGTCCAGCAAAAAAAATAAGTAAAACAAAAATCGGCGTCGACACACACTGGCGATCAAGCGTCAGAAGGAGGAGTAGAGGGTGAAGAAGGGGAGTGGACCTCAGGGGTGCCCGGTTCTCCAGAATAATCAGCAGAGAGGGATCCCTCATCCTCCTCGTCGTTGGGAAGGTCAAAGTTGAAATCCGGGTGGAATGAGGCGTGCCTGACCTTCTTTTGAAGAAGTGACCACCTAGAAACCCATTGAGTACAAGCCTCGCCCTCGGTCTTCCTATAACCTCATCATTGAGCAACGAGTTACTTGTTGATGGAGGTCCCCACGCGCGACCGCGGCTGCCTCCTCAGTCGGGCTTTAGTCCTAGCTTGCGGCCTCGGAGGCCTCGCGAGAGCCCTAGTGCGATAGTGGCCCGAGTCTTATCCGCGAGGTCATCTTTGATCTCACGCAGTTCTTCCTTAGACTCCCGCAGCTCGCCTTGGGATATGAGAAGCTCATCCCTAACCATCTAAAGTTCATATTGGAATGGGGCTGCCGGCCCGGGTCCCTAGCCCTCCCAGCAAGTCATTTTGTGCGGCCGCAGCTGCGTCGAGACCTCCGGCTTCGCCTTGGTTGCTCTCTCAAGCTGTTTCGGGCCTCATCTTCCCTACCCTCGGCCCGAGCACGTGCCGACGTGGTGTGCTTTAAATCAGATTTGAGCTTCACTACCTCCTCGGTCATGCGTTGCACCCGACCCCGCAGCTCAGCCCACTCAGATGTGAGGGAAGCCACCCTCGCTTTATAAGCCCGGGCTACTTTGGCATGACTTTCGTTTGGTTGGCCTTTTGTAAACCAGCGCTAAATAATTAGCCACTGCACACCCGAAACATAGAATCAACATCAACGCCCAAGTTCAACACTCAACTCAAAATGGAATCAGACATACGGCGAGATGCGGGGAACTTGCGGAGGCGACCCCACAGAGGGATAGACTGGCCTCATCAGCGGGCAGCGCGCTTGACCTCTTGAGATCGGAATCCTTAGGAGGCGTGGACGAGGCTGGCGCTGCGCGAAGTTCGGCATTGAGAACAAAGAGTCTCCATCTCGCGATTTTGGATTAGGATCTTTCCTCCTGAATTCTTCGCCCTTGAAAGGAGACTGCTATCTCTGATTAAGCGGATTCAGACATTAATAGGCATGGCCGTAGCGGCTCCACCCAAGGGACCTTTAGCGACGGATCGAGCATTTGCGAACTTAAAGCTGTAGGAGCCTCGGTCGGAGGAGACAAACGCCCGCTCACGGCTTTGGACGTGAGTAGGCGAAGATGAAGAGCGCCCCGATTTGAACTTTGACCAAAGTCGGCCGATCTTTCTCGGCGAGTCCGGGGTTTTCGTTTCACGCTGCGGGGCTTAGGGAGCCGGCGAGCTAAGCGAGCCCGATGGATTCTCCCTTAGTGGGTTTAGCAGCGGAGGGCCCAATGGGAGAAACTTTCATGGTGGAAGGCGAAGGCCTCAAGCGATGGGCGGGCCGACCTCGAACTCGAAGGGTCGGGGAATGTCGACTGATCATTTCCGTATAGGGCGAGGAGGAGGACACTCGGTAGCGCCCGGCGCTATGACGTGATCTTCGGAGCTGAGATCGATTCGAGTGCCTGAGAAGTATGTAAACAATGCATTATTAGAAATAGCAAATAACCCTATAAAGGTTATACCAAAAACAAAGCGAACACTTACGAAGATTCTCGGGGGTGGTCCATGCAACCGGAACACCAGGCTGTCATCCTTGTCAAGAGGGTCATATTCCCAATTGCGACCGCTGAAGAAGAAATAGCGCCCCTTCCAAAGCCTGTGGGAAGAGGGAAGATTGGAAATCACCAGAGGAGCGCCAGAGTGCCGAGAAATATAGTGGAAGCCCTCAGAGGTTTCCTTCGCTAAAAGATAAAGAAAGCGAAGGCTATCACGGGACACTTAAGTCCCTTGTCCTAAAGAAAACCAATAGGCCAACCAAAATACTGACCATTGGGCGGAAGTGAGAAGGACAAACATTGAAATGCTTCTGAAACCCCCTTTCCTTGAAGGATGCGAGAGGAAGCGAAGACCAGTATCAAAGGCCACTTCAAAGCACACCATCTTGGGCACGGAAACCACATAGGAATTAGCGATCGGGGGACCACACTTTCGAGCGTAAAAGGGTCGATAACATTTAACAAAAGGTGGCCCGCGTGAGGACCCGACCTTGCTAGGCTTACTGATTTAAAGCATATCTTTGAGCTATGATTCGGGTGTCGACCCTCCAGGATATTTGAATAGGTCTACTTTTTCCTTACCCTTATCCAAAGGAAAAGGGGGTGCCCCTAGGGCATCTCGAAGTTCAACTACGACGGCTAGCCGGGAGGTGCCGCCCGATCACTTGAACGGGCAACGGTCGGCCACCCAATACCTGCGAGAAGAAGCGACCGGACCCATGATGAAAGCAAATAATGAAAAGTTAAAAGCAAAGAAGAGGTTTCAAGGCTAGGAGCACACAAGACAGAGGAAGTCTACGAAAAGAAACAGAAAGAAACTCAAAGAAGTGGGAAGATGAGCGCGAAAACCAAAGAGTCATCATTATCGTAAGACGTATGATGGCGATCAAGCCTTAACTAACCCAGCCCCAAGTAGACACGTGGAAAATGCATCAATCACGGCGTTACGACCGCACTTACGCCGCGTCGTACCGCACGAAATTTGGGGGAACTAACTGATAGGGTTTAAAACATGGGATCGCAGGCCCACTCGCTAAACCCCAAAGGAGAGGCATGCCCGTTGAAGCATTCAGGCCTTTTGACGCCAGCCCAGAATGAAGGCCCAATCCGTTGAAACATTCAGGCCTTTGACGCCAGCTTAGAATGAAGGCCCAATCCGCACTATCCAAAGGTCGATTATGGGTGGTCATGAAAGCCCATGTTCTGCAAATCAAGCCAAATCCCATAGATAAGGGAAATAGAATAATCTCCAATAATATATTATCCAGCAAATCCAACTAAATCTCACCAATAAGGAAATAGGATAATTCACGATATAACAGCTCATCCTGCGGATCAAGTCGGATCCCATCAACGAGAAAGAAGGATAATTCTAAATAAACTGCTCTTTCCATATCAAATCCGATCTGGAGTAATAGCGAATATCGAATCCAATGGGATAGAATCCTAATCACCCTCTAGCTGGGGAAAACAAATACTATAATGCCAAGTCACCCCATCGATTGAAGATACGCCAAACATACGCAACACATTGGCCACTCTAAGCCGGTTTCTCTTTTTCTCTCGGGGAAAGGCGGCAGGCATCGGAGCGACCACGAGGCGAAGCCCTGTAGGCCCCTTTCTTTCTTGTTTTGCGGAGGAGTGCCGCGCCCGGAGCTGCGGACCGGCATTGCGAGCAATCCTACTTGACCTCGATGATCCCGGGAGCTTTGCAAACCATCACCGCCCGATCCGAGTCGACCCGGCGGCCCCTACATGCTCCAGCCCAGTCCGGTTGAAAAAAGCATCATCAACTTATATTTGATTTTCTTTGAGATTTCCCTTAAGCTCCGTTTGGATCACGGAAATTATTAGGGAAAGAAAAAAACATTAAGAAAAACCATTTTCTTATGATTGGTTTAATTGTGGAGAATATAAAAGAAAATCAAATATATTTAAAATTCCTCAAAATTTTAAATATTTTTAAATTTCTTAGTCCTTATATAATAAAGAAAAATAAATCAAATGTGTTCGAAGAAACATATAAAATCATTTTATTGAACTTCAAACTTTTTTTTTTCTCCAAATTTTATTTCCTCCCTGTTTTCCTTTCTATTTTCTTTCCTTAGCATTTTTTGAGTTCTAGACGAAGCCTTAACATGTTTTTTTTTTCTTTTTGTAAACATGATGTCTTGCTATTTATTTTTCATGTAGTTTGAGCAAGAGAAAGGGCATATTGCATCAAGTGTTATATGTTACATGAAGCAATACAGTGTCTCAGAGAAACTTGCATACCAAGAGCTTAACAAGCAAGTTGAGAAAGCATGGAAGGATATAAACCAGGAAACGATCAGACCTACTGCTATTCCTTTGCATCTCCTTACCGGGTTCTCAATTTTGGATGAACTGGTGATTTCATGTACAAAGATGAGCATAGATTCACCAATGTTGGAGAAGCGATAAAAGATAATATTGCTTCGTTGTTCATTAACCCTTGTGCCAATATGAGGGTAGCTCTAAGATTTTTTTTTTCTTTTTTTGATGAAAAAAGACTACTAAACAAGGATCTTACAAACACTATTAGAGAGAGAAGCACAATAATCTTCAAAGTAATATATGTAACATTTTTAGGAAAATTTGACCACCAACATTTGAATTTGAAATATTAAGACTTTTTTAGTTAGACAATCAACAGTTCTATAGACATATCGACAAATATAAACATTTAGAACCTGAGATAACTTCCAAATATCATCTATTAATAACAAAATAGAACTATGGATATTAATCTTCTTATTATAGCAATCTACAACTATTTTTGAGTCACCTTTAATCTCTAAGTCCAAAAAAACCCTTATTATTGTGATCAATGCAAATAGACCTTATAGCTTCTATGTAATTTGCCTTTCTGGTTTAGGGCTCTCCTCTATATTTGGTTTATTTTGGAGAGCTTGATATCTTGTCAGGTGGAACATTTTAACTTTTCGAATCACTTTAGGTGTAGATCTTTGTCATGCCAGAGTGGTACGTCAATTAACTATCCTGTCATGACAACAAGAAAGGCCAAATTTTGTCATGCCAAGAATTTCTCAATACTAATAGATTTATAATTTTTACGAAATTTGTTTCAAGACAATGTTATCTAGATATCATATGTATCATAAATCATTCAATAGACTATGATGATAATCAAAATAATGTAATTTAAAAAAAAAAAAGGAAAAAAGAATCTCATAATTCAAAGAATAAACCATTTGATAAAAAAAAGTAAGGCTCCCTTGGGACCTAAAAAGTACTAAGGAAAGAAAATATAAAAGAAAAATTGAATAAAAAATAGGATTAAACTTAATAAATTAATTATATGTGTTTATTCAAATTTATTTTATTTTAAAAATATATAAAATTTTGGGAAATTTTTATTATATTATATTTTATTTTATATTTTTCATGGTGCAACCAAAATATACGAAAATAATTTTCCTTAGTATATTTTTTTCTTTCCCTAGTACTTTCTTGGTTCCAAATGGAGCCTAATTAAAATTTAATTTTCAAAAGATGAAACTATTAACCCCCTAAGACTTTGATCTCAACTCTTGATAATTTGTAACATCTTTTAGTGTTTAGGGTATTAGTTATGAGCAATAATGCAGCAAAGAGTAAACGATTAGACAAATTTGAATGAGAAAAGTAGACATAAGAAGTCAAGATAATTATGTCAAGCAAAAGACTGGTATAAGTTCTTGATTTTCTAAAATGTCAAAAGAATATTCCCTTAATCAAAGATTAGCTCGTGAAGTAATTATAGAATATTCAAAGAGAATGTTTAATGGGTTCGTACATCTTTATTTATATATTTATTAAATTTTGATTAGTGATGAGTTAATATTTGATATGGAATTAAATTTCGTTAGAGCTTAAAGTTTTTTTTTGGTAGGCTATGAGGTGTCCTGAGGGAGGTCCGTGCACACACGGAAGACACCTTTAAGCCATACCACACCTAAACTAATTTTCATTCGAGCCGAGATGGACCATAAGGGTAATAAAGCTCTATCACATAACACAGTTACTTTCCAAGGGATCGAACTCGAGCTCTCTGATTAAAGTAGAAAAGACCCCAACTATCTCACCTATATGTTCGAGGTGACAGTTCACATGACTAGTCACGTGAGCTGTTCCTACAAGAGTTGAAACTAGGACTTCATTCGTGTTGTAATATGTCTTAAATTCCTAATTAGTATTAATTCATATTTGTAAAAAATATTTTATAGGATAATTCTTAAGTCTTTATATTATTGTAGTATTAAGTTTCCTTATAAAATAAAGAAAGTTGTTAGGAATATCACTATAAATATTTTGGGATCATGAGAGGAAAAAGTTATGATAGAGAGATAAAGCCATGTGCTCCCACAAGTGATCCGAGAAAGAACGAGATATCCATAAAGCAATAGATTTAGGTATAATATAAGGAATAGGTCAAGAAACATGTGATGTTTCGAGAACTCAATTGTATGTTGTTCTACCTCTGTAATATTCTCTATCGTATGGTAGAAAGATCCTCTTTCATCCGTAGATGTAGGCAAGATTGGTCGAACCACGTTAAAACCCTGTGCATCTTTATGTGAGTTATTATTTATCTTTTTGTTCTTAAATTCATATCATCTACATTAAAGTTTCCGTTGGCATAACAATTGGTATCAAAGCCAGGTTCAGACTTGACAATGAAGGTGAAATCCTTGGATGTCGAACATAGGTGGTGAGCTGTAATTAGTTGGCAACAAATCCACGATTATTCTCTATCGAATAGAAGGTGTGCTTTGGATCTTCATGTACATGTTTCTACTCCATGATGAAGAGGAGTTGTCCTAGATAAGAGCAAGCTCTCGAGGTAGGTGGTGCTTCATATAAGACTGGTTGAATGCAATAAAAGCCAAGGAAAATCTTAAGGTGCAAAGAGTGGATGAATGGATGATCATTTGAGAAGAGGTTCGGTGGTATTTGTTCGAGAGGATTGTTAGAGCTTCAGATTGAAGATCTCTAGAAGAACAAAATATTTCAAAGCACATAAGATGAAGACAAAAAGGAATTTCAGTTCAAGGTGGAATCAATAACGGAATTTGGAATTTGAGACATATTCCAACAATTTCACATAGGACTCCTCTGCACTTATGTCTCGGAACGTAGCAGCAGTATGAAATAAACTTTATCAACAGTCTATGATAATGTCGTGCTAGCTAGAAGATAATAATTCTGGAGATAAATCGAGAGCTTCCGATCTGATAATGATGATATCTATACAACTCAGATCAAGGAACGATCTTCTACAACAACAACAATAGGAAGAAGCAGGATAACAGGTGCAGACTTCATCAACAATTCCAAAATAAATTGCAAACGTTACAAACTAAAACTTAATAACTCAGAAATAAACTTTATTTTTTTTCAAAATAAAATTTAATTTGGCAAGTATAAAAATAATTTCATAAATTTATTCCCTATCAAAAAAATACGTTACAAACTTCTTCTTAATGAAAATACATTAAATTCAGTTTTAAAACGACCAAAATAATAATAATAATAGTAAAAACTATTCCAAACACGTCATATGCCAAGCCAACAAATATATAAGAAGCTTGTTTGTAAATTAAAGAATAGAAAACTAGTTTCGATAATTTTTCAAACAGACATGTCATATGCCTCTCGCCCATGCTTATTAATTTCATCACATGAAATAATAAGTACAATCGAATGGATTTTCAAATCTGACGGCCTGGCAGTTAGGTATGACACAATTTCCAAGCCTTCAATTTAATAACTTATCTGGAGACATACAACAAATCACCAAAATATGATTCACCTACTAGAGTCAATCATGCATTATTAGACAACAATATTATTTTTTGTCAACTTGGTAGTGAATATTGAGTTTTAGACATAAATAATGTGTTTTAAAAAATATATATTAAGTTAATTTGGATGTCAAACTATTAACCAAATTAATGCGTAATGCCCGGTCTACATGACAAAGAAGAATTGATTTGCTAAAGTTGAAATACCAAGTAACAAGAACGACAATTGAGCGTTAAAAAAAAAAAGAATATGCCACCGCTACGCGACCTACTTAATCTCACTTTATTAGGCTTTGTCTCTCCTTCCCTCCGGCTCCTCTCCTGCTCCTCCTCCCTCCGCTCCTCGTCCTCGTCCTCCCCGTCCTCCGCCCTCTCCGTTGTTCGAATCTCCTCCCCTTTGCTCCTCTCCAGTGTTGAAGACTTGAGTGGTATGCTTTCCTCTTTTCCTCCTTCTCTTTTCATTTACTAATTTGTTGCATGTATATTTTTTTTTCCTCAACATTTTTGTGCCCTAAATGGGAAGCATTTGCATTCGATTTAAACCATTTTCTTATATTTCCTACTCAAGTTGATAAATTTTTGTCGCCTTTGATTTCTTTCCATTTTCGTTTGCATTGGTGGGGTGATGTTAGCCTTGTATTGTAGTTCTACTGGGTTGATTCAATTTTGTTGTTTGGGTTGGTTTTGGATGAGTTCGGCAATTGGATTGTCCTTGTTTGGTTGCCAATAAATGGTTCAAAGAGGGTGCTGGGAGTTTTTTAGTATGCTTGGCTGTTGGGAAATCGATCTTGAACGGGTTTTGGCGATATTTTATGTTTATTTTAATTTTTAAATTTCTTTCCTTTGATATACTGTATTGGTAATATGAACGACTCTCATGATTGACTCCACTCTCATCACCAAGCCAGGGCTTCTCGGCGGATTAGGAAGTATGGGCTATGGTCAGTTGGGTTGCTACTAAATGGATTTAGGTGCTGGTTTTGTAGTGGTGGGTGTTTCTGGAGGCGCTGAGTGTGTTCGAACTCATAAATGGTCAAGGAGAACATGTTTTTTTGCTGTAGTAGGAGTAGGTCTTTTATTTATTTATTTATCCTTTCCATGTTAGTGAGATGATATTTGTGTTGATGATTTTAATTGTCTTAGAGGAGTCTAAATGATGGATTGTGCTCTTTCTAGTCCCTGAGAAATGATTGGGTTTGTTCTTTTTGTTTGTTACAGGCTTTTACATTCGCTTTTCGGATATAATCAAGTATTTTCATATGTTTCTTGTTTATGCCTTTTGGACTTGGGCAAAAGCTGTATATGATTTTCAAGCTTTTGATGTAATTGATTTTAGGGGATGGTATGATTTTTCTTTTCCCCCTTATTTTGGCTTGGTTTTTCAGAGCCTAAGTATACTTCCTGTATGCTTTGGGTTCATCCTTTTTGTTTTAATATATTTTTTAGCTTGCTTTACCTATAAAAAAAAATCCTAACTGAACTATAATGGATAAGTGAATAAGGATGTTTAATGAACATTAATGAGGGAAGATCATTTTTTGATAATATACTACTTAGTTTATTTATCAGAAAAAATAAAAAGGGGGAAGATCATAATGAAGAAGCTTGATATGAAAATAGTGGTTAGTTTTCTGGTGCATTGAAGGGGTGGTTGTGTTTAGTCTCTAAAAAGTGTTAGAAGAAGGATGGGATGTTTT
Organism: Tetrastigma voinierianum; assembly: GCA_016808115.1. Taxonomy (NCBI): domain Eukaryota; kingdom Viridiplantae; phylum Streptophyta; class Magnoliopsida; order Vitales; family Vitaceae; genus Tetrastigma; species Tetrastigma voinierianum. The sequence goes on from JAEQBH010001187.1 coordinate 206,421, forward strand.
TTCTCATAGATAGAATGAGGAATGGTCCTTTCGTTTTTTATGTTGTGTATTTCTTAGATGCTTCATTTTGGTTTGATGGTCTGTATTAGGAATAGGAGGCTACTCTGTGTTGATTTCATTAACGTATTGGTCACTTCTTAAGGACCATGTGGTCCTATCTTTTTTGTTTATATTTTGTTTGTTAGCTGCTGTGTGTTCCTCATGTCTACACGACTGTGGCACAGTTAGATTTATCTTACTACATCCAATATTTGCCTAAAACCCTAAAACCCTAAAAACCCTAAACCCTAAAAATATTAAAACCCTAAAATCCTAAAATCCTAAAACCTTAAAACCCCAAACCCCAAACCCTTTACCCTAAACCCCAAACCCTAAAACCCAAAACTATAAAACCCTAAACCTTAAGACCCTAAACCATAAACCCCTAACCCCTAACCCTAAAACCCTAAACCCTAAAAACATTAAAACCCTAAAATCCTAAAACCCTAAAACTTAAACCCTAAACCCCAAACCTTAAAACCCAAAACCATAAAACCCAAAACCTTAAGACCCTAAACCCTAAACCCTAAACCCCTAATCCCTAACCCTAAAACCCTAAAACCCTAAAACCCTAAAACCTAAAACCCTAAACCCTAAACCCTAAAACCCAAAACCATAAAACCCTAAACCCTAAGACCATAAACCCTAAACCATAAAGCTCTAAAACCTTAAAAGCCTAAAACCCTAAACACTAAGAACCTAAGACCCTAAACCCCTAGAACCCCATAACCTTAGAACCCTAAAACCCTAAAACCCTAAAATCTTAAAACCCTAAAACCCTAAAATCCTAAAATCCTAAAACCCCAAAACCCTAAACCCTTTACCCTAAACCCCAAACCCCAAAACCCCAAACCATAAAACCCTAAACCCTAAGACCTTAAACCCTAAACCATAAACCCCTAACCCCTAATCCTAAAACCCTAAAACCCTAAAACCCTAAAACCCTAAAACCTTTTCCCTAAACCCCAAACCCTAAAACTCAAAACCATAAAACCCTAAACCCTAAGACCTAAACCCTAAACCATAAACCCCTAACCCCTAACCCCTAACCCCTAACCCCTAACCCTAAAACCCTAAAACCCTGAAATCCTAAACCCTTTACCCTAAACCCCAAACCCTAAAACCCTAAAATCCTAAAACCCCAAACCCTTTACCCTAAGCCCCAAACCCTAAAACCTTAAAATCCTAAAACACTAAAACCCTAAAACCCTAAACCCTTTACCCTAAACCCCAAACCCTAAAACCCAAAACCATAAAACCCTAAATCCTAAGACCCTAAACCCAAAACCATAAACCCCTAACCCCTAACCCCTAACCCTAAAACCCTAAAACCCTAAAACCCTAAAGCCATAAAAACCTAAAACCCTAAAACCCTAAACTTCAAGACCCTAAGACCCTAAACCCTAGAACCCTAGAACCCTAAAACCCTTCACCCTAAACCCTAAAACCCTAAAACCCTTTACCCTAAAACCCTAAAAACCCCAAACCTCAAAACCCTAAAACCCTAAAACCCTAAACCCTAAACCCTAAACCCTAAATTTGAAATTGAGGACAATTTGAAATGTCATATTTTTATTTTTTAGAACCTGATTGTTTGCTTTATGATAAAGTTGACGATAGGGGGCAAGATAATGACTCTTACATATTTAATTCATTTGGGACCATTTTGTACAAGTTAATTATGTCTGTTTCAACTATTCCCATGATATGTTATTACAATGGACATATATTGAGGATTGAAACAAATGTGAAATATGAGGGGAGAAAAGTTGTTATTGTGCCTTTGGATGTACCGGTTGAATGCACGTTTGAACAATTGACTGATATGATATACTCAAGGAAAACCATTGACAAACAAAGGTTCAAATTAGTCTCAATTGCAGTGTCCTCTGAAAGTGGAAATAGGTTCCAACCTTACCAATATGGGATGATAATAGTGGTGTTTAATGTTGAACACATGGTTAACACAACTAGCATTGAGGAAATTGAACTGTATATTGAAGTTGTTTGAGTTAAGGCACAAGTGAACCAATCTGTGGGTGGCCATGTAGATTTATTGGTTCGAGACAATTACAATGTTGCAGATGCTAACTATGGTTATGGGCCTAGTAGCGGTCCAGTACCAGATATTGGAGTTTTTGGAGATGATGAAAATTGCACTTATGAAGAAGGTAATGATGAATATGATGAAGATGTTGATGATGAATGTAATGGAGATGCGGATGTTGAAGCTGATGGACATGCATCATCCTTCTGAACTTTTAACTAAGTTTTGGAGAATGAGCAAGGGATATATGTCTCTGCGCAAGCACCATCTTGTGATGTATCAAATGACCCACTGAGACATTAGATGAGTCATCCCCTGTTCATTATCACTTACCACCAACACCTCAATTTGAACATGTTGAAAACCTGGATATATAATGCTGTTGCAAGTGGTTGGACTCCATGGGTGCAACATACTACCGGTTATTCGAGTGGAGAATTTGTAGTTGGCCAATTTTTTAATTCGAAATCTGATTTGCAAGAGGCTGTAAAGATCTACTCAATTAAAACACACCAAGAGTTTGTCGTTGTGCATCCTCAAAAAAATTGCTCGTTTTAAGATGTAAGAAGGTGGAAGAATGTCACTGTCCATGGAAGCTTTGTGCAATGGTTGTGAAAGATACTTGCTTATTTGTTATCAACAAATATACAGGGCCGCATACTTGTGTCAATCCTTGCTTGAACCGGGACCATCATCAATTGGACTCAAACTTGTTGTCAAGCCATAAAGGCAATAATTAAGGCACAATTCACACTGACTACTACCGCTATTCAAGCAAGTGTGATGGAGAAACTGGATATGAATATCATATAAAAGGTTTTAGATGGAAAGCATAAACAATTAGATGCTTATTTAAGTGATCTCTCTCGCCATATACAAGTCACGCTTGTTCTTGCCATAGGGAAAGAAAATCCTGGATGTGTTGTAATTTGGAAAACATGTGACATTAATATGCCAAACACTGAGATATTCCAACGCGTGTTCTGGTCATTCAAGCCATCTATTGAAGGGTTCGAACATTATCGTCCCATAATGAGTTTTGATGGTACACATTTATATGGGAAGTATAAAGGCAAGTTATTGATTGTTATGGGGTGTGACGGAAATAATCAGTTGTTTCCATTGGCATTCTACATGTAAGGCGAGAATACCTGGAGGTCGGGATGGCCTGGATGTATCGTAATGAAAGTAACTCAATGGATGGGAATTTGTGTTCTATCTGACAGACATCCAGATATCATGGCAGCAATGAACGATCCCTATCTTGGTTAGGCTGCACCATCTGCCTATCACAGGATTTGCATGCCTCATCTTGCAAGCAATTTTATGAACCGGTTCAAAGACAAACTCTTAAAGAATTTGGTATGTAGAGAAGCTTTAGCGAGTACAGACGTAAATTCAATAAGCATATGACTACAATTGGGAGAATTAATTCTGAAGCACAACAACGGTTAGAGGCAATCCCTTTTCAGTTATGGGCTCTTTCACATGATAGAGGTCGAAGATATGGGGATAATGGCAACCAACATTTCGGGAGGTATTTAACAGTGTCCTTAAAAGAGCTCGTAGCTTACCAGTAATTGCATTAGTACAATTGACCTTCTTTCGCCTCAACAGTTACTTTGTTGCAAGAAGGGAACTAGGTGCTTATAGATTGACATCTGAGGAGCAGTTCACTCCATATGTTGATGCTCAAATTCAAGGTCGTATTGTTAAGGCTGGTTCGATGGAAATTATTCTTTACGATCACGTACATGGCCGATTTCATGTCAAGTCATGGAGTGGTCAAACACATTGCCTCAACTTACATGAAAAAAAATGCACATGTGGGAAGACACTGATATATGGATTTCCATGTAGCCATATTATAGCAGCATGTCGACATCGATGTGTTGATTTTCGATTTTTTGTGGAAGGCTACTACACTACGCAGTTGTACTATGATACATGGGCAAGCTTGTTTCATTCAATATTCAATGAAGATGAGTGGCCTCTTACGATGGTCCTAATGCCATATCTCACCCGGAAGTTAATGAAACACATGGGCATTGGATGTCCTAAATCAACTCGATTGCATAATGAAATGGACGTTAGGGAGGGGAAAACAACTATCACATGTGGGTTGTGCAAACAATTGGGTCACAATCGGCGGTCTTGTAAGAATAGAAATCAAGTTCAGTAAATGCATGTATGTGTCTATTCTAATTTATTCTCGCTGCAATTAGTTATTGCTTTAATCATGGTGATACAGTCTCTCCAATGTGGTTTATTAATATTTATAGTGTCTTTCAAACATCCAGGTTATAGATATGGCAGTCTCAGAGGGCTTGCTGATGCGTGCATCCATTGATCCATATGTCTCGTACTTCAAGATGCACATAGGTCCCACTTAGTAGATATAGAGCAAGTATGTATTTTATTACTTATCAATTAATATTTCCAGTTGTACCATGTAATTTATTTATATTCAATTATAAACTTGGTTTCTTCGTTACTTGTAGTTCCAGGAAGTACTCCACCTCTTTTTTACAAGACAAAGCCTTCATCAAGATAGTGGAGGATGGATCCACGTATGCATCCATATGTAATCCACACAGGATTCTATGCTATATACTGCTTGGGCCACACAGCGATCGACACACTTATCACTGTCTGGCCGAGAGATGGTGGCCCGAGACACATATCTTTATGTGCTAGCTCTGAGAGATGATGACTACGCGGTAGATGTTGTTATCATCCTCGCCTCGTATTTGTTCGCTTAATTCATGCAGCTACTGTGGACATGTGTGCTCGAAGTGGTGGAGTTTGTGCAGAAGTCGCCGGTGTCGCTCCCACCACGATGCCTCGTGAGGATCTCGGTTATCCCATCCGTAGGTTATGTGACCGCATCCACCCCAAGACTTAATGCGTATGAGGTCGCGATGAGCGTGAGTGGTTTCATCTTAGTGTTGATGGGATCCTTATTGTTTATGGATAAGAAGGAGCGCACGCTCATCCTGCAGGCTTTCTCCCACTACTACGAGATTTGACATACCGGGACTTATACTGGGTGGTAAAGATTAGCACATACATATCGCGAGTTATGCCGAGCCAACTTGGATCGTAAAACGCTGTAGTTGAACTGGGCTAGAGGTTTATGAGATCGATACAAGTATGTAAAAATTTTGTTACATACACACCATAAACACAACACAGAGCCATAAAGTTAAAGCACTTCGTTTCATTTTGGGTATTTAGCTATGGTCTTGGGGGAGAGACTTCACGCGGTCAGTCCCGATTTAAAGTAACCACCGCAAGATATCGGGCACCACAAGTCCTCATGCCTTACATGGGATGATCGATGTCGGATGTCGCGTTTATGATGGAGACCTAGCCGAGGCCCTCGAACATATTTTGACTGGCCGAGCTCGGCCGCTGAGCTAGAGCTAGCTCTGCCATTAGGGTGTATGTGGAGAGTACCTTGACACGTGTGCATAAATCCATCCTGGTGTAAATTCCTCCTTATATCAAGACTGATATCACAGATGCACAAACTTCGATCAAGTAATCATATATGTAAAGTATATGGTTCTATAGTATTCTTCGACTATATTGATATAGCAAAAGTTTTTTGATGTCAAGTGTAACGTAAACAGTCTATGGTAGCCATATGTCGGAGAGTTGGTTGACTAGCTTCCTAATATGTGCTTAGCTAATCAGGAGATCTGGCGCACGATGTCACCGCTTATATGTTTCAAAACTATTGAGTGGTATCGTCCAGAGCGAGTCTTGCTCCAGTTTGGGTTGCACCAGGAGATACCTCCATCTTACTCTTATGAGCAACAGCTACATAGAATGGATGCATGTGGACGACACTAGAGAGATTAGGAAGTAAACTTTATCTCCATGTGTTCCATACATTGCCTCGTACGGGATACACGAGGTGGGATCATCACTTTCACCCCCTATGGTGGGTAAGGATGGACTTCAATGCGATCCATATATACGGTCAGAGCCACAGAGAGTTAAACGACGCGTTTTTTAAAGACACCACCACGTATAGATGATAAGAGGTTCCATACTACAAACGGCACTACCAAGTTTTGGTAAAAAGAAGAGTCCCAGAAGCTCTAAAGTGTTTTCCAAATTTGAATCAATAGATATGTATTTGTTAATTCTTTTTGTTTGTTGTTCACTTTGATATCTACCATGGATGACATAGCTAATCACTGCGCTTATAACAATCGGCTTGAAAAATATACATCATGTTGCTTGATCAATGTTACACTAGATCGGAGAAGAGCATCGCATCGCCGGATATGATCAAGAGGCATCTACATCACATGGACCATTCATTAGACCTCCGGTGTCATCCACTCCAAAGACGTATGCACCTAATTGAGGTGTGGAGAGGGAGAGGGAGAAATCTCGAGATCATGGTCTAGATGGTGGGCGCGAGGTCATGGTAGATGGTGAGAGCGGCCGCAGGCCAATTTTTGAGCCGACTTGCCTACTCGATAAATTCCCCCACCCTAGATTTTTATACCCCCACACACTGACACATCACCTTCCATACCCCCAGACACTTACACATCTTTACCATATCCAGTGTTGCCAGAGCCAACGTCCATAGCAATAGATATCACCTTCTCTTCCCACCCTTTATCATCCCATACATTGCCTCCCATATGTGACACCATCCTTTACCTTGTATCAGAGTTGAGTCAACTTCCAACTAGGCGACCTCGTGCTCCACGTATATGTTGAGTACTTCATCCATCAGCTCCCTCGGCTCCCTCGACTCCATCAGCTCCCTCGGCTCCACAAGTCTATCGCCTGCTTGAGATCAGACGGACCCTATTACCTAACATGTTGTGGGTATTCAGCGCCAATTCTATGAGAAATATAAAGATTTTCATCTGGTGGGACTCATCGACATATGTCGATATTTTTATATATTGATATTTACAAGGTAATGTTTTAATATATTTATATGATTTGTCAGTGTACGGAGGTCTTAATCGTTAGTGTTCCTCGGCTAGTGTGGTTGTCTGTTATGATTATTTGATAATCAGAAAGCTAGTATCTTTGCCAAGATCTTAGTTTATGGTGCTTGTGTTTTTTGTTTCTTTTGTATAGGTCTTGGGGCACCTATTGTATACATCCCCTAAACTCTGTTTGGGGTTGCTTTCCCAGCCTTGTTTAGGGCTGCTTTCCCAGCCCTGTTTCATTGAGCTCCATATGCTTATTAGGTATGTACAAAAACAAATCAAATGATAGAGCTCCATGACACCATTTCTAGACACATATTTGTCTTCTTTTGTTTTAGCAAATGCATAATGACTAGTCCCTTTTCAAAATAAAAATGAAACTTTTTTTTAAGGGTCCAAAGTGTTACTAAAAATGTTAATGAAAAAGCAATACAAGGATAAGTTGAACAAACAAATACACTGCGAATTATATAGTCGAAAAAGGTATTAATATTATAAATTCAAAAAATTTAGTTATCAAATTTAAAGATTTTAGAAATATTATTGTGGATATTTATCAATCACCTTACAAAATTGAGTAAATAAATATTAAATAATCCATCATGTGGCTTTTCTATGACCTCATCATCTTCAGGTCATTATTTACTTGTTCAATAAGCTTATATTACATCAAATACTTCTAGTAGTTTAGTTGATAAAATTATCCCCAACTTATTATATTTAGTACTCAAAATATGTAATACAATTTATATAGTTTAATAAACCAAAGTATTAAATAAAAAATAATGCAATTGCCGCTGTTCTTGTTAATGGCATTTCAAATTACAATTGTTGTTGTTCTTGTTAACAGCATTTCAAAGTGCAATTCCCGCTGTTCTTGTTAACAGTATTTCAACTTTCGGCAAATCCAATTGCCGTTGTCGTGGATAGCGGCATTACGCATTACTTTGGTTAATAGTTTGACATCCAAACTAACTTAATAATTTTTTTTTCAGACGCATTATTTCCGTCTAAAACTCGTGAATATCTTAGCCCCATTCTATAAATGCTGAAGCTTGTAGCCTATCTTACTCATATTTATATTTACTTACCAGTTGGACAATAATATCAATCCTCCAACATGTCTCCTCAGCCCTCAGATTGTGACCGGCGGATGGTTAACTTTTGCCCCGGCGTTCAGAGCAATCATTTCATCAACTACACTCTTGATGATGAGGAAATTGTTTTGTTGTTGAAACAGAATATGTAACAAATTCCTATTTAATATTAATTCTTTTTTGTAATTAATATTTTATGGGATAATTTTTATTTATTATATTATTGTAATATTAGGTTTATTTGTAGAATAAGAAAAGCTTTTAGAATTATTCCTATAAATATTATGGGTTACGAGAGGAAAAAGTTATGAGAGAGATTCGGTGTATGCACTGATGTAAGGGTTTTAGGGATTGAGAGTTTTGTGAGGGATTTTCTTGGTATTATGGGCATCCTAGGATTTTGTGATTTTTTGATTTTTCTAGTCGTCGCAATACTTTGATATTCCAATCTTGTACTCTATGTCTTTAAGAATAGTGGAAATATTCTCGTTCATTCGTGGATGTAGGCATAATTGGCCGAACCACATTAAAACATTTTTATGATGATTTATTTATCTTTGTGTTCTTGAATTCATATTATTGTTCATCAAAGCTTCTGCGGTTATAACAAAACATGTAGCAATTAATAGAGAATAATAGAAGAAAACACAAAGAATGCACATACATTTACGTGGTTACGCACAAACAGATTTATGTGGTTCGACAGAGTGTTTATATCCATAGGAACATGGTTGAAATCTCTCCGTCATATCCAATTAAAATTATATAAGATAGTATTTATAATTATCCTAGGTATAAAAAAAATTTGAAAATGCCCCTAGTTCTGCTCCACTCTGGCATTTACCCTTTTTCTCTGTAGGTATGCTTTCCTTAATATATATATATGACCCATGTAATACAACATATGTGTATACATAAAGTACAACTTTAGTAACAAGATCTCAACTATCTGAAAATTTTCCAGAATTTTCTAAAGACAGATAACCCTTTACATAAAGTGCGGTTGTGGCACAAGATTTGAAAGAGGAAGTGAAAAGGGAGCTAAAGACAGCCGCTGGTAAGCCTTCACAACAGCTGAGCTTCATTGATGCAGTTCAAAGACTTGCACTTTGAAGAAGAGATTGACAAGAATTAGGAGATATCTATGATAACTACCATGTCAGTGATGATCTCTACTATGTTTCTCTTCGATTTTGACTTCTGAGACAGCAAGGATACAATGTTTCATGTGGTAAGGCTCATTAATATCAATGGAAATCTTCACATATATGATTTAATCTTATCTCAACTTTTTTATTTTGCGCATGTGGTATTCAAGAGGTTTCAAGATGAAATGGCGCTTCAAGAAACCGATCAATGATGTGGAAGGCATGCTAGGGTTGTACGAAGCTGCCCATCTCAGGGTTCAGGGAGAAGATATACTAGATGAAGCACTTGCTTTCACCACTACTCACCTCAAGGTTTTGGTACAACATTTAAACTATCCTTTTGCAGAGAAAGTAAGTCGAGCTCTCTACCACCCCATTAGGAGATGCATGGAGAGGCTGGAGGCAAGGTTTAACATATCCATCTACCAAGATGAAGCTTCACATAGTAAAGCTTGACCGGAGCTTGCAAAGTTAGATTTCAACCTACTTCAGTCACTTTATAAGAAAGAGTTAAGCCACATCACTAGGTTAGTTCTCAAATCTTAAACTCATTTAACTTCAAATCTTTTACTATGTGGTTAATTTCTGTGAATCACTTATGTTTTAATTCCAACCAGTTGGTGGAAAGATTTAGATTTCTCCTCAAAGCTGCCTTTTTTCATAGATAGAGTGGTTTCAACCAACTTTTTCTGTAGCTTGTTTTGAGCCCTGGTCACTGGGGAGGTTAGAAGAATACGTAATTAAATTGCTTGTTCTAATAACAGTTATAGATGATATGTATGATGCATATGGCACTCCGGATGAACTGGAGCTCTTTACAGAAGCAATTGATAGTTATGATATACAAATTTTACAGGTTAGAAAAGAACAAATTTATTTCATATGGATTTAAAGTGGGAACAATATTAATATTACTTGAATTTTATGTGGGACGATAATAGCATAGATAGGCTTCCAGAATACATGAAGCCATGCTATCAGGCACTACTAGATGCTTACAAAGAAATTGAGGAGAAGGAAAATGAAGAAAGACCATATTGTGTTCACTATGCAAAAGAGGCCGTAAGGGTCTCCGAGTTATATATGTTTGAATGTTTCCCCATTACATGAAACATATGTTTCCCCTATGGGCCTGTTTGTTTATAGTTCTGAAAACTGTTTTTTGTTCTAAAAAAAAAGAGATTAAGGAAAACACATAGAACACGTTTAATTTTCAGTTTTTTTTTTTTTTTTTTGTTCTGAAAACCTTGGAGAACACATAAAGTACTGAATCAGATAATAAGAACAATTTTTAGAAAATATTAAAATTAAATGTAGTTTTGTGTTTTAAAATCGTTTCTGTAATGCCAAAACCAAACGTACCCATAGATTTTGTTGTCGTGTTTTCAGATTTCTGAAAAGTACTAGGAAAAGAGAAAAAAAATCCTAAAGAAATGATTCTTTTATGTTTGGTTGTCGAATGAAAAACCTCAAAGAAAATAAAATATATATAAAATCACTTAGAAAACTTACATAATATCCAATTATTTATTCTTTATATTGATAATTTAAATAAATAAATTGGCTTTGAAGTACTAAATAAAAATAATGTATTGGATTTTTAACTATATTTTAATTCTTTTCCTTCATTATTTTCTTTCCTTTTACTTTTCCTCTCTCTTTTCTTTCCCTTGCACTTTTCTTCAAATTTTTTGGCAACCAAACCAAGCCTTACTATTTATTTTGTGAACATATTCTAGATAAAAAGTGTTGTTCGAGCTTACCATAATGAAGCCAAGTGGTTCCATGGAGAATGTATACCAAGTGTAGAAGAGTACCTGAGTGTTGCACTAGTAACCTCTGATGTAACCTTGTTTACTATCATCTCTTTTGTTGGAATAGGAAGAATGGCAACAAAGGAGATCTTTGATTGGGTCTTGAATGACCCTAAGATTATGAAAGCTACCTCCACAATTATAAGGCTCATGGACGATATGGCTTCACACAAGGTAGTACTCAATTCTATCTCAAAGACAATATGAATGTTGTTATAATATACTTCTAATGTCAAATCAGGATAAACTATTATAGAAATAAAGCATGGGATAAAGTGCACAAATGCCCCATTTTTGTGCAAATGTCTCACTTTGCCTCTGAAAATTTTTTCGATCCCAAAATTCTTATGACGTTTAATTCCTTCCATAATTAAAAAAAGTCACAACCAGACGTGAACCTCTATCACGTGTATGGTGTTTAATGGGGTTTTAACGAGCGTTTTACTAGGCGTTTGTCCATTTCTAATAGTAAGGACTTGATTGAGCAACAAAAGTAAATGTCAAGGGTATTTTGGGACCAAAAAAAGTTCAGGGGAACAATGAGGCATAAGCGCAAAACTCAAGGGCATTTGAGCACTTTATCCCAATAAAGCATTGAGTCGAACTCTTTCTTGGTGTCAAGGTAATAGCTATGAATAGTCATCAATTCCCCGTGAAAGGGTAGAAGAATGAGACCTATTATGGAAAATACAATGCATTACATACATAAGCTCATGTGAGACTTTGATTTCAACATTTTTGTTAATATTTCATGTTGGTTTTTGAATAATTTGAGCAAGAGAGAGGACATATGCTGCATCAAGTGTTGAATGTTACATGAAACAACACGGTGTCTCAGAGTAGCATGTATACCAAGAGCTTAACAAGCAAGTCGAGGATGGATGGAAAGAAACTAGGCCGCCGTACCTATCAAGTATTCCAATGCATCTCCTTTCTCGTAATCTCAATTTTGCACGTATCGGTGATTTCATGTATGGAGGGTGTAAAGATTTATTCACCAACGCCGAGATAATGGGGCACGATCATATCATCGTTGTTCCTCGATCCCGTTTGAGTCTCGCTTCATACCTTTCTCTTCGCTTAAGTTCTCGCTCCGCAACTCCTTTTTTTTTTCTTTTTTTCCCCTCCCAAAATAAGTATTACACCTAATGGATTGGCTAGTTTTTGAAAGATATCGGCCTAACCCATTTTTCTCATTTATAATAACACAACACAATAAATCCACGATACAAAGTAAAATACATTTTTATCATATTCCTAGACTTAGGGTGTATACCCGAAAATAAGTGTGTTAAAAATTTATGATGTGTTAAACCTATTGCCAAGAAGCATGATATTTATATTAAACTCAAATTTTATAAATTAGAGTTTTTAAGAAAATTGGTCATTTAACATGTGAGCTTTGTTTGGCATGAGGTCCTCCTATGTTCGAGTCACATCTCTGCAATTTGAATATTTGATCCCTATTGGTGTATTTGAAAGTTTATAAATTAAAGAACTCTGATTTGTTTGACTCTCCACGTGCGTGTATGAGGCCACACTTGAGGGTCATTTAATAGAGATCAACAATACTAAATTTTCTTATAGTGTATTTATAATTCAAATTACTATCATAATATTTTAATATGGGAAATTTTATGTATTAATCATTTGAAGATCAAAGAAAACAACAGAGATACAATATAAAAGAAATCATTTATCATAAATCTATTTTTCTCGTCACTATTGCTCTTAAATAACTCATATTTGATAGATAATCCATATCTCCACTCTCATATTGGCACAGGGTCTATGAGTAGCATCGAAATATTATTTTCCATCACTTCTCCGAGATGTGTAAATATATCGTTCTGGTCCTTGTACATAACATCTCCTGATCGAGCAAAATTGAGAAGACGACTAAGGAAAATCATGGGGACGGCAGTGGGTCTGAGGAACTCTTCATGCATATCCTTCCATCCTTTCTCGATTTGCTTGTGAAACTCATCATATGTTTGTTGCTTCATGTAACATTCGATGCTCGATGCAATATGCCCCCTCTCTTGCTCAAACTGCATGCACAGATAGTAAAATAAGGCTTCATTTGAAACCCGGAAAGTTTTAGGGAAATAAAAAAAAATACTAAGGAATTTATTTTTGTATGTTTGGTTTCACTATGAAATATATAGAAGAAAATAAAATATAATCAAAATTTTATATATTATTAAATCTGTTAGTCCTTATTCAATAGAGAGAAATAAATAAAATGAGTTTCAATACATATATAGAATTAATTTATTAAGAATATATACATAAAACATACTTTCTTTAAGATCCCTTTGGCTATGTTTGGTTACAAGAAAATTTGCGGGAAAATGTAAGAGAAAGAAAACAGAGAGGAAAAGAAAAAAGAAAAAAAAAAGAAAGGAAAATAAATATAGAATTAAATCCTAGCATAATATTTTTATTTGCTACATCAAACTCATTTCATCAAATATAAAACTTAATAAGTTAGAAACATACAAGTTTCAAGTAATTTTATTTATATTTGATCTTCTTTAAGATTTTTTATTATACAACCAAACATAAGAAAATAATTTTCTTTAGCATTTTTTTTATCTTGATAGAGTTGACACATTCGATTAATGTTAAAAAAAATGTTGTTTCATTGTACTTTGTGCGGGTTAAGTCGCCCACGGAGCCTAATGATAGAGGAAGTCAACACCCAGAATCAGGTCGCACCCAATTAAAGATTGACTTATTTTTGTCTCTCCCATGGCCATAAAAGAGAAGATAGTGAACATGGGGACACCAATGCTTACCCGGGCGACATCCATGTACTCTTCTATAGTTGGTATGTATTTTCCATGTAACCATTTGGCTTCAACCATGTACACTTGGACTGATTTTTTCATCTAGGGTTAAAAAAATCACCCAAGTAAATAATATAACATAGGATATCAAAAACACAATATAGTTTAGAGGCCTACTGCTTCTTTTGCAAGTTGGACCCAGTATGATCTTTCTGTATTTTCCATCTACTCCATTTCATTGTAGAGATCTAGAACTACCTTATAGCATGGCTTCATGTATCCGGGAAGCCGATTTACGCTGTCCATATCCCACCTTAAAAGCAAGTGCCAATTCCTTTCTGAAATATTGTTCAAATATGGAACAAAAAATTCATTGGTTGAGGGGAAAATTTGCATAAATAAAACCTGTTTATTGCTTCTGTAAAGAGCTCTAGCTCCTGCAATGTGCCATATGCATCAAAGATATCATCTATAGTCATTAAATGTGAGCAACTACTTTGGTCCGTATTCTAGCATATGAATACTGTGGCTCAAAACAACATGCTGCTATCCAAACGTAAGTTTCCACCACTCTCTCTCTCGCAAAAGGTAGCTCTGAGGAGAAGTCCAGGTCTTTCCACCACCTGAGAAAGTACATTAATCCACATAAAAGCCCTGGTGGTGAGCTATTAATGTAAGGGTGATTTGATTAAAATACCCTTTGAAAACTCGATTTCATAAATCTAACCATGTATCATTTTTTTGACCTCAATGTGATAGAGATACCCTCTTTGTTTTCTTGTAATTTTTTTTTTTTTTTGCCTAAATATATAAAATATAGTAAAGGGTACTTTCATCTAAAATGAATTATTTTTCAATACAACCTATGGGGGTTTAGATTAAAATTTCTGGTTATTTGAAGTTTTCTAACCAAATATTTCTTAACATAATTTAAATTTAAGTGCAAGAATGAATAAAGAACTCAATTACCTCGAGATATTGCTGAGCTCTTTTTTATAAACTGACTGCACTAGGTTGAAATCTAACTTTGCAAACTTGAGTAAAGCTTTACTATGTGAAGCTTCTTCTTGTTACATTGACATGAAAGGCCTTGCCTCTAGCCTCTCCAAGCGTTTCCTAGTGGGCTGGTATAGGGCCTGACTTACTTTTTTCTGCAATTGTGTACTCTAAATGTTCTACCATAGACATGAGGTGAGTGGTGATGAAAGAAAGTGCTTCATCTAGTATATTCTCCCCACACCCTGAGATGTGTAGCTTCATACAACCCTAGAAGTCCCCATGCATCATTAAACAATGATTCCTTGAAACTTCCATTTTCATCCTTGTACTTATTGAATATATCTGCAATCACCATGAAAAACATAGAATGTTATATGTGAGCATTGCTAGATAGGAGGTGCGGAAGCGTGGATAATGATTTAATTAGAGTGACGGGTAGTTAGAGAAAAACATACAATTACAAGTATATCGCTTCCCCTGATGGTGTTACCAATCAGTCGGGGTTTGGCATTGGTATCCTATTGATATCACCTCAGGGTGATCGTATTCCCGATCCCGATCCGGTTGACATTCTCGGTATCATCGGTTGGCCGAATATAATAGTTAGTATGAGGCATTCTAGGCCTAGAAATTTGCACTTGATCTTGGGTTAGACAATTGAAGATCCTGAAGATTCAATTTGGTTATTCGTGGACTCGAGGTATTTGGAGGTTTCGGGTAGAGAAGTGAAGACCTACCATGCTTACTTGGATTTTTTGGTTGATAGGTTTGATGAGTTGAGATGTATACATTTGCCAAGAGCAGAGAATCGGTTTGCTAATGCGTTAGCCACTTTGGCTTTATGGTGGGATTCTGGGAATGATGTGTGACCATTGATGTCGAGACTAGGTGCGCACCCATTCTTTGTTGTTTGATTTGAGATATTGAGGATCAAGATGGAGAGTACCTGGTACCGTAGTATCTGCTCCGGTTTCTGTCATGAGGCCCTTACCTAGAGTCAGCCTCGGCTAAGGATAAGAGAGCATTGAGACATTTGGCCGCCATATTTGTTTTTTATGAGGATGCACTGTATAGAAGATCGCCTGATGGCATGTTGTTATTATGTTTAGACTGTGCCTTTGTAGATCGAGTGATGAGAGAGGTTCATGCAAAGAGTCTGTGGCTCACACATGGGAGGTCATATGCTAACACGTAAAATCATGAGGACTGGCTACTTTTGGTTGACCATAGAGATAGATTGCTGCCAGTTTGTACAGAGATGTCCAGAGTGTCAGATGCACGGAGACTTAATACACGTGCCACCTTTTGAGTTGCATGCACTCACATCCCCTTGGCCATTTTCAGTATGGGGTATTGATATTATTGGGAAGATCTTGCCCAAGTCTTCCAATGGACAGGAATACATTTTAGTTGCCATTGACTATTTCACCAAGTGGGTGGACCTATGTTAGATTGTGGCCCGGCGGTGGCCCGAATTCATCAGGATCACATTATGCGATGTAGAGTTTCACGAGTTGATTTCTGATAGAGGGGTGCATTTCAGGGGCGAGGTGGACACGTTGATTCAGGAGTATTGCATTTAGCATCACAGATCATCTACGTATAGGCCACAGACTAATGGGGTAGTTAAGGCCGCGAATAAGAATATCAAGAGGATTTTGAGAAAGATGGTCGAGACTTCTTAGGATTGGTCAGAGAAGCTCCCTTTCGCGTTGTGGGCTTATCGTACATCTTTTCATACCTCTATTGGTGCTACCCCGTATTCTTTGGTGTATGGTATGGAGGCAGTGCTACCTGTTGAGATTGAGATGAGATCTTTGAGAATAACACTAGAGCAGCAGATATCCGAGGCCGATTAGACCCAGTCTTGTTATGATCAGCTTAGCCTTTTGGATGAGAGGAGATTGAGGGCAGCAGATCATGTTTAGGTCTATCAAAGGAAGATGACCCGTGCATTCAGAAAAAGGGTCAATCCTAGGAGGTTTGAAAAAGGTGACCTAGTCTTGAAAGTCCTTAGGGGATTGATTGGTGACCCTAGAGGCAAGTTTAGACCGACTTGGAGTGGGATTTATGTTATTCGAGATTTGACCCGAGAGGGAGCAGCCTGGCTGATAGACCTAGACGAAAATCAGTTCACGAAGCTAGTCAACGTGGATTAGCTGAAGATGTTTTATGCATGAGATCATGGTTAGAGGATGGGTGGCCATCACTTTGGGTAGCCATATTCCCTATTGCACACCTATACATTGATATATCCTATTACTAGCCCTTTGAGCCTCATGGGGTTTATTATGACCTTTTCATTATTGCTTGCATACCTTTTCGACACAGGACAGGCTGCCTGTGCACTTTGTATTTATTAATTGGATGTGAGCATTGTGTTCTTCGTTTATTTCTTTCTTGCATCATTACTTGTTTTTTTTCTTCTCCATTTTGCATCTTCACTTTGCTTACCTTTGAGTTTTGTTTCTATCATCTTGTTTCTTTTCACTTTAATTTTCCCTTGTGTGATGTACGCTCATCCCGGAGGCTATAGGTTAATTGATCGCACCCTTAAGGTTTGATCCAGGAGTCTTAGTTTGAGGGGACCATTTGGTTTTGGGATTTGAGGTTCATTAGTTAGATTATGCTAGTGTGGCATTCATCTTACTTTGTTGGTTGTTCGGTGCAAAAAAAAAAAAAGTGTTAACGCTTATTCGATATTCACTTCATTGGTATCTGAGATTAGCATGGTTTACTGGCGGTATCATGGCTTGATCATCAGAGGTCATTTTGGATTGAGGGACTTATTTTTCTACTGAAAGGCGAGTGAGAGCATTGTATGATCCTTTTCTCTATGGATTCGAGAGACACATTGGGAGTGAGGTGTGGGTTTCCTTTGCACTAGGTCCCTTGGGTCATTATCCATATCACCATTCCCATATTATGGTGACCTACCTCGATTTTCCATCCTTGGGATGAGTGGTTCGTCATCATCACACATTGCTACACTTGTATCCCACCTTGTTTCCCTACTTTCTGCTACATCCCTTTTCATTTTCTTCTATCCTCATCAATCGTCGTCTCGCTTCATGAATGACGTGTCTTTTGGTGTACATCACCTGTTGCTTGGCATTGTTCACTTATGTGTTTGTCGAGTCGCTTTGCCCACATGATTCTCTGACATTTGGCATTGCGCACATAGGGATCTATTGCGTATTTGGGCCTTTGTTTCCCATGATTTCATTCACCTTTCACCCCTGGCCTACATTACGGTCTGAGTCGTAAGACCACCCTGAGGCCATGAGATCTCATGTTTGCTTCGACGCATTTTATATGGACAGGTTCCGTCTACGATTAGTCTGAGAATGTCAACAAGTCCTACGTTCTTAGGGAATCTTGAGGGTCACATATTGCCTTTCCACATTTGATTTGCTTGCACAGGTCGTGATCATATGAAATGTCTGAGAGTTAGGACGGTTGATGGCACCTTAGCTTGATGCTTTGACACATTCACACTAGAGCATACCCCATCCTTTCATGCTGGCTTTGGCTCTTACACATGTACACAAGCAGTTCGTTTTCACTAAAGACGTTTTAGGTGTCAGAGTTTAAGTAAGCCCCGTATTCAGCTTGGTTTCTTCATACAATAGAGGGCTTTTGAGAGCTGACCGGAGATCAGATTCATGGTATTCATTGACCCAACAGGGATGTGCATACTGGGGCATTCCCCCATTCATTGTCTTGTTCGCTCGCGCAGATGATTAGGTTTTCATCGATGAATTTCAGGGTTTTCATCAAGATATTTGAGCTTCAGATGTAGATACAAGGGCATACCCCCTATCAGTTGTTGGTGGATATTGGATGTTATGGATTAGTGAGGAGGGCTTTTCCTCAGGAATGAATGTTTGTAATATTTCAAGCTTTGTGACTTTGACTTTATGTGCAGTGGTGGGTTTCTGACATGATATTGATGCCTTAGACCGGGGCATAGCTGTAACACCCCATCTCGGGTCCCTGGTGAGTCCGAACCCGAGTCCAGGATGCTTTGATACCAACAGGGACTCTTTACTTACTTTTTCAAACATTGGTGGCCCAAGTCTTATAACTGAGTCAAAATATTATATCCACAAATACAAAAATAAAACTAACACCATAGTGGTGTTTCGGTGTCAACTACATACGATCCTGGGTCCATTTACATACATTTTACATTTACATGTCGAGCGTGGAACCTACGGTGGTAGGCTCCTCTTAGTGTGCTAGCGTGATTAATAATGTCGAAGATCGATGGGCGTCCTCCTACGTACCTACATGGATTAAAACCCGTTACTAAACTGCAGCTTAGTGGGAAACATATAGCTTATCGTATACACATGCATGAAAATAATTATAGTGAGCATATAACAGTAACAGATACACAGTAGTAGATATCAGAATTTTTCCATAAATTCATATAACAAACTTATACACATATTTGTACTTATAGTAGACTTATACTTGTCTCGATCTCCCGTAGGAGTTACAAAGCTTATACTTGTACGGATATCACGTAGGACACATACTTGTACTTACCTCCCGTAGGAGTTACAGAGCTTATACTTATACAAAGGTACGAAGTAGATACTACGAGGCTTATACTTATACGGGAGGTACCAGTAGGTACATTGAGAGCGAGAACAATGTTTTACTTTACTCTTATTCGATTATTAGGACTCTTATCATATAAGCGTTGGTTGCCTAGACCGAGTAATTAGAAATGAGTGGGACCGCGACCTGATAAGTACCCAGAAGATGCAGTCTGATACTAAGGTGTCGTAGCCTGAGCGAAGTCTTAGAAGCACTAACAAAGAGTGTCCTCTCACTAATCAGATAGTACCGATGTACTAAACAGAGAGTGCCGAAGCACTAAACAGAGAGTACCGAAGTACTAAATGTGCCAAAGCACGGTCAGAGAGTGCCGTCGCACTAATCAGAGAGTACCAAAGTACTATAAGTGCCTGCCCATGTAACAAGGTGCCATGTCATTCAATATTTGGTCTTAGGCATTCCTACAATTATATGTGTTCAGTATTACTATCTTTCAATAGGGGCATTACGTTTTCCTACATCGAGACTCACTCGAGGCGGCAGGAGTGTGGTCTATTTTCCTTTCCACACCTTACAGGACATGTATGGACCGTTTCTTCTTATGGATCCTTATTAGTCCAAATGGAGCAAGTCTTGAACGGAAAAACAAAATGAAACAAAAACACAACATTTCCATGCTGTGAACAGTGCTACGCCGCGGCAAAGCCCTTCGCTGCGGCGAACAGCTTCGCCGTGGCTAACTCGAGGATGGAAAAATCCTCTTTCTCAACCTCGCTGCGACATGGGGTCCTTAAATCCTTTATGAGGGTCTCTTAGCCGCTATGAAGGACCCTCGGCATTAAATTTTCTATTATTCTTTATTATAAAAACACAACCATCTCTTCTCGATATCTAAGTATATTATTAATAATAATCATAGTTAAATAGTTTTCTAATTAATAATACTTAACATGTGAATTATTCCACAACATAACATTCTAACTACTATAATAAGTCACAATCATCTTATACAAACTGGTTTTACCAACCCCAAATTTCAAGAAATCTAGGGTTATGATGAATTCTAACTAAACCTAGAATTGGGCCACTAATATCCATACGAACTCACTTGCAATCCATACATGTCTCCGCTCTGATCCCTTGTTTCCATACTTTCTTCAAATCATCCATAGCTTCCATACCTTTGCTCTTCCTCTTCTTCTTCTTCTTCTCTTCCTTTCTCTCCTTCACGTTTTGCCCTCCAAAAAAATCCCTAAATGAGATACCAAAATTGGTCTTATTTGGTCTCCTTTCATAAGACCATGTTTGGTCATAAAAATGCATTAATTTGACTTAAGTTTCCTTTTATTGCACTTTGGACCCTCATCTCTCCTCTATTTTTCTGCACCACAAATTATATATATATTACTTTGGCATATAATCTTATAATCCTATGACATTTATATCCCATTTTGACAAATTACAAATTTACCCTTGCTAATTTCCAGGTTTTCGAAATTTTCACGTTTTGAATTTAAATTGCGAAAAATTTAAATTATACCTACAAAATACCCATAAACATCACAAAAAATGACTGGTATATTTTGGTATTTACAATATTCTTTGCACCTTTGGACCGAATTCGATCCATGCTTTTGTTGGTTCTCGACATCATTTTTGGATTCGATCCCATGTTTGTTTTGGGTTCTCCGGCCTGTGCCGGATTCAATCCCGCTCATTTTTGTTTGAGTTCTTTGGCATTCATACCGTTCAATCCTTCGTTTTGTTTAGGTTCTTTGGCTCAGCATGATTTGGAATCCCTTCATTTTGTTTTGGGTTCTCCAACATCACGCCCGGATTCAATCCCTTCGTTATGTTTCGGGTTCTCCTATATCGCTCCGGGATTTGATCCCTTTTTATTTCGGGTTCTCCAGCATCGCGCCCGAATTTGATCCCTTTGTTTTGTTTTGGGTTCTCGGGCATCGCGCCTAAATTCGATTCCTTCGTTTTGTTTCGGGTTCTCCGGCATCACCCCCGAATTTGATCCCTTTTTTTTGTTTCGGGTTCTCCGGCATCGCGCCAGGATTTGATCCCTTTGTTTTGTTTCGGGTTCTTTGACATCGTGCTCGGATTCGATCGCTTCCTTTTATTATGGGTTCTCCAGCATCGTGCCCAGATTCGATCCTTTTTTATTTCAAGTTCTTCGGCATCGTGCCTCGGATTTTATTATCTTTTTTGGCATCGTGTCTGGATTTTCTTCATCTTCCTTAGCATTGTGTCCGATCATCGCTTATCTTTTTCGGCATCGCATCCGGATTTCATTATCTTTTCTGGCATCATGCCGAGTTTTCTAAATCTTCCTCGGCATCTTGTCCGAACGCCGCGCATATCATTTGGAATTGGGCGGAGCTTTCATTATCTTTTGACATTGTAACTGGTTGCCTCAATCTTCCTCGACGCCGGTAATAGAGCATTACTTATCTTTTAAACATCGGGCCCGGCACCATTATCTTTTCGGCATCGTGTTCCAGCATCGCTTATCTTTTCGATTATTGGTTCAACCTCTCTCTCGCGGCATTGTGTCCGATTCACTCATCTTCCTAGGCATCATGCTTGGGTTTCTCTTAGTCCTTTAGTCATGGCGACTCAGTTCTGTTAGCCTTCGGTACTAGGTAAGGGGACAAAATTGTTGGTCATCTGGGTTCTTCACTGGAGTTCATTTCACTCTTGCGTAAACTGTGCCCATAGGCATGATTCATTGGATTCATTCGCCCCCTCACAAAGAGGGCATAACTATAGACTGCAGTTTTGTCCCTCAACACTTGCATTTATCTATAGATTATTTTTACTCACCCATTGTTCTCATATAGCACCATTAGGGCCCTTTTAGGTTTAGTCGGTCTCCAAGCCTCTTGTGGGCTTGTATGTGGTCCATTGAGTGCGTATGTAGTTCACTTCGGAGTGTCATCGTGGCTTCTTTTTTTAGTTATTGGCATCATGCCATAGGAAGCAAGTGGGGCCCCCCGAGGTTTTAACTCAATCGGAGTTTATTAGAGTATGTCGAATTCGGAGCACTTGGGCTTGTTTCGATCATATCTCTCTCATCCGGACTCAAAATCATGCACCATTTATTTTTTTTTGGATTCCCTACTCATTGAAGAATTCTCTGACAAAATTTGAGAATTTTTTATAAAACGGATCGACCGGTTGGGAACTGGCTCAACCAATTCAACGGATTTCAGTTGAAGTTCATTATTTGAGCAGGTTCAAATTCGGAGCACCTGTTTCTTTTTTTTTGGATTTCTTACTATTTAAGGAACATTCTATCAAATTTTCTGATTTTTCATCGGATTGACAGAGTTGGGAGCAGGTTCAATGAAGGTTGTTGTGCCGGCTTGTATGGAACTGCGATTTGGTGATTTTGGAGACCCCAAATCCTGCTTGGTTTAGGCCACCAGCTCCATATCAGTCTAGAATGGTTGGGCCCAGTGTGGGCCATTTTGTGGAGTTTCTTGCAACCCACCTTGAGTCCATTTAGATTCTTGGTGGTTAAGCAAAGGGATAAATGTGAATAACTTTTGACCTCGTGAATAGAGGAGTGTTTATATTTTGGGAAGTCCCGGGGGGCGGTTGGGGAGTTCCGGGACTAAGGTGTGAAAAATGGAGTAAGTGCGGATGTTTATGAAAAATACAAGAAAAGTGAAAAGAGGGGAGAGAGGAAAAAAAAAAGGAAAGGGAGGAGGAGAAAAAAAGAGGAAAAATAAAAGGATAAGGGATTCTCCAGATCCAGGTGGGAGTGCTCTCTCTCATTTTGAAGGGAGATTTCCTAAAGTTTTAAGGGAGTGGATACCAAGTTTTGGAGGTAAAAAGGAAGGAAGACAAAGGGGGAGCATCCGTGAATCCTATAGGTATGAACGTTGTGTGCTTCTCCTATTTCTTTTGCCCTTGTCTTTGCCTTTGATGTTTGCAGCCTAGTTTTAGGGCACTAGGCATTGTTTGGGTTAGTTCTCACTCATTCGGAGTTGGAATTGTACACCGTTTATTTTGTTGGATTCCTTACTCTGTAAGGAATGTTCTAAAAAAAATTAATAATTATTCTCAACCGGCTCAACCAGTTGGGAAACCGGATCAATCGGTTCATTAGGTTATGTTTTCAAGAACAGCAGTTCGGGCACTAGGCATTGTTTGGATCAGTTCTCACTCATCGAGAGTCAGGGTGTACATCATTCTTTTTTGGTTGATTACTGCGCAGGAATGTTTGAGAATTTTTAGAACTTTTCTCAACCGACATAACCGGTTGGGGAACCAGATCATTATGTTCATTAGGTTCTATTTTTAGAAACATCAGTTAGGTTACTTTGCCTTGTTTGGATCTGTTCTTAGTCTTCTGGAGTCGGAATCATACACTGTTGATTTTTAGGTTCCCTTAATCACGCGAGGAATGTTTCAAAGTGAGATTTTCTCAATCGAAATGACCCGGTTGAGACTAGATCATCCGGGTTCATTAGGTTTTTTTCAGGACCTTGGTTGGGCATCTTGGCTTGTTTGATCCGGTTCTCACTCATTGAAACAAATTATCATCATTTATTTTTTAGATTCCTTATTCATTAAAGAATATTCTGGTGAAATTTGAGAATTTGTATCAACCAGTTGGACCGGTTGAGAACCGGTTCAACTGGTTGTGCAGGACAGCTTATGGGCATCCCCCCTATTTTAGCACTTTTCAAGCCCGAATTCCTTGAGGCTCAAGCCCGTTTGCACTAATGCATTTGTGGGCCATACTTGGGGTCTAAAGATGAGCCTAACTTGAATTAGAGGGGACCCGCTCTGGGGTTAGGACACTTGGGGTTAGGTGAGTTTGATTGTGAATTGGTGATTATGGTTAGTGAATTGTCATTTGGAGAGTGTGGAAAGAAACAAACATCTGTAATCTCATTTCCATTCACTTCATTTGAACCGACTTTGGTTACTTGATCATGGATGCATCTTTGTGTGCTTGTGCTTATTAACTAACCATATCACATGGCCCTTGGCTAGGGACCACCAGTACGTCTTAGACTAATGTTGCATGTATAGCCGTACATGGTGTTTGGACTTTGATGTTGTGGTGCATTTGAGCATTAAGCTGACATATATACGCGGCCTATGGCTAGGGACCACAGGTACGTGCTTGGGCTTTGGTATTTGCATGTATATGCGTACATGGTGTTTGGACTTTGATATTTATGGTACGTGCATTTGAGCTTGTTAACACACCCATTGTTTTGTTTGGTCAAGTGTTTATGCATGTTAGATATTGAGTAGGTTGTTGTGATCCGGGTCATCTGTTTAGCTTAAGTGATCGATTGATCTTTGACCCATATGCTCCCATGTACCGAATTCATTTGTAGAGACTGAGTTCCAGGCCTAGAGGGGTGATACCTCGCATGAGGTACCTTCCTAATAGGTAACCTGATCCGTGAACCCAGAAATCTAGTTTTCATGGACCGCTTTTTCCTGACTGGAGTCAATGAGGGGTTTTTGTTCTTATGATTTTCCCCACGTAATAAATAAAATAAAAGTAAATTGGCAACTCCAAAATCGTTCCTCCTTTGAGGTGGTTTCAAAGCTCAAAAATCCAGCTCACTTTCTATTGAGGAGTTCTGTGGCCGTGGATCGGGTAGGGTCCACAACATCACTTCATCACATCCCGTCTCATCTCGACGACCAATGTGTGTGAAGTGACAGCTAAGAAGGCCTTACTCAATTATGTCATCATCCAGGACATCCCATTTGATGTCGACCAGGTTATAGAGGATGCAATCCTCTATAACAAAGATGCTAAGATGAATCTCGAGCACCCCTTTCTCATTTATGGTCTATGTAAGCAAGCTAGGGTGCCCTTAGAGGACATTGAGGCTTGGATACACCCAATCAAGGCGATAATGGTTAAGAAAGACAAACCAGGTGTACTAAGGCCAGAGGAAGTCTATGATTTTGACAATGAACCCTCGGATGAGGACGAGCTTAGAGCCTACCAATCTAGGTTTCATATACGAGTAGATGCCTAGGGAGAAGTGAGACAGTCATCAACCCAACCCCCATCACCACTACTACCATCACATGAGGAGGACCTTATCAGTCATTATATTACACTAGAGGACTAGGTCCATGACTTGACCACACGGTTCGATGCATATTGGGATGAGACCTACGAACACCAGGTCTCCATCAGTCAAGACATGGATAGGCTGAAAGCAGACATGACCACCGTCCTACGCAACCAGGTGGTAATTCTGAGCAACCAATAGTCCATCCAGTAGAAGCTCACCCAGTTTCTCGTGTTTCACCCGCCATCGCCACCACCGTAGTGATTTGAGTGATCGCTAGGGGAGTTCCCTGCACCCTCACTTGATATTTGTTGACATTGAGGACATAGTACATTTTTGTTTGGGGGTGTGGGTGATCGGTTTGGTTTTCTATTTTAGTTTGTTTTCAGTGTTTAGGTTGTTTTAGCTTTTTATGCATTTAGGTTGGGTGTGTCTTTGTTTTATATACAGTTTTTATGTCTTTGCATGTTTTAGGTTGCTTTCGCAGTATTGTGTGTTTTAGGTTTGTTTTAGGTATTGTGTGTGAGTGGATGCCATGATTGCTAATGGGAGGTCATTTTGATCCAAATTTTTAAAACAAAAAAACGAGTAGAAAACGAAGAGGGACCCTGAGGTTGTTCCATGATCTGGAACAGTATGCTAGGAAGGTTAGGGTGACTTAGTTTAGTCACCTCCCTTGTATTTCAAGAAGCCATTTCCCAAGTAGTTTATTGCACACACACACATGTGGTCTCTAGGGTATACCAAGGCTCTAGACCTTGTTTACAAGAATTCTACGAGCCTTGAGGGTTTCTAACACCTAAGTGATAGGACACCTTTGAAAAAGAGGATTTCCATCGAGCCCCAAATTTAAAAAAAAAAAAATATATATATATATATATATATATATATATAAAAGACGTGTGTGGATAGAATAAGTGGGATCGTCCAATCGAAATCCAGGGCATAGTCCGAAGGGCCTTTCAAAGCCTAATGCCCTTAGCCAAATGGTCGGGAGCCATTGACTTCACTGCTCGCTACATGGGACAAAAGATGGATCCTTCCCACAATCTAGGGCCTTTAGCTTTGGTTGAGTGTTCGGGGTGATGTTCGAGGGGAACTAAATGCCTGGTGCCCTTAACCAACTGCTGGGGAGTCACCAATGAATCCCAGCTATAGGAACACTCATCTAAAACTTATAGGCACTAGTTTTCTTTCATGCTTAGGTAGTACGTGAAAAAAAAGGTCGTTCTTATCATACGTAGTTTAGAGTCTCAAATGGGTGAGTGGACTTCAAGTTTGGGGTGCTAGAATATAGGTATATGTTGGAGATCATAGAAACAACTACATAAACTTCTAAGGAAGGTCGTGAAAACTTGGGGTTGAGTTGCTTGAGTGACCTGACCTTGTAAGCTAAGTTCCTTAAAGGATTGCACAACCCAGGATCCCAATTTTAAGAGGACAAGGCTCGAATTGCAAGTTTGGTTCATTTTGACTCTCCTTTTTGGCATCATGTGTATCACACTCATGTCATAGGCGTTTTGGTGTCTCAGTTTTCATGTGTGTTTTGTTATGAGTATGTTTCTTACTTGGGGACAAGCAAGAAGCTAAGTTTGGGGGTGTGATGAGTCCCCAAAACACTCATCACATACCCACGTTTTATCATGTTTTCAGTTCATTTCATTTAGTAATAAGTGTGTTTATCACCTTATTTCTGATACTCGGCTTCCTGTGCATTTCAGGGAAAATGGCGGTGTAGACCCTCAATTTTGTCCCTCAACACTTGCATTTATCCTATGGATGTCACACTCACCCATCGTTCTCATATAACACCATTAAGGGCCCTTTTAGGCTTAGTCGGTCTCTAAGCCTCGGGTGGGCTTGTATGTGGTCCATTGAGTGCTTATGTAGTTCACTTCAGAGTGTCATTGTGGCTTCTTTTTTTAGTTATTGGCATCATGCCATAGGAAGCAAGTGGGGCCCCTCGAGGTTTTAACTCAATCGGAGTTTATTGGAGTATGTCAAATTTGGAGCACTTGGGCTTGTTTCGATCATATCTCCCTCATCCAAACTCGAAATCATGCACCGTTTCTTTTGTTGGATTCCCTACTCATTGAAGAACTCTCTGAAAGAATTTGAGAATTTTTTTATCAACTGGATCGACCGGTTGGGAACCAGCTCAGCCAGTTCAATGGATTTCAGTTGAAGTTCATTATTCGAGTAGGTTCAAATTCGGAGCACTCGAGCTTGTTTTGGTCATATCTCCCTCATCCGGACTCAAAATCATGCACTATTTCTTTTTTTGGATCCCTTACTCTTCAAGGAACATTATTTCAAATTTTCAAATTTTTTCTCAACCGTCTCAACTGGTTGGGAACCAGTTCAACCAGATCATTGTGCCAATTTTTATGGAGCACTGATTTTGGTGATTTTGGAGCCCAAATCCTACTTGGTTCAGGCTCATAAGCTCTAGATCAGTCCTAGGCACGGTTTGGACACAGTTTTGGGCATAGTTTTGGGCCATTTTTGTGGGTTTCTTGCAACCCACCTTAAGTCCATTTCGATTCTTGGTGGTTAAGCAAAGGGATAAATGTGGCCAGCTTTTGACCTCGTGAATTAAGGATTGTTTATGGAGTAGGGAAGTCCGAGATTGATTGGGGGAGTTCCCGGGACTGAAGGTGTGCAAAATTGAGTAAGCTCATATTTTTATGAAGGAAAAAGATAAGCAAAAAAACGTGAAAAAGAAGGGGTGAGAGGAGAGGAAAAAAAAGAAAAAATGAGGAGGAGAAAAAATGAGGAAAAAGAAAAGGAGAAGGGATTCTCCAAATCCGGGTGAGAGTGGTATCTCTCATTTTGAAGGGGGATTTCCTAAAGCTTTGAGGGAGTGGATACCAGGTTTTGGATGCAGAAAATAAGGAAGACAAAGGGGGAGTAGCGGTGAATCCTACATGTATGAATATTGTGTGCTTCTCCCGTTTCTTTTACGCTTGTCTTTGCCTTTGATGTTTGCAGCCTAGTTTTAGGGCACTAGGCATTGTTTAGGTCAGTTCTCACTCATTCGGAGTTAGAATTGTACACCGTTTGTTTTTTTGGATTCCTAAGGAATGTTCTGAAAATTTTTGAGAACTTTTCTCAACCGGCTCAACCGGTTGGGAAATCGGATAAGCCAATTCATTAGGTTATGTTTTTAAGAACAGTAGTTAGGGCGTTAGGCATTGTTTAGGTCATTTCTCACTCATTCGGAGTCGAAATTGTTAACCGTTTGTTTTTTTTTTTTTTTGGATTCCTTACTCTATAAGGAATGTTTTGACAAATTTTCAGAACTTTTCTCAATCGGCTCAACCGGTTGGGAAACCAGATCACCCGGTTCATTAGGTTCAGTTTTTAGTAATAGCAATCAGGGCACTTTTCCTTGTTTGGATCAGTTATCACTCATCCGGAGTTGGAATCATACACCATTGCTTTTTTCTTTGGTTCCTTACCCTATAAGGATTTTTTTAAAAAAAATTGAAATTTGTTCTCATGGCTCATCACATTGAGTAACGGATCAGCGGTTCAGTAGGTTATCATTTTAGAACAGCGATTCAGGTACTGCCTTGTTTGGATCAGTTCTCACTCATTCGAAGTCAGAATTGTACACCGTTTGTTTTGTTGCATTCTTTACTCTGGAATATTTAGAAAAATTTTGAAAACTATTCTCAATCAGATCCACCAGTTGGGGAACCGGATCATCCATTTCATTAGGTTCTGTTTTCAGGAACAACAGTTATGACACTTTGCCTTGTTTGGATTGGTTCTCACTCATCCGAAGTCGAAATTGTACAACTTTTATTTTTTCGGTTCCTTATTTGTGAAATGTTTTGAAAAAATTTGAGATTTGTTCTCAACCGGCTCAGTTGGTTGGGGAACTAGATCATCCAGTTCATTAGGTTTTTTTCCAAGGATAGCAATTAGGGCATCTTAGCTTGTTTCAGTCGGTTCTCACTCATCCGGGCTCAGAATCATGCATTGTTTGTTATTTTAGATTCCTTATTCATTAAAGAATATTTTGGTGAAATTTGAGAATTTGTCTCAACCGATTGGACAGGTTGGACCAGTTGAGAATCGGTTTAACTGGTTATGCAGGACAGCTTATGGGCATCCCCCCTATTTTAGCACTTTTCAAGCCTGAATCCCTTGAGGCTCAAGCTCGTTTGCACTAATGCATTTGTGGGCCATATTTGGGGTTTAAAGCTGAGCCTAACTTGAATTAGAGGGGACCCGCTCTAGAGTTAGGACACTTGGGGTTAAGTGAGTTTGATTATGAATTAGTGATTGTGGTTAGTAGTTGACCATTTGGAGGTGTGGAAAAACAAACATTTGAATCCCCTCATTTTCCATTCACTTCCATTTTGAACACGAACTTTGGTTACTTGATCATGGATGCATGTTGTGTGTTTGTGTTTATTAACTAACCATATCTACAACGCATGGCTAGGGACCACAGGTACATGCTTGGGCTTTGGTATTTGCATTTATATGCATACATGGTGTTTGGACTTTGATATTTGTGGTGCATTTGAGCTTGTTGACTGACCTCTTATGCAGTGCTTAGCTAGGGACCACAGGTAGCACCCATTGTCTTGTTTGGTCAAGTGTTTATGCATGTTAGATACTGAGTAGGTTGGTGTGATTTGAGTCATCTGTTTAGCTGATGTCGATTGATCTTTGACCATTATGTGCTCCCGTGTACCATCGTTTGTAGAGACCGAGTTCCGGGCCTAGAGGGGTGATACCTCGCATGAGGTACCTTCCCCCAAACCCAGAAATCTAGTTTTTGTGGACCGCTTTTTCCTGACTGGAGTCAATGAGGGGTTTTTTTGTTCTTACTTGATTTTCCCTGTCATAAATAAAAATAAAAAGTGAGTGGCGACTCCAAACAAAACCGATCCTCATTGGTGACGGATTTTTCAAAGCTCGAAAATCAACTCACTTTTTTTCTATTAATAGCGAGTCGTGCTGGCCCATGGATCTGGTAGGGTCCACAGGCGGCATTTAGAGGTTGTATGGAGGCATGGAGAAGAAGAATGGAGAGCCCAACTCCAACGTCGTGACGTTGAGGTCAAACGACGTGTCCATCTTCATTAGCACAATGTCACGACATCGTCGAGACTTTGTAGGCAAGAATATCAAATAAAAATGGGGGAGGACGAATGGAAAAGGAGAACGAAGAGGACGCCACATGCATGAATTGAGAGATCGTGTGCACTCCTGTATTTATATTTTCTTTCTCGAACACCTAATGATTGAAAACTTTATGATTGTAATGAACGATATGATGTTCTAGATTTATTTCTAGGGTTTTGTTGTACCCTTGCTACATTCATATGGATTAGTCATTAATTCGTTTCATTCATTATATTAATGGATCTAATATCGACTTGCTTTATCTTCGGTGATTTATTTACATGGTGGTGTTTGGCCAACATTAACATGCTCTTGTTAGAATGCGAGATAGAGATAAAGACTCAAGGGGATGCGAGTAAGAGCAACACTTGGTCGAGGTGGAACTGATAGAGATCTCGGTTCCAAATTGTGGCAGTGGGGTTTTAATCATTCAAGCGTTTCGGAGTCCAGGGTTGATGTAGAGATGCAATCAACCCTACTAGCGAGATATGCAAATATACCTCGAGAGAGGATGTCTCGTAGGCACGATTAACCTGCTAACATGAATCCATTAGTGTATTGAATGAACAATTCCATCTAGATTATAATCCATTGAGTGTAGTAGGGGGAGGCAAAACCCTAGTCTTCATTAATTGAGTAGCAAATACTTAAGGGTTAGCTTTTATTTACATTAGTTATAATTTACTCGAATTTGAGATCCAAATAATATTCTAGAGCTAATTCCGATATTCAACACTCTTCTCGTTGTGGGATCGACACTTTACAAGCCACTATACTATGTAAACTCGACATGTATACTTTCACGTACGAGCCTACGTTTTTACAACAATTTTACACACCTACCTCAAGCCCGTGCTCTATATAATGATACAGTGGCTTATGCACTTCTAATTGTAGATGATGATGTCCCTTCCACTCATAAAGAGGCAATCATGTGTTCTGAAGCCAATAAGTGGAAGATAGCTATGGAAGAGGAGATGTAGTCTCTTCAAAAGAATGAAACTTAGGGGCTTACTCAACAACCTAAGGGCAAGAAGGCAATTGGGTGCAAATGGGTATTTACAAAGAAAGAAGGATTTCCTGACAAGTATGATGTCCGCTACAAGGCAAGGCTGGTGGCTAAAGGCTATGCTTAGAAGGAAGGAATTGACTACAATGAGGTATTTTTTCCAATTGTGAAACATTCTCCCATTAGAATTTTGTTAGCCTTGGTAGCTTAGATGGATATGGATCTAGTTCAACTTGATGTAGAAATAGCTTTTTTACATGGTGACTTCGAAGAGGAAATCTATATGACTTAGCCAGAGAGATTCGAAGTTGTTGGTTAAGAAGATATGGTTTGCAAACTAAAAATATCGTTTTTTTTGTTTGAAGCAATCTCCAAGGCAGTGGTATAAGCGGTTTGATCAGTTTATGATTAGTCAGAGGTACACTAGAAGTAAATTTGATAACTGCATGTATTTTTTAAGGCTACATGATGGTTCTTTCATTTATCTACCCTTGTATGTTGATGATATGTTGATAGCTTCGAAGAAGGTCGAAGAAATTGAGAAATTAAAGACTCGGCTAAATCAGGAGTTTGAAATAAAAGATTTGGGTGAGGCAAATAAGATACTAGGTATGGAGATCACTAGAGATAGAGAATGATGCAAGATTTGTTTGAGTGTTTCGACATTTCAGAGAAATCAAAACATGTAAGTACTCCACTTGCTCCTCATATGAAACTTAATGCATCATTGTCTCATAGTTCAAATGAGGAACGAGAATGTATGTCTCGAGTTCCATATGCTAATGTTGTTGGTAGTCTAATGTATGCTATGGTGTGTACGAGACCAGACATTTCATATATAGTTGGAGTAGTGAGCAGGTATATGCATGATCCTGGTAAAGGACATTAGTAGGTAGTGAAATGGATCCTATGGTACTTGTTGAAAACCGTAGATGTTGGCTTAGTCTTTAAGTGAGATGATACATGTAATCAGTTTGCTATTGGCTATGTGGATTCAGATCATGTTGGTGACACGGATGCGTTTGGTCAACAGCGGGTTTGTTTACTCTTGTGGAGCTGAGTTTCGAGGTTCACTTTGTCCGCCCAGTTTGCTTGTCTACTATTAGTAGTGATACATAGAGGGAGGGGGGGGGAGGGGAGGGGCGAGGGAGTGTTGGAGGAGGTATGTTGATTAGGAGGACTACTGGATGAATTAGGGTTTGGTCAGAATCAAATATCTATTTATTCTGACAATCAGAGTGCTATTTATTTAGCAAAGAATCCAGTGTTCCATGTTTGTGTGAAGCATATTGATGTTCGTTATCATTTTGTGTGGGAGATAATTAGTGAAGGACGAATCTTACTTCAGAAGATTGGGGCTACTGAGAATCCCGCAGATATGTTGACTAAGGTGGTGATGGCGATCAAGTTCAATCATTGTTTGGACATGATCAACATTATGAAAGTTTGATGGTGCCGCTGAGCGCATTTGGAGGCATTTCTACTTTCATCATAAAAGAGAAGTTTCGAGGTATGATTGGCATATTCGTCAAGGTGGAGATTTGTTATTTTGTCTCATAGGCAAATCCCACATTGGTTAAAAAATGGTTTGCTTTTATCTCCTGGCCTATAAAAGGATTTTTC
Source organism: Tetrastigma voinierianum (assembly GCA_016808115.1). Classification (NCBI taxonomy): domain Eukaryota; kingdom Viridiplantae; phylum Streptophyta; class Magnoliopsida; order Vitales; family Vitaceae; genus Tetrastigma; species Tetrastigma voinierianum. Next base: position 239,741 of record JAEQBH010001187.1, read on the forward strand.
CCTCTTTGTAATAGTCACAATTTTCCCCATCTCTACTTTAAGTATTTGTGGTATTACCTAAATTCCTTGGGTATTTACTTTTTGGCCCAATTTCTTACAAAATTAATTTGTGGCTCAAAGTTTGTAATGCTCTTGGATTAGTGGAAGTTTTTCAATGGTGCCCGAGGATGTAGGTATTTATACCGAACCTCGTTAAATTTCTTGTGTTCTCTTTCGTCTTCTGTTTTTTTTTATTCTACTCGTTGCATTATTTGGTGCATTAGCACAACAATTTTCAACTTGGTTCCTTTTGGGATTCTACACAGTGAAAACAAGCATATCGATATTTGATAAAAGTAATATATAACCAAATAAATTATTGCCATGAAGAAAATACGTTGATAAAGAGATTAAATGTAATTACCTTTTGGCATCTAGCTTTATTATGTCCTAATTTCCTACATATACTGCATGAAATTTTGCCCCATTTTTTTTCAACTTAGTCCCCAAGTTCATTGGTCTTGGATCATCTAATCCTCTTCTCCTCTTGGTCTATAGTCTACCCTTTTTCTCTTCTACCTTTGGAGGAGCCATTGGGAGATAGTTTTGGAGTCTATAAAACCTTTTACCTCTAATAGGTATAATCTTATTCCTATAAGCAACCTCCCATGATGCCTTATGAAACCATCTGGAGAAGTGATCCATTGGATCTTATTTGTTATATAACAATGCACAAATAACATGCTAACAAGGGATTCTACTAAGATCCCATCCCCTACATGTGCAAGATTTTTCATTCAAGCAAACTATATGTGTGTCCTCACCTTCACTTATCTCATTCCTAGTGTCTGCATTAAATAGAACAACACAACCAACTACTAACCCCTTGCTTATCTGAAACACCTCATTACATGATGGACTAAATTCATTAATCCACTTTTCACATGCTGGTCCCATTATTCCTATCTTATTCATGGTTTTTCTCCTGATCACCTCCATCATGGACCTAATTAGCCTATACCTACCATCAATGATCCATGCTTTAAAGCTTTTAGTGAAATTATTATCTATCTCCCATGACTTAGATCTAACACTGAAATATGCACGACACGAAGTGTGTGGTTGATAGGCCATTAGATCACTTGCTACATCAGAACTAATTTCCCCAAGCTTCTTCATATTGTTTGTGAATTTTTCTTCATATGAAGATCATGCTACTTTCCAAAAATGCAACTATAATTCTCGACCTTTATGCTTTTTTGACTAGTTAGTCTATATATGTTTAGAACAAGATCTATGCTCTACCTCTGGCACCACATCAATGACTGCATGAACTAACCCCTACAACAAAAATGTAAACTTGTTATCAACTGAAATGATAAATGATAAAAATAAACCCTATATAACCTACATAAATTGAAGATTTTTTACCTTATGCAGCTCTACTTGTAGTAGAGTGAGGAACCATGACCAATTATGTTTTGATTCATTTTTCACACAAGCCCAAGCAATAGGGAAATTCTCGTCATCTGGATCTCTCCCTATAGTTACCAACAATTCACCCCTGAATTATGTTTTTAAAAAGCACCCATCAAGACCTATGATAGGCCTACAACTAGCTTTCCAACCCCTTTTGCATGCATCTAAGCAAACAAACAAACATTCTTTTGAACACCCTTCTATTTTCTCTTAAATCATCACGAGACAATTCAACAACAACTTTGCTCCCAAGGTTACTTCTCATGAGCTCATTTGCATAAGCTTCCAGTTCTAAGTAGTCACTTGTAAAAGTTCCTGAATATGCATCAAAGACCATCTTTCGTGCTCTTTTACACTTAGAATAAGAAACATGCATTCTTAGTTCTTGTTCAGCATCATGTTTCAAGGCTTTCACCTTATAGTCATGCCTGTCAAGAATTTTTGCTTAAACAACATGGCTATTATCTTGGCAGATGCTCTAGGATTCTTGAAAATCTATAACAATTATTCTATGGGACTAAGGTCTTCACTACTAGACTAGGGTTACTACCACATTTACTTAGATACAACAAGAATGGACACCCATCCTCACATTTCACCCTTATTCTGCTTGGTTCACTTCTCACATATTTTAAAGCCACACCTCTAGAGATAGCATAATTGGCTATCTCTTCCATTACATCTGCTGCATAAGAAAAACTCATTCCTAAGCCAAAATATGGCTTCTGGTCATCTACATTGAATATGATAGGGTGAGATCTTTGTTATGGGACCTCAACATTATTAGCTTTATCAAAGTTGTCCTCACTGCCATCTAAGTCACCATCACTACCTTCTTCACTATGGCTAGCCTCACTACCTTCATTATCACTACTGTCTGGATTAATTTCATCACCTACCCTATTGTATTGAGTATTAAATAAACCATATGTACCATCTAGTCCATCATCGATTGAAGGTTCAGTATTTTCAAGATTTACAATTGAGGTGCTACGAGCATTAATAGGAGTGACACTATTATCATTGGAAAAAAAACTCAAGTACATCTATATCAGCATTGAGTTTACTTAATATCTTCTTAAGTTCATCATTGTCATCAACTAAGTAAAGGCCCCCCTCATTCATGCTCATTCCAAGGTCCATGACATACACATGTTGAAGATTTTATAATTCAATTGTGTTTTTGTACACTTTCTCTATAGTGAAAATATCTGCATTTTCAATTTCAAAATCCCTCAATATATGCACCCTACCTCCTACATAATTTAACCTCATACAAATTTTGAAGATTTTGATAATTCAATTATGTTTTGTACACATTCTCTATGGTCAAAATATCTACATTTTTAGTTTCAAAATCCTCTAATATATGCACCCTACCTCCCACATAATTTAACCTTAGTTCATTAACCCATTTTCCCCCATAGTGCATATATAAATCCACATGGCCCTCCATTCTGTCATGTTAATAGATATAAAGACATTGTCAAAACAACACTAATAAAAACAAACAACAAATATCACCCTTATTCATATATTATGACCCGATATTATAAACACTTTATGCCAGTTTGGGACCACACTTTATGTCTGTTTGGGATCACACCTTATACTAGTTTGGGACCACATATTCAAACACCATTTATTGACCATGGTGCACAAGAGGGGTTATTTTTATAAAAAGAAAACAGCATTGTCAATAAACAATTTCTAAAGCAAAGACAACTATGCACATGATTGTATTATTTTATCAAAAGCATTTTTGATAAACACAACATAACAACACTAATTTTATTAAAAGAGATTGCAACTTTATGAACAAATTTTTAACCTTAACAAGCTTATTTCAATGAACACATGACAACATATTAGGACCACATGTCCCCAAAAGAAAACACAACATTGACCAGATAGAGTCAAACAAGACTTCACTTAAATAAATTCATGCGACACTACTCTAAACAATAAAATAAGCAACCAACATGGCTTTAAGAGAACTAATTTCTTGCCTTACCTCTCAGAAAATGAAATTTTCTGCAATCGGTTTTCTTTGAGAACTCAAATTAAACTCCTTTCTTGAAATCGCCTTTGTTTTCTCCACGATTCTTGGTTAATAGTTGAACAATCGACAAATCCTCTTACAAGTTACAGATGCGGATGACAAATCCTCTTAAAACTTCTTCAAATTTTAGGGAAATTTCGATCAACTCTTGGCGTTAAGGTTTTTTGGCATTGTCGAACTTCAAATTATGGCTCAAAATGTATTTGGAGTAAGATAAAATGAGGGGATTTCAGTAATCGAAGAGCTTAAACGTGTGTAAACGTTACAGCTCAGCAAAATTTGCCACTTAAGGTGCCCACGTCAAAATCATTAGAGAGTCGTTTTTCCATCTGGTAACGTCGTTGACGGCAAGGGCATTTTTTTAGCTACAGACTTAACTTTAAGGGCACCAATTAGCCCAAAATTAGTTTGAGGGCAAAGTTAGATAAGTGACCAAACATCAGGGGCATTTATGTACCTTATCCCTAATATGGAAGGATAAGAAATGGGATCCAAGGCAAATTCTGAATGTGGCAGGAAGGGCCCAAGCCTAATGGAGAGATGCTCAGCTGTCCAGAAATTAGGATATCAAGATCGAAGGTTAGCCAAAAGCCAAAACAACCAGCAAGATAGGAGAAACGATAGGAAGGAAAGACCAAAATAAATGTGGATGCTGTAGTTTTTTCAAATATGGGGATGATTGGTGTTGGGTGTGTAATGAGAGGACCCACAGGTAAATTTATTTCAACAAAAGAAACAACTCTCAGGTCAAGGCTACAACCCCATGAAGCTAAAGCTGTGGGTGCGAGGGAAGCTTTAACGTGGATCAAGTAGGAACATAGAGCAAATGTCATTATGGAGATCACGGTTCAAAAAATCAGCTTTCCGATACAACTCGGCCGATTTGTAACCGACTCGAGGCTAACTGAGTCGATCCGTTACTAGGTACGAGACGGAGAGTGGATCGACTAAAACTCAGTGGACTCGGCCGAGTTCGCGAGATGACTAGGTCAACTCGGTGAAAATCGGTGAAAATACAAAGAATAATCTCAGTACTATGAACAACCCAAAAAGCAAACAAAAAATGCAAATATTCAGAGATTCCTCCTCAAAAAAAAAAAAAAAAAAAAAAAAAAAAAAAAAAAAAAAATTAAACCTCAACATAGTAAACTTGAATGAGACGATACTCGTGATGGAATTTCAAAAAGAAACAATAAAAATCCAAAAAAAAAATGTAGAGCTTCGACTGAAAATTTCATAAATTTGACTAAAAAAGAAATGAAGAATAACTGTAGAAGAGGAAATTAAGAAAGTAAAACCTAACTTACTTGAGGGAGAAACAGAGAAGACGAAGTGACGAACAGACTACATAGCCAAGTCCCGACTACCGAGCAGAACTGGAGCTGGAGAAGACGGGAGAACTAAGGGAGAACAGAAGACCACTCGACAACGTCTTGGAGCAGGTTTGTAAAACCAGGGTAAATTTGAACTTTTCCAAAAAAAAGGGCAAACACGGTAAACTTGCCACTACAATAAGGTTGAAACTTGGAATTTTTCTAGATCTCGGATGACGAAATAGATCTCACCGCTGAATTCGTCTCACAAAATCTAGTTATCCAAGAGAGAATTTGAATTTTGAGACAATTAATTTCCACGCTGGGCATCGAGGTTCATGACACATGGAAAGCCATGTGTCACAAGGCATGCAAAGGCAAATGCATGTGTCCACATGCATGCCAATGGAGAAGTCTATAAAAGGATAGGGAAATCAGTTCGTAGAGGAGGAGAGGAACAAAAAGGAAAGGAAGGAAAAAAAAAAAAGGAAAGAGAAAGAGGGGGAAAAGGAAATCGGCGTTCTAACAGTCGGAACTCATCGGACCAAGAAGTAAAGTTCTTATATTCGATGAGGGCTACACTCTAAGAGATAGGGATTCTTCATACTTTGGTTTATTTTCCACCATAAGGGTTGTGGGGTTGTGTCTTTGCCTTAAGGGGTTGTTTAGCCGAATTTCGAAATATGGGAATGCTGCCCTATTTTAGTCCAACACACTAGCTGAATTTTAGGACTGATTTTCAGGTGGGAAACTGAGGGACTTCGGACTTGGGTCCTTCATGTAAATATTAGTTGTATCAATGAACTTGATGTAAGCTTTTGAATCACCCAAATTGGACCTCTACAGCCCAAGTTATGGTCTATTTCCCGGGACTGCCACAGTTGGGCTATTTATTTGCTGTGTCTAGATTTTTGGATTGATTTCGGTGTAGATTTCGTATTGATTTCATGGACTGTTTTGGTGGTTTGTTAACAATCGGTTGGTGGCCTGAACTGTGATTGGTTCACGGCTGTTTTGGGACCGATTGTGCCCTATTTTGGTGGTCTGTTATGGCTAACTTGTGATGTCTATTATAATGGATTGTTTTAAAGTGTTATTGGTTGATTTTGTGATAACATGCTTAATTGTTCTTGTTGATATATATGTTTTAATATGTTGACAATTGAATGACATGTTTGGAAATTATATGCTTTTGACATAATTATCCATGATACATGATAAATTGTATGTTGGAATTGTCCATATGGCATTCATTACATATGAGACATGCAATTGATATGAAATGGAATAATGCATTGCATATGCACTGAGACATCACATTTCATGGGTATAAGTGCATGATTGCAATCAAACACCATACTTGGTGATTTGATGAGTGGGTTGGTACTATTGACTGAAGTTTAATAGAGTCACATTATTGCAGAAACATGAAAACATGTGTCGGGTAATAGCAAGCAGGGATAGATACCCCCTTAGGTGAAAGACCTGGTATTTTTGGTTATACATACTGCTCAACCTGAAAGCCCGCAGTGTAGGGAAGGCATGCGGCTTCCACGGTGAGACCCCGAAAATTCGCTACCCACAAAAGATACATGATTTTGTAAAAGAAAGTAGTCCTTAGAATGTGACATCCAAAAGGTTTTGGTTTATAAACAAAATGAAATTTTGTTTGAAATAATCATTGAATGTGACTAATCAATGACGGTTTTATCACGCATGGGCATTGTGGTTTGTGATAGGAGTCGATGATTGACTCATAATTTATTATTCTTTGACATCACACTGAGTAATGGAGTCGGTAATGGCTCGGAGCATGGTACATGATTGAGACTCATCTTATTTCATGGCATGGCATATAGAATTCCATGATAGAAATGCATAATCTGTATGGAATGGTTTATGTGAATGCAAGTGCTAGCATTGCATGTGCACTTAGGTGGGGAGTAGCCTCTGTAGGAGGTTTCTCTACTGGGCGTGGCTCACCCTATATGAGATAAAATTTCAGGTGCAGAGCAAACACCAATGAACGGCTCTCATTAAGAGCCGAAATTGTGAAGAAATTCGGATTGTGGCTTTGTAACCTTTTTGTAAAAGTATTGGACAAACAAGTTTGGTGAGCCACATAGATCAGACTGCACTACATAGATCAGACTCAAGGTATTTTGGGGAGTTTGGTGGCTACTCTTTCCCTAATAAGCAAAGTGATTGAGTCCCAAGGACAAGACACAGAGATAGCGTCCATTAGGGACCGGGTACAGTCAGGTACCGGTGATGAAGGCTAGGCCATTCACACGGATGGTAATCTTCGGTATAAGGGAAGGATTGTGGTTCCTTGGTTAGCAGATTTGAGAAAGGATATACTCAGGGAGTTTCATTACTCTCATTTTGTTGTACATCTAGGTGACACAAAGATGTACCATGATCTTCGTCGCCAGTATTACTGGAGTAGAATGAAGCTTCAAGTTGGGGATTTTGTTCATTGGTGTCTCACATGTCAGTAGGTAAAATCTGAACACTAAAGGCCAGTAAGGTTACTCCAACCATTGGAGGTAGCAGAGTGGAAGTGGGAGCATGTCACGATGGATTTTGTGACTCACTTACCACGGACATCGCGAGGGCATGACGCGGTGTGGGTGATCATGGACCGGCTCACAAAGTCGGCACACTTTCTAGTCGTATGCATGACCTTCACTCTGGAGAAATTCTGCAGATTATACATACAAGAGATTATCCGGTTGCATGGAGTGTCAATCTCTATTGTATCGAACCAAGATCCCAGGTTTACGACTAATTTTTAGGAGAGTTTCCAAAGAGCCATGGGGACACAATTGATGATAAGCACCGCTTTTCATCCCCAAACGGACGATCAGTCAGAGAGGACATCCAGACGTTAAAGGACATGCTACGGGCATGCATCCTAGATCTTAAGGGTAGTTGGAAAGAGCATTTACCCTTAGTGGAATTCGCCTACAACAACAGTTATCAGGCAAGTATACATATGGCACCCTATGAGGCACTATATAAGAGGCCATGTCAATCTCCTCGGTCTATTGACTCCGAGGTGGGAGCGGAGATCTCGCATAGTCCTGATTCAGAAAGAACACACGAAAAAGGTGGACTTGATACTAAGCCGTCTTCCTCACCGCCTTTAGAGTCCTGTGAGAAGAGCTACACTGACAGAAGGCTGACCCTTAGAGTTTGAGGTCGATGATCATGTCTTCTTAAAGGTGATGCCTAAGAGAGAAGCGGACATATTCGGCATGCGGGGAAAGCTATCGCCAAGGTATATTGGATCCTTTGAGGTACTTGAGAGGGTGGGTACAGTTGCGTACCGGTTGGTGTTACTGCCAGGTTTATCGAGTGTTCATGCGGTATTCCATGTCTCCATACTCTGGAAGTACACTCCAGATCCGACTCATGTAGTGGATTAGGGTGAGCTCATTGTTGATGTAGACGGGACCTTTGAGGAGGGACTTGTGCGTATTATGGATAGCCGGGATCAGGTTTTGCAAGGCAAGACTGTGAGGCTAGTAAAGGTGTTGTGGCAGCATCGAGGAGTGGAGGAGGCAACATGGGAACGCGAGGACACGATGCATGCCACTTATCCTTCCTTATTTGAAGATGAAGGTATGTTGTTTAGTCATTTGATAATTAAAAAAAATGACTGCAGCATATGCATGTGATTGTATGTATATGTGCGTGTGAATTTTAGGACAAAATTGTTTTAAGGGGGGAAGAATGTAAAACTTGGGTAAATTTGAACTTTTCCAAAAAAATGGGCAAACACGGTGAACTTGCCACTACAATACAGGTTGAAAACTTGGAATTTTTCTAGATCTCGGATGACGAAAATATCTCACCGTTGAATTCATCTCGCGAAATCTAATTACCCAAGAAAATTTTGTTGAATTCCAAGACAATCGAAATTTTATGTTTTCTAGGCAACAGATGTCGGGTGACACATGGCAAGCCATGTGTCACAAGGCATGCAAAGGCAAATACATGTGTCCACATGCATTCCAATGGAGAAGTCTATAAAAGGGGAAGGAAATCAATTCGTAGAGGAGGAGAGGAACAAAAAGGAAAGGAAGGAAAAAAAAAAAAAAAGATAGAGAAAGAGAAGAAAGGGAGAGAGAAAGAGGGGGAAAAGGAAATCGGCGTTCCGACGATTGGAACTTGTCAACCAAGAAGTAAAGTTCGTATATTCGACGAGGGCTACACTCCAAGAGGTAGAGATTCTTCCTACTTTGGTTTATTTTCCACCATAAGGGTTGTGGGGTTGTGTCTTTGCCTTAAGGGGATGTTTGGCCAAATTTCGAAATATAGGAATGCTGCCCTATTTTGATCCTATACACTGGCCAGACTTTAGGACTGATTTTCAGGTGGGAAACCGAGGGACTTCGGACTTTGGTCCTTCATGTAAATTATAGCTGCATCAGTGAACTTGATGTAGGTGTTTGAATCACCCACTTCGGACCTCTACAGCCCAAGTTGTAGTCCATTTCCCAGGACTACCATAGTTGGGTTGTTTATTTGTTGTGTCTTGATTTTTGGACTGATTTCGGTGCAGATTTCGTACTGATTTCACGAACTTTTTTGGTGGTCTGCTAACGACCAGTTGGTGGCTTGAATCGGGACTAGTTCACGGCTATTTTGGGACTTATTATGCCCTATTTTGGTGGTCTGTTATGGCTAACTTGTGAGGTTTGAAATTGTGGATTGTTTTAAAGTGTTATTGCTTGATTTTGTGATAACATGATTGATTGTTCTTGCTGATATATATGTTTTAAAATGTTGGCAATTTGATGAAATGTTTGGAAATTATATGCTTTTTGACATAATTATCCATGATACATGATAAATTGTATGTTGGAATCTGTTCATATGGCATTCATTACATAAGTGAGACATGCGCTGATATTAATTAAGATAACGCGATCGCGATACGTGACGAGACATCGCGATTTCACGGTGAGATAAGTGCATGATTGCGATCAAACACCATACTTGGTGATTTGATGAGTGGGCCGGTACTGTTCACTAAAGTTCAACAGAGTCACAGTGTTGTAGAAACGTGAAAATATGTGTTGGGTAATAGCAAGCAAGGATGATACCCCCTTAGGTGAAAGACCTGGTATTTTTGGTTATACATATGTGTTCAATGGTGAAAGCCTGTGAAAGTGTAAGAAGGCTTGCGAAGCCTACGATGAGACCCCGAAAATTCGCTACCCACAAAAGACACATGATTTTGTAAAAGAAAGTAGTCCTTAGAATATGACATCCAAAAGGTTTTGGTTTATAAACAAAATGAAATTTTTTTTGAAATAATCATTGGATGCAATTAATCGATGACGGTTTTATCACGCATGGACATTGTGGTGTGTGATAGGAGTCGGTGATTGACTCGAAATTTATTACTCTTTGGCATCACACTGAGTAATGGAGTCGGTAATGACTCGGAGTATGGTACATGATTGAGTCTCATCTCACTTCATGCCATGGCATATAGAATTCCATGATAGAATTGCATAATCTGTATGGAATGGTTGATGTGAATGCAAGTGTTAGTATTGCATGTGCACTTAGGTAGGGAGTAGCCTCTATAGGACGTTTCTCTACTAAGCGTGGCTCACCCTATATGGGACAACATTTCAGGTGCAAAGCAGACACCGGTGGACGACTCTCATTAGGAGTCGAAATTGTGAAGAAAGTCGGATTATAGCTTTGTAACATTTTGTAAAGTATCGCGATAAAACAAAATATAATATAAATTTGTATGAGGTTGTAATTAAACTCATAGTAATATGTTTTGAAAATAACATAAAATGTTCATTGAATGTAAATAAACGAATCCCGGTATATGGGATTGGACAATGTGGTATCGAGACACACGATATCCACGGGTATTTTCGTGTGTTAACGGTTGGTCAACGGACCCCCAGATTTTAGGGCGTCACAAGGTACATCTCCTTCCCCTTCTTCTTCCTCCTCTTCTTCCTCCTCTTCTTCCTCTTCATTTTTTCATTTTCTCGTTGCCATCAAGAATGCAGGAAGAAGGGTTTCCCTTTTTCAACAACCCACTTCCAAACGACGCGTTCGTCTAGACAAAACAACATCGCTTGGTTTTTTTTTAATACAACTCAAAAACGACGCCAAGTAGGTCGCTTCCAGGACCAAAACGACATCGTTTTGGACACTTATCCAAACGGCGTCTTTTTGGATAAGTGAGAACAAGACCAAAACGATGCAATTTTGATTAGTGTTTTGAATTTAAAAAAAAAAAAAAGTTATGATGGCTAAAAGGAAGCCGTTTTGACCCCAGAAACTATATTTTGCATATCCAAGCCTTCCATCCCCCATTTTTGCCCTGTTTTCAACCGAAAAATACACCTTAGCCTTCCTAACCTCCATATCAACCACCGAAAAATACACCCTAGCCCTCTCGATTTGTATGCTCGTTGTAGGACTAATGATGATAATGATTTTGAGCCCCTCATCATTCAACATGGTATTGATTGATGTATTTGATGACATTTTGTTAAAAAGATGTCATACTTGATATAAAATAATTTCTTTTGTTAGCATTAACATACATATCTTTCACTGAATGCTTCATTAACTATTTAAATAATGTTAAATATAAAAAAAATTGTTTTATTAAATTTTTAGCTTACTTAATTATATCTATTTTTCTAATAATTTATATAATATTTTAATAATTTTTAAATAATTTAATTTTCTTATTTTGTGTATGAGCTAATACACGACCGATACGTCTTGAGACTGTCCGAGTCGATGACCAATACCGCGACTTTGAACCATGGTGAAGATGAATTCTCTATTGGTGTATGAGGCACTAACTTCGTCATCTAAAGCCTTCTCACCTTTTGGAATGTCGATTGAAGATTGTCATGAGCTGATTGCAACCTTAGGAAATGTTACTTTTTCTGTAGTAAGGAGACTTGCCAACTCGGTGGCTCATGTGATAGCAAGAGCTTCGAGATCTATGTCAGGTCCTACTGTCTGGACTTTTACTAAGCCAGATTTCTTAGTACCTAGTTTATTGCTTGATCAATATTAATAAATGAAGCCTATTCAAAAAAATATTATACATATTTTTCTTAATAAAATTTAAAATATTAATTTATTTATATAAAATGAAATAAATAATATCTTAAATACTTTAAAACTACTTTTAATTTAAATAAAATATAAATGATATATTTATTACGTCACCGATTCGATCACAATTCAACCGTCAGTTTAACCAATGAAACATGAACCGGTAACTTTTTCGGTTCAGTATCCGATCCGGTTTTTAAAAATTGAAAATACCTATGACTCTAGTTCTGCAACCAACTGATGACCATAATTTGATTTATTGTTTTTGTTTGATCTAATATGTTTTGCTCGTCTAAATCACCTACACACAAATAAAACACCACAAGACAACGAAAAACAAAATGTTATAATAAGAAACAAAATTGTAAAAAAAACAAAATAAAACTCAAATCTATGTGGAATAACCATATTATTAAGAAATAAATTGATAAAAAGAGGTGTAGAGTAGTAATTTCATGTCAAGAATGGCCAAAAATCACCACTCCTTGCTTAAGGAAGATGAGTAGCAATGAGAAAAAGTTAAAAATGAGGTTAAGGTTTTGATAGTGGTAACTTCACTTAGAACTTTATTAATAAAACTCATTGTGACATAACTTAGGTAAAGGAAGTAAGCCCAAAGCTCTCGATTTGTAGGTCATATGGTACAAAATGGCCATCCATTATTGCCTGTTATTCTCTAATCAGCATCACAAGCTTGGATAAATGCATACCCCCATTAACGTACGGACTAATTAGCACTTTCTGTCCTAAATCTTCCAGGAGCTATGCTGACCTCGATCCTGTTAAACTTCAACTCCTTAGCCTGTTCTTCGGATATTTGGTAAGCGGTGGCAATGGCTTTCACTGGGAGGGCCCAGAGAAGTGAAAGATTGCCTGCTAGAGTATTAATCATCCCATTTTCATCCGTCTTGATCGCCACAAATTCAAAACCAGTATCGCCTGCTTTCACCATAAGGGCGAAGTTCTGTGGAACAATGATCACCTGACTTGCCGTGACTACGTCGTTGAACACGGTGCGGCCATGGTTTTGGACTATTTGGAAATTGGCTATCCCCCTTATTGCGTAGATTATACTGTGGGCATTCATGTCGTAGTTGTAAGATTTTTCATTAAGTGGGCTTCATTAATTGAAATTAATTGGATTAAGTTTGGTCTAATTAAGTGAGATTATACAGTTGCTTAATAAAACTTAAGGCTGGTACGGCCGAGTATGGCCCGACCCGTAATGAGGGCCCGTGGTCAGAACTCTATAAATAAAAAGCTCAAGTCCCTCCCAAACCCTAAGGATACGTACAATTCTCACATACAGTTTCTGAGAAAATATTTTTCTGAGATCAGTGAGAGGCATTCTCATTCAAGCCAGTGTCACCAAAGGGTCATTCGGGAGAAGATCTTGAGGTCGTTTCTTTGCAGGTTCTTCATCAATTCCGCATCAAGAAGACATTCATGGATTCCAAATCAGGTATGTAATTTACAGTTTTTCTCCATTAAAATTATGCTTTGTGTTTTAACATGGTGATCTAGGTTGTTTAAATCGTATCCAACAGTTGGTATCAGAGCCAACCATGGATTAGAATTCAAAGCATATGAATCGGAGAAATTTTTTTTGGGTTTTATGAAAAATCGGGCATTCTGTCCAATTTCGGAATTTTTCTATACATCCAAAATTAAAAATTTTTGCATATTTGGAATCTACACGACAAGACTTTTTATCGGGATCGGGTGGGTGTCTGCCAGCCGAGGTGGCCGGACGCTATCGCTCGCCATCGCCACCACGCCACACGACGGCGCTGCGGCAAAGACACGCGCCAAATCTGATCCAACGGCCTCGGGCCGACGCTTCAAGGATGGAGATCAACATGACCCGCCACCGACCACCCGTCAAACTGATCTACCCGACCCGCTTTTGACCCGGTTCAAAGAAGCTGGATGCTGACGGTACGCTGACATGGACACCGACGCGGTATCGCCGATCGTGACGCCGACATGACGACGCTATCTCATAACCCGGCTTTAACCCGACCGGCAATGACCCGACCCGGGTCAACGTCAACGACCTGACCCGGTCAACGGTCAAGACCCGACCGGCCAACGACCACCATTAATCTGGCCAAGCCCGAATTAAGTCAACATCGACCTATTAACGAGCCTGAAGAAATTAACACGAGTCGCAGCAGTCGCTTACACGCTACCGAGCCTTCGTGGATCGGAGGGTGCCAGGTGATGGTATTTCGGGAGATCTGGCATTTGTAGACCAGGTATTGAAATTCTACAATGTGGTATATTCACTTTGCATGTTTGGAAGCTTTTACGTATATGAAAATGTTATAGAACCCTATTTACACTTAGAATTAGGGGGTATTTTCACCTATTGTGATTTCTCATGGTTTAGGAAATACATATGGTAGCCACATGCATATCACTGCATAAGGGCTGCGTAGAGTCTATATTCGTTGACTATTAATGAATGATTGAACAGTATAATTGGCATAACATATATATATTGAATGTGATACATGTTTATATCCTGTATGAGATTTTCAAGGATTCACTGAGTCAGGACCGCCAAAGCTCGCGACACTCGATCGGCTCTCGAGAAATACGCCCCATATCAAGGGTGGGATGTCTCCTGTTCTATTACGTGATCATACTCCCAAAGGAGGTGGTCCTGTGTTAGTTCATGGAGGGATACATGTATGGCATGTGCTTGAGAAATGACTGATCTTAGTGGTTCATACACCCAAAGGTGGTGATTTCACGAAGGATTAGAATATGTTCTCATGGCCGCTGTCATGTGGAGAGTGTACAACCGCATGTCATTTTCCCGCCCCAAAGCGTGATTATGTGATGATGTATAATTCTCTGTATGAGTATTCACATGATGCCGATTGCATTGTTTGTTTTATTTTTCAACACTTGCGGAATCCAAGTAAATTCCATTTCAATCGAGGTCCACATCGATTGAATTTCAAGAAATGGAAAGAGGACTTTCTATTTGGAATGGAACTGGCAGATGTTCACGGCGCTTAAGAATGGATGCTCGGCAGATATCAGCCAAACTCAGTACCGGGTTTCAGAAAACTAATTATGCTACCTCGAGAGGAGCAATAGACGGTTATCGACAATGAAGAATCCATACAAGAACACTAAAGTGGCTTACCATTGGGACCAGACCGCTAAGGAAATGATGGCAGCCATGTAGGCTAGAAATCGAGTTTCATCCAATGCCGAGGTTGGAACACTTCTTCGGGGTGCCTTCAATACGTAAGCATTTATTACATACCGGGGTTAGAGATTATGTCCTAAGGATGGTAGACCTAAAGACGAAGCCCAAGCTCAATGTTACCATTCCAGATGCTTGCATCAGGCATCAGCCCCGAACACCCTTCCACCCGCTTTCGGGATTATAAAGACAAACTGCTACCCTAAGACTTAGACTCGTCAAGAATGACTTAATAGCAAGGGTGGTGGCAGAAGAAGAGAAACTGAAGAAGGAGAAAGAGCATATGGCCTTATATGCTGCTAGTCCCCATAAAAGGAAAAATAAGAAGTTCAAAAGTCGAACTCATAAAGGTGCTCAAGAAACTACCGGTCAATCTGACAATATGGGTCCAAAGAAGACATTCTTGAAAAAGGATGGTGATCACGCTCTTTCGTAAGAAGAAAGGTCACATGAAGCATGACCGTGCAAAATTTAAAGTTTCGTGATGTCCAAACGGGCTTGCTGTGTAATGATTCTTAATACTTTGTCAGAACTAACCGATCCGAAGCACCATCCAGTTTCGTGGCTCGAGAGCGGAGCAACTAATCATGTTGCATTTAATTATACAGGATTCATAAACGAGGAAGCAACAAGGATGAATCAAAGCTCACTGTGGGAAACAATGAGAAGGCTGAAGTCATGTTCGTGGGAGATGTAATCTTAGTTTTAGATTCTGGTTTTAAATTGATGTTGAAAGACACATTTTATGTACCTTCCTTTAGAAGGAATTTAGTTTCCGTGATCAAGGATATTGGATTCATATGATTACTCTTTGAAATTAAGAGCAATATTATTTCAATATTTCTTAATTCAAATAAGGTTTGCACTGGCTTATACGTCTAACCTGACAGATGGGGCCAAGTTTATCTCCCGATGACATATACGTAGCTTATACGGCTGAAAAGGCTGTTTCTAAGAGACCACTACCTAAGAAAGAGTCTTATGCATTATACATAAACGACTGCCATATCTCTAAGGATGTGAAGAATAGAAAGGCACAAAGACTAATATCCTGCCTGCTCTTAAAAATGATTTAGAGATATGTGTAGACTGTTGTAGAGGTAAAATGACCAAGATAAGAAAGAAAACTGCAGTCCGTAGTTCTGACTTGTTGGAAGTCATTCACACCGATAAGGGGTGGACCTTATGTGGCAACCTTGTGTGTAAATTTTTATTTGAATCACATTTATCGATGACTATTCTCTATATGGTTATTTGTACTTGATTAAAGAAAAGTCCTAGCCCTTTGACAAGTTCAAGATTTTTCGACCGAAGTCGAGAAACAATTGGGAAAGTCATAAAGGTTGTTAGATCTGGATCGAGGTGGAGAGTATTATGGCAAGCATGGCGATGTCGACAGCCTTAAGGGGCCATTCGCTAAATAATTTAGAGGACTCCCCGGGATAAGTACGTTTACTACGCCCCGAGTCCCTGAAAGCAAAATGGTATATAGCCGAAAGGCGTAATCGTACTCTTATGGAAATGGTAAGGAGTATGATATAGGGACAAATTTACCCGGTTTTCTGTGGTAAAGCTTGTCTTTGTACATTTTGAATCGTGTACCTACGAAAGTCGCTCCATTGACTCCCGAGTTATGACCTGGCGAAAGCCTAGCTTAAACCATCTTAAAGTTTGGGGATGTCCTGCAGAAGTAAAGTTATATAATCCAACATTAAGTAAGTTGGACTCCAAAACCACTAGGTGTTATTTTGTATCTTACCCGAATATCTGGCGATATCTGGGCTTCTATAATCCCAATGGAGGCACAAGAACTGTAATCAGCGCATGCCTAAGTTTTTTGAGTTTGATGTGGTCGAAGAGAGTAGCCAAGCCACGCACCATTGAGGATGATATACGATGAGTAATGTGGTATCTCGTATCTCCTCCCCATACAGATAATTGTGGAAACTCCTACACACCATATTGAACCCGCTGAGACTAGGGATCCGTTTGTCGAGACAGCCCTAATGAAGTTCATCAAGGCCTCGTGTGCGTAATGTGGCTATTACTACCCAAAGAAGGAGATCCACTAGAGAGACGATCAGCAATACCACCGACTATTTTAGTCTATATAGGAGAGCAAGATCATGATATCGGTTCGACTCCACCTTAACAACTTATGAGGAAGTCGTTGGCCCCCAATCGAATCGTAGTTTGATGCAATGTAGAGATGAAATTCAATCTACGAGGCATAACGGAGTTTGGGAACTTATTGAATTACCTGATGGTCATAGACCCATTGGCTGCAAATGGGTGTGTATAAGACTAAAGGGACTCTAAAGGAAAGGTTGGAAAAAGTTTAAACTGGGATCAGAGCCAAAGGTTTCACTCAGAGAGAAGGAGTGTGACTATGAAGCAACTTTTTCTCCATTTCTTCTAAAGATTCTTCAGAGTGATCATGGCATTAGTTGCCTATTTTGATATGGAGTTACACCCGCATGGATGTTAAAACCGCTCTTTCAATGGAGACCTTAATGAAGAAGTCTATATGATGCAACCCCGAAGGTTTTGTGGCAAATGATTCAGTAAACTTCAGATGCAGACGAAAAAGTCTATTTATGGTCTCAAGCAAGTTTCTAGACAATGGTACTTAAAGTTTCATAGTGTTGTTGCTTCATATGGTTTTGCTGGAGAACAAAGTAGATCAATGTATATACCGCAGGTCGCGGGAGGAAATTCATTTTCCTAATACTCTATGTGGATGATATCCGTCGCGCTGACCTCGTTTACTCGTATGAGACAAAGAGGATGTCATTAAAGAACTCGATGAAGGACCTTGGTGAGGTGTCTTTGTCCCGGGCATTGAGATTCATAGGAACGTTTCGCGTACTATCGTTTATCTCGTAGGGCATATGTTGATCGAATTTTAGAAAGATTCAACATGTAACAATGTTGTGAATTACCTCGCCTTCAGAAGGTGATAAGTCGAAGCCCATCACAATGTCCTCATTCGTATATAGAGAAAGCCCAAATGAAGAATGCACTTT
The DNA here is from genome assembly GCA_016808115.1 of Tetrastigma voinierianum. Lineage (NCBI taxonomy): Eukaryota > Viridiplantae > Streptophyta > Magnoliopsida > Vitales > Vitaceae > Tetrastigma > Tetrastigma voinierianum. The sequence continues at coordinate 257,945 of JAEQBH010001187.1, forward strand.
ATGCTAGTGCACTTGGGAGATTATGTATGCTCAAGCATGCACTAGGCCCGATATTGCCTTTTGGTAACAGACTTCTAGCAGATATCGCCAAAACCTGTGACATGATCATCAATAGCCGCTAAGAAGGTTACGAGGGTACTTGGAAGAGGACAAAAGACTATATGTTGATTTACAAACATGTTCAGACTTACAAATTTTAGTCAAGTATTCGGGATTCGCACTTTGCTAGTCAGCCGATGAAAAGAAGCTTCAACAACTGGTTATATCTTTAAGTTAGCAGAGGTGCAAAGTCATGGAAAAGCGAAACAGAAATCAATTGCATCCTCTACCATGCAAGCGAGTTTGCAAAGATGCTTTTCAACTACCGTGCACTCAAAACTCATTAAGGAGTTAACCGTGTTTGATTTTTGTGGGATAGGCCTACAATTGTATTGTGACAATAACTCGCAGCGGTTGTTTATTAACAACAATGTGAGGTCTCAAGGGTCTAAGCACATGGAGGTCAAATACCGACCATAGAGGAAAAAGTTCAAAACGGTGACGTTGAAGTGGAGCACATATCAACAGACGATATGATCATAGATCCGCTTAACTAAAGCGCCTTCTCATTTTGCCAGATTTAAGATCGACATGTCATTAACATGGGCTTAGGAGTATCATGGGATATTGTGAATTAGTGGGAGCTATTAAGTTTTATGTTGCTCTTATGAAGGATGAATCCATTAGGAGTATCATGGGATACTGTGAATTAGTGGGAGCTATTAAGTTTTATGTTGCTCTTATGAAGGATGAATCCAATTTCATTACATTTTTGTAATAATTGAATTTGTATCAACTCTTTTACATTCAATAAGGTATTTGTGAATGTAGGTTTATCGAGTTGAGTACATATAATTGTTTAAAATCTCAAGGCATCGCAGAACCTCAATACAGCTATGGGGCATTCTTGGTATCGCCTTAACAAAAGATGTTTTGTTACACAAAGTAAAGTTACCTATCAAGGTAACATATATATGTGTCTGCTGGAACCATGATGGATATTCTCTCGGTGACACACTAGGCTCTTGTGACACTTTAAGAGAGAGAATTTGACTAACAAACTGGATAAATCACTACGAAGTATCACTCATTATGAGGTATTGTCCATTTAAACACACTACCATATCAATCCATATCGCAAAGTTTGAAAGACTCGTGACCATGGAAGGGCTTATGAGTACATGCAATTACCGCCTATGATTCAAAGTTGTTCGAGACTTTATGGATCGATTGACTATTAAGAATAATCTCTGCACCAATATAAAGGTGCGCATACGCTGCTTCACTAATATCGCCTGCGGGAGAATGTAAGATTTTTCATTAAGTGGGCTTCATTAATTGAAATTAACTGGATTAAGTTTGGTCTAATTAAGTGAGATTATACAGTTTCTTAATAAAACTTATGTGGGCCGGGTAAGGGTGTGGGTCTAGCATGGCCCTACTGCAATGATAAACGGGTCGAACTCTATAATAAAGCTCAAGTCCCTCCCCAAACCCTAAGGATACATACCCTCGCATACGCTTCGAAAATATTTTCCTCGAGATCGTTGAGAGGCATTCTCATTCAAGCCAAGTATTATCGCTGGTCATTCGGGAGAAGATCTTTAGGTCGCTTTCTTTACGTGTTCTTCATCAATTCCAGATCAAGAAAGACATTCATGGATTCCAAATCAGGTATGTAATTTACAGTTTTTCTCCATTAAAATTATGCTTTGTGTTTTAACATGGCGATCTAGATTGTTTAAATCGTATCCAACAGTAGTGTGGTAGTAACATTGCCCCCTGCAGGTTCAAGCATGCACCAAAATGATCATTAATATTTGAAAAGCAAGTGAAAAGTTTAATTCCATAACAAGTACCGTTAGAGTTGGATGACCCCGAAAATTGTTTCATCCGATCCAAAAAGTTTCTTGATATGGCATTATAAATTTTTTGGGGATTAATGATGGTAGTCAAGGGATTGGGTGGATAAGCCCAATCTCATAGTCCTTCACTGATTCGGTTGAGAATGAAGGCAAAACTCCCAATATGAACCTGCTTAGAGTTTTGTAATGTTAAGACATTTTAGAGTTTTGTGGTTTTTCTATAAGTTAACAATCATAATACTCCAATCTTATACTCGATTTTGGAAAAATCAATTTTTATCCTCTACCAGTATTTTTTCCAAGCAAATTTGGTCATGTTTAATTGGTTTTTATTTTTGAAAACTATTTTGAAGAACGGTTTTTGAAAATATGGAGAACACTATTTTGGTGCTCTAAAAAACTGTTCTTGTTTAAAAAAAAAAACTAGGAATCAAACATGTTTTCCTAGTTCTTATTTTTGAGAACATAAAACAGTTTAAAGAAACGGAACCAAACAAACCCTTTATTATCCTTTTTACTTTTCTTTCTTGTTATCTATTCTAGTCCTCACTAACAAGCAGTTTAGTAGTAGTAGTATATATGTATAATAATATTAAATCATACCTTATAAAGAAATGCTCTGCTAGCACTCAGCTTAACAATCCCTTTGAGGATTGGAAGATCAAAAGCTGTGAGGGCGCTGATGCGTCCACCTAGTGGGGTGTAGACGTCTGCTCGTGTTGGATCACCGATGTTCTGTTTGAGCCTCAAGCTGCATAAGGTTTCTTCAAAGCCATTTCCGTCCGCAAGGGGGCGATCTTGCGGCTGCTCATCTTGTCCCCTTTGCGGTAACACCGCCTGCAGGCCTCCTTCTACTTCTACTCTCACTATGTTGCCCCTCCTGTCATTTTCGCCCTTAAGCTTCCTTATTAGTTCGGCTTCCACCTTAAACGCCTCTGACAAACGTTCTGCATCGAAGCCAGTAAATACGTTCTTACCAGAGCTTTCCTCTGGACTGCCTTGTTGCCGGAATTCATTTTGTGGGCTCCCGGAGAGGTAGAACCTCTACAATTAATACAGTTCCAAACCATCTATTAGTACTATCTCTGACAATAATTCTATGTCTATATGGTGTTTCACTACTTACTCTGGGTTGGAAATCAAGATGGTTGGCGTCATTGCCTATGTCGATGACGGAGACTGCAATGAGCCTTGTTACCGTTGTTGTAGATAAAATGCCCTGCTCCAATGGGCACTACAGATACATCACCTTCTTCGACTTCTCGGATCTTCTGATGTTGGTCTCCACGAAATTGCTGGCCTCCTTGTTCTTCCTGGTCTCTTTGCTCTTGCACTCTTTGCTGAGATTCTTGGAATGATTGGAACTTTTCAGGGCAGCCAGAGATCATGATTCCCAGCAAACCTCTACCTATACATGACATGCATGACAATATTACATCATAACATAATTAAGCTTTCCAATAGAACTCTCCATTTCTTCCTTAAGCAAGAATAGACAACAAGAAAAAAAGAAGTATAAACACACAAATTTATGTCAAAAGCACCAAAAAAGAAAGATAAATCCATTGATCCAAAAATTGAGTATAAACATAGTTTTAAAAGACATTTATAGTCTCTAGGCTCAACTACTCTCTAACTATAGTGTCTCGTCTTCCAAGACATGCGTCTTTGATGAGTATTAAATATACTCATTTTATCCCTATGTTTTTGTGTTATTTTTGTAGTTTTTAGTTATAAATAAGTGTTCTAATGTTCTAAATGTTTATCTTTTTGTGTAGGTCATCTCTTAGGAAAAATGGAAGAAAACAAGACAAGAATCAAGCAAATTGGATGAGAATTGAAGACGTTGTGCAAATTGTTGTCATAGTCGCAACTACGGTTTTCAGAGTCGCAACTATGACTCAAGACTGGTGGCAAACTAGCAATCAAGACTCGGCGTTGTCGTGACCATGGTCGCGACTATGACACCCTTTCTTCAACATCAACGCAGCGCAATCATGACTACGATCGAACCATAGTCACAACAATGCGATATTTCTACAACCCTGTTTTCAGCAACCGTACGTGCAATGTAGTCGCGACTACATAGCACCCATAGTCGCTACTACATGAGTTTGGCGGCCCAGAATATTTCCATCTTTTGGGTTGTTCTTGGCCCATTTTCCAAGGAGTATATAAAGTAAACTTTGAGACATTTTTAGGGTTCGACTTAGGTTGGAGAACACCCATTCTAGGGTTTCTCTCATCCTAAGCTTAAATCACTTAGGGTTTCTAATTTTTTTCTTCTTTTTACTTTGGAAGAGGACGAGAACTTGAAGAAGAATAATACTTTTAAGGATAAGAGAATGAGGTCTTCACTTCCAAATTTGTTTAATCTCTTCCCCCTTTTATATTCCTTTCTTTTGATAGTTGTAATTCCTTTTCTAGTTATGTTTTAGTTAGTTTTCTTAGGGCTTAGATGTAATCAAGACTTGTTTATATGAATACCTCTTAACTTCGGATGATTTATGCTTTATTTTATATACTCATTTTATCCCTATGTTTTTGTGTTATTTTTGTAATTTTCAGTTATAAATAAGTGTTCCAATGTTCTAAATGCTTATCTTTTTGTGTAGGTCATCTCTTGAGAGAAATGGAAGATAACGAGACAAGAATTAAGAAAATTGGATGAGAATTGAAGAAGTTGTGCAAATTATTGTCATAGTCGTGACTATGGCTTTCATAGTCGCGACTATGACTCAAGACTCGTGGCAGGCTAGTAGTCAAGACTCGGCGTAGTCGGGACTATGACACCTTGTCTTCAACATCAACGCAACATAGTCGCGACTACGATAGAACCATAGTCGTGACTATGCGATATTTCTACAACCCTGTTTTCAGCACCCGTACGTGCAGTGTAGTCGTGACTACATAGCACCCATAGTCCCGACTAAGTGAGTTTGGCAACCCATCATATTTCCATTTTTGGGGTTGTTCTTAGCCCATTTTCCAATGAGTATATAAAGTAAACTTTGAGACATTTTTAGGGTTTGACTTAGGTGGGAGAACACCCATTCTAGTGTTTCTCTCATCCTAAGCTTGAATCACTTAGGGTTTCTAATTTTTTTTGTTCCTCTTACTTTGGAAGATGAGGAGAACTTGAAGAAGAAGAAGACATTTGAGGAGAAGAGAATGAGGCTTTCACTTCCAAATATGTTTAATCTTTTCCCCCTTTTGTTTTTATTTCTTTTGATAGTTGTAATTCCTTTTCTAGTTATGTTTTAGTTAGTTTTCTAAGGACTTAGATGTAATCAAGACTTGTTTATATGAATATCTCTGAATATCAATTGATTTATGCTTTATTTTCATAGTTCATTTCGTTCTTAATGCTTGCAAGTAATTGGTCAATACTTGCATGATTTGTGGTTTAATTCAAGATCTAAGAAGAGAATTGGATTAGACCATAGATGAATTACCATTTAATTGTCATGAGATAGAGATATAAGTGAGATTAGGTGTGGTATCGGGATTTCTTGGGTTTAATGCACCTTTGGAAATCTGTGGTTGAGCAAAGATGCAAAATACCTTATCGTAAGAGTAGATTGCGAGTTATCGAGAGATATTCACATATGCATTAATGAAATCACCATCAACATAATGAAAGGAACATTAATTGATTGGATTAGGAAGTTTGTATAAGCTTGAATTGGTGAAATCTATGCCCTATGATTTACAGTCTTGAGTCTTTGTTAGTCTAGGACTTTGCATGCTAGTTGTCTTAATTTGAGTATTTTTCAAAATTTCAATCATCTAGATAGAGCCTAAGCTATATTAGAGTCGGTAATTAATAGTCAATCACTCGTGGGACGATGTACTCTTACTTTTTACACTGTTATCTTGAAGCGACGTGTACACTTGTGCATATAAGCGTATTATTTTATATACACGCATTCCCACCTATCAGTCTTATTGAAGAGACCCGCCTTATAGATTATAGTTTCTTTTTAAATCACATTATTTATTCTTAAAATTTTTAATTATATATTAAAATTTATATAAATTCACTCATTTTTCATTTAAATTTTCTTAAATGTTAGGAATATTTAATTTTTTATTAATAGAATCATATTTTATAAAATTGATGTGCATCTAAAGTCACATTTCACTTTACAAAAACCTGCATATTAGGTGCTTGAAGGCTTTGATGCACCTTTCGTCTTTTTAAACTATGAGTATAAAAGTATAAGATTGTAGTGATGTAGCACCTAACTTAAAAAAAATTTCAAAAGGCTAAAATACATAACATATTTATAGTAATATCAAATCTTCTTAATAGTTTAATAATGCTTTTACTGTCTATCATCGTAGATGTCAAAAAAAAAAAATCTATAACCTGGCACACCACCAATTTTTTTTGCATTGGGTTAAACAAATTAATTTCGGATCACCCAGCTTTAATAATAACAATTAGAATTAAATGAAATGAACTGGTTCACCTTGGATGAAGTACACGAGCTGAGGAGCGTTGAGGTAGGACGGCAAGAGCAAGCCTCTGGGTGTGATAATATAGCGAACAACAGTCACACCAGCGCAGTGGAACTGCTGATTGTGATGGTCAAAGATCTCAGTCACACCGGCTTCTGATTGGATCCGTTTGGAAGGTTCCTGAGCACTGAGTCTGGAGATCTCGCACTTGTTTTGCTGCCTCGGCTCTTGCTGCTGCTGGGCGATGCATATACAGCCATAACAGAGAACAATAAAGCAAAGTGAAAAGCAGATCGGACTACTTCTACCCATGGAGGAACCAGACGTTAAAGGCAAATCAGAGGTGGGTTTTGGTGCAGATATATCAGATATGTACATAATGGAGGAAGAGGGTTGTTGGGGTTTGAGATAGATATATTTGGAGAAGCAGTCGGGCTTGAGACACGCTTCAATTTGCATGGGTATTGAACTGTATTTGGTCACACACTTACACCTAATCCGTTCAAAGTGAGCATGCAGGCAGGTGGGCCTCATACAAATAGAAAGGACATGTTGGCTTATTGTTTTTGTTTTGAAAAACAAGAACTCATAACACAAAAAAACAATGAGAAAACGTTTGATTCTCTTTTTTTTTTTTTTTTTTGTCCTAAAAAACATAAAAAACACATAAAACACTTAATTCAGAGGTGTTTTTTATGTTTTCAAAATCTATTCTCAAAAACAGTTTTCAAAACCTGTAGTCAAATAGGCTTTTATGGCAAGAAAAATAAGAAGAACAACCAAAACACAAAAAATATGTTTGGTTTACCCTTTTTTTTTATTATTATTATTATGAAAACAAGGAGAACACAAAAAAATTTTAATTCATAAAAATAAATTGTATTTTATGTGTTTTCAAAAATTATTCTCAATAATATTTTTCAAAAATAAAAAACAAACAAGCCCAAATTTATTTGTCTTCAAGGCCCCTTGGAGGGGTTTTATACACAATACATCTTTGTGGCCATCAGCCCTAACAGATACCATGGACGATGAAGTGGGCAAATCTCAGCCATTAATTTGTTTAGGTTTATGGGTATCACTCTATTCTAAAGATTCCCTCTTTCTTCAACCACTGCACAGTAACAATTGAATGAAAACCTCTATTGTTTCACACCATTGAATAAGTACACTGATGATCTTTCACGGTCTTAGGCCCAGATTTTGGGAGTTCTTCGAATCTAGTGATGGTGAATTTTCAAACTCTGAAAGTCAGATATAACATTTATGAACATCATTTGTGTCACCCCCACCAACCTTTAAGCATGTAGTAAATGAAAGTGACAATGAGGGTGTTACGAGAAAATTAAACTCCAAAAAGATAAAACCATGTTATCAAACGTCCCGTTCGATTGATTATAAAACTATTTAATTAAAAAAAATCAGATAATCCAAAGTTTGTAAATAAAAGGCTTTTCTTTTTTTCTTTTTTTTTGAAAAATAACTCGTTATGAACAAAGATACTATTTGTTCTTTTAGAAATTTATGTCTTATAAAAAACAGGTTGATGTAAAAAAATTAAAAAATAAAATTATTTTTATAAGAAAATAACGAGGGTTTTTTTCTCGTCAAAATTTGATGAAAAATGATATTTTCAAAATTCATGTTTGGAAAGACCTTTTAATTAAATCACCCTTAGATATATTTTAATTTTCCGTGGTTGGGTTACAAAATTATAGTTTCCAATAATTAATTTTCAAATCCTCTTCTTTACAAAGATTCAATGGAGGAACAAATTTAAGATATTATTTCTTCCCCTATAATGATGAAGTGTTAAAGTGAGAAAGGTATTATGCTTTTTCCCGTGTTTGAATGAGAATAACCGTTGCTTATTCAAGAGGACTTCCATTTTGAAAAGAACCCTGAAAATGGCACTCTGTCCCAAGTATATATATATATATATATATATATAAAACAAAACTAGAAGTAGTGAGTGGTGGAGAGTGTTGGGATATTTGAAAGAAACCCATCTCAACAAAAGCTCAAATTATCAGATCCGGAACTGCAGAGCCCTGCAGAGAAGATGAAATCTTAGTCCAAGAATGAAAACGGAGAGCTCTGCTCGGCTGATGAGTCAACTCGTTCTCATTCTCTTCCTTTCGTGGTTTGCAGTTACAGCTACAGCATCGCAGACACAATGGCGGCCTGGGTTTCTCTATACAAGAAGCAGGGGAAGATGCACACCCCAGTAAGATCTCTCTATAAACCCACATTTCTAGGAATGATTTTCATAGAAAATCAAATCATACAGGAAAAGATACACAAGAATATTTACAGAAAATATACAAAATAGATAACATTCCAGTGGGAAATGGGGGGGCGGGGGATGAACAGGTACTGGAGCAGCAGGAAAGAGGCGTGGCCGAGGATGGTGCCGGAGACGTCGACGGTGGCGAAGGTTTTCGGGTCGAGAGCGTCGGAACGGTTCAGATCGGAGATGACTCTGTTGGAAGCGACGGCGGCGCAAGAGGAGGAGGGCGAGGGCGTTGAGAAGGCGTTCGATAGGCTGCTGAAGCAGACGAGTGCAGCGCTTATAAACGCATATGCGAGAAAAGGGTTTCCCTACTCGGCGTGGGAAGTGAAGACTCTGCTTATACAGGCATTAGTCTCGGAGGGGGCGGCCGCCCTTCAGGCGGCACACTTCTCCATAGCTAATGAGGCTTGTAATTAGATTTTCAGATTGAAGCTCTGATGTGGTGTGAGTGACAGGATATTTGGGGATTTGATTTTGGTGTGGATGGACCATGGAGGAAGATGAAGTTTGGGATTAATTTCTCAATTACCCGATTACCCCCCTCCCTGTTTTGATTTCTTGCTTTTTCAACTTGGATTTCAAATGACTTCTATCTGAAATTAGACAACTTTTTAGGCATTTCATTTTGCCCCACCTAATTAATTAACTTATGAATTTCTCTCTTTCCAACCATCATGTCCCTTTCTGTTTCTCTTTTAAACTTGGTTTTTCTGCAACCATCATGACTCTGTTAAGTTTATTGTCATCATGAGAACTTTCTTGAACTCATGTCACGGGGACTTCTCTTGTCTCAGGTCTCCTCATAATCATAACCTTCTCATTTCTACAGAAATTTTGGGGAAAAAAAAAAGGTTTCACGATGTTCTGCAATTTAAATTGGAAAAACTTTGTTATGCGCACTCTATTTCAATTTATTCGAAAAATTAGAAACAAAATATCAACGTTTCATCTGATTTCAAAAATATTTGATAAAGTACAAAATATTTAATAAAAGATACAATAAATCTTAGGTTATAAATTTCAATAAACCTTGATTACTATCATATTTGTTAAATACAATCTCCTATTTTAAGTTTTTATGAGGTTGTTCCTAAAGTTTATTGGATCATTTTTCAAATTAATTGAAATAGGTACCTCAGAACATAATTTTTCTCATTTAAATTTCATCTACGAAAATTCAGAAATCTTCAACGATATAGTTTATTTTCTGTTCCACAAAACTTAACTAGATCTAAGGTGATTAAATTGGATCATGATTATATATATACACATTTTAGAAAATTTCTAATAATTCCAAGTGACCAATTTTACATTTTTAGTTAAGAAACCCATCTTTTCGTTTAGATTCTTCTTTAATACTTGGTTTTTTTTTTTTTTTACATATATACATTTTAGAAATTTTCTAATAATACCAAGTGACCAATTTGGCATTTTTAGCTCAAAAAACCCCCATCTTTTCGTTTAGATTCTTCTTTAATACTTAGGTTTTTTTTTTTTTTTTGTGACATATATACATTTTAGAAATTTTCTAATAATACCAAGTGACCAATTTGACATTTTAGCTCAAAAACCCATCTTTTCGTTTAGATTCTTCTTTAATACTTAAGTAATATTTTTTTTTGACATTTATTCCCTTTACATTACATTGTTAATGTATTATGTGAAAGGAATTAAAGAAGACATTCTACCATTGGTGCACCAAGTGTAGACCAAGCGATCTGACATGTTTTGTAACATGGTACACCATATCATGGATCATCTGTGGAGAAAGTAATCTTTCAGTTGTTGCATCAAGTGATGCATTGTAGTCTTGATTGTGATCTACCAAGATATATCAATGAAAATCACGAAAATTAAACAAGAGATAAGAAGATAAACCATCACACAAGCAAAGATAATAAGATATCATTACACGATTTAGCAAGCTCACGCTCGTGGAACTGAACCCTGGGATGTAAGGAATTCTTACTATATACTAATTAGTTTTATACACGGCCTTATCTAAGACAAGGCCCCGATGAGTATACTTTATACTCATTTTATCCCTATGTTTTACTTATATTTTTAGTAGTTTTATTATATGAATAAGTGATCTAATGCTCTAAATGTTCAATTTTGTGATTAGGTCATCCATGAGCCAATATGGAGCAAAAACAAAGAGATAAAGCCCAAAAATCAGCAAACAACACATGCAGCAACAACTACTATGTTTTGATGTTTTCAGCTGCACAATGATCCCCAATTGCTACAATATTGATATGAATAAATAGAGACTTCTCAAGCTTTCCAAAGAGACCTTATTCACTCAATTTGGACTTCAAATGACAAAGTTATGACTCTTGGTAGTTGAAGGAAGAAGAGAAGAGAGCTCAAAAGTGACCAGTTGGAGAATTTTGTATATTCAGTCTTTATAATGATCTTTAAATTGATTTTCCTAGACATATCTAGATTCTAAACTTCAAGAGCTTTCCAACGGTACCAAGAACACCCAAATCGGAGTTCGGATGACAAAGTTACGGCCTTTTAAGCAAAAAGTCGAGCAAAAACAGAAAGTTGCAAGAACGCCGCGACGTTAGAACATCGCGGACGCTCCAACGCGTCGTGACGCTGCGTAGAGCCGCAAACTTAGCATCCCGACGCCACGATGTTGCCAAACGATCACGTGACGTTAGGGGTTGATTTGTGGATTTTAGCCCATTTCGAGCCCATAATTGTGGGTTTTAAAGCCAACCAAGGAGACAAGCAGACGCCAGTGGCTCTGAGAAGGGGACTCCGTCCACACTTTGGGACTAAGGAGGAGGTTGGGAGTCGCTTTTGAAGATTTCTTGAGAAGATGATGATTTGTGACGAAAATCTAGACTCACCATCATTTGATCATTATAGTTTCTTCTTCCTCTTTTCTCATGTTTTTATCCTAAGCTTATGATGTATCAAACCTCTATCATGCTTTAAATTTATCGAGTTTTGGTTGTATATTGAACATGAGTTTTATATCTATTTGTTAAATGTCTGCTTTCTATTGTTTCTTGTGCATGCACCTCTATTGATTCATACTTAGTTCTATTTACGATTTTGCTAATCTCAATGTGAGCGAGTATTTTCGCAAGATCCGAGAAGGAGTAAAGAACTGTATATTATTGGGGATTTAATCAACCTAATTATCTCAGAGTGTAGAAATTATTGGTAATTGAGGCGTGTGAGACTTTTGATCTTAAAGCATCTCTAATGCTTGGGTTGAGCTAAGTACAAAAGACCTAGTGTTAGTTGGTAGGTTATCTCGACTCGAGAGGCTTATAATTGGGTCTAGACAAGAGTCACTTGGAAAGCATTTTCATGAAACAATAGAGTAGAATTTTGACTTAGATCTAAGAGGGATTGTCCGATCGCACTCAAGTACCCTAGGAATTTATCATCTCGTATTTCTTAGTTGCAAACTTCATTAGTTAGATTTGGAAATTTCATTAGTTTAGTTTAAATTCTGTTTTACTATCACAATTGTTAGTTTGGATATTAGAGAAGTCTTATAATTTTGGTACTTAGCATCCCTATTTTCCCTGTGGATCGATATCCGTACTTATACATTTTATTACTTGACAAGCGTATACTTGCTCAGAATAGACGCTCTTTTTATATTTTTCTACATAATTTTATAGATATTGTTTACACGGTTTAGCAAAAGCCTATGTCCATGGAACTAAACCTAGATGTAAGGAATTTCACTATATATCAATTAAGTTATACATTCGTCTTATCTAAGACAAGGCTCTCCCTTTCTCCTAGTTGTCTTCTCATAATTCTCTCATAGTGAAACAAGGAAATAAGCTCCCCTTATTTCCCCATACAACAACATCTAGACTCCTACACACCCACACACTCCTTCTCAACAAGGAGATCAAACACTGCTCATCATCAAGGCATAGAGTAGTACTTGCAACATCTACTTCACAAGTGAATAGCTTCTTCAAACAATCTCCTTCATCAAAAACATCTCTTGCATGAACGACCTCACTTCTATTTAGCAACGTTTAGGAGATATTCTCTCAATATTCTGTGACTTTATGTTTCCTAATTTGTCACAACTAGCTAGTTGGAATATTCTAATTTCATTCCATAACCATCTTAATGCAAATCTTTCGTCCCATAGAAATTTCACCAAATAAGATCCAATCTTCCAGATTGAATCCACCCAATATTATCCTCTAGTCTCCTTTATCTATCCTAGAGAATATCAGCTTCTAATCTTCAAAATATTCACTCTAGATTTTCATAATATTAGCCCAAAATCCATGTTGACCAAATATGGTAAGTAGTGTCACACCATGATCTACCATCTCGTGTGACAACAGTTGTGACATCAAGTTTTGTTGCTGAAAAACATGCGATTTATTTATTTTCCTAAGATTATGATAAGAATATCTCCAACAATCTCCCCCTTTGGCATTTCTTTGAAAAACATAAATAGTATAGGAGAAGCATGTTTTGGAGATACTAACAAGATATGCAAATTGACAATTGAAGAGTCATGAACAAATCAACCCTCAAAGAGGCAAGTACCAGCATGTTGTATCTACCAAAGACTATGCAACCCATGCCATTAGTCCAAAAACCAAATATCCATCAAGCGAAAAAAATCATAAAGAAATAGACTTCGCCATATCTCCCCCTTCTTTTTGCCATGGAAGGCTAAAAGATAACATACCTACTAATCCTAATCAGAGAGATGCACTGGTTTGGTAACACCATTGGTAGTGGGCTGAGGAGCAGTTGCAGAAGGAACAGAGGTGTAAAACTTGGTCCAATAGATGGTGCAACACCTTGCGAAGCACCTTTGATTTCTATGATCTTGGTCTATACTACAACTTGTTGATCTTTGTTGGAGCACAACAAAAATTCAGGCAAGTTACCATGAGCCATTGATAAGAGCCATAAAGTACTGATATTTGGACATGTTGATCTCTATATTTAGAAGCTTTCATCACTAAATCTTATCATGTTCTAAGTAAATTTTGTGTGTTTTATTGCAGGCATGCTATATGAAGCAAGAAAGAGAAAAGAAAGCAAAGAAGAGGAGAAACTGCATCAGAGGACCTCCTGTCATAACAACCCGCTATAGCGGGGTATTGCCCGTTTTAACCGGCTTTTCCCCGCTATAGCGAGCAAACGCCTGCTACAACACTTAGAACAAAGGATGAGAGAACAGCAATTTCTCTCTATAGTGAGCTATCCCCCATTTTAATAGGCTTCTCCCTACTATAGTAGGCAAACGATAACTACAACGTATAAAGGGACACTTTTTGAAGTATAGCGGGCTACTCCCCCGCTATAGCGGACACTCGTTTTAACGGGAAAAACGCACGATATAGCGAGCTGACGGAAGCCCAACCCAATACAAGATTTTCAAGGCTGTGTTGGATACGAGCATCTAAATAGCGGACTTAGGAGTTCGTGCAAAAGGTTGGCGGATACAGCGGTAAGGTTTGGAATGCTAGAGATTGATGAACATAGGAGAGACGCTGAGCAAGTGGGTCGAGATATCGTGTGCATCATTGTTTCTGTATTTCTTTTCTCTAACCATTTAACAATTTCAAACCTTATGGCTGTATTAAACACCATTATGTTTTAGATTTATTTCTAGGGTTTTTTCGTAGCCTCGCTACACCTAAATGGATTAATTTGTACATTGTTTTTATTTAGTATTTATATGGATTTCTTCTCGACTTACTTTATTTCCATGTTTTAATCACATGATAGTATTTAGCCAGCATTGGCATGTTTTTTATGGGAGTCTGAGATCGAGAGATGATGACCCCTAGGGATCTGAATAGAGCAACACTTGGTCAATTGGTGAATAGAGATATCTTGGTTCCAAGTGTGGCATTAAGGGTTTATACATTTAGGCGTTTCAAAGTTTAGGGTTGAAGTGGAGATGCAATTCACCCTACTGGCGAGATAGGCCAATATATCTCGAGAGAGAATATCTGGTAGGCAAGATCAATCCACCAACGTGAACCATATAATCTACTGAATGAATAATCCATATAGGTTAGAATCCATCGAGGTGCGGCAGGTGAATGCAAAACCCTAGTTTCCATACATTGATTTAGCTAATAGTGTTAGGATTAGTTTTTCTCCACATTATTCAAAATTCACTAAAATTTGAGGTCCAAATAATATTTAAAAGTTACTTTTAGTAGTCAACGCACTTCTCCTTGTGGGACGACGCTTGACGAGCCACTATACTACATATACTCGACGTGTATACTTGTGCGTACGAGCCTACGTTTTCACATCATTTTATACACCTGTTCCGAGCCCGTCAAGTTTTTGGAATCGTTGTCGGGGAGAAGTTTTTGTGTTGATATTAACAACAGCGCACTTAGATATTACTTTAGGCACTTATATATTGATGACAGTAGAGCAGGCATAGTATGTGACTAGATTTAACCAGCAGCAACAATAGGGCTCGTATGGAGGCAATACATACTAGAACCAGAATCAGAACCAGACCCAAGGCCAAGGTTGGCCGAATAATCATAATAATAAGAATTATGGATAGAGAAATAATCATAACAACATGCCACCACCCCAAGTGGGCAAACCGCCACCAGAGAAAAAGGTAGACTTGGAAGAAGCATTAGCTCAAATGCTCACTTCCCATACAACCTTTATGAATGAAACAAAGGCAAATATTCAGAATCAGTCAACCCAATTGAATAACCAGGCAACACAGTTGAGAAATTTGGAGGTGCAAATGGACCAAATTGCCACTTTGTTGACTAAAAGGCTGCAAGGCTCACTACCCAACAACTCATAAGTGAACCAGAGAAGAGAAGGAAAAGAGCATGTTAAGGCCAGCACTTTGCAAAGTGGTAGAGAATTAGCAGCACCTGGGCAACCACCAGTAGTAAGAGAAATGGAGATTGAGAAGGTCAACCAGGCTAGCCAGAAATAACAGATACAAGGGGAGCACCCCCAAGAGAAGAAGTCCGTAGAAAAATAAAAGAAAGAAAATAGACTTAGAAACAGGCAGGTACATATGAACCCACTACACAAATTTCGTATCCCCAACGCTTGAAGAAAAATAAGCTGGATAAGCAATTTACCAAGTTTATGGAAGTGTTTAAAAAACTGCATATCAACATCCCTTTTGCAGATGCATTGGAACAGAGGCCTAGCTACGTTAAATTTATGGAGGATATATTGTCAAGGAAAAGAAGATTGTTAGATTTTGAGATAGTAAACCTTACCAAGGAGTTCAGTGCCATTCTTCAGAGGAAACTACCACAAAAACTGAAAGATCTAGGCAGTTTTATCATCCCATACAACATAGGGAACTCAATCTTTGAGAGAGCCCTATGCGACTTGGGAGCCAATATTAACCTCATGCCTTTATCTATATCAAACGATTGAGATTAGGTGAAGCTAGACCTACGACTGCCACTTTTCAGCTGGTAGATAGATCATTAAAGCACCCAAGGGGAGTGATAGAAGACGTACTAGTAAAGGTGAACAAGTTTATCTTTCCAGATGATTTTATAGTACTGAACATGGAGGAAGACAGGGAGATGCCCATTATATTAGGTAGACCATTTCTAGCAACTGGTAGAGTCATGATTGATGTGTAAAGGGGAGAGCTGAAATTAAGAGTACAAGACGATGAGGTCAAGTTCAGTGTATTTAATGTTGTACGACATCCGGCAAAGAGCGATGCTTGTTTTATGATAGAGGCAATGGAGGTTATAGTGTCTAGCCAAAGTGGTTTGATCGACCCTTTGGAGACTAGCCTTGTGCAAGGTAAGCAGGAAGAACTATGTGAAGAGGCTAAAGAGCATGTGAAATGGATGAACTCCTTTGAGCCAAATAGAAGAAATTATTACGAGCCTTTGGGAGAGAATACACAGGCTTCAATGCTTTGAAGTGAACAACCACCACAGTTAAAGCAAAAGCCACTACCCAACCATTTGAGGTATGCTTATCTAGGGGAATCTTCAACCTTGCCAGTGATCATCTCAGCATCCTTAATAGTAGAAGAAGAATATAAGCTTTTGAGAGTACTTCGAGATCACAAAGATGCTATTGAATAGTCTCTAGCTGATTTGAAGGGCATCCGCCCCTCTATGTGTGTGCATCGGATCTTGTTAGAAGATGGTCACAAGCCCTCAGTGGAAGCACAAGAAGACTCAATCTTACCATGAAGGAAGTGGTAAGGAAAGAGGTAGTAAAGTGGTTAGATGCAAGGGTGATCTATCCCATTTCTGATAGTTCTTAAGTAAGTCCAGTATAGGTAGTCCCTAAGAAATGAGGGACCACAGTGATCAAGACAGAAAACAACGCATTACTCCCCTCTAGAATGGTAACGGGGTGGAGAATCCGCATAGACTACCGGAAGTTGAATAAGGCAACTAGAAAGGATCATTTCCCACTTCCGTTTATGGATCAGATGCTGGATAGGCTGGTAGGGCACGAGTATTACTTTTTCCTGGACGGGTATTCAAGTAACAATAAGATCACTATAGCGTCAAAAGATCAGGAGAAAACTACCTTCACATGCCCCTATGGAACATTTGCATTTAAGCGAATTCCATTTGGGTTATGTAACGCACCAAGCACATTTCAAAGATGGATGATTTCCACATTCTCAGACATGGTAGAGAAGACAATCGAGGTGTTCATGGATGACTTCTCAGTGTTGGGGAAATCTTTTGACAACTGTCTTGAAAACCTGAGAAAAGCGTTAATAAAATGTGAGGAGACCAATATTGTGCTAAATCGGGAGAAGTGCCACTTTATGGTGAGAGAAGGAATAGTACTCGGGCATAAGATTTCTGAAAAAGGAATTGAGGTGGATAAGGCCAAGATTGAAATAATAGAGAAGCTACCTCCCCCATTTTTGGTGAAAGGAATAAGAAGCTTCCTGGGGCATGAGGGATTCTATAGGAGATTCATAAAGGATTTCTCTAAAATAGCCAAGCCTTTGTCAAATCTGGTAGTTCAAGGAGCTCCTTTCAAATTTGATGATCAAAGTACATAAGCATTCTCGATTCTGAAGGAGAAATTGGTTTCAACACCAATTGTAGTGGCTCCGTGACTAGACCTCCCTCAACCAACGGCTGGCGCGAGCGAATTTCTGCAATAGGGGCAGATCGGGCCGCAAGAAGGAAAGATATTTAAGTCATCTACTATGCTGTGACCTTGAATGATGTGTAGCTAAACTATGCGACAAATGAGAAAAACCTTTTGGCAATCATGTTTGCTTTTGACAAGTTCCAATCGTACTCGGTCGGTAACAAGGTAATAATGCACACTGACCATTCAGCTATAAAGTATTTGATGATTAAGAAAAATGTCAAACCAAGGCTGATTAAGTGGATATTACTATTGCAAGAGTTTGATCTGGAAATAAAAGATAAGAAATGGACTAAAAACCTAGTAGTAGACCATCTCTCGCGGTTGGAGGGTCCAAGCAAAGAGGTTTAGATCAATGATGATTTTCCCAATGAATAGCTCTTGGTAATTGAAGATATAAAGCCAGTGCCATGGTTTTCCGATTATGTGGATACTTGGTAGCTAAAGTGATCCCACCAGAGTTTAGCTATCAAAAGAGAAAGAATTCTTTGCACACTTGAAGCATTACTACTGGGATGGGCTTATTCTCTATAAGCATTGTACTGATTAGGTAATAAGATGTGTGCTATAGGAGGAAATGGAGAGTATTTTAAAACATTGCCACACTCTAAAATGTGGGGGACACTTTAGGGGTCAGAGGACAACTGCAAAGGTACTTCAATCAGGATTCTACTGGCCTAGTTTGTTCAAGGACGCTAACCAATTTGTGTCTACTGGTGATAAATGCCAAAGAATGGGGAGCATATCAAAAAGGGATGAACCACCTTTATAGACCATCTTAGAGGTAGAGCTATTTGATATTTGGGGGATGGATTTTATGGGACCATTCCCCTCTTCATTTAGCAACCAATACATCCTTTTGGCAGTAGACTATGTCTCCAAATGGGTGGAGGCTATACCTACACGCACTAATGATGCAAGAGTGGTATCAAAGTTCCTCTACAGCCACATATTCACCCAATTCGGCATTCCATGAGCATTGATTACAAATGGGGGGACTCACTTCTACAATAAGGTTGTTGACAGTTTGTTGGGAAAATATGGTGTTAGGCATCGGACATCATTAGCCTATTACCCATAGACTAATGGCCAAGCAGAGGTGTCAAACCAAGAAATAAAGTCTATCTTAGAGAAGACGATTAATAGTTCACAGAAAGACTGGGCCAAAAAGATAAATGACGTGCTTTGGGCATATAGAATAGCATTTAAGACACCTTTGGGAATGTCACCATTCGGGCTAGTGTATGGAAAAGTGATGTGTCTATAAAATTATGTAGAAAAATATAAAAAGAGCATCTATTCTGTGCAAGTATATGTTTGTCAAGTAATAAAGTGTACCTAAGTAAAATATCGATCCACAGGGAAAATGGGGATGCTAACTACCAAAATTATAATACTTCTCTAATATCCAAACTAACAATTGTGATAGTAAAACGGAATTTAAACTAAACTAATGAAATTTCTAAATCTAACTAATGAAGTTTGCAACTAAGGGATACCAAGAGATGATAAATTCCTAGGGTACTTGGTGCAATCGGACAATCCTCTTAGATCTAAGTCAAAATTCTACTCTATTGTTTCACATGAAAATGCTTCTCTCCCAAGGCAATCCTTGTCTAATTCTAATTATAAGCCTCTCTCGAGGTCGAATAACCTACCAACTAATACTAGATCTTTTGCTTCAGCTCAACCCCAAGCATTAGAGATGCTTTAAGATCCAAAAGTCTCACACGCCTCCTAATTACTGATAATTTCTACACTACCAGGCTAATTAGGTTGATTCATCTATGTCTAGTTCTTTACTCCCTTCTCAGATCTTGCAAAGAACCACTCACCACATTGAGATTAGCCAAAAATCAATATGTAAATAGAACCAAGTATGAATCAATTGAGGTGCATTCACAAGAAACAATAGAAAACGGAACACTAACAAACAGATATAAAACCCATGTTCAATATACAACCAAAACCCTAGATCTACGAATTTAAAGCATGATAGAGGTTTGATACATCATAAACTTAGGATAAAACATGAGAAAAGAGGAAGAAGAAACTATAATGATCAAATGATGGTGAGTCTCGGATTTTCTTCCACAAATCTCATGATTTTCTCCCCAAATCTTCAAAAACAGCTCCCAACCTCCTCCTTGGTCCCAAAGTGTGGACCAAGTCCCCTTTTCTGAGCCCTAGCCACCTCTTTTCTTGTCTCATTCGGGTTTGAGCTTTAAAACCCCAAAATTATAGGCTCAAAATGGGCTAAAAATCCACCCAAAATCAACCCTTAACGTCGCGACATCGGGATGTTGCGTTTCTGCAGCTCTCTGCAACGTTCTAACGTCACAACGTTCTAACGTCGCGATGTTGCTGCAGCTTTCCTGTTTTTGCTCCAACTTCGTAAGACCATAACTTTGTCACTCGAACTCCAATTTGGGTGTTCTTGGTACCATTGGAAAGATCTTGAAGTGTAGAATCTAGATATTTCTAGGAAAAAAATTTTGGAAATCATTATAAATACTGAATATACAAAATTCTCCAACTAGTCACTTTTGAGCTCTCTTATCTTCTTCCTTCAAGTACCAAGAGTCATAACTTTGTCATTTGAAGTCCAAATGGAGTGAATAAGGTCTCTTTGGAAAGCCTGCGAAGTCTTCTATTTATTCATATCAATATTGTAGCAATTGGGGATCATTATGCAGCTGAAAACATCAAAACACAGTAGCTTCTACTGCATGTGTTGTTTGTTGATTTTTGGGCTTTATCTCTTTGTTTTTGCTCCATATTGGCTCATGGATTATCTAATCACAAAATTGAACATTTAGAGCATTAGATCACTTATTCATATAATAAAAATACTAAAAATATAAGTAAAACATAGGATAAAATGAGTATAAAGTATACTCATCAGGGAGCCTTGTCTTAGATAAGACCAATGTATAACTTAATTGATATATAGTGAAATTCCTTACATCTAGGTTCAGTTCCACGGACGTAGGCTTTTGCTAAATCGTGTAAACAATATCTTTGTGTGTATGATGGTTTATCTTCTTATCTCTTGTTTAATTTTTGTGATTTTCATTGATATATCTTGGTAGATCACAATCAAGACTATGGTGCATCACTTGATGCAACAACTGAAAGATTACTGTCTCCACAAATGATCCATGATATGGTGCACCATGTTACATAACATGTCAGATCGCTTGGTCTACACTTGGTGCACTAATGGTAGAATGTCTTCTTTAATAGAGAGATTTTCCAACAATGTAATGTAAAGGGAATAAATGTCAAAAAAAATATTACGTAAGTATTAAAGAAGAATCTAAACGAAAAGATGGGTTTTTGAGCTAAAAATGTCAAATTGGTCACTTGGTATTATTAGAAAATTTCTAAAATGTATATATGTAAAAAAAAAACAAAAAAACCAAAAAACCTAAGTATTAAAGAAGAATCTAAACGAAAAGAAGGGTTTTTTGAGCTAAAAATGCCAAATTGGTCACTTGGTATTATTAGAAATTTTCTAAAATGTTTATATGTCCAAAATAAATGGTCACTTGTTATTAGAAATTTTCTAAAATGTTTATATGTCCAAATATATATATATATATATATATATATATATATATATATATTGCCACTTGCCCGTGGAATTAGAGCATAAAGAATATTGGGCAACTAGACAGTTGAATATGGATAGCAAAGTAGCTGGTGAGAAACGCCTATTGCAACTCAATGAATTAGAAGAGTTTCGAAATGAAGACTATGAAAATGCTCGAATTTACAAAGAGAAGACGAAAGCTTGGTATGACAAACACATTGTGAGGAAAGAGTTTGAGTCGGGTTAGCAGGTCCTTTTATTTAACTCTAGACTCAAGCTCTTTCCTGGGAAATTAAAGTCAAGATGGTTGGGACCTTTTACGATGACTCAAGTTTTTCCCCATGGAGGAGTGGAGATCATGCATCCAGAGAAGGAATGTTTGAAAGTCAATGCGCAATGATTGAAGCCATACTTTGAAGGGGAATTTCATACAAGGAAACATGCAATCACTTTAGGCACACCGGAAATGAGGCAGTAAGAAATTTGAGCATTCCTTAGCATTATGGGACATTGACATGTAGGGTCGTCGAGCTAACGATAGTAAACAAAGCACTACTTGGGAGGCAACCCAAGGAGGTGAAATGTCTTCACCAAATTTATCTATTTTCTTTTAATTTACTCATTATTATTATTTTTTTTTAATATATTTCACCAAATTCAACCGTATGCATTTGATTTGTGGAAAGGATGTGTTTTGTTTGTTGGTGCAATGTTGTAGGAGCAGGGGAAGCCAGACAGGTGTGTCGCGCATTTGGAATCAAGAATTCAGCACTCTGCTTGGCAATACCCAATGAACAAATGCGAAGCCAATCATAGCGAGGGTTCATCTTCGTTAAAAACGAGCCCCTACTATAGCGGGCAAATCCCCCCACCATAGCGGGCACCCATTAAAAGAGACGGGTACGGGGTTTTTGCATATCCATGCCCTTTCAATACAGCGTAACAGCCCCTTCACTTCCCTCTCCTTTGGTATTCTCCAATCGTTTTTAAAACCGCCAAAGAAAGCCTCCAGCCTCGTCTTTGTACTTCGCCCATTTTTTAAATCCCCTATCAATTTGGCATTGATCATCCATGAATACCATGACTTTCCATCTCCTCCCACTCCCTATATAAACCCTAGCCCTCTCATGTTCCATTCAAACTGAATTTCAAACCTTTAGCCCCTCTTTTCCAAAAGTCTAAAATCATCTACTATGGCACCAAGGAAAAGGCAAAGGCAATCGAGAGAGGCTGGCTCATCCCGAGAGCAAGCGATGATAGAGAACGATTCATCAGTTTCTCCACGATGGCACACTTCAATAGCAGTCTGTGCACGAGAAAAGTCATCCCTGAGCGTGGGTTTGCAATCCCAAACCCATATTTCGAAAGAATTCTACATCAGAAAGGGTGGGTTAAGTTCGCCATTCACCCGGCAGCAGGCGTGGGTCGTGTTGTTTGAGAATTCTGTGCGAACGTCCTGCTTCATCGAGATCACACGTGTTGGGTAAGAGGTAAATGGGTACTGTTCAGTCCACAACACAACAACCAATTTTATGCCCTGCAAGAAGTAGATGAGTGCCGATTCCGAACTCTACGGGTGAATATTAACTGGCATGAGATTTGCAAAGACTTGACAGATGATCAAGCACACTGGAACACAATGAGAAAGGGTGAGCTGACATGGTTCCTTTCCTCCCTCCTCACTTTATCTACAAAAATTTGGTTTGTTTTGTGATTACTAGGATATGTCCGAACATGAATGCGTCTGAAGTGACTAAAGAGAAAGCACTTTACATCTATGCAATCTCTTGCAACATCCCTTTCGATATCGACCGGGTTATCACTGAAGATATCCTCGAATGCACCAAGAGACCGTCGAACACTGCCCTCGAATTCCTATCTCTTATCACCGAGTTATACATGTTAAGCCAAGTACCCATTTCAGGGAATGAAGAAAAAACACCGCACCCGTACTCATCTTTTCTCTCAGAAAAGGCATTGGACATCGCCCAAAGTCGCTATTTTACATCGTTAAAACTCCGGTTTGTTTTAATCAACCTATTTTTAGCCCAACCGGCATATTAAGGACTCTAACATTGCTTACTAATCATTTCAGGCAAGTCTTGTTTGTTTTCATGTGTTTTAGCTTCGAATTTAGAATCTAGCTCGCTACGAAGAAATAAAGTTGAAAGAAAATCATCATAGCAAAGAAGTCCTGAAGTCAAGCAGGCTAAAGAAAACAAAGAGGCATCATTTTCGCAAGGGTCATGAACATGACTTGAAATTTATTTTAAACTGAATTAAAGTTTGATAAATTTCATTTATGGAATTTCAACTTCATGTATCCTGTATCATAAATTTTCAGTGGTTGAAATCCCTCTTGCACTCTAAATTTTTCCGGTTTTTTTACTTTTTGTACTTTTGTTTTCTTCCCATCTTGCCACTAGATTAGACATTGTAATGGATATTTGGTAATTATACAAGGGTTGTATGGCTTCAAATACCAACCCAAGACTTTGTATAAATCATCATCAATTTTTGAAGAGAGGGATATTGGAATGAAAGCTTGCTAGAGAAGTTTTGGTTTTTCTCTCATTTTCTTCCATTTTCCTTCACTTTCTATACAAACACTTTGTCAAGATTTCAAGGAATGAGTGGCTAACTCCTTCCTTTTGGAAGTGTCATGAGGGAACCAAGGGTAAGTTTGAGAGGGTTTTTCATGATTTTAAAGCAAGTATCTACCGCCATTAATGGTTTCCTTTTCTAAACCAGTTGTAACCCCTGGGACTCACCTGGGGATGGTTAGTACTGGTAAACTTTGATGGTTTGTCGATAATTTAATGCTGTGATCCAACAATGCCTGGGAGTTATCATTTATTGGCTGTCTTGAGGTGAGTCAAGGAAGTTCATTTTCACAGATTGAGGTCATTAATGGTTAATGAATGCTATTTATGAAGAACACTGTTAGGGTTAGTTTTTACAGTTAAATGAAGAACCGGTTGGAGGGGTGACTATAGGTCAACTTCCCCAATGCAAGGAATAAACCCTAGAAATCCCTCACTTATCCAAGGAACCCAAACCTGATGTACTGACACTTCAGGGGCCTCTCCTCTTATTTCCATTTCTTATTTCCTTGCATTTCTACTACCAACTCACTGTTTTTATGAACTCCAAAAATCCAAATTAAATTCACTAGTTTAAGCACTTCACTGTTAGTCATTTGAATGAAGAAAAACCATTCCTGTGGACGATCCTAGAACCACTATACTGCATTAGCTATGCTACGGTAGTATAAGGTATTAGGTTTTATAAATTTTATTGATTCGGGACATCCATTAACCCTGATTAGGTATTGGCACAAATTAGTACCTTGCTACACGCGAATCAAATGGCGCCGTTGCCGGGGATGGTGCCTTAGTGCCAGTGAGAAGTTGTTGAACTTGTGATCCTCATCACAAGTGTTGGTGAATTCCAATCTCTTTTTGCCCTTACTTTTATTTCCCCTATCAGTTCACTGCTAGGTTGATTTAATTTTTATATTGCCAAACTCAAATTTTTTTTTTTTTTTTTTTTTGCTAGATAGCCTATGTTTGTTTTGTGTTGTGTCTTGTGTTGTTTTTGTAACATCCCGAAATATACCCTAGCAGTTTTCGGACTTGTTTAGGGTATATTATAAGCTAAATGGAAATTTTTGGGAAATAAAACGAGAGACCCTAATTAATTCAGAGCTAAGGGTAAAGTGGTAATTTTACCACTTGAGGAATCGCCGCACAAAGTCTAAAGGATACCAAAATAGAAATTTAATAAGTTATATGCCAAATGACATAAATCCATAAGTTATATGCCAATATGGAAATAAGAGAAAGATGGAATTGAAATTGGAATGAATGGAAGGCTTAAAATGCAAACGAGAAAGTTTAAAGTCAAAAAACGGGTTTTATTTGGAGGCCAAACATGGCCTTAAGAAACTATGTTTTAAAGACCAAAATCGGGTCTCAGCCTGAGGGAGCAACCCGTAGAGAGTATATAGGAAGAAAGAAAGAGAAAAAGAGGAAGAGGAAGAAGATATGAGCCAAGATCAAGCAACCAAGCTCTAAAAAAGGTATGCAACTACTAACCTTGAGTATGGATCCTTGGTTTTGTTTGGTTAATGGTTATTTGTTGTACCTAAACTTAGGGTTTGTTAGATTTCATCCTAACCAAAGATGTGTATTGGAATTAGTTAACAAACTCTAAATGGCAACAAGAAACATGGAATCCTCCCTTTCGAGGTCGATTTACTTGTTTAATTGTAAAAAGAAAAAGGGTCAAGCTAGAACAAACCCTAATAAATTTGTGTATTTGGTATGTAAAGGTTAAGACCCATATTAGAATGGTTTTTGAAGAAATTCATAATAGGTCTTTGAAATAAGAGAAGGATTGAATGATAAATTGAGTAGAAAAGAGATCATAAGATGAATTTGAAGGGTCTTGAAGTATTTATGAGGTATAGAGTTGACTGGAGTTGAAATGATATGGAAAATGTGAGAAAACACACATTCGGGCACTTTTCTGGAGTCCTACTGTAGAAGTTAAGTTCTACCGGGTAACTTGATTCCTGTCATTTGCCAAGTCCTACCGGTAGGAGTTAAGTTCTACCGGTAGGACTTGTTCTGGTTTTTCCTATTCTGACCAGTTTTCGTATTTTGGCTATAACTTCCTCATTTCTTATCCGATTTGAGTGATTCAAGTGGCTAAGTAAAATAGACTTCAAGGAGAACCAAACTTAGTTATAAGGCATCGTCAAATTCTGATCCTAAGTGATCTAAAAATTCACTAGTGGGTCATGCAAGAAAAATCTCTGCATCAGCTTTGGACAGAGTAGTCCTGGTTGTTCGAACGTATCCCAGCCAGTTCGACCGGTGATTCCAGTTGAATAGAAACCCTTAGCACCTTAGATTTAAATGAGTATAAGGACATAGTGTCAAATATGAAGTTAAGACCTTGGAAAATGAGTAATACAAACTGTCACTTAGAAAAATCGGTAAATGACTAGTTGGCATGAAATGCCATAACTTTTTAAATTGATGATCCATAGGGATTGATTCCAATTCCTAAGTAAACTAGATTCATAAAAGAATGAGAATATATGAATGAGGTGTGATCTCATAGACATCATACTTCACAAGAATATGAAGTGCTATAGGTAATAGGCATGAAACAAGGAAAAAGTAGAAAATGAAAAATGTAAAGATATGTTCATGAAACATGAAAATGATTATGGAAAATGAAAATGAAAACGAATTGAAACATGATTGTGAACATGCGAGGCAATATGTCATGAACACATAATGTGGTTAAGTGATATATGATTATCACATATAACCGTGAAATGATAAATAAAATGAACGATACGAAATGGGTATATGAATGAGTATAATGTGATTGAATATGTGAATGAGTACTTATGAATAAGTATACATGAAATGAGTATACGCCAATGAATTTATGACTGAGTGTGTATATGAATGAGTATACGTGAATGAACACGTGAATGAGCATTTATGAAATGAGTATGTGGAATGAATATGTAAATGAGCATATGAAATGTGTATTATAGGATCACAGATATCTTTGAAAAGATAATACGAAAAGTGATATTAGAATTGAAATGTGATTATGATCGGTTATGAATGTTAATTGTGAAATATATATATGTATATAAGTATTGATTTGAATGATTGTTATTCGAAATGTCTGTCACACGTATGCATGTGTGCATGTATTTGGACGATAAGCGAAATTACTGCATAAAAGTAAATTGATTTGAAATGTATCATTGAATGACCGACATGACGGGATTCACCAACCGACTACAGAAGGTAACCGATTTGTTCATCGCGAATCACATTGCTAATGAATGACGTACGTGACGATTCACCAACCGAACTGCCGTGAATGCCGAATTTATGCAGCCATATGAGAAGGTAATAATTGAATGCGAAATCACATTGCTAATGAATGACGTACGTGACGTGATTCACCAACCGAATCACGCGGAATGCCTAATTTCTATAGCCATATGTGAGACGGTAATAATTGAATGCGAAATCACATTGCTAATGAATGACAGACAGGACAGGATTCACCAACTGAATCTGTCGAGAATGTCGAATTCTATAGTCATATGTGAGACGGTAATATTGAATGAGAAATCACATTACTAATGAATGACAAACAAAGTGGGATTCACCAACCGACCGTCAGGATGCCGAATTCTATAGCTATATGTGGAATCACAAACCTAAAAGGGAAAACGATGGTATTAAAAAGTAGTATTTGTATAAGTATCTTTACATTACACGGACATAGTAAAAGGCATCATTTAGTAAATGCATGGCTATGTGAATGTTAATGTGTTTTGAATTTGTAAATGGTCATGGGATTGTCCCAAGGGAAGTGTTTTGCCAATTAAGAGGTCAAAAATAATAACATAAACAACATGTTTCGAAAGATAACCGAAAATGTCGGAGTAAACCGAAGCTCCGCTCGATCCGCTTCGGCTTGAGTCGATTCGGTCGCACACTTTTGAAAACGAAAATTTAATAAGACAAAATAAATGTTTTGATTGAAAACGTCGGAGTAAACCGAGCTCCGTACTGATCCGCCAACCTGTCAAGTAGGGATCCGGTCGCGACACCTTTGAAAAATAAAATTAAATATAATCGAAACAAAATGTTTTGACCCGCATCCCGCATCATGAAACGTAATTTCTAACGGAGTTGATTAATGGCTTCGGGTCGTGATAATGGTAAAGAGTCTAATATAAAAGGGTATTAGCTCGATTGACCGTAGTTGTTGAATACGACTCGATATAGTTCACTTGCCATTGTATATGAAATACGTTGTTTGAATATGATAGGATATGATATGCCAAACATGTAGTAGATATGAGTTACAACCTCAGAAAAGACTTGACACAGGAAGTGATAAGGAATAAGAAAATGATAAGGAATTCAAAGAATAAAATCTACATGTATAATATGAGATGAGTTAGAAGTCAAATAAGAATAGACTTTGTTATTTGCATAAGTAAAAGTAAATGTAAAAAGACAGTGACAACGATTATTATTATTGGTCGTTATTGTCTATATGTTCCCACTAAGCGTAAAGCTTAGCACGGGTGTTCAATCCGTGTGGTAATCGAAGAGGAGATAAAGAGGACAGACATTCCACACCAAGAAGATGGGCCATCTCGTAGATAGGTGCTCACCAAGACTGCTCATGACTTCGATGTCATTTGTATTAGATATGTATATATATGTGTATTTTATAAGAAATGGGACTTAAGAATGAATAATTTTTAATGGATACCACTCCTGGTAGTTCATCTTAATTGTAAATGATTGGTTATAAAAATAAGAGTCCCAGCATATGAGTTTAGCACCCTCGAAACCTGGGCTCGCACTCACCAATCGGGTCGGACCTGGAATCGGGGCGTGACAGCTTTTCATGGGACTATATGCAATCCTCGATAGGAACACTACAAAGTGTATTAGAGAACCAAAGGTCTCACGTATTGTGGTTGTGAAGTGAGCCTAAACACTGAACAGATGGAGCCCCCACTCGAAGAACAGTAGAGCCAACAGGGGGTTCAAAGGGATCCCAATGCCTACAGATCAATGAGGGATCACATTCACCCACCAAGGGTGAGTGCACCGTCATGCATTATCTCCCCTGCTGAGGAGGTAGTAGTGAGGCCTTATCTGGTGCCCCTGCTCCCAACTTTTCATGGTATGGAAAATGAAAATCCATACACACACATCTGGGATTTTGAGGAAGTTTGCACGACTTTCAAGGAGGGTGCAACCGATATGGAGCTGCTGAAGTTGAAAGCCTTCCGTTAACCTCAAAGATAAGTGTCAAGATTTGGGCTTTAATTTCTAAGGCCAAGAACTATCGTGACCAGCGTAATCAGCAGCGAAATTTTGAAGAAATTCTTCAATGCACACAAGACCAATAACTTGAAGAGGCAGATTTATACATTTGCGGCCCATGATAATGAGAAGTTCTACCAATGCTAGGAGAGGTATATGGAGACCATCAGTGCCTGCCCTCATCATGGCTTTGATACATGGATGCTAGTTAATCATTTTTATGATGGAATGTCTCCTTCCATGAAGCAGTTGTTGGAAACCATGTGTAGAGGAGACTTCCTGAGTAAAAATCCAGATGAAGCCATGGATTTCCTCAATTATGTAGCCGAGACCACCAAAGCAATGGGATTTGAGCCAAACCCGAGGTGCCGAGAAAATGAGGCCTACAACCCATCAAAGGAGGCATTTATGCACTTCGACTTTGATATGGAGATGAAAGCAAAGTCGTCCACGTTGAAACGACGATTAGAAGAGCTTGAAATGAGAAATCAACATGAGGTTCGTGCAATAGCCGAAAACACCGTGCCCCTCCCAAATTGCTTCTTAACCGCCAATCCAATTAGTCATCAAGGAGAGCATTGTCTAATATCCCCCTTCAGTGAGGGATTTGATGATGGAGCATACAAATGTTGTGGGCCAAAATAAACCATCAACAGATGCTCCATATGGTAACACCTATAATCTTAACTGGAGGAATCATCCCAACCTTTCCTGGAAGCCTAAACCTTCACCGTATGTGCCACCTCATGCCCAACCACAGTATGGCTCTTCATCTCTACCACAACCACCACTGACCACATCCCCAGTTGAGCAAGCAATTATGAATTTGAGTAAAGTGGTGGGGGACTTCGTTGGAGAACAAAAATCAGTGAATGACCAAGTGAATAAAAAAATTGACACAGTGGAGAGTACCTTGAACAAGAAAATGGAGAGACTGCAAAGTGAGCTTGCTCAAAAATTTGATAACCTCCAGTACTCAATTTCTAGGCTGACTACCCAGCAGCAAGTGCAGGAGAAGGGCAAATTCCCCTCTCAAACTCAGCAAAACCCAAGAGGAGTACATAAAGTGACCTCCACCAGTGAACCTGCACCAAAGATAGATGAAGTAAAGGCTGTCATCACACTATGAAGTGGTAAGCAGATTGAAAATCTAGTGTCCAAGGCAGTAGAAAAAACTGAGAAAGAACCAAAGAAAGAGCCAGAAGTGGATGATAATAAAGAAGACAAGCTGAAAAAGAATATACTCCCTCCATTTCCCCAAGCACTCAAAAGTAAAAAGAAGGCAAATGGTCAAGCTGAGATCCTGGAAGTACTAAGACAGGTGAAAGTTAACATCCCCTTGTTAGATATGATTAAACAAGTCCCCACTTATGCTAAATTCTTAAAGGACTTGTGCATAATGAAAAGAGGGATGAATGTTGATAAGAAAGCTTTCCTGACTGAACAAGAAGCATTATCCACAAGTAAGAACCGCCTAAATACAAATGGACCCGGTCAGTCCAACCATCTCAAGAACACAGCGGGACTTCAGGAGAAGGCCTGTTGGATTTGGGAGCTAGTGTTAACCCGTTGCCCTATTCGGTATACTAAACAACATTGGCGAATCAAAGCCTACCATTACCTTATCCCTAGCAGACAAATAATAAAAATTCTCTAAGGCACTGGCTGGTGATGTCTTAGGTATGTGTGGACAAATTCTACTACCTCATAGATTTTGTGGTCCTTGATACAAAGCCAGTGGCAATGGGTGCTAACTATGTGCCTATTATCCTTAGAAGACCATTCCTGGCCACCTCTAATGCGATCATTAATTTCCGAAATGGGGTAATGTAGCTTACTTATGGAATATGACAGTAGAACTCAATATTTTCCATTAGAGCAAAAAGCATATGCGGTCAGTAGAGGAGGATACAGAGGAGGTCTATTTGATTGATACTATGCTGGAAGACCAAACTGAGTAGTAGCAGCTACAGGAGGCATTGACAGAGGACTTAGCGACCTTGTCCAAGGAATTACCGGAAACTCCAAAGATATGTGCTGTGTAGGGACCATGGAGAAGAAAGGAGGAAGTTATTCCTCTATTGACTGAAGAAGACAAGAAGTAGGAAGACATCGTTGATCCCCATTATTGCCCGAGCTTAAGCCCTAAATTGAGCTAAAATATGCCTATTTGGTGAAATGACCAATGTCCAAATATTATTTCCTCATCGTTTAATGCTTCCCAGAAAGCGCCACTGACATCCTCGTGAGAAAACAAAAGTGTGCCATTGGTTGGAAAATTTCGACTCAAAAGGAATTGACCCTTGGCTCACAGACCCATCATATCTATTTGGAAGAAGAAGCAAATTCGTCGACAACCCTAAAGAAGACCTGAACCTACATACGCAGGAGGCAAGGCGTGGGTGTAAGTTTTGAAATTGCTGCAAGTTGGCATCATTTATCCTATCTCTGACAGTCCTTGGGTTAGTCCTACGCAGGTGGTGCCCAAGAAGTCAAGGGTGACTGATTAGTACCCAAATAGTGCTATTTTGAACCATATTTATTATAGGTTTTGAGTGTTTTTTGTGTACTAATCATTCCAATTAACCCAATTGGCATGTTAAGGTCCCTTTTATATTACTGATCGCATTATGTGGCTATTTTTGTAGTTTTAGCAGGCACTTGATACCAATTTCGTCAAATCAATCCATGCATAAAGAATTTGGGTTGACTTTACTTCAAAATCGAAAGATGTAAACGCAGAAAACCAAGTGTGGAGGAAGCGCAGAGCAATTTCGACACTATAAAAATTGAAAGATCGCACGAATCGCGCTGGAAATTTTGCATGCGCTAATTTCTTCGGCTTCCCATTTTTCGCCCGTAAAGACCTCGCTTTGTATATTTTCCAATTTTACCCTCGATGTAATTTATGTCTTCTATATGTTTATGTAATTTCCTTGTCACTCGATCACTATATAAGCTCTGGCTAAACCATAGCAAATCAATCAATCTTTTCAAGACAGGATCTAGACTTTGGTTCCAATTCCGCTTTTTTCTTCTTCTCTCCCATTTTTCTTTCATATTCTTCGCTATCCAAACATGCCTCGATGATGACAAATCAAGGCATGTTGGCTAAAAACCCTTCATCCTTGAAGAGGAGGGCCACCAAGGAAGCAGAGGTAAACCGCATGTTCTCTTGTTTTTTTATGCCCGCATTTATGGGTGTTTACGCTCCTCGCATCTTACCTTAGGTTAAATCTTTCTGCACTCCACCCTCACTCGACATGTATTTGGCAAGCTTTTTGGTTACAGTGGATGCTTATCTTTAGATCCCTTGTTATCCAGTTAGTTGTCTCCTATTAGTTACTGTAGGGTAGTTTTGTGAGATGTGTTCTGACTGTCAGGGACATTTATGCTTATTAAATGTCATGTTTCAAGAAGGAAAGTTTTAGGGTTTAGGTTTTAATGCCAAATGAAGATCCAGTTCAGGAAATGACTATATGTCATCATCCCCAACACGAGGAAAGACCTCGGACAGTTGAATGCCTTAGGAATCCTACACCGCGGGCCCGAGACTTCAAGGGAGTCTTTTCCCATTTTTATTTCAAGTTATATTCAATTTGCACACCATCAAAATCCACTGTTTTTATCACCACCTTAAAATCCAAACCAAATTCACCATTTTCAATCAACTGCATTTCTTCTCTCACGAAGAAAACCCATCCCCGTGTTCGACCCTAGACCACTATACTACAGTAGCTCCGCTACGGCAGTAGGATTTAGGATATAAATTTTTTTGATTCCGGAACACCTACTTTGCATGTGAATCAGTGACCACTGTAAAAAATGAAAAGGGCGAGGATGTGTCTACTCGCCTTACCACTGGTTGGAGGGTATGCATAGATTACAGGAGGTTGAATGCAGTAATAAGAAAAGATCACTTCCCACTGCCCTTCATTGATCAGCTTCTTGAGAGAGTTTATGGGCACCCATTCTATTACTTTTTGGATGGGTATTCAGGGTACTTTCAGATAGAGATCGCACCAGAGGATCAAGAGAAGACCACCTTTACTTGTCCATTTGGAACTTATGCTTACAGGAGGATGCCTTTTGGTCTCTACAACGCCCCTGCCACCTTCCAGAGATGTATGCTTAGTATATTCAATGATATGGTGGAGCGCCTTATGGAAGTATACATGGATGACATCATCGTGACACGGAGGTGGGATTTTGAAGAATGTCCGGCTAATCTTTAGTTGTCCTCACACAGTGCATTGGAAAAGAACCTCGGTGCTTAACTAGAGAAATGCCATTTATGGTGAACTGTGGATTGTGCCAGGCATGTCATTTCTAAAGGGTGGAATCAAGTCGACAAGGCTAAATTGAACTTATTTCCAAACCGCTTCTCCAACAAATGTAAAACAGCGAAGGCCTCAGCCATGCAGCTTCTGCTGAGATTTATTAAGGAGTTTTCGAAGATTGCTAAGCCCTCTATAAGTTGTCAGAGAAAGATGCTAAATTTTTCGATAAGACCGCCGTAAGAGCTAAGAGCCGAGGTCCCATTCACCCATCAAGACCAATAGTAGGGCACCCACCTGGCAATTGCCTTTGAGGTGATGTGTGATGCAAGTGATCTGCTATTGGAGCTTGACAAAGAGAAGGTGGAAACCTTATATGCAGTCTATTATGCAAGCAAAACCTTTGAACGAGGCACAAAGGAACTGTCCACACTACTACGTAGAAAGAATTGTCGGGCAGTGGGTCTATGCCTTGTAATAAATTTCACATACTTGGTTGGGTCCGAGGTATCATTTTACTTCGATCATTACGCTTTGAAATATCTCCTAACTAAGCAAGATGCCAAGGCAAGACTTATCCGATGGGTTCTTCCTCGCTTCTCAGAATTTAATTTGCAAATTATGACAAAAACGGGGTAGAATGTCATGGGCGTACTCATCTTTCTAGATTAACCATAGCCCACAACACTCATAGTCCCCCAATCAACAATGAATTTCCTGAAGAATCTCTACTGCAGTTGGAGAATGCTCCCTGGTATGCTCACATTGTCAATTTCCTAGCAACAGGAGAAATTCCAACTAATTGGAAGGAACAAGATAAGAAGTATTTCTTAGCGAAGATCCATTCCTATTATTGGGAGGAACCTTTCTTGTTTAAACACCGTATTAATGATAATTAGGAAGTGTGTGCCCGAAGAAGAGCAATGGTGGAATTTAAGCCACCGCCATGAGAGTGCCCTCGTGTGTCACTTGGCTCTTAAGACAAAGAATGAAGGTATGCTACAAAGCCTAGTTTCTATCGCCTCTCTTTTTAAAGATGCTCACCAAATGTGCCAAGTCTGTGACAGATGCCAAAGGCTAGGGAAATTGTCTCACCGTCATATGATGCCCCTAAACCCAATTTTAGTAGTCGAGCTATTTGATGTTTGGGGCATTGATTTCATGGACCTTTCCTACGCCTTGTGGGTATGCATACATATTGGCGGGGGTAGACCATATCTAAAATGGGTTGAGGAAATCCTCAAACCAATGACCATTGTGGTGGTGCTCAAATTCTGAAAAGAAAACATCTTTCCAAATTGGGTACCAAAGCCATTATTGACGGGGTTCAATTGCAGAACAAACCTTCAAAACCTCATGGAATATGGTTAAACACAAAGTGGCTACCCCTTACCTTTCCTCAAACCGCAGGTCAAGTAGAGCTTGCCAATTGTGGAGATAAAGACCATTTTAATGAAGGTGGTGAACAACAACAGAAAAGATTAGTCCCTCAAATTGCTTGATTCACTGTAGGCCTACAAAATAGCTTTCAAGACAATTCTTGGAATGTCCCCTTATCGTTTAGTGTATGGCAAGGCATGCCATCTTCCAGTAGAAATCGAGTACAAAGCATGGTGGGTAATCACAGTCCTAACATGGATTTAAGTAGGGTCGGGCTCAAAAGATCCCTGATCTCACCGGAGTTGGAGGAACTACGAATGATGCCTACTGATCGAGAGACATGATAACTCGCAAGAATTTCAAGAATGGGGATCAAGTATTGCTCTACGACTCCAAACTCCACCTCTTTCCAGGGAAGCTCAAGTCGAGATGGACCGGTCCTTTCATAGTCCATCAAAGCTACCCCAATGGTTCAGTAGATTTGCTAAATCCTAATGGCAATCAAATCTTCAAAGTAAATGGTCAGAGAATCAAGCCATATGCAGCTCAGTTCGTGCCAAGCCAAGAGGAGCTCATCCTCCTGGACCCCCAAAATGCATGAAATCTAGGATTGGGAGGACTCAGTCTATCCACATGTTGCAAGTCCAATTTTTGCTTTATTTTATTATCTTTATCCTTTTTATTTTTAATATCTTATTTTTGTGTTTTATTTTTTTAGTGATTTTGTTTATTTCATGTACAACTTATTTATAGTAGTTTTCTGACCAATTTTAGGCATTTGCCTCGAAGGTGTTTTGATTTACTACGTGAATCTAAAAAATTTGGAAGGTGCTGGATCCGCAGCCTCGGTCTTAGGCGTAAAATTTTCGCAACTTTGCGACTTTAAGTGTGATTGCAAAATCGCTGGCATAGTTGTATCATCAGTTTACTGCAACCCAGGAAATGTCAAACCCATTTTCAAAAAACTCGCTTGTCTTCCCGCTTCGCTTGTACGCGCCTATTTCCCAAGTGCAAATCCACCCGTCGCTCTCCATTTTTCAACAACCTCGAGCCGACAAACCTAGTCTCTGTGAACCTAAACTCGCCATAGCTTCCCAAACCTCAAACCCCTTTTTTATCCTCCATAAATCAAACCCCCCCCCCCCATTCCACCTTCCACACTTATCTATAAAGGGAGGCCCAAGCTTGAAATCCCTAGCTGGAGAGCCTCTCCCTTGCATCGTCCCTCTATGAAGCCCCCTTCTGCTATGAAAGCCCTAAATTTTCTTTTCACTGGTAATGGTAAGAACCGTAGGCATTCTAGACTTTTCAACCCTGGCCAGCCCCCGTCACCTCCCCTCGTAATCCAAGAGCCCCTACAATGCCGCCGCCCGTCGGCCCCCGTCGAGCCCCTCGCTGAAGGCCTCACTGCCGCGCCTCTCTGCACCTCCCACAAAGAGCCCTTGAGACCCACAAGTACTACACTAGAATTGGGGCTCAACCTCCCTCTCCTCCCTGCATCAAGGCCCGCCGCAGCTCGCCGAAGAGGGCACCACCTCCGACCCGAGGAAACTTCTTATCATAGCCTCCAGGTCCCTCCAACCTCCCTACTCAGCCCCATCTATTGAAAACTCTCCGGGCCCTATCCCCTCACTCTTAACCAAGGCCTCGTTTCACTGTGGCCCACCCTGAAGGTACGTCGACCGTAGTGATAAAAGCTTTCACAATGAGAACTACTATGACTTCCTAACCTTTGCAGCCCTTCCCGAGCTCCGGGACCCCATGCGCCTTGTACAGCGCTACTTTTTGGAACCCTTTATGTTCCCGCGGCCGTATTTTTACCCTCGGGTGGTGTTCGAGTTCTATCAAACTATGACATCCAGGGGGGAGCAACACCCTACAGCCTTGCACTTTTCTGTTGATGGTCGTCAGGGGGTTCTTCGAGCTTCTGATATTGCCGCCGCATTCGGTCTCCCCCAGCTTTGGCTAGCTCAGATTGTAGCAATGGCCGCACTTCACCCCGACATGGTCCGCCTCTCGTGACACCTCAGTAGTGGACTATCTGCTTCAGGCGCCACTCGGGATGACTTTGTTGACCATAAGCCGCGGCTCCAACCTTTTTCCCTTCAAGACGGGGGGTTCGTGAGGCGAGGTGCCATCCTTGAGGCACTTTACAAGATATCTGAGGGATTTTGGTTCAGCCCTGTCGAGCTCATCATGACTGCTTTATTCCACTTTGAGGAAAAAGTGCATCGCAAAAGTCTCAGCCGAGCCGAAGCTATTCCACTCTTATTTCCGAGGTTGATATCTCAGGTATTGGAGCATATGGGGTTTCCTGATGAACCCCGCCTCGAGCGCCGTAGAGTTTGTACATCTGTGTTCACAGTGCATAAGTGGAAATTCCTGCCACGTTCTCTCCCCCTGCCACTTGAGGAGCCACCAGAGGAGCAGCAACCTGATCCTGCAGATGACTTCCAGATGCCAGCTCACTCACCACCAGTAGCCACCGAAACACCACATCACCGTTCTTCGACACGCTCGGGCCTTCGATGCAGCTAGCCTTAGTACCCCGCACCCCCTATGTGGTTTATCCAAATCACCCTAAAGACTTTTTCACACATGGGATGCATTCCGTGACCTTTTCTCGCACATCCGCCCATTCGCTACCACCCATGCTGCATTGGCTGAGAGGATGGCCCGCGGCCGGCCGCCTCTGCTCATCACACCGCCATCCTCGAGCAGATACGTGAGCCATCTGTGCCCACCTCACATTCCACTCAAAGATTCCAAAGAATAGCCCAAGATGATGCGCCATGACCAACTGGGGCTTGCACCAGATCCTCCTGCAGATCCTTTGGACCTTCTAGCAACACCACCAGCAATCCCTTCACCAATTGCCCATCCTGTTCAGGATGCGGATGACTCTTCACCTACTTCATCGGCATGAGGAGGTAGCACTTCCTTTATTAAATTTCCACTCTAATGTTCTTATCATGAGCAATGACACATTCCGGTCAGGAGAATTAATAGCTGAAGTGGTTTTGTTTACGCGTTTCAAGATCACATTTTGTCTTAAGCAGCCCCTTTTGTGTAGTTTGAATGGCCTGCTATGCTATGAAATGAAATATAGTGATATTTTCTCATGTTTTAAAGCTTATATTTATAAAATGTGAAGTTTGTCATCTTTAGAAACTTTTCTTCTCTTTGCATAATTTTTTTTTTGGTAATGACCAACTTATAGTTTGAGAAATTGAGACTTTGCAACAATATTGTCGATGCTAGTATGGTGCCATGCCTTTTTGAGTTAATAAGCAAGATCGGCAAGATTTCTCTAACCCGTTTTCCACTTCAACTAACCACGCATAATGCACACAGTTTCACTAATAAGCTTCAGGACTGCTCGCCTTCCTCCTAAACCCTGCTAAAGCCTGGCCTAGTTTGTTTGACCTTCTTTAATAGGTTAGGACCCTTGAATAAAAGATCAATGGGTCTTCAAAAAAAAAAAAAGAGAAAAGAAAAAGAAAAAGAAAAAAAATTTGTGATGCTTTGCCTTGAAACCCAAGCACGGTCCGAGGGGTATATGGCGAGAGTCTTTAAAGCCCTAAGGCCCTGAAAACAACTGCTGATCATCAACTGCACATTACACAAAAAGGATATAGTGAGCCAGCAAACGTAGCTGAGTTTCAATCATTAAAAGTCCGAGGTGAAACCTGAAGAGTTAGTCTTATGACTTGATGCCCTAAACCTTAATTGGTTGGGAGACATCGGTGGACCCCCGTTACATGGACTATTTTGATTTCGGAGTCTCTTAGCATTTGCACTCCCTACAACAAAGAAAGAGCTGTATCAAAAGCGGGTCCCATCCATTGAGTTTGGTTAGGAATACTAGGGTCTAGATAAGAGTTAGGCTTGGGGAGTGGAAGAAACAGCTTTACGACTATTTTTGAAAACCAGCAAGCCAACACTCCTAGTTCTTTTGGAAGGTCCTAGGTTGTTTTTCTACGGGAGTTGACACTACTTGGATACTTGAGTTTACATGGCATTCATTCTCAAGATAGTCTACAAAGGTTTTCAGAACTTCGTCGCCGGCTGTGCATTTTCATTCCCATGTTTGAACCCTATTTTTTTTTTTTTTTACGGATATATGCTTTTCTCTCTCTCTTTCTTTCTCGTTAGTTTTTTCTTCTTCCATTGCTAAGGACTAGCAATGTGTTGGTTGGGGTGGGATTATCAGCTAAAATAAGGTTATTTTACATCACTAAAACTCCTGCTTTTGAGCTCTTATGAGTAATCAGCCTCTATTTTTGAAATTCAACTCCATATTAGGACTTGCATTACATTAATCATTTGCGGGCAAGTCTTGTTTGTTTTCACAGGTTTTAGCTTCGGTCTAGGAAATCTAGCTTGCTACAATGAAGTAGGCCAAAAGTTGAAAGGAAGATCATCGTATGTAGTCTCGAAGTCGTGAGAAGCAAACAAAAGAGGCGCCATTTTCACAGGGTTGCAATTTTTGCAAATCTCTGCTAGCTCCCGCACAAGAACCAATTCTCAAGAGTGTTTGCAAATTTTCACAACTTCGCGGAAATTCCAAGATTGGTTAAAATTCTCGCAGTGGTCACAAATCCCTCCCGCGACCGTTAAATTTTTCTGTGTCATGGAATTTGTACTTTTTGTTTTCTTCCCATCTTGCCACTCTAGATTAGACATTGTAATGGTTATTTGGTAATTGTACAAGGGTGGTATGGCTTCAAATACCAACCCAAGACTTTGTATAAAATCATCATCAATTTTTGAAGAGAGGGATATTGGAATGAAAGCTTGCTAGAGAAGTTTTGGTTTTTCTCTCATTTTCTCCCATTTTCCTTCACTTTCTCGGTGGCCAAACACTCCTTGTTGATTTCTCAAGGAATGAGTGGCTAAATCTCCTTTCCCTTTGAAGTAGAAGTCATCAGGTGAGGGAACCAAGGGTAAGTTGAGGGTTTTTCATGATTTGAAAGCAAGCATGCACTACCATTAATGGTTTCCCCTTTTCAAACTAGGTTGTAACCCCTTAGACTCACCTAGGATGGTTAGTACTTGGTAAACTTTGATGGTTTGTTGGATACTTAATGCTAGATCCAACAATGCCTGGAGCATTATTTATCAAGCATTCTCGAGGGGGTGAGTCGTGAGTTCATTTCGCGACTAGCCATTAATGGTTAATGAATGCTATTTATGAAGAACATCGTTAAGGGTTAGTTTTCAACAATGAAGAACCGGTTGGAGGGGTGACTATAGTCAACTTCCCAATGCGAGGAATAAAACCCTAGAAATCCCTTCACTTATCCATATCTCAACCCGATGTATCGACACTCTTCGTGTGGGCCTCCTTTTATTTCCATTTTATTTCCTTGCATTTACTACCAACTCACTGCTTTTATGAACTCCAAAATCCAAATTAAATTCAATTTTAAGTTAAGTATCTCACTCGTTAGTCATTTGCATGAAGAAATCAGTGAGAGGTGAATCATCTAGGAGCCTGCCCTGCTATGATTTAGGAAGGGATGAGTCGAATGAAGAGGGAGAAGCCGATGAAGAAGATGAGGATGCCAAAGACCAAAGACAAGGAGAAGGCAAATGAGATGCCACCATTAGGGCATCAGGGCAAGCTAATAATCCAAAGTGTGGGCGACATGTTCAACTATCACAACCAAGCACTTCAAGACAGATTGGACAAGCAGGATGAGTGTCATAAGAAAATGTATAAGACCCCAGCCACAACGACATCCAACTTAGCTCATAGGCAGGATATGCTGTGGGAGAGTGTCGCCAATTTGGAATGGTTAATGATAGACTTACTTGCCCATCCAGCTATGCAGGAGAGACACCGAAGTGAAGTTGCGCCACTAGAAATTCGAGAGATGCCACCATGGGACAAGCTCCCAGTTATACCACCACCGTAAGGAAATGGTGGTCTTGATTGACCACTCGTAGGGGAGTTCCTCTTTCCTTACTAGCATTTTTCTTTACTTATATCATATCATTGAGAGCAATGCTAGTGATTCGCAGCCTATAGGGTATTCTAAATCAACAAAATTTATAACTTAATACCTCATACTATCAGAGTATCGTTCTATGGTATAAATACTTCTAAGATCGGCCCATAGTATGTAGTTTTCTTCGTAGAAATGACTAATACTGAGGTTTACACTGGTGATTTTAGTTTGGATATTGGGGTTGTGATAAAAAGGGGTTGGTTTTAATGGTTATCACTTAAAATAAAATAGATTAGAATGTGGAAAGAGGTTAGAAGACACTAACCTTCCAATGGCTCATAAATGATAACTAACGAATATCACTGGATCTAACATTAAGCATCTAATGAGCCCTGAAAGCTTACCAACACCGACCATTCATGTGATCAAAGGATTGGGGTAAAACCCCAAAGCTTGAAGAGTAAGAACAAGAATGACAAAGTGAATACCCGTGCATGAAAACATGGAAACCCTTAGCTCGGGGTTTTAGGATCCTTCGCCAGCCGGCCTTTACTCAAGGAGGAAGGGGTTTTAATACCATCCTCCGAGAAATCATCCCAGAGGGTGTTCGGGGCCAAAGGAGAAAGGAAAAGAAAAATGAGAAATGAAAGGAAATGGGAGCTTGTTCAACAAGCTTCCCCAAAAATTTTATAATAAAAAATTTGTTTGTACAAAGTGTCCTTTGGGTATTATATACCACCAAAACAATGCTAATTGCCAAATTGTATAAACTAAACGCTATTACGTGGGGATAATTTTGGAAGAAAACAAAAAGACAAAAAGTCGTAATGATGGCGTGAAATTTCACAGTCGCTGAATTTGCAGGGCTGAAATCTCTCAACCTCATAAATCGTTTCTCTGCTTTTGCTTCTACAGCTCGCTTCGGGTTCCGCAATGCATGAGTTCCAATTGATTTCATGCTCGAGCCGTAAGATCTCCATTCAATATATATAGCTCAAGGAAAAACTATAAAAATTGCTATAAATTTTGGATCGGCTAATGCTTAGGGAACCTAACGTGCCAACTGGTCAATTTAGCCGACACATATAAAAGTGCTCAAAACCCTGAATGTGAAGAGTATGGAACAACACTATTTGGGTAGTAATCACGTCTCAACCAACACATTGCTAGCCCCTTAGCAATGAAAGAAGAAGAAAGCAATCAAAAGCAAGATGAACTATATATACCCACAAAAAATGGTTTTTAAAAAATAAGGGGATAATGCCCAACTTTAAACAAGAGTCACCAAAATCCTACCGAAAGACTATCTCAGGAAGAGTGTGTGCTGTGCAAATTCAAGTATCAAAACAATGTCAACTCCTAAAGAACAAACCTGAAACCTTCCACAAAACCTGCTGCTAACTTCTGATTAGTTTTCAAATAATAGTCTGCCAAACTATTCTCTTCCCCTAACCTAGCTCTTTTCTATACCTAGCAAACTAACTAACCTTAATAGATCAGGACCCGCTTTTATTTCACAACTCTTTTTATGTTGTAGGGGTGCAATGCTGAGGGAATCGAAATCACAATTATCCATGTAACGGGGGTCCATCGATGACTCCCAACCAATTAAGGTTTAGGGCACCAAGTCATAAGGATCTCTCAACCACTAACTCTTCAGGTTTCACCCCAAACTTTTAATAAGCTCGAAACTCCAGCACCTACCATTT
Source organism: Tetrastigma voinierianum (assembly GCA_016808115.1). Taxonomy (NCBI): domain Eukaryota; kingdom Viridiplantae; phylum Streptophyta; class Magnoliopsida; order Vitales; family Vitaceae; genus Tetrastigma; species Tetrastigma voinierianum. The sequence continues at coordinate 300,542 of JAEQBH010001187.1, forward strand.
GCTAAACTCCACCTATCCACCCGTGTAAAGACCAACAAAGTCGGTGACTCCCAACCAATTGGTTTAGGGAACCGAGCTTTAAAGACTTTCGCCATATACCCCTTGAACCGTGCTCGGGTTTCAAGGCAAGTGTCACAATTTTTTTTCTTTTCTTTTTCTTGTTTTTTTATTCTTTCTTCTTTTTTGAAAGACTCATTGGTCTTTTATTCAGGGGTCCCCGCCTATTAAAGGTGGTCAAAGGTACTAGGCTGGACTTTTGCAAGGATTAGGAGGCAAGGTAGTTTTTCAACTTATAATTGAAACCTAATGTGCACAGTGTATGGTTAGTTCAAAGTGGAAGAAATAAGGTTGAAAACAAGAAGAATTTCAACAGTTCATCAACTCAACTAAGCATAACACCATTCTAACATCAACAGCATTGGGACAAGACTTCAATTTCTCATATAGTAAGTTGAGAATTTACAAAAAAAATAAAAATTCTATGAATGAGAAATTATAAACAATAACTAAAACATGTGTTGACAACTAAAAACATATACTTGTACTATAAAAAAAAACTAACTAACAAGTCATTCAATTAAACAAAACAGACATTTGTGTCCCAATGGCACTTCTTTCATTAACTCTCCCTAACCAAATTCATATCAGTTCTCACCGGGCTGGAGCGAAACTTAATGAAGGAAGTGATACCTCCTTAAGTAGTCGTGGAGGGTGGAACCTCATCCTCATCCTGTGATTGAGGAGGAGCGGAAGGACTAGTAGCTGGTGGAGCGGCCGGGAGCCGCCGGTGAGACTCTGAAAGCAAATCTACTGCAGCTTGTCTGAATAGACCATTAGAACCGTATGCGGGTGGAGCTCAGGATCCTATGGTTACCGTTTGAGCCAGAGGAGAGGGATAGGTGGTAAGCCCAGGTGTTGTCAAACCTGAGAAAGGATGGCAGTATTCTGAGCGAGGACGACTTCGGTGCGAGCCCTCCGCTCGGCCATGACAGCTTGTGCAACAACAAAGGACTGGAATATAACCGCGAAATTGTGGATAGCGGCCATGATGGCAAGAAAATCCTGAGCAGTGATGTGGATAGATGCCACTGGTGGTGAAGATGAGTTGGGGCCAGTTGGAGTAGTAGGAGCTGGAGGTGAAGAGTGCTCTACAGGCACAAGTGGAGCAGACGGTGGGTCAGAGGCAGGGGCTGCTGACATTGTGATGTGGGGCTCCTAAGCAGGGGCTGCTAAACCTATAGGGGATCTATTTGAGGATCAACCTCAGCAGGAGGGTATGTGGGAAGAGGAGGGACCCCAGGCACAAACTTCCACTTCTCAACGGTGAATGTGGACTCGCAAACCTGACGACGCTCTTTATGGGGCTCAACTGGAAAACCTAGTGCTCCAATACATGAGAGAGCAACCTCAGAAATAGAAGTGGAATGGTCTTGGCTCTGTTGAGGTGCTTTCTATGTATTTTCTCCTCGAAGTGAAAGAGGGATGTCATAATAGTTCGCTAAAACCAAAAGCCTCAAAAATGTGAGATATGTGGCCTCTGTGGACGGGCGCCCGCCTAAAAACAACATGTCGAAGAGGAACAGACGGGACCGTAGCACGTGATCCACAAAAAGCATCCTTATTGGAAGCTACCTCCAAAACAAAATAAGGCCAACTAATGTGTCTCGGGAGAGGATCCGCATCCATCTCCTTCGAGGCGGTTGACGGGCCACCGCCTATAGTCCGCCGACCGCCAGTGGCCATTAGAAGTCGAAAGCCAAGCAGCGAATACTACGGCTAGAAGGATGCCCTGATGGCCATCAATAGTGAAGTGAATAGCAATGGGGTGGCCCTCACCTCAGGAAGTCATGATCTAATAAAAGTCAATCACTACTCTCGGATAGAAAAATGGGCGTGGAGTCATAAATGGCTCAAGAGAGTAGCAGTGAACAAGCCCCATAGAATCCCGAAGCTCATACAGATCGGCAAAAGCTGGAATGCATAAAAATGTTCATTATGGAAGTCCTTGTTGCTTCAGTTAGTGTTGCCTGCTATGGGGACACAGGGAAATAATGGCCTCTTGATAGCAAAGAGGATAGAGACAAGTGGATGTGGGAATGTCATCGAAATTCTAAAGGTATGGATCTGGTGAGGCACCTACTGGCCGTGGATTGTGAAGACTCCCTAAGGCCGTAGGTTCCGCCCGCCGAGGAGGTGGCTTGCGACCGGTCGTGGGTAAGGAGGATCCGCCGGGCTACGGGCTCGCCTCCCGTGGTCACACTACAAGACTACGGGAGAGGGAGTGGCAGCGAACTCGAGGTTGCAACAAATTCAGAGGATCGGTAGAGGTCGACGACATCGCGCGAGCCATGCCCCAGCCGTGAGGAGTGCACTCGACGGTGTTGGGATCTACATCATGGTCCCTCGAGTTCTTCCAGAGCCCAAACTAATAGACAAGGGTTTCAGAGGTGGCTGCATGGGCTTCTACAAGTGAGGGCTTGAGGAAATGAGGAGATTTCACAGGGGAGATGCGGGTTTCGCAAGGAGGGTGTTCTTCTATTTATAGAGGATGGAATGTGAAGGGTTTGAAGAGGTGGATGAAATGTGAAAGGTTTGAAAAGGTGAAGGATCAAAATGGATCGTAACGCCAGCGAGGGAGCAATGAATGGAGGGCCGAAGCTCTCGGCTTCGAACTTGCAGCACTATGAAATTTCGTAGTTAAGGAATGTCCTCGCGAAAATGGCTTTGCAAAATTTTCGCAGACCCGTTGCGAACTTCCTACATTTTCACTCGAAGCATCGACCTCCCCGGCTTCAAAATTAACACAACCCTGCAAAAACAAACATAGGAAAATTCAAATAAAAAGAAGCTACGATTAAGATTAAATTAAGGAAAGAAAAATTTTGAATAAAGCAAAAGAAAAAGAAAAAGAAAATAAAATAAAAGATCAAACAAAAAGAAATGGACTTAGCAATCTCAGGGAAGAGTGGGTCCATTCAACCCAATTTCTCAAGCCTTGTCTAGTGATGCTGGAGGAACTGGTGGAGCTACTTGGGTGATTAGTGGGGTTGATAATTCTTCATTAAGCTCTTCTAAACTCTCCATCAGCTCCCCTTGCAGTTTCCGAGCATAATGTTCCCCCACACTAGTACCAATCAAGCAAACTTCCCTTCCTGACCTTCTTCCCTTCCTGATTGTAATGTCATTGCTTAATGAATATACCGGGAAGCCTGTAAAGGTCATATTGCCAAATGTGAGCTGCATGACCCCATTCCAAAAATTGATGATGGCATTTGATGTGGCCAAAAATGGTCTTCCAAGTATGATGGGCACATAATTTTCCCCTACTGCCACTGGCTCGATATCAAGAATAACGAAGTCTAACGGATAGTAGAACTTATCCACCTTCACCAAAACATCTTCAACTATGCCTTTAGGAATTTTCACCGATCTATTTGCCAAAGATAAGGTGATGGTGATAGGCTTTAATCCTCCTAGCCCTAACTATTTGTAGACTGAGTAGGGTAACAGATTTACACTGGCTCCCAAATCCAACAATGCTTTTTTTACACAAGTTCCCCCAATGTTCACTGAAATGGTAGGAGACCCTGGATCCTTGTATTTCACTAGGGTCTTACACTGGATAATGGAGCTCACCTGTTTTGTAAAGAAAGTTGTCTTATTCACATTCAGTCCTCTCTTTACAGTGCATAAGTCTTTTAGAAATTTGGCATTTTCACAAGAGGGATATTAACTTTCACCTGCCTCAGCACTTCAAAAATCTTAGTTGGGTTGTTCACCCTCTTTTTGCCTCTAAGTGCTTGAGGAAAAGGTGGAGGCATGCTCTTTTTCATCATATCTTCTTTGATCACTATTCTTTCCGACTCCTCTTCTTGCCCTTCTTTAGCTTCATCAAGTGGTTTAGGCATTGGTTGCTAAACTTTTTTACTACTTCTCAATGTGATAACTGCTTTTACTTCATCCATTTTAGGAGCAGTTTCACTAGAGTCACCTATTTCATGAACCCCCCTAGGGTTTTGCTGAGTTTGTGAGGGGAACTTCCCTTTTTCTTGCACTTGATATTAATTGGTCAGCCTATAGATGGAATACTGTAGGTTGTCAATTTTATGGGCAATTCATTATGGAACCCATCTATTCTCTTGTTCATAATGCTTTCCACAATGTCAACCCTCTGATTTAACTGCACATTCACTGCTTTCTGCTCTTCCACAAAGTTACCTACCACCTTGCTCAAATTTAGAATGGCTTGCTCAATTGGAGAAGTTGACTGTGGTTGTGATGGCTGAGAAGTTGAAGCATACTGTGGAGGAGCAGGAGGTGCATACTGTGGAAGTTTTGGCTTCCAGGAGAGATTTGGGTGATTTCTCCATCTAGGGTTGTAAGTGTTGCCATGTGGTGCATTAGTTGATGGTTTGAATTGACCAACAACATTTGCTTGTTCCACTAACATCTCCCTCAATGCAAGAATAGTTGAACATTGTTCTCCCAGATGCTTAGTAGACTGACAAATGAAGTATGGCTTGTTTGTCATAGGAATCTCAGTCACTGCTTGCACCTCATGCTTTTTCCTCATTTCCAAGTCTTCCAACCTTCTAGATAAGGTTGAAACTTTGGCTTTCATGTCCGTGTCTTCTGGAAGAGAGTACATGCCACCCCTTATACTGGGTTGAGGTCTCATTCTTTCCATCTCCCTCAAGCCAAACATCCCAACCTTTGAAGCTTCAATACATAAACCAAAGAAATCCAAAAGCTTCCCCTGGATGTTTGTTTGCTCAAGAAATCTCTCCACACATAGTCTCTAGCAATTGCTTTTGGTGGCAAGAGAAATTCCATCATAAAAATAGCTGACTAGCAGCCATGTGTCAAACCCATGGTGAGGACAAGCATTGAGCGCTTCCATATATCTCTCCCAACATGCATAGCATTTTTCATTCTCATTAGTTGAGAAGGTGGAAATCTTCCTCTTCAAACTGTTTGTTCTGTAAGTGGAGAATAATTTCTTTAAAAATTCAGTCTGCATCTTAGTCCAGTTTCGGATGCTCCTTAGCCTCAGGGAGTTGAGCCAAATTTTAGCTTTATCCTTCAATGTGAAAGGAAAAAGCTTTAGCCTCATTAAATCCACAATGGTAGTCTCCTCCTTGAAGGTGTTGCACTCCTCAAACTCCTCATGTGCTAATATGGTTCTCACCTCCATGCCATGAAAAGTGGAAAGAAGGGCACGTTCGTAAGGCTTGATAACTATTTGCTACTGGAGGCACTAGCGAGGAGGGTGCACTCATCTGAGGAGGGTGTATGTGGTCCCTCATGGATCTATATGCATTGAGGTTCCTCTCTATCACCTGCTGACTCTGTTGTTCTTTAGGTGGAGGTTCCATTGTGTTTAAATTAATGCCCAATTCAGAATCTGATTCCTGTAGAATACTAATTTTGACTAATCAACTTTCTGAATATCTAAAGCCCTAGAACATAAACTCCTACATGAAAAACATAGGACAACACAAAAAAAATTCTACCAAAAAGGGTTAATGTTAGCTAAAAAGAATAAAAAATATATAAACCGTGAAATGAAATTAAGTAAACTAGCAGTAAACTGCTAGAAAGAATAATAATAGAAAAGAAATTCACCAGAGCTTGTGATGAGGATCACAAGTGTTCAGCACATTGTCATTTTCACTTAAGCACCATCCTCGGCAATGGCGCCATTTGATTCGCAGCCCGTAGGGTATTCTAAATCAACAAAATTTATAACCATTAATCTCATACTACCGTAGCATTGCTACTATAGTATAGCGGCTCTAGGATCGTCCACAGGAATGGGTTTTCTTCGTAGAAATGACTAATACTGAGGTTTACACTGGTGATTGTAGTTTGGATATTGGGGTTGTGATAAAAAGGGGTTGGTTTTAATGGCTATCACTTAAAATAAAATAGATTAGAATGTGGAAAGAGTTCCCTTGAAGTCTCAAGACACTATGCTTAGGTTCTTTAGACAAATGAGGGGGTTTCGTGTCCTTAATACAAGACCGGGAGGATAAATATATAGTTATCTCCCAAACTGACCTTCATTTAACTATAAAACTTACCTCATTAAATATCTTTTAAATGGCATTCATTAGCCATTAATGTTCTCACAAGAAACACAAGTCTCTTCGACTCTATCTTCCAATGGCTCATAAATGATAACTAATGAACATCACTAGATTCAACATTAAGCATCCACCGAGCCCTCGAAAGCTTACTTCAACATCACCATTCAAGGTGACTCGAAGGATCAAAACCTCAAAGTTGAAGAGAAGAACAAGAATGACAAAGTGAATACCTGCATGAAAAATATGGAAACCCTTAGTTTGCCTTAGGATCCTTTGCCTAGTGGCCTTCTACTTCAAGGAGGAAGGGGTTTTAGCCACTCATCCTCTGAGAAATCATCCTCAGATGGTGTTTGACCAGTGAGAAAGGAAAAGAAAATGAGAGAAAATGAAAGGAAATGGGAGCTTGTTCGACAAACTTCCCCAAAAATTTTATAATCAAAAAGTTGTATGTACAAAGTGTCCTTTAGGTATTATATACCACCAAAACAATGCAAATTACCAAATTGTATAAACTAAACGCTATTACATAGGGATAATTTGGGAAGAAAACAAAAAAAAAAGACAAAAATTCAAAAAATGATGGTAGGAAATTTCGCAGCCCTACGAAATTTCGCATTGGGAAATTGTTTTCTATTTTCTGCTTCTGTGGTTCTTCCTTCTGGTTCTGCAACTATGAGTTCCAATTGATTTCTTCATGCTCAAGCTGCTTCCCTATCTTCAATATATATAGCCTATGAAAACTACAAAAACTGCTATAAATTTTTATCAGAAGCATTGCTAGGTCCTTAACGTGCCAACTAGGTCAATTTGGCTAATTACTACGCAAAAAGTGTTCAAAACCCGGAGTGTTAAGAGTATGGAACATCACTATTTGGGTAGTAATCAACTAGGTTTAGGTTGGGGGGAGGGGGAAATTTAAAAAATAAATACAAGTGTTTTGGTTTGTTTTGGGTTGTTTTGGTTTGTTTTGTTTTTAGTTGCTTTGGAAGGGTTTGTTTTGGTTTGTTTTAAAGTGATTTCATTTAGTTCTGTTGTTTGCTTTTGTTTTCTGTTAATTGTAGTGGCTCTTAGGAGTCCATAATACAATGACAATGTCCAAGTTGTTGGTGCAATTTAACCTAGTTGACTTTATATACTGTAGTGGAAAACTAGATTAGGTTGTGTGGTAGCAACAAGGACTGTCGTTCATTCAAAAAAACAAAAAGAGAAAAATAGAAAAATGGAAAAATATCCGATGGCCACCAAAACACTTGATTGAGAGCTTAACTTGAAAAGAACCAAGCAATTATTAAGATTATAGCCAAAAGAAAGAAATTAAAATATTAAGAGGAGCTCCTTGTTTTTGAAAGCCTAAGGGTTTCTAAGGCCAAGCAACTGTGGGAGGCTGAGCTTATAAAGCCTTAGGGCCATCAACGATCTATTTCCCATTAAAGCCCCTTTGCACAGACGCTAGGACTCTCTTTTATACCTGGAACAACCAACATTTCGCCAAAAAGAATAAAATAATCCCCCACGCCCTATACAGAGTTGAGACACCTAGAAAAGAGAATTGCCGCAGAGCCCCAAATTGAAAAGAAAATAGTTTGATGTTGTTGAACATGAAAGATTAAACCCAATCGAAATCCTGAGCATAATCTAAGGGGTCCATAAAAACCTAATGCCCTGAGTCAATTGGCCGAGAGTCGTTGACTTCACTGCTCGCTATAGGGGACAAAAGATGGGATTGGACATGTGGTAGGTGCTTTGACCTTTATAATAATGTCCGGGGTGAAGTTTGAAGGGAATTGAATGCTCGGTGCCCTTAACCAACTGGTAGGGAGTCACCAATGGATCCCCGCTACAAGGACACCAATCTAAGTGTCTCAGCATTGCACCCTACATCTAATATAAAATAAATAAATAATAGACAAAATGGGTGCGTTCTTAGCATGTATAAGGAGTAAGGGGATAGAGTGATCTAATAGGATGCGAGTGGTTGGTGGCTATGTATATAGAAGGGACCTATAGATTTCTTTCACGAGACTTTGTGGGAAAGGATCAGTTGAGAACATGACACTTCAATTAGCTCTTTTCACCATGTTGCTTAACCCTTTGAAACCTTAAAGTGACTAAAATGCACGAGCTATGTTAATTGAATTCAAGAAACTGTGTGTAAAGGAATGCTATAGTCTCTACTAATCATTGCTTCAGGGTATGCAAATCCCACTCTCACTTGTCTATAAATAAATGATGAAATTCAGACTGTGATTCTCGCTTGAGGGCATGCAAAGGTCTAAGTTAGGGGGAGTGATGAGAGCTATAAAGCACTGATATTTAGACATGTTGATATATGTATTTAGAAGCTTTCATCACTAAATCTTAGCATGTTCTAAGTAAATTTTATGTGTTTTATTGTAGGCATGCTATATGAAGCAAGAAAGAGAAACAAAAGCAAAGAATATGAGAAACTCAGATCGAGGACCCCATCACAAAGAGTCTCACAGCAGTAGGCTGGGCTGCCCGTTTTAAAGGATTTTCCTTGCTATAAATGTGGAAAACTCCCCGCTACAACACCTCGTAACAAAGGATTTGTGAGCAGAGTGCGCTTGCCTACTATGTAGGGATATCCCCATTTTAATGTGCTTTTCTCCTCCTCGGGAACGTAGTCAAAACTTGGATGGTGTTCTGAACAAGTGTATAAAATGATGTGAAAACATAGTCCCCAGAAATGCTAGCATAGCCGATTCGAAAAATACGAGTATGTTGGCTCGTCAAGTGTCATCCCACTATACTCGTCAAGTATACGTAGTATAGTGGCTCATCAAATGGTGAGCATCCTTGAACAAACTAGGCTAATAGAAGCCCGATTGAAGTACCTTTGAAGTTGTCCTTAACGGGCTTACCGCATGATAGGCAAACACAAATTGGTGAGCGTCCTTAACAGGCTTCTCCCCTCTATAGCGAGCAAACGCCCTCTACAACGTACAAAGGGACACTTTTTGAAGGATTTAAGTTTTTCGCTATAGAGGGCAAATCCCCCCCTATAGCGGACTGTAACACCCCAAATTATACCCTAGTAGTTTATTACATGTTTAGGGTATAATATTAGTAAAATTTGCATTTTCCAGAATTTAAGTGCTAAAAGTGAAAAAGGATAAAGTCGGGATTAATACATAAGCCAAGGATAAATTGGTAATTTGACATTAAGGACCCAAAGGTCATAACACGAGATGATTATATGCTAAGTTAGAAATTGAATAAGTTGGTTTGCAAATAAAATGAAAATGAAGAACCAAATAGCAAAATGGACATTTGACTCAAATTTAGATAAGACCAAACATGGTCTTAGAGAGATTGGGAGATTGTTCTCTCATTTTAGCTAGGGTTCATAGTTGAGGAAGGAAAAGCAATTTTTGGCTCCCAATTGTTCAAGCAAGGAGAAGGAAAAGAAGAAGAGAAGAAATCTAGGTTTGGAACTTGTATGGAATTGTTTGGAACTTTGGTTTGGAACTAATTATATAGAATTGTTTGGAACTTGTATGGAATTGTTTGGAACTTTGGGTTGGAACTTTGGTTTGGAATTCATGTTTGGGTTAGGAAATTTTCCAACCTCCATCTTTGTTTATATGTAGGTTAGGAAAACCCTAACTTATAAATGTGCTTTTGGTTGGTTTAGTTCAGTTTTGTAGTTGGTTCCGAGTTGGTTCGGTTTTGGTCTAAAGAGTTCCAATGAAAATGGCCAAAACTTTCCATTTATGTTTTTGCTCGACACCCCTACGCCTAGGCGTAGAGCTCCGCCTAGGCGGAGAGTTTTTTGAATTTTCTGATCCGCCTAAGCGTAGGAACCCACGCCTAGGCAAACCTCTCCTCCTAGGCATAGCATTGCTTCGCCTAGGCATACCTGCGAGTCCTGTTTTGGTTCCTCTCTTCCGTTAATTCTATTAATCATCCATTGAATTAATGGGGAATCTAAAAAGTGAATGAAAAGGTTCGTACAAGTATAATAGTTATATGAAAAACGCTCTGTACCTCACCATCGAGGCGAAGATCCGGTCGTTGGACAAACATTATTTCTTGCCCTCATTTACTAATGGGATTAAGAATGATATAACAAGTTCTAAAACACATATAATCGTATGTCTGCTTAAGATCGAATAGTGAATGAATAGGCACCTCTGATTAGTGCTTCGGCACTCCTAGTGCTACCACACTTCGCTACGGGCAAAGCACGCCTCTGCTTCGTTCCCGCGACTCCGCTAGCAAGGCAAAGACTTCTTTGTTACGCCGGGTAGGCACGTATTATGAGCCAAAGACTGCTCGCATTTATATCAGACCTTCGGGTACTTATTGTGTTGTGTTCCTCTCATTCAATATTAGAGGTCTATGCAGGCAGACACTTATAAGTTGTATACATGAATAATATGATACATGAAATTAAAAGTACTCAGCTCTGTTCTATGATCTATACGGACAAACATTTATATGATAAGAATCTGAATAATGAACAAGAAGAAAGCATAAGAATCTGAATAATGAACAAGAATAAAGCATAAGAAATCCGAATAATGAACCAAAAGAAAGCATAAGTAATCAGTTCTGCCATGTTCTGTATTGTACCTACGTACCTTCTATACAAGATCCCTATTCTGAACTCCTACGAGAGATATGAAAACCCCGTCATAAGAATGATAAGAAATCTAAATAATGAACCAGAAGAAAGCATAAGTAATCAATTTTGCTCTGTTTTTTATTATACCTACTGGTACCTTCTATACAAGATCCCTGTTCTGAACTCCTACGGGAGATATGAAAACCTCATCATAAGAATGATAAGAATCTAAATAATGAATAAGAAGAAAGCATAAGAATCACTGCTCTCAGAATAAAATTCACTGGCACATACAAGATTCTATTCTCGAACTCCTATCGGGATAGGAAGAATTCGCTATAGAATTCGTTATATAAGTCGATAAAATCTATGATAAAGAATTATTTTATACGTAAAATCTGTAATATGCATCATGTTATATGTATCCTGTGATTGTAGACCACTTCACGTGGTCATATCTGCTATCTGTTTCCCACTAAGCTATAAGCTTAGCACGGGTGTTTCATCCGTGTAGGTACTGAAGAGGACATCCATGGCATTCCGCATCAACTAGGGCCAACACAAGAATAGAGTCCAATTCGGGATGTCTCAATTATGTTTTAACGCAAATGTACAAAGTTTGTAATGAAATGGTTTATGTACAAGTAAATGGGACTCAGGAATATGTACAAGACAATTAAACACCACTACGGTGGTAGTACTAGAAGTTTTATTTCCTTACGTATAAATATATATATATATATATATATGAAATGGGCCCACCAATGTCCGAAAAGTAGGTTAAAGAGTCCCAGTCTTGTGCCGCGCCCCTTATCTTCACCAAAGCGGGGGTAGGGGCGTGACATGGACACTCGTTTTAACAGGTAAAACACCCATTATAGCGGGCTAACAGAAACCTAACCCAGTACAAGATTTTTAGGGCTACGTTGGATACGAGCCTTTAAATAAAGGACTTAGGAGTCCATGCAAAAGGTTGGCGGATACGACAGTAAGGTTTGGAAGGATAGAGATTAACGAACAGAGGAGAGACAGGGAGTAAGTGGATCGAGATATCTTGTGCATCATTGTTTCTATATTTCTTTTCTCAAACCATTTAACGATTTCAAACCTTATTGTTGTATTGAACACCATTATGTTTTAGATTTATTTCTAGGGTTTTGTCGTAACCTCACTATGCCCAGATGGATTAATTAGTACATTGTTTTTATTCAGTAGTTATATGGATTTCTTCTCAACTTGCTTTATTTCCGTGTTTTAATCACATGGTACTGTTTGGCAAGCATTGCATGTTTTTGCTGGGAGTTTAAGATTGAGAGATAATGACCCCTAGGGATCTGAATAGAGCAACACTTGATCAATTGGTGAATAAAGATATCCCGGTTCCAATTGTGGCATTAAGGGTTTATACATTTAGGCGTTTCAAAGTTCAGGGTTGAAGCAGAGATGCAATACACCCTACTAACGAGATAGGCCAATATATCTCGAGAGATAATATCTGGTAGGCAAGATCAACCCGTTAATGTGAACCATATAATCTACTGAATGAATAATCCATAAAGGTTAGAATCCATTGGGTGCGACAGGTGAAGGAAAAACCCTAGTTTCCATACATTGATTTAGTCGATAGTGTTAGGATTAGTTTTTCTCTACATTATTCAGAATTCAATAAATTTTGAGGTCCAAATAATATTTAAAAGTTACTTTCAGTAGTCAACGCACTTCTCCTTGTGGGACGACACTTGACAAGTAACTATACTACATATACTCGAAACGTATACTTGCGCGTACGGGCTTACTTTTTCACATCATTTTATACACTTGTTCCAAGCCCGTCAACAACATATTCAACTCTTCCTCAAGGAAAGTCAAGATCCCAATGTCACTGCCATGAGGAGTTGAGTTGGAGGATGGTGCAGTACTTTGAGGGACAATTGGTGGGACAAAAGCAAAGTCACCGAATTAGGAATCCTATTCAGGAACTTCCTTGCTTGGGGTGATGACCGACTTATGTCTTCCCTGAAATAACTTAAGGGGATTGATTTTCGGACTTCCTAAAATTATTAAGGGGGGGTGTTTCAACCACTATCTCCAACTACACCCACTTACCAAATTCATTTTGGAATACTCAGAGACTTGAGAGATTGACTTGCCTATTCTAAAATTGGAAAGGGCACCTTATACCAAAAAAATCCTACATATATCGTTAGATTTCAAGAATATATTCTTGTCATTCAGAGATCGTTGCTTTTGAATGATTGGAGATCCAAGACACTATATAGAAGGGAAAGTTACACTTTTCAAAATGAGATTTTCACCTTCTTTTCCCTCTTGGTAGTTGACTTGATGAAACATGTTAGATGACACATAGTCCTAGAGATGATCTGAGTGTTTCAAATCGAAAAGCATTAAGTCCTTTAGTGAAGATGTCATCTAGTTGTTTGTTCTGTGGAAATATGTTTGAACTCGATCACTTTATATTCAACCAGGCTTCTAATAAAGCTATGTTGTATGTCGATATTCTTGGTTCGCGAATGCTAAACTGAGTTTTTGGAGATATTAATTGTGAGGATGTTGTCACAATACAGTGTCATCCTAAATTATGCATCATCTTATAAGACACCATAATCTTTCATCGTATTTTTCATCCATACTAGCTACGAACAACTGCTACCATTGGTAATATACCCTACTTCTACTGTAGAGAGGGATATGCACTTCTGCTTTTTGTTAAACTAAGAGACCAAGTTGTTGCCAAAGAGGAAACATTCACCTAATGTGCTTTTTCTAACATTAGAATTTCCTGCCCAATGTGCAACACAATAACCCATTAGGCTAGTTGTAGAATCATGAGTGTACCATAGTTCAAATTTTGTGGTTCCATGGACATTTGCATCTTTAGGTCTAGGCACCGAGTCCCAAACTTCATTCCTTGTGAATTGCTCCTGCTCTCCCTACATAGCAGTCAACCAGCAATCATCCTCTAGTGCTTCTTTGACATTCTTTAGCTCTGTTTTTTAGGTATAGCATATGTGCCCAGTCATCTTTCTATAGTTGACTTTGGAATTTCCACATGTCTGAACACTAGCTTCAGGATCTCCAATAATGTCAAAGGCTAAATGATTCTTCTAAACTTGTTTGGAAGGCTCACGAATTGAGATATCAGTGGTCATATCAGTCTCAAGATCTCCTTGCTGGTGGGATGAGTCATCAAATGGTAGATCACTTATGCGATAGGGTTAGTGTTGTTGCTAGGTGGTGCATCATCTGTTGAGACATTGTCATTCTGACTCATCTCAATACTATAGGGAAGCTTGTTTCTATTGAACCAGTTGAGTATGATCAAAGTTGTGAAAGGCGCAAGGCACACCAAGGTGCAAAGGCCTCCTGGAGCCTTAAGGCGCGGGCCTTTTTATGTAAGGCACACCCCATTTTACATGTATATTTTTAAAAAATATAATCAAATATAACAATCATTTATCATCAAAAATATCAATCCAATCAATAAAAACACATAAACACAAATTTAAGCATAAAATTCATAAAACATGTCAACAAATCTAATAAATCCCATCTCCAAAGTTTCTAAAAATCCATATAAATTGTCAATAGAACATGTCAACATGCAAACACATATCCCTTGTCCAAATTCATAAATAATCCAAACAAAACACATTAAAATAACTAATTTTTCCACAAAAACGGATCCTCATTCATCCTCCACACCCACATGATGATTATCATCATCATTGTAGTCTTCCTTATCCTCCTCGTTTCCCTAATAATCCATTTCTTCATCTTCATCAATTAATGAAAGAAAAGGCATGGGTCTAGAGCTTAGTTACGTTTGGTCTCCTTGATGATGGTAAAATTCCGCTTGAGCTTACTCTAGCTCTATTATCAAATCTAGGCTCCTCAGCTTCACTTGCTCTAGCAACATCACCCCATGTCAAGTCATCATCATCATCATCATCAAACACTAAATCATCTTGTGCGTCTACATGATCATGAGAATCTTCATCATCCATTTTTCCTATCAACCACTCATTACTCTCATATATTTCTTTCAATATTATTAATTCAATGGTATCACATTCATCATATCTTTTCTTCAAGGCTCAATTATACTTGATGTACACCAAATCATTCAAACATTGGTGCTCTAATCTATTCCTTCTCTTGGTATGGATCTGCAAAATTTATAAGCACATAAATACTTTATTACTCATAATTGATATTTTTTAATGTTTTTAAAGCACATAATATTACTTACATTTTCAAAGATACTCCAATTCCTTTCACAACCTAATGCACTACATATTAGGCTAAGGACCTTCACGACACACTTTTTCAAATTTGGAGCTTAAGCTCCAAATAAAGTCCACCATTCAATTATAATAAAGATAATAGATATAAAATGATTTAGTGATGAAATCTGAAACAATTCACCTATTTTCTAGTATCTAAAATATAATATAAAAAATTAGATTAAAAAAAATTAAGTAACAAACCTAGTGCTTTGTATTCCTTTTCCTAATAGTCGAGCTCATTCCAAATACTCCTTCGGCCTTTATATATATACTCAATTCGTGCACAACTTTCTCTCGTGTATCAACATCCTTTATCAGTCTTTCAATGCATTTATATAATTGTCTCATAATGGCTTCATCATGCTCCAACTCTGGTTTATCATAAAAGACTTTTGGGTTCAAGAAGTACCTTATTGCATGCAAAGGCTGATGAAGCTAAATCTCCCACCTCCTATCAATAATTTCTAATATCTCCTTGTACTTCTCTTCATTACCAAGAAAACATTTCACAATAGTTTCCTTAGCTCTAGACATGGCTTCATATATGTATCACATAGGAGCTTTTATTTCACCATCAACTAAGCGAAGCACACAAACAAAAGGACTTGAAATCTTTAAACAAAATATGATAGTATTCCAAAAAGAAGGCATTATGACCGTCTTAGCTACATTCTTCCCCTTCTGCTCCTTTGCCCATTTACTTTCTTACCAATCTATACTTGTGAACATCTTCCTTAAATTATTTTTTTGCTCATGTAAGCGAGACAATGTGATGAAATCAATGGCAAATTGTGTCTTAGCGAGCCTAGGTAGTTCCCTTTATCCAGTAAAATGCCTCATAATGTCGAGCAGCCCTGAATGGTATGAATGTAGCAATTTAGTGATATGGCTCTCCCTAAAGTCCTCTTGATGTTTGGTAGCTTTCCAATGTCTTCCAATATCAAGTCAATGCAATGTGGGGCACATGGTGTCCAATACAAATTAGGCTGCTTTTTTTGTGACACCCTCCCTACATCATGTTATATAATAAATTAAAATACATCATTCATGCCATTAAAATCAATAAAATTTTACTTATTCAAGTCCTAGAAGTAGTATTTATTACCTATCATCTTATAGCTTGAGTGACTACTTGTGATAACGTGAACCACATTTTCTTCACCAACTTGGTCCACCCACTTGTCAAGTAATTCAAACATCTTGTCTCCCGTCTTAACCATTGAAGAAGCATTAATGGATTCCATGAACATGGTCCCTTAAAACAATTCACTAAAAAGTTCACCAAAGTTATTCTTTTCCTATCAGTCCATCTATCCGACATAATGGAGCATCCATTATTTTTTCATTCCATTTCATGATCCTTCATGGAATCTTTTGTAAGCTCCAACTCTTTCTTAAGGTAAGTAATCCTTACCTCATAAATACTTGTCCCTTTATCCCCACACCATATTGACCAATAGCCTCAATCATGAGTTGGAAACTTAGATACGTTATCGCATTAAATGGAATGGCAGCATCATACATCCACCTTGCAATAAGAGAGCAAGCTCTTTCCCTTGCTTCCTTCTTGTAAGTGTCATTTATAGTAGGTTGAGTCATTTTCCCACTCCTACTTTGAACTACTGCTTCTGCATTAAGGGTGAAAAAATGATCCATCGGCCTTTTCTCCCTTGATCTTTTCGCACTACCTCTACCCCTATTGCTTCCTCTATGTGAAATATTAAAAGCAACACTTCTACTTTCAACTTCTTCATCAATGTCTTCAAAATATTCATAAAAATCTTCATTTCTCATCTTCAATTGGTCCTTTGATCTTTTCATTCATAATCCTCCATCTCTTTGGTTTAACACGAACCAGATATTTCGTGACATTTTTTGGCATTTCTATGTCCACCAACAAGATGTCGCTTGTGCTCATAGATTACCCTTGCTACCTTATCACAAAAGATACAAATAATTGTATTCAAATATTTTTCATTACGTAACAGGGTGTATTTCCATCCCAGGTCTTTTCTTTCACTTCCACAAGTAGTTGTAGGCCCAACTTGAGTCTCATTTTCATTGCCATTGGAATCCATTCTTAGTGTCTTCCAACTTTGAAACAAATCAAGTACAACACGATAATAATTGAAAAATACAAATTGAGACGTTTATTATAAAATATTTGAAAAAAATCAAATGAGTCATATGACTCATGTCATGTACTCATGGTCACATGACTTCATACTTGAGTCATTTTACTACTAAAATAAATAAATGAGTCATGCGACTCATTACTCATTTGCATAAGCTAAATCATGAACCAAAATCATCAAAAACGTGAAGAAAACAAACTAAAAGTAGAGAAAGGATGCAAATACCAATGGAAATGAGAGATTTTTCCTTGTTTTTTGAAATTTTCTTGTAATTTTCTTGGCTATTTTGGTTGATTTTCTGCCCCTTCTTCTCTTGAACAGTTGTTAGGAGTGTTAGGGTTTGTTTTGGCTTGAAAGATGGCAAAAATGAGGGTTGGAACACCCAAAAAAACAATTTTTAGGGTTCTGCAACCAAAACAACGTCGTTTTGGATGGAAACAATTTTTTTTTTTTTTTTAAATTCATATGCACATCCCAATAAGACGTCAAGCCGTGATTCACTAGTCCAAAACGATGTCGCTGGGAACTCAAGCTATGAAAGTCACTTATCCAAAAAGACGTCGTTTAGATAAGTGACTTAGTCCCAAACGACGTCATTTTGGGAAGGGATTTAAAAAAAATTAAAAAAAAGGTCAAAACGACGTCATTTTGGCCTAAGTTGTTACAAACAGGAACTCTCATCCCTATAATCGTGATGGCGGCTCGAAAAAAAAAAACCATAAGAAAAAGAGAAAGCGGAAGAAGAAGAGGAAAAAGAAGAGGAAAAATACATACCTGGTCGAAGGCGTGCCACTAGAGGGCTTCGTGCCTCGTGAAAGGTGCACACCTTCACGAGCCTTCATGAAAGGGAGTCTCCCCAACTCAGGCCAGGCGCCATGACTGCACATTGCCTGCACCTGCGCCTAGGTGCGTCTTTCACAACTATGAGTATAATGAATTGAACATCTGAATCGTTTAACCTTGTTGGAGTAGATTTTGATCCATAATCATTAACCACCACATTAACAGATTCCATGACTGCGTTGCTTCTTTTTTTGTAGACTTGACTGTTTAGGGAATATCCTATAAATATACTTTCATTGCTTTTGGCATCGAATTTTCTTCTTTGCTCTCTATCATTAAGAATAAAACAAGTGCAGCCAAACTCATGAAAGTACTTTAGGTTGAGTTTCTTACATCTCCAGAATTCATAAGGTGTCATAGTTATTCCTAGGTAAAGGTAGACCTTGTTCAAAGTATAACATGTTGTGTTCAAGGCTTCACTCAAAACTTTACTAAAAGATTTTTGCTTTAAGCATAACTCGAGCCATTTCTCATAATGCTCTATTTTTCCCTTCTTCCACCCCATTTTTTGAGGTGTCTTAGGAGTAGAGAATTCATGGTCTATCTCATGTTTATTGCAGAACTTAGTGAAGACAAAGCTTTCTAACTCCTTCCCATGATCACTCCTTATTCTGATCTCCTTTTGAGTTATATGTTCCTTTCACACATCAACTTTAGAAACAATATCTTAAAGGTGTTAAATGTGTTGGATTTCGCTCTAAAAAAGTTTAAACCATGAGAATCTTGAATAGTCATCAACAAATACATGTTTCCTCATATACTTTCAACTTGCATTGGTCATATTAGGTCCATGTGAAGGAGTTCTAGGACCCTTGTGGTAGAGAGATGTTGCGTCATCTTGTGAGACATCCAAATTCGTTTTATGATTTGACATGGACCACACCTTTTCAAGATCAATCTTCATCTTTGGAATTCCTAGAACAATATCGACTTCAATAGTTTCACTAAGGCTCTTGTGACTGAGGTTGCCAAATTTTCTATGCTAAATATTTGAGTTGTTTAATAAGGTGGCGCAACAAGTTCCTGAACTAGTCAACATATAGCAATTGTTTGATGATCTTTTTCCTTCCATAACACATGTTAGTACGGTCAGTGACTGACCATTTGTCTATAGAAAATTTGACAAATAAATTATGATTACAATTGACTAATGTTGATAAGAGTGACTTTTAGCCCATTCACAAGAAGAACATTTTTTAATTTAGGCATACCTGGAACTTTTAGGGGGCCATTGGCATACTGCCAATCACAATACCTTTAGCACTATCACCGAATGTCACAGACTCTAGAATACAAGGTTGTAGATTGGTAAGAAATTCTTTATTACCTATCATGTGTCTAGAGCTTCCACTATCAAAGTACCATTTTTGTTCAACATTCACCTTGAGTAATTTACAAGCCACCAAACACTTTCCGTCTTTACCACCCAAGTTCATTTTGTTTTAGGGTGTTGCTCCTGTTGTCTCACCTTATGGTGCATCAAGAAGTGTGAACATTCCCTTCGGATATGTCCTAGCTTCTTGCATTAGTAGCATCTAAGTCTTTGTCTTCTTAACGAATTATTCTTCCTGCCATCTTTATGATAGTGATTTCTGCTTGTTGGAACAACATTATAGGGATAGGAGTTTTAGTTTCTAAGCTTTCTTCCTTGAAGCTTAGACCTTCGTGGCCTTTTTTTGTTCTCCCCATCATCAGAATCTGGTCTAGGGTTGTGGTAATAGAATTCAACATCTACACATTTTTCTTACCTTGCTCAAGTTAATTCTAAGTGTCTTCCATTAAGATATATCAACGAAAATCAAGAAAATTAAATTGCATAAGATAAGAAGATAAACCATCACACACACAAAGACACAAGATATTGTTTATGCGGTTTAGCAAAAGCTTACGTCCGCGAGGCTAAGCTTAGATGCAAGAGATTTCACTATATATCAATTAGGTTACACGTTGGTCTTATGAGAGATAAGGCTCCCCTTTCTCATAGTTGTCTTCTCCTAATTCTCTCATAGTGAAACATGGAAATAGGTTCTCCTTATTTCCCCATACAACAACATCCGAACTCCTACATGCCCACACACTTCTCAACAAGGACATTAAACACTGCTCATCATCAAGGCATAAAGCAGTACCTACAACAACTACTTCACATGTGAATAGCTTCTCCAAACAATCTCCTTCGTCAAAAACATCTCTTGCATGAATGACCTCTCTTCTATTTAACAGCCTCTAGGAGATCTTCTCTCAATATTCTATGGCTTCATGTTCCTAATCTGTCTCAACAAACCAGTTGGAAGATTTTGATTTTATTCCATATGCATCTTAATGCAATATCTTCCCCCCATAGAAAGCTCACGAAATAAGATCCAATCTTCCATATTGGATCCACCCAATATTATCCTCTAATCTTCCTTATCTATCCTAAATCTGTGTTGACCAAATATGGTTAATGTCACACATCGTGGTCTCATGTGACAACAGCTATGACATCAAGTTTTGCTACTGGAAAATATGCGATTTATTTTTGCCTAAAATTATGAAAGAAACACCTCCAACATTATGTTCTTATAAGGATTTGATGAGGGGACCTTTCAAACACTCATTTCCTTTTAGCCATGCCTCAGGATTTGATGATGGGGCTACTTAGATAATGTTGTTAAGTATCTTTAAAACATGACTTTGAGTAGTTTTGTCTTACATTTTTAATCAACACTTGAGTTTATTTAATATATATATGACAAAAAACACCTCCAATATTATGTTCTTATAACGATTTGATGATGAGACCTTTCAAACACTCATTCCCGTTTAGCAATGCCTCAAGGGCTACTTAGGTAACATTGTTCAGTATCTTTAAAACATGACTTTGAGTAGTTTTGTCTTATATTTTTAATCAACACTTGAGTTTATTTAATATATATATATATATATATATATATATATATATATATATATATATATATATATATATGACAAGAAACACCTCCAATATTATTTTCTTATAAGGATTTGATGATGGGACCTTTCAAACACTCATTCCCGTTTAGCCATGCCTCAAGGGCTACTTAGGTAACGTTGTTAAGTATCTTTAAAATACGACTTTGAGTAGTTTTGTCTTACATTTTTAATCAACACTTGACTTTATTTAATATATATATGACAAAAAACACCTCCAATATTATGTTCTTATAAGGATTTGATGATGGGACCTTTCAAACACTCATTCCCGTTTAGCCATGCCTCAAGGGCTACTTAGGTAACATTGTTAAGTATCTTTAAAACATGACTTTGAGTAGTTTTGTCTTACATTTTTAATCAACATTTGAGTTTATTTAATATATATATATATATATATATATATATATATAGGTTTAAAAACGAGTATGAGAATGGTATATGAATGAACTAAAAAAATTTAGGGGAATAGGTGCAAAAATGCCCTTGAGGTTTGGTCGATCGTATGTCCAATCTAGCCTTTAAGTTTTTTTTTGGGTCTAGTCATGCCCCTAAAATTTCTACCGTGACGCACTTATGCCCCTACCGTTAACGGATTAAACAGACAAACAAACGGGGCGTTAACAGTGTTTACATGGCACTCCCCACGTGCATTTTTTGCTTATGTGGCACACAAATACGTAATTCATTAAACCCAAATTATCATAATGCCAAAAATACCCCCATCCCTACTCTTAAAACCCACCTGATACCTTCATTCCCAACCTAATCACTTTGTAATCTGTTTGGACCTCTAATATACGCAAATCACCCCCTCTTCTCCCCCTCAGTTCTGAATTGAACCCCTTATGCCAAAGATTTCTTTTTTCTCTTTCGTTTGTTTGAGCCCTAATTGTTTTCCTACTCTAATTGTTTCGTCTCTCCCCAATTTCCTCCCTGATTTATTTTAAAACCCCAAATTCTTCCTTATCCTTCATGGAACATAGTTCTGCCTGATTGATGCCCTTGCTCATCAATTTTCATTTTTTCCTTCCATTGAACATGATCTTTTTCCTGCCAACTGAGACCACTGAATAAAAATTTTATTGCTTATTGAAAAGAAAAAGAATGGGATTATGGAATTAAGTCTAAATATTTGTAAATTTTGATTCCTGTTGCATGAAAATAAATAAGTGAAATTAGATGAGAGAAACACATAGGTTTGTTAAACTTTTTTTTTTTGTTCATTAGTTATTTAATCACGGTCTGAAGGACATTAAGATTATAATGTTCTCTTGTTTGATCATTGTCTAAAGAACTTTGGAAAGACCCGAAACTTCTGTTTCACCTTTGTTTACTGAAAAAAGATACTGCAGTGTACTAATGAATCACTGGAAATCAGAAAAATCATTTCCATTCTAATAATTTTCCACTCTTCTTGTCAGAGCTTGGGTGCCGAGAAAGACAGTCTCGACATGGTTAAGCATGAATGGGCCATACCCAAATTCGAGCAAAGTGCTGATATAGTGTTGAGAAAACTTGTTAACTGGGATTTTATCTGCATGGAATTGGCTGCTCCATAGATAGGATTCAAGTACCCACCTGGTTCTTAATGTCTTCTGCTTAACTGAAACTTTCCAGTGAGATATATCATATTCATCCCGTTTTTCAACTCTTTATCATAGAAAACTGATGCAATCACCTTTATAGTAGTATTCATCTTAATTGCAATCTCACAGGTTATTTGTGTATCAGATAAATTTTCAGCTTTTTCCAATTGTAATAACTATTCAAACAGACAGACTGCAAAGTGATGAGATTGGCAATGAGAGTATCGGGTGGGTTTTGGGGTAGGGATAGGGGTATTTTTGGCATTAGGTTAGTTTGAGTTTAATGAATCACGTGTTTGCATGTCATGTAAACAAAAAATGCGCTTGGGGAGTGCCATGTAAACACCGTTAATGCCTTTTTGTTTGTCCGTTGAATCCGTTAACGACAGGGGCATAAGTTTGTTGCAATAGAAACTTTAGGGGTATGGTTTGACCCAAAAAAGTTTAGTGGCTAGATTGGACATACAGCCAAATCTCGATGGCATTTTTGCACATTTTCCCAATTTTTAAGTATACCCAATAATCACCTTATATTAACTTCCTTTTCCTTAGTCTTAAATGAACTTCATGTACCTTTCATCTTGCTTTTTTTTGGGTTTATTTTCGCAATACATTTAACCTTGCTCTTCATTTCTTGATTATTCTTGAAATTCAATTTGATAAGTTCGGCTTTTTATTAAAGTGTTTTTTTTAAACACTTTTCGAAAAACACCTCAAAACTTATAATAGTATTTTTCAATGATAGCATAAGGGGAAAAGTGCATAAATGCCCTTGACGTTTGACCTTATGTCCAATTTGGCTCTTAACATTTTTTTCGGTCCAACCATGTCCCCACCATTTCTGTCTTGGCTCACTTATATCCCTATTGTTAACTAAATTCATAGATAAGTAAACGGAGCGCTAATGTTGCTGATGTGGCACCCCTCACATGCATTTTTAGCTGATGTGGCAGCTTTGCATGTGATTCATTAACCCAAAAATGTTTTTTACAAAAATTCCTTTATCCTTAACCTCCCACCCCGATACCCCTCTCTCCTCTACATCAATCCTGTCGTGGAGGTCACCTACTGGTGCGGCAATGCCAAAGCCCGTTACGCTAGCACAACTATTACGCATTTAGGGATTTGTGAGGTCTGTAGTGGCAATGCAGGCCAAACTCTTCTATTGGTTCATATTATTTGGCTTATGATGCTTGGATTCTTGGTCTTATTCGTCCTTGTCTAGGGTTTCTTCTCTGTGTTCCTTTGCTTTGGTCATTCTTGTATGTGTGTAAGAGATCAATTAACAGTTTTTCTTTTAAAAAAAATTCTTTGTATTCGTTCATCAGATTCATTGTATTTTCATGATTATTCTTTTATTGAAACCCTTAAAATGATGATCTTTTGTTATGCATTTGCAATGTGCCTCATGATTTTCTCGAGATTCATTATAATGAATAGAACTTACAGACTAAGCTTTTTTTAATTTCCACAGCAAGCAAAGTTGTTGGGGAGACGAAATAGAAATTGGGGAGAAATTAGGGTTTCGATTCAGAACTAAGGCTAGGTTTAAGAGGGAGAATTTGAGGGGATGAGAGTTTAGGGTTTGAGATCAAATTATAGGGGAGAGAGGGGTATTGGGGGTGGTTGAGAGGTTAGGGATAAGTGCATTTTTGTCAAAATAATTTTTGGGTTTAATGAATCACGTGCAAAGCTACCACATCAGCTAAAAACACCATGTGAGGGGTGTCATGTCAGCAACATTAACGCCTCAAGCACTTATATGTGGATCTCGCTTAACGACAAAGGGTATACGCAGGCCTGGCTGCAGAATCCAAATGGCTGATTAAAAAAATTTAAGGGCCAGATTGATATACGGCTGTAAACACAAGCATACTCCAAGGCAAGTAGAAAAAAAATCAAAGTGGTTTCCTAATGTTGAAGAAAATATTAGATTCTCTAGGAAGGAAATGAAATAAAGACTATATAGAAACTTGAGACTTGAATGAAACTTGGAACAAAATGCGTTAGAATTACAGTTACTGGAGTTTCACTATGAAAATAATATTGTGCTGGACAATTGACAGAAACATGAATAGAACTTGGAAATGGACTGTTGGAAATTCTAAGTAAATATTCGATCTCACTATGAAGGAATGAAATAACACTATGCTGGAAAGTTGACTGAAACTTGGCTAAAACTAGGAAATAGAATGCTGAAACTGATGAAAGTTGATTGAAAAGCTAGGATTTGTTGAAGTAGATTGACATTGATTCGATTGATTTGTTGATTTGTTGATTGATTGATTCTTGTTCTGTTTCTTTGCTACTCCTTTTATAGACGTTTTGACCTGCTGCCCAAGTCTCCATTTCTCTACTCTCTCCACTACCTGAAGTTATTGTCCATGTCTTCCATTAAGGAAGCTTGTTCCTCAAGAATTCATCCACGTCTCCATTAGGGAGGCTTGTTCCTCAAGAAAACTTCACGTCTGAAAATAACTGTCCCACCTCTCTACCACTTATGATAAAGCTTTGTGTGACTTCCAAAAAATTTAAAATTTTCATAAATACCCTGGACTTTTCTATGGGTTTGTTCAAATGGATCTAGGCCCCTTTTTATCTTGACTTATATTCATGGGATTGGGTTTAGGCCTAACCCATTAAGGCCAAATTTCAATTTGGGTGCAAACAACTACATCAAGCAGCCTCACCCGTATACATTCAGGGCTTAAGGGCCATATTGTATGTATTAAAGCTCCAAAAAAAATTATTCTGGGCTTGTTTCCAACCATGAGACCCATAATTCAGCTTTCGGCCTATGATGTGAAGTTCCAACGGCAAGAATAAGCCAAGTCGGATCAAATGAGAAGGGAACTGTTGATTCCCCAAGAAAACGTTCCCGCCATCATCAAGTTTAAACCTCCAACCTTCGTTCTTCCTCCTGCAAAGGATATTGTACCCCCAAAGAATAATCATTCGACTTCTTCTCCAAGCAACCCAAGATCATATTATTTCTTTCTCATAAAGAATCTATTTTCACTTTCAAACATTAACCATTTTGTTTTGGAGAAAAGAAAAAGAACCCCTCCTCTTTCATCTTCCTTCTTTTTTCACACCTTCTCCACCAACTAAATTGTTGTCGTCAACGACACTGTTGACGACGACTATGTTGTCGTTGACGACAATAGTGCTGCCCTTCCAACCTTTGTTGTCGCTGCTAGAATGGAAGTTGAAGTCATCGCCATCAATGATGTCATAGAGATCGTCGTTGACGCTGCTGCGGAGTCCCCCAAATTGTCGTTGAGTTCGCTATTGATGCCACTGCTCCCGCCATCTTTCTATTTGTCGTCGGTTGTTGAAGACGTTGAGGTGGACGGTGTCACCAGTCACTACAATCGAAGATTATCGACATGCTGTTGTCGTCGAAGTTTCAATCATCGGCGCTCATATCGTCCGTGTTCCAGTCGTTGGCTCTCTAGCCATTGGTGATCCAGTCGTCAGAAGTTCACCTGAAGCTGCTACTCGTCCATTGAAGCTCGTCACCACTCGTCAAGGAGAAGACGTCGACGCTGACAGCTGTTCATTATTTGTCACCGACGATAATTGCTAAAAATCGAATTTTTCTAATTTTCTTGATGCGATTTCTTCTTGAAGAGAAATGTTTTAGATGTAATTTCCAAGCTTTCCTTGATGTGAAAAATCAAAAGTTTCTTTGATGTCATTCGAAACTTTTCCTGAGTGCAGATTTTTTTTAAAAAATAATCTTGAATACACTCTCAAAACTATTCTTTAATGTTCTTCAACCATTTCAAAGATTTTCTTGAGTGTAGAATGCGGAAATATTCATGAATGCACTCTCAAAAAAATTCCTCTAAAGTCGTTTGGTCATTTTGAATATTTTCTGAGGTGCAGAACTCGAAAATATTCATGAATACATATTCGAAAAATTTCTTTTGAAGTTTTTTGGCTATTTTGAACATTTTTTGAGGTGTAGAACTCGCAAATATTCATGAATACACCTTCGAAAAAATTCTTTTGAAGCTGTTTGGCTTGTTTCAAAATTTTTCTTAAGTACATACTTCGAAAATATTCATGAATGCACTCTCGAAAAAATTCTTTTGAAGTCGTTCAACTATTTCATAACTTTTCTTAAGTGTAAACTACAAAGATAATCTTAAATACACCTTCGAAAAAATTCTTTTGAAGCCGCTCGGCTATTTCAAACATTGTATGAGGTGTAGATTACGAAGATAATCTTGAATACATCTTTGAAAAAATTCTTTTGAAGTCGCTCGATTGTTTCGAACATTTTCTAAGGTGTAGATTATGAAGATAATCTTAAATACACCTTCAAAAAAATTCTTTTTAAGCCGCTCGGTTGTTTCGAATATTTTCTGAGTTGCAGATTGAATGATTTTTAACAACCTCGAGTGGAGTGACCCTTCACCTAAACTTAAGCTTTTTTGTTGGCGGATTGTAGGTCATGCCTTGCCAAAGAATTTCGCTTTGTCTACCAGCAAAAACAACTTAAAGGTGGCTCTCTGCTGGATAGACTTTTGCCTTGTTGAACATTATCAGCTTTGCAACCTGAGATTTAAACTTTGTCATGATTGTAACTTTCTTAGATTTGTTGCTTTAGGAGCTTCTTGTGCTAGTTCTGTGGCTTCCAACTCAGTCGCATCCTTATCACGGTAATCCAATCCTATGCTTTTTCTTCCTTAATCTATGCTAGCTCTGACATTATTTTTTGCTTTGCAATACTATTCTCCCTCATTTTCTTAGGCTAGAGTTTGCACATTCTCTTGGAGAAGCACCTTCTTCTCCACCTAGTTTCCCTTTTCCATTGAGATAAGCAACTGAACTACTTCTTAGGAAGAAGTTACGGCCTATAGTAAACTCGGCCAAATCATGGCCACGAGCTTCAGATGGATGGGTTGCATGGGTTACTGGGTTTTCTCCGCATTTTAAAGGACTTTGGATAGCATTGGGGATTGAGTGGTTCATTCATCTTACCAATGTAAACACTTCACTTGATGTGGAATTTATGAGTATTGCACTAAAATTTTGGTCCAAGAGTATTAACTCTTTCCTGATCCCTTTTGGCCTTATTTCCATCACATTGAAAGATATCATTCTCACGATTCTACCTATCTAAGGTGTTGATGCGCTGTGTCTGCTTGATGTTTAGGATTCTTCCCTCTTGACTATGGAGGTTTCCTCTACCACTCAAACTTCATACTCTACCACTATTCGAAAATGGCATGACATCACTAGGATTCCATTTACTACTAAGCATGTCGAGTTCTTGTGGGTTCTCTTATGCATATATGTATTTTTTTTTTCCTAACTCTGAAAAAACGGTCGTGGAATACTTACCCTTGGTGAAACACTTGCTCTAGGTCAGCCTTATGCCTTAGGCACTTTACTCTTGGCCTCAATTTATCAGGTCATGCGTAAATAGGTTTCTGATGAGCCTTACCATAGAGTTAAGGTGCCTCAGGGTTTGGTACATAAGTGGTTATTCGTGATATTTTCCGTAGCTGACAAGGAACCTAAATTCTTACACGACTTTGGGACTCATGTCGCTCATTCTCTGCGTACGATGCCCTCTGATGATCTTATGTCCTTCTTGGGTTTGGTAGATCGAGCATTGGTACACTTATTTTTGAGGCCTAATTCTGTACATATTTCAGCTTAGAATAAGATTTTGGCTTCTTCTCAACCTTATCTGCATGACTTTAAGAGTCTTGTGGCCTCTGCTAATGCCACTTTTAAAGTACTTATTTTAGGAGGTTTCTTCGCATTTTCATCTTTATTTTCCACATCCTCGGCTAGTCTACGGACCTATCTCCTTTGTCTTTGGGCCCACCAGTTTGGTTTTCAGTAATTTATCCCAGCTCTAATTTTTTTTCCTTCTGTCCAACTAGATTTGGAGTTTGTATAGGAACTAGTTAAGGAATATCATATTCTTTCATGCTCCATTGGGATTACCTCTTTATCCACGGCTCAATCCTTCTCTACTTGGTGGAATATTATATTTGACGTGCTTCTTTGTTCTTGCTCTCCCACTATAGGTAAAAGAATCATTTGATACATTTTTATTCATAAATTTACCTCATGTGGATTTCCTCATTTTTTTTAAAGAATTGACTTCTTTTCTTTGTAGGCCTACCAAGAAACTCAAGATAGTTGAGGAGGAGAACGTTGCTTCCAGTTGTCGGCCTAAAAAGCTCAAGCTTTCTAAAAATGTGAGGGATTCTACCAACTTACGGTGGTCGTCGTGTTGACCAGCCCATCAGTTTGATTTCTCTAATACCATTGATGATCCCAATGAGGTTGAAGAAGTGGAAGATCCATTTGAGAGTAGTGAGTAAAGGTCGGTCTTTGGAGAATATGCCTCAAGCGAGGATGATTCCCAGAATATTAGTGGTGCACCTAATGAGACAGAGACGACATAAGACTCTTGGATGAAAGGGCCACCATTGTTGGAGAACGCTAGTATGAGCATACTTCTCAGCTTACTCCCTCTCTGGTTTGTTCTTCACCATTATCTTTCTCTTGTATTTATCTTTTCCCTCATCTTATATTTTCCATTTTTCAGGCTTCACCGAGATCATCTTTTCAAATAGAGGCGGATGTGGACCATACCCAATCCATGGGCCTACGCGACTTGCTTTTAAAATGAAAAGAAAATGTGGGTTGATTTTCGAGTTTTGGAAAATCCGTCCCCAAGGAGGAACGGTTTTGCTTTTGAGTCACCACTTACATTTTATTTATTATTATTTTTAAAATGAGGAAAATGAAGTAAGAACAAAAACCCCTCACTGACTCCAAATAAAAGAAAATCCATTCACAAACTAGATTGGTCCCGGATCGCTTATCTTATTTGAAGGTACCATGCGAGGTAAAGACCCCTCTAGGCCCGGAACTCTATCTATACTAGTGAATTGGGTATGTGGGAGCATATGGGTCAAAGATCAAACAACCTCCTAGCCTACATAGATAACTCGAATCACACCAACCTACTCAATATCTAACATAAACTCTCAACCAATCAAAACAATGCATGCGTACTTGTGGTCCCTAGCCAAGCACTGCATAAGAGGTCAGTCAACAAACTCAAATGCACCACAAATGTCAAAGTCTAAACACCATGTACGCATATGAATACAAATACTCAACGCCTGCCACGCACCGAGATCCTTTAGCCATGCGCCGTAAGAATAGGGTAGTGGTAAATAATACATCATACATCACATTTAAACCAAATATCTGATCCCATACCAAAAGAAGGGAAGCAGTTGAAATGAGGTCGGGTTTGCTTGCTTTAGCACACATTCCTTTAAAATCCCACAAATTAAACCATACTTACCAATCCCACATTGCCCACTACCCCACTTTGTTCAAACCGAAACTGAACTCAGACCCTAAAGGTGGCCTACAGGTTCTTTAGAGCAAATGGGAGCACGCCATAATAGATTTGGGCTTGAAACATGCTAAAATAGGGGGTTGTCCATGAGCTGTCTTGCACAACCGGTTGAACCGGTTCTTAACAAGTCCAAACGATTGAGAAAAATTCTAAAACTTAGTCAAAAAATTCCTCATACAGTAAGGAATTTAACAAAATAAACGATGCATGATTCTAAGTTCGGATGAGTGAGAACCAACTGAAACACAGCAAAATGTTCTAAAACGGGGCTGCAACCAAGCCACCCCATTTTATTAAAATGAAGACCCATACCCACTTATTTACGCTAATGCAACCACCTAGATCCCTAGGAACTAAACTGAAATTTAGCTACCTAAATCCCATGAACTTAGCTGCAAATTCAACTACATAAAGCCTCCACATACAGCCACTGTTCCTAGAAAGTCATGTCATTCACAAAACATCCCAACACAACTTTCTGGGAATGAACCCAGGTAACCATTCGCAAATGCAATGCTAAAGGCTCAAACCAATCCCGAGGAGACAAGAGATAACCTTGCAATCACACACCTACATTAGGCTAATAATCAGGAACCTGCTCATCCAACTCAATACACAACCTAAGCCGCCGTTTTAAAATTGAACCTAATGGGTCCTGTGGTCCGGCTCCCAACCGGCTTCAAACTGATTGAGAGAAGTTCTCAAATTTTTTCAGGACCTTTCTCATAAAGTCATGAATCCAACAAAACAAATGGAGTGCAATTCTGACTCCGAATAAGTGAGAATCGACACAAACAAAGCAAAGCACCCAAACTACTATTTTGAAAAACTGAACCTAATGAATCGGCTGGTCCGGTTTCCCAACCAGTTCATTCGGTTGAGGAAAAACCTCAAATTTGGTCAAAAAATTCCTTAAAGAATAAGAAAACAAACAAAACAAGCGGTGTGTGATTCTCAGCTTGAATGAGTGAGAACCAACTGAAACAAACCATTGTGTTTTCTAAAATCGGGGCTGCCCAAAAGAAACTATTGAACCGGCTCCCACATATGAGCGTGAAACCGGTTCAAATGGTTAAGGAAAATCCTCAAATTTGGTGAGAATATTCATTAAAGAAGAAGAAAACTAACAAAACAAACGGTGTACGATTATCAA
Organism: Tetrastigma voinierianum; assembly: GCA_016808115.1. Lineage (NCBI taxonomy): Eukaryota > Viridiplantae > Streptophyta > Magnoliopsida > Vitales > Vitaceae > Tetrastigma > Tetrastigma voinierianum. The sequence continues at coordinate 331,606 of JAEQBH010001187.1, forward strand.
CTTGGGTGAGTGAGAACCAACTAAAACAATCCGTTGTGTTTTCTAAAACCGGGGCTGCCCAGCAGAAACTGTTGAACCGGTTCCTACATATGAGCGTGAAAACCGTACCATTCAATTCAAATGAATGACACCCATGGAAGTTCCCATAGTCATCATCACTATGCAGACCTTGAAGGTCTCATGAGATAATCAAAATGAAACATGCATAGCGTCAATAAGCCTTCTACCAAACCCGAAAACTTGGCCCACGGACCATTGCCTCACCCAACAAACCCAGGTTAGCTGCCCAAGCAAAAAGATATATTTTATTCAAGGATCGGGAGCACAGGAAGAAGATATGAAATGCAGTGGAGCAAGGCCCAGTTCTTAAATTTCTTCCAATAAAACGCATAAAAAAATCCAAGCTAAGCATCCGGAAAAAAAACAAAAAATGCACATCCGAGCCCTGAAAAAGTGCCAAAAGTCCTTTACACTCTTATCTTTCTCTCCTTTTATACTGATTCCCACCTCAGCCTCTGAGCCCACCTCAGCCTTTGAGCCTACATCAGCCTCTGAGCCCACCTCAGCCTCTGAGCCCACCTCGGTGTTTCACCTTCAAACTTCTAGAAAGAGCTCCATTAGCCTTGAAACCACATTCCTCAATAACTCCTCACCCAATTCCCCATGCAAGTCGGGACCCTTAAGTTTTCAATGCTTCACCACCAAGTATCCACATGGATTCATGGTGGGCTGCATAACCTAAGACACCCCCAAATGGACCCAAAATACGCTCTTAGACCGACTGACTGAGCATGGGCACAATCCATATGGGATCAGCTCCAAAATCACAAAAATCGTTGCTCCACAATAAGCTAGTTCGACGAACCTGCTGAACCCATACAACCAATCAGTTTAAGTGAGGAAAATTGAAATTTGATAGAATGTTCCCTGAAGAATAAGAAGACCAACAAAAAAAGGGTGCACAATTCCAAGTTTGAATGAGGGAGATATGATCGAAATAAGGAAGAGTGCTCACCAAGATCACCCAAAAAATAGTGTTGTATATGTACTACCCCGACGAACTAGTCAAACCGATTAGTCAAACGGTTGACAAAAATTATGACTTGTTAACAAAAACCTCCTTGGTAAATAAGGAATCCAACAAAATACACGACGCACGATTCCGAGTTCGGACAAGGGAGATACGATCGAAACAAGTTCAAGTGCTCCGAATTTTGACATACTCCAATAAACTCCGATTTAGCTAAAACCTCGGGGGGGGGGGGGGTGAAGAGGGGGCACTTGCTTCCTATGGAAAGATGGCAATAAAAAAATCGCCAGCGCGATGACACTAAGTGAACTACACGCACTAATGGACCACATACAAGCCCATACTTGAGGTTCTGAACCGAATTAAGGTAAAATGGGCCCTAACGATGCCATATGAGAACGAGTAGTAGCGCACACCATAGGATAATGTGGGGTGTTGAGGGAAAAATTGAGGGTCTACAAATATGCCCCTCTTCTGTAGAGTGAATGAACGAGTGAATTGTGAGTGCGAAGTGCAAGCGATGCAAGAGTGAAATGAACTCTAGTGAAGAAGCCAAATGACCAACAATTTTGTCCCCTTACCCAGTACCAAAGGCTAACGGAACAGAGTCACCCCGACTTAAGGACTTAGAGAAATCCAAGCACGATGCCTAGGAAGATGAGTGATCTAAGCACAATGTTAGAAAAGATAATGAAATCCAGGCGCGATGCTGGAGAAGATGAGGAATCCGAACATGATGCCGAAAAAGATAATGAAATTCGGGCAAGCATCGGAGAATGGTAGAATCCGAGAGAGTGCCGGAAATATAGGAATCCAGGCGAGTACCGGAGAAGGGTAGAATCCGAGCGAGTACCGGGAAAGTAGAATCCGGGCTAGTACCGAGCCAGGAATCAAGAGTACCAAAAAGTAGGAACCGGGGTACCGAAAAGTAGAATCCTAAATGAAAGGGCCGAAAAAGTAAATCTAGGCAAGTACCGGAGAAGGGTCCGGGTGAGTACCAAGAAGGTTGGATCCGAGTGAGTACCGGAAAAAGTAGAATTCGGGCGAGTGTCAGAAAAGTAGAAATCCATGCGAGTACCAGAAAGGTGGAATCCGGGCAAGTACCGAAAAGGTAGAATCCGGGCGAGTATCGGAAAAGTAGAAATTCAAGCAAGTACCGAAAAATGGGTAGAATCCGAGCGAGTACCGAAGAACCACCAAACTAAAAGGGGATAAGGGATGCCAAAACTAAGGCTCTAGATGCCTAAACTTAATGGGGATGCCCTAAAACAAAACTTAGAGAAAAATGGGGAGACTTAGGATGCAACCGCTGAGATACTAACCTTGATGACAAAAAGGGTATGCCCTAGTGTGACATCAGAAAGTGCCGATAAAATGACAAGTGAGAAATCACAAACACCACTAACAAGATGGAAAGAATGAGGTACGCCCCTGTAGGACAATCTCACAAATGTGACAAAATGTGAAAGGAATGGGCTATGCCCCAATCTAGGGTCTCAATGCCATGTCAAAATCCCATAACTACACATGTGGTCAAAGTCAAAGAGCTGAAAACATCACAATCATTCATTCATGAAAGATCATCAATTTTATTCCATAACATCCAATATCCACAAAACTAATATAAGGTATGCCCCAATGTGCACATCTGATATGTGATGAGTCTTAAACTCATATATTTTTAATCCATTTTTCTGGCTGATTTTTAGCATATTCAGATTTGTTTTAATGCCAAATTATGGATTATTCACCAACTTTGTGTTTTGCAAGTTTTAATTCAAAAAGAAGAAAAATCCAACAATAAAGAAGAGAAAAATAGCAATTGCAGCAGTCTATATCGCAACAGAGTTTTGTGTGTCGCAACAAACGTTCAAGCAAATGGCTAAGGAAAAATGTCATGACAATATTTTTTTATGTCGCAACACAAAGGACTGAGTATAGAAAAAGACCGATGTTGCGACAAATGACAGCGTGTCACAACAGAACATGAGAAGAATGTAACAAATGAGCTGAGACAAAGAGAGATGATGTTGCAACAAGGTTTCTTATGCTGGATGTCAAAACCAGGAGGAACCTGTCGCGACATAAAAGTTCCTGTCTCGACACTAACAACTAGAAGAGAGCAGAAGTTCTATCGCGACATAGATATCTTATGTTGCGACAAGAACAAGAGCAATATTGCGAAGATCATTCATATAGATCGCTTAATGTTATGCATAATGAGAAATACGTAATCTATGCAACGACAGAATTTCTCCTGTAGCGACACTGATTAAACTTAGAAAGCCTGTAGAGACACTGTAAGAAGAAGTCCTATTGCGACAAGGGAATGAATGTCGCGACACTAGAAGATAAGGTTTCTGGTCCTGACATAGAAACAAAGTCACGACAAGAGATGATGACTTAGTGAACTGACCTGGTTGCAACAAAAGAGTTCCATGTTGCGACATACTTCAAGCTAAAGGGAAGTTTTGATGCGCAAAGAGAGATATTTTTCAAGGTCAATGTAGTCGTTTCGAACACTGATGAACATATCGAAGTTCTTCCATCTCGCAACAAAGATTCCAACACAAGGAAGAGAAGTCTTGCCGCGACACAACAGAACTAGGTTGCGACACAAAGATTGGCTGAAAGCAAAAAGTCTTGTCGCGACATAAAACATATACAACACCAATAGACTATGTTGTAACATACAAATGAAGTTGTAACAAGAAATAAGGATGAGTGAAAGACAAGACTCTGTCACGACAAACTTTCCCAGTCGTAACAGAGTTGCTGATAATACAAGAAACATTGTTGCATCAAAGAACAAACAAAAATGCTGTCACGACATGAAAACTGGGTCGTGAAACAATTTAAAGAAGCTGCATAGAAACAATGTCGCAACACAATGGTCGTCGCAAGCAAATGTTCCAAGAACCACATGAGAGTGTCACGACATAGAATGGACAGAATGACAGACCTTGCAGAACAAAGTGTTAAAGAGTCAAAGAAAGATCTGTCAAAGGAGAGGAAACTTTGTCACATTGCAGTAAATGACAACAAGAAACAAATATCATTGTCACAACATAATGTCAGTAGCCTACAAATGAGAACCGCAACAAAGAATTAAACTCACAATGATAGCCAAAGGATCAAGAATTCAATCTAGCCCATAAATTTTTAGGGATCCACAATGTAGCCTCGAATTTAGGGCCAAACTTTTGGGGCTCTATAAATATAAACATTTGAGGAAAGCGAGGTAGTCAGTCGGCAAAAAATCAGCGAAATCTGGGGAGCTAAGGACTCTTTTGTATTATATTTTTCTTTATTTTCTTTTTCTTTCTTTTTTATTTTCTTTTATTTTTATTTTCTTCGTAGATTAGATTAGCGTATGATTTCAATTCGTTTCCTGGACTTGAAACAGTGAATTGTTCAAAAGTTGCAAAGTTGAGCTATTTTGCTGAAAATCAATTTTAATTACTGTTTGAATTTAATGAAGTCAAGAGAAAAGATGGAATTTATTTCTTTCAGTTAATTACAGTTGCATTGGGAATTTCTTTATCAAGATTTCAAGAGCCATCGTAATTCGCTTTTTGAAACCCAACTTCCACTGGGAAAGATATGATGTTAGTTATGGTCTTTCCTCCAAAATTAGAAAAAGATTTTTGGATTGAGAATTTGGAATTTATTTGAATGATGTTGTTTATGAAGTGTATTGTTCCCAACATTAGTAACTTATACCCACTAAGGACTAAGGTATAGCTCGATTTCCGTGAAGGCCCTCTGAGTGACTACCGGTAGTTTGAGATTCCCTAAGAGGATGCATTACTTAAGGGTATGCTAGGCTATTATTAAAGAACCAATGAGCTCTAAAAGATTACTTAGATAAATCACGCTTACTCATGGTTTGAGAAATTAGTTGAGGGATCTATCAATTTAATCAATAGAAGATTTCTTGGTCTTGAGGAATGATCTTGATCCCTGTGTTAGCTTAGATCTAATCAAGGATGAGAGAACTTTTCACATCTAAGATGATACCATCCATCTTCAGAGATTCATAAATGGCCCCGCCTTAGGAAGCAAGAAATCTACGTCATAAGAAATGGGTAAGTGAAGTATTAAAAGAAAAATACCCGCATCTTTACAGAGAAAAGTTGGATTACAAGTAATTGGTTAGATACATGTTTCAGAAATGAACATGACTCTCTAATTAGTGAAATGTATGGTTAAGGGGGAAATTCAAACTATACTATCTTGCCTCTTGACATTTTCATATTCCAATTCATGAAAGAATAGATTTAGATTATATTGCAGGAATTGATAATTTCACAGCAGTGAAATCCCAATGTCTACTTCTATCAAGAATCTGGTTTAATCCAGTTTAGGTCTAGGATTTTAAATTTTCCTTTTCATTATAGATGTAGAAATTTAAACAGTAGAATTCTAGTTAGGTTACTGAAAATTATCCAATGGAAGTTCAAATAGTGTGGAACTTGAGTAGTTAGGGTAGTTGAACTTTAAATTCTTTTTTATCTTTGTGGGAATGATATCCGAACTTATAGGTCCACTTTTATTATTTGTACGACCTATGCACTTCCAATATTTTGACCAACTAAATTTTCAATGAATTCAATGACAAATTATTTTTATCATGAGCATACATGATCTATTCTGGTCAACAAGTTTTTGATGCCTTTATTGGGGATTAGATAATAGTCTTTTGGTAAGAGTACTAGGAATTTGATCTATATATATACGAAAATCTAGTCAACAAGTTTTTGGCACCGCTGCCATGGATCAAAGGAATTTAAAAATCAATATTCTGACAAAATAGAGAAATGCTAATTTGGACATTTTTCTTAGTTTTTACAAAAAATTTAGAAAAATAACAAAAACAGTTTTCACAGCAGTGACTGAATAAGCCACTAACATTTTTGGAAGCTTAAAGATATATATAATTTTTTATATCACTAACTCCATTTTATCTCAGTGTGTTTCTACTTTCAGGAAGAATTTAATGCATAGAAGATCAGAAGCAAATCTTCTGCTTCTGGACACTGAAATTGAAAGAACCCTGTAGAATCTGAGAAGAGTCACCAGGGCAAAATCCAGAATTATGGCAAATCAGAGAGAAATATTGCAAACTATTCCAAAAAAAGAAGAAGAAGTAGAGAGACCTCAAAGGCCTAACACTATGGAGGAATTTTGGAGGCTTATTATACAAGAGGAGTACTCAGCTGTGAGACAACCTCCCATTGAAGCAAACAATTTTGAGCTGAAGCCAGCTTTGATTACTATGATGCAGTAACATTAGTTCACAGGCCACCCTTCTGAAGATTCCAATGAGTACCTAGGGAGATTCATGAGAATGGCAAACACAGTCAAGATGAATAGGGTGAGACTAGATGTGATCAAGCTTCAATTCTTCCCATTTTCATTAAGAGATGTGGCAGCAACCTGGTTTGACTCACTGCTAGTGGAATCAGTGAACACCTGGGAAGAACTGGTGGCGGCATACATGAGTAGATTTTTCCCTCTAGCTCTCACTGTTGAGAGAAGAGGAGAAATAATTGTCTTCAAGCAAGGGGAAGATGAGAGTCTCTATGTTGCGTGGGAGAGATTCAAAAGATTGCTGAAAAGATGTCCTATGCATGGAATAGACCTAACAACTCATATGGATATTTTCTATCATGCTATGAATTATGCCTCCAAGGGTATAATTGATGCATCCTGCTGTGGAGCTTTTAAAAGAAAAAGTGCAGAAGATGCAAGGGAACTTATTGAAGACCTTGCCAAATGCAATTGCAAGGCTCCATCTGAAGCTTCGGGGAGCAGCAGTAGGTTGAAAAGAAATGGTCTTATTGGGCTTCGATAACGACAAATATGGGGCAAATCGGCGATGAACAAACCGGGAAGCAATGAAAGAAGAATGCACACCGCACATGAAGGGAGCAAAGGGAATTTGTTAATGAGAAGAAGGCCAGGACTTGTCATTAAGAGCCCTAGCTAGTTGAGGAGGCCAAGTATATGAATGAGCAAAGAAGTTATCACTTTAAGCCTAACCCCAACTTGCCAACACACTATACACCAGCATTGAGGAACCATGAGAACTTTTCATATGGGGGAGGAGCACAAAGAGGGCATAGACTGACAGACTACCAAGAAGTTTATGCTCACCCAGTCCCAAGAAAAACAACGCAGAGAAGTGAAAATATTAGGAATATCAGATCAAAAAGGACTCAACTCAAGATCAGATGCTTCATTTCATGTTAGAAAATAAAAGGATTTTGAATCATCATGAAAATAAATTTTCTGACTTTGAAAACTTCCAAGCAAATACAGTTGTGTTTCAGACAAACACAAATGCCTCTTTGAAGAATCTAGAGATACAGATAGGGCAATTGGCCCAAACAGTGCAAAAAGAGCCTAAGGATTCATTTCCAAGTGACACTAGTAAGAATCCAAGGGACTATATGGCATTAATGCTAAGAAGTGACAGAGAGCTAGATGAAAGGAGAGGTGAAAAGAAGGACACTAAGGAAGAGAGACAAGCAAAAATAGGAGAGGAACTTGAGCAGCACAGTTCAAGAACTATTGAGAAAAAGAAAACAACATAAATGCAACCCAATAAGCAAGGAAAGAAGGAAGAAGTTAAGGCCATAATCCTCCAACCCCATCTCAAAGATCGGGCAGAAGCAAAGCTGTGAGGAGCAGCTTTCAAATTCTAAACATGTTTAAGAAGATAGAGATCAACATTCCTTTCTCTGAAGCATTAACTCAAATGCCTCAGTATGCAAAATTCATGAAAGATATATTGAGCAAAAAGGTGAAGATTACTGAGGAAGGGATAGTGAGCCTAACAAAGAACCCGCAGCGCGTTGATACGTAAGACTTTAACAGAGAAAAGCAGGATCCGTGTAGTCATACCCTCAAGATCGGGATGCTGATATGGGAAAAGCATTGTGTGATTTTGGAGCTATCATCAACTTGATGCTTCTGTCTATTGCTTAAAGATTAAGTTTAGGGGAGCTCACTCCCACAGCCATCACTCTACAGATGGAAGATAGAACATTGGCTCATCCTGAGGGCATCCTTGAAGATGTACTAATCAGAGTGAGGAAATTTATCTTTCTAGTGGACTTTGTGGTAATTGATATGAAGGAAGACAAACAAATCCCACTGCTGTTAAGAATACCATTCTAGCAAATTGGGCAAGACTGGACATCGTGGAAAAAAGCGGAACCGACTGTGGTGGAAATGAAGCAATGCACTTCAATCTCAATCACAGCTTGAAACAACCAGAACTCAGTAGTGCTGACTGTGAAATTGTAGAAACAAAAATTCCTGTCAGTTCTAAACTGACCACTGAATGTAAATTTCAGAATTCAATGAATGAGAATGGGACGAATTTCTAGTACCTTGAGCATCTTGAAGTTGAAGTTCTTAACTCCAATTTTAAATTTAAAGATTTAGTATTCAATATTGGAGAAATCAGTGTAGAAAGGTCCAGCAGTTATGAAGAAAAAGTTGCAAAAGAAAACAAAAGCTCAGAAGGTTTAATACTCAAGGAATTGCCTGAACATTTGAAGTATGTCTTTTTGCAAACCAGAAAAAGGAAAGGCAATTATTATCAGCTGGATTAACTAGGCTGGAAGAGCAAAAACTACTAGAGACTCTCAGACAATATAAAGAAGAAATAGTTTGGTCTATAGATGATTTGAAAGGAATCAGTCCCTCAATTTGTATGCATAAGATCCTATTGGAGGAGAATGCTAGAACTTCTGTAGAACAGCAGAGGAGGTCGAACTAAGAATGCAAAGAAGTGGGGCCAGTGAAAGAAGTGTTGAAATGGTTAAATGCAGGCTTTATATATGCAATCTCAAACAGTCCTTGGGTGAGCCCAAGATATGTTCCAAAGAAGAGAGATCACCGTGGATCACAAATGAAGAATGAATTGATTCCACAAGAACCGTGGATAGGATGGAGAGTGTGTATGTAATTATAGAAACTTAACACCGCTACTAGAAAGACTATTATCCTCTCACCATTGACCAACAGCATGCTAGCAAGAATTCATTATTGTTTTCTATGGATATTTTGGTTATAACTAGATTGCAATAGCCCTGCAGAGGGATTAGAGAAATCAACATTTACATAACTTGATGGTATATTACTTTTAAGGGGATGCCATTCGATTGCGTGTTCTTGCCACCTTTCAAAGATGTATGATGTCTATATTTTCTGACTTGGTGGAAGAGGTTATGGAAATCTTCATGGATGACTTCAAGATATGGATCCACTCTTGAAGTGATTGCTTGAAAACTGAAACAAGACTTCGAGGTGCCAAGACAAGAATTCGCTTTAATTTGGGAAAATGTCATTTCATGGTAATCGAAGGTATTGTTGACACCATATTTCGTCGCTAGATTGAAGTGACTCAAGCAAAGATTGTTGTTATAAAAACTCTCATGCCACCCACAACAGTGAAGGGAATAAGAAGCTTCCTAGGACATGCTGAATTTTACAGAAGATTCATCAAAGATTTTTCAAAAATCTCCAAACCACTGTGTAGATTAGTATCAGCTCCCATTATGTTAACACCTGACTGGAGCAATGAATTTGAAATTATGTGTGATGCCAGTGATTATGCAATGGAAGTTGTATTGGGACAGAGAACTAAAAAGATATTCAAGGCCATATACTATGCCAACAAAACCTTTAATGAGGCACAAGAGAACTACTCTACCATAGAAAATGAGATGCTAGCAATGGTGTTTGCTTGTGAAAAATTCAGGCCTTATATACTAGGGTCCCATGTAGTAATACACACTGATCATGCTACAATTAAATTCCTAATGAAAAAGAAGGATGCCAAGCCAAGATTGATCAGGTGGGTGCTACTACTGCAAGAGTTTAATCTTGAGATCAAGGATAAAAAGGGTAGTGACAGTGTGATAGCAGATCACTTGTCTAGATTGGAGAGACTTGTTGGAACAGAAAAGGGAACAGAGATAGCAAAACTTTTTCCTAATGAGCAGCTATTTTTGTTATCGGTCTGAACACAGTATGCGAGATATTGCTGGGTGTTAGCTTGTGGAGTCATGCCATTTGAATTCAGCTACCAACAGAGGAGGAAATTGAGAACTGGTTGTAGATTATATATATGGGATGACCCTCTACTATATAGAAGAGGAGCAGATATGATCATAAGGAGATGTGTCCTAGAGACAGAACAAGGTGTTATTATGGAGAAATGTCATGTATCACCATATGGAGGACACTTTGCAGGAGACAAGACAGCCCAGAAAATTCTCCAATCATGATTTTATTGGCCTACTCTATTCAAAGACTGTTTTGAATGGGTAAAACATTGTGATGCTTGTCAGAGAATGGGAAAAATATGTGACACCCAAATCCCGGGGGTCCGTTGACAACCCCTCAGCCCGCGGAAAACTTGTGTCTCATGTCATGAGACCCATACATGAGTAAAAATGGTTACTTGGGCCCATACATCAATACTCACCAAAATCTAACCAACTATATTACAATAGTTCAAGAGAGTTATTACATCACTCTTAACATAAACATACATTAAAATTTAGAATTCTAATACATGTTTTACAAATTTCATATCAAAGCCACAATCCAGCTTTCTTCTCAAAAGTGGCCTCTAATGAGCGCCGTCTTCCCGAACACTTCCTATACCTGAAACAATGTTCCCTCGACAGGTTGAGCAATGCCCAATAGTAGAATTATCCTACATGGGTTACTCCCCACCTAAGTGCACATGTAATGACAACCAAACACACTCAAGCAAATCAGTCCTACTTGAATGTCTCATGATATGGATGAGAATCGACTCACCCTTTCCACTTCTCGGCGTCACTAACTCCCTCACTTGCCTTGTACCTAAGCCAAATGTACGAGAAAAACACTGTTTTCAAAACAAAAGGTTTTATTCTCCAAAACATACTAGAGTTTGATAAAATCTATTGGACAACCTCGTGAATTTGTTGGTTAACTCTCGAGAGCCATTCATAAGGCTCCTCAGACGTGAATTGTTGGACAATCTCCCAACCCAATTCTCCGGAAAATCTTCCATTGAAATTCCTTTCACAACCATTTCCCTTTTTATTTTCTTTCATGTCATGCACTCACACCTAGTTCTAAGTATGATTGCATATAGAGTGCATTATGCCATTTCCAAACAATTCATGTTAATATATAAATCATGCGTATACTAACCGAATTTATACCATTCCAATCACTGTTGGGTTACGGGCAGAATATCCAATCTGATTGGAACATAAATGCAGCGGAATTTAAAAAATTTATCCTTAACCCTGGATCACATCGTTTCATAAGAGCCGAAGGAAGGTAGCAAACTTACCTCTTGTAGATCGATTCGTCGAGCCTTGAGAGTGCGTGTCTTGGATTATTGGGATCTTCAAAGGTGCCCAACTTTTCTGGCGACCACCCTCTACAAGTATCACTGCACGAACAAATAATGAGCGATCTTGTTGAATGCTACTAGTTGAGGTTAAGATCTTCTCAAAAAGCAGTAGGTTTTCTTTTCTTTCTCTCTATTTTGGTTGTTCTTAGAGTAAAAACTGACTACTACAAAATATATATATCTCACATATATATATATATATATATATATATAAAGTCTTGCTGAGTTTAAGTCAAAAGCGAATTTTATATTATTATATATTTAAAACTCTTTTAAATAATAACAATTTAAATTCACGTCGAAAAAAAACCACTTTCACAGTTATTTCGTATCCGATAAGAAAATATAACAAATTAATTATTTGTTATAATTTAAATCACCAATTTAAACTTTCTCAATTAAATTCGAATTTAAATATTTCTTAATTGTTATTTGTAATTTAAAATAATCTGATATTTAAATTACTACGAGAGAATGAAAAACCATAACTAGATTATTGTGGATTCTTATTAATAGGCCCTATAGGTTCAATTAATATTGGCAGTAAACCTAAATCACATTTTGATCCTACAAGTGCATAAGTAGCTCTAGCAGGAACATTATGACTACCCAAATTAAATTAAAAACAACGATCGAGACAACGCCTTACGCAGCTAATGACGCAATCCTTTTGTCTCATGATATCTTGATAGAATATAAGGCATGGACAAAGTCGACCTTATATCGTTTATCTTTGATTACCGAAACCCAATTGGAAGCGGCTAAACAAATGACATTGATCTCCATCAATTCATTTGAGCACGGCCATACATTTCTCGATCTCAATTGTCGAGAGGACCCAGAGATATCTCTCTTATAATAAGAGGGACAAATTCCATCTTAATCTCTCGAATCTCCTTACATAATTCTTATTATGTTTCAAGTACCATACTTTATAGTCATCCCGATTAAAGACAGCGTTTGATTATATCAAAACACAATATTCCTTATGTGGAGAACTATAGCGATCTCGGGTCAAAGGATTTGTGGCTAACTGTGAGATTAACTTATGACTTTGATCCATGCTTATTAGAAATCTGAAATTAATTCATCGATATTTGTTCTCAACAAATGATTATAAATTTGATTTGTATCTCATTTACATATTCATCCCATGAATATCAGTGAAACTTTATACTAATCTTAATTCATTGTTATTCCCATAACAATAACCGATTAGGGACATTTATAATAATTAATAATATTATTCAAGGACATTATATATAATAAACATGCAAATCATCATAATAATTAATTCTCATAAATAGTCAAAATACCATGTCCATACAATAGGCCTAGAGCACTATTACTAACAATCACATGTTATTCAATTCTTAGCAATAACATCAAAATTAGCTCACATGGGCTAATCAACAATTCAATTTAATTCCAATGGCTCTCACACAATTATATTTTATATAATTTAAACACTCATGTTAACACACTAAATTTTCATGCATTAACAATTTCTTTCCATACACATAAGCCATTCATCTTAAGCAATATTTTGCTTACAACACACATGGACCACTTTCGGTCCAACAAGCAAAACGGGACTGTTTTTAACAATCCCACATCCATGCAGTGGGCTATCCGTGGGCAGCCCTCTCACTAAGCATCGGTTCCACTTTGTGGAACCGAAATCCATGGCCATTTCGGCCCAGCCCATTTTAAACCATAATTTTGCACGATTATAGCACAAGCCACACCAGCGATTCGTGGACTATCCAACAACGTCTCGAGCTTCGGCGTAGTCCGAGAATTTTCGGGCGAGTGATGACTCTGCGGCCTCATACAGCCCGAATCATTAACAAGGCCTTAAAAGGGATTGAATCAAGTAGGAGAAGCCCTACCTCCTGGGTTGGCCGAAACTCCACAAAACCGATGCCCACGCGTAGCCCTTGCAACATAGAACAACTTTGCTTCTTGGCAGGGAGAGCCAGAGCGGTCAGAACTCTTAGGGAAATCTAAAGAGAAGTTGGACTTTCTCTCTCTAAAAACCCATTCTTTTTCAAAATCTGCTCTCCCCCTCCCCCACTGCACATACCAGGCCAAATGGAGAAGAGATGTCTTCTTTTTGTCCCCTCACATGCCACTTGTCAAGTTCTCATTGGTTGAGAGGGTTTCCTTATCCATTTTATCCACCAACTTTGGATTTCCATCCAAATAGGAGATGCCACATGTCCACATAGATTTATGAGCTCAAGTTAACTCGTGCACTTTGACACGTGTACTTATTTGTGGAACCCTGAAATGTGCCAAGTGTCCCGCATTACACTAGTTGCCTCGAAAAACGTGTAAATTCCGACTGTCTCGGAATTCGACGAAATTCGACGTGATAGCTAGATTTCTCGAGATAATTCCAACGGTGAAGTCCGTTTTGTCATTCGAGATCTAGAAAAATTTCAGATTTTGACCGAAATTACCATTTTGCTCATTTTCAGAAAATTAGATTTTCTTGGGGTTTCACAACATAAGCAAAAGAAATGAAATGCCCCTACAAGAAATTCTTGTGGTGCAGATTTTCGATGTATGGGGAATAGACTTTATGGGACCTTTCCTATCATCATTTGGCAATATGTACATTCTTCTATCTGTGGATTATGAATCCAAATTGGTGAAGCAATGACTTGTCAATGATGTCATCGCGAGTGGTTAGGTTTATCTGAAAAACATTTTGGCTTGATTTGGAGCACTTAGAACAATTATTAGTGATGAGGGAAGCCATTTGCAAATAAAGTTTTTGCAAAACTCATGAGCAAATATGGAATCAAACATCTAATGGGATTGGCTTATCATCCTCCAATCAAAATGAATGGTGAAATTTCAAATAGGAAATCAAGAAAGTGCAGAAGCGACAATGCAAGCAGAAAGGACTAGTCTATAAAGCTAGATAATGCACTATGGGCTTATAGAATTGCTTACAAAACTCCCATTGGAATGTCCCCTTACAGAATTGTATATGGAAAACCTTGTCATCTCCATAGACTGGAATCTGAGCTATGTAGGCCATTAAGAAGCTGAATTGTGACTTTTAAACTCTGAGGAAAGAGACTATGTTTGAATGGCTTTGGAAGAGTTGAGAAAATGAAGCTTATGACAATGCGGAATCTACAAAGAAAAAACCAAGAGGTGAGTGGCATGATCAGATTTTAAGGAAAGAATTGAGGCGGGGAGAAACTGAGTTCTCTTGTCTGACTCTATGTTGAAGCTATTTCTAGGGAAATTGAAATCAAGATGGAGTAGTCCATACATAGTGGTAGGAAGTACACTCTTTGGAGCGATAACATTGGCGAGATGCGGAGATTAGATTCAAGGTCAACGAGTTTAGAGATTAAAGCATTATCTTGGAGAAGCAAGGAAGCGGAGACCAGAATTGGAAAGAGAGAAGAAATTCGCAGGCGAAGACACTCTACAGCTGAGTCTGGCTAAGGACATTAAAGCGACGGCTTCTTAGGAGGCATTAATGGGAGTCTTTATTTTTGTTTGTTAGCTTATAGTGCTTATTGATTACTTTTATGATTTGGAAGTTTTACCTTAGATTATGTCAGTAAGTTGTTAGGAAATTTTATCATTTGCTAAAGATATTTTTAATGATGGACAGGGAAGATGAATTGGAATCAACAGTTATTTTAAAGCACGCTGCCTCAAACTGAATTGTGCAGAAATTAGCTATAAGGGGGAGGATATCTATCTCTCTAAATTTACTATGGATAACAATGCATGGTTGAAGTTTAAGAAATTTTGATGATTTTAGAGCTTAATGATTTGGACAAATTTCAAGTGCTGAGTGCTTAAATACTTTTGATTGAATATTTTGATACAGAGATTATTGTTCATCATTGAATTAAATGAAATTAATTGCTATAAATGTTCTCACAAGCCTGAATTGCATCATTGAATTGTGAGGGATTAGCTTAATTGGAAGGTGGTTTAAACTTGTAGACATTTGAGGAATCAAATCTTTGTTGCGACACTTGAAAATTTGGTTGCAACACCACTTACTGCAACAAGATGAAAAGCTTGTCGTGACCCTGATTTGCATGTTGCAACAAACTTATAGGCACAATGTAAAAAAAAAAAAAAGAATGTCGAGACATACTTCTTTTATGTCGCAACATAAAAAATTTGAAAAGGCAGTTTAATGTCATGACACAAGGAATAAATGTTGCGACACAATCTCAAATTGAATGATTGAAAATAATGTCGCGACATTTTTCTCAATGTTGCGACATTATTTTTCTTTGTACAGATGCATTTGCTATCGCGACAAGATTTTTCATGTCGCAACATGAATATTTTGAAAATAAGGCTGAGTGAAGTTTTTAAATTGAGGAGTCACAACATTAATTCCACATTTAAGTCAAAAAAACTATTGTTGTGACCTAAACATTAATTATCGTGACACACGAAGAGAAGCATTGATTTATTGAGCCATTAACTGAAGAATTTTTCAACATTGAAGAGCCATCTCTTTCCAATTGTCTCACATCAATCCTACTCTCACACAAATCCCACTTTCTTTTTCTCTTCGAATTCTCAAAACCCTAGACTTCAAAGAACCTAAACTGAATCAAGCTTAGAAATGATTTAGAATCATAATGCGGTCCCAAATCTCAATGAGATGATGGCGGTATATGCCGGGTGAGCGGAGTTCATTTAGACCTCAAGTAACAAGCCCGAGTTCTTGAGAACTGAAGTGTAGGAAAGGAACAAAACCAAGCTCCGAAAAGAAACAAGCAAAAAGAACCGAGCTGAGTAGAGCTGAGCAAAATAAAGAATCAAAAGACGACAAAGCTTTCATCTCAGATGAAGCCTACTTTTTTTGGAGGGAGAATCTGAGCGACATAGGATTTATAGGAGAAAGGGGTTTTGTGAGTTAAATCCTGCCCTTTGTTGAGACAATCGGGGAAAGGTGGGTTTGTTACTGCTGACCCTGGGTTTGCTGTAGTAGTCAGGGAATTCTACGCCAACATGGCAGAGATGAAAGAAGATTCAGTGTATGTCAGAGGACATTGGGTAGAGTTCAGCAGAGAAGAGATAAACAGAATCGTTTTCAATCGTTTTAGTAAGCCCATACAATTTACATTTAACCAAAATATATTTACAATGAAGGCAATCCATGCCCATTCAAAATAATATACAAAATCATTTCAGAGTTTAACTCTTTTTATCACAAAACAACAATTGTTCAAAAATAGGATGGATGCATATGACGGAGTATATACTTTTACTCCGCAGCTTCCTTGATGACTCTGCTCTCCTTGATCTTGGGTCCCACCGTTAATCACTTGATTCCTGCGCATTGGTAAAAACAATATGCTAAGCATTTTCATGCTTAGTGGTTCTATGGAAATTCTCTCTTCATTTCATTTTAAATCGAAACATGCAATATTTATAAAACAATGCTTTTGTACAATTGTCATTGATACGATCTGTCACATTATCTATATTTTTTTTTCAATAAATCAATTATAATTCATTGGTCATCTCAAGCTATGCATTTTCATATTCACTAATCATTCAAATCACAAATCATGCACTTTTCAATCTCATTATCATTTTGCATTTTAACCCTTATCGAATTTACCTATGATTTCGATTACATAGAATAACGAATCTTAGCGCAGTCTGCTTGAGGCTGCCAGGCCGATATATATATATATATATATATATATATATATATATATATATATATATATATATATATATATATATATATATATATATATATATATACTCAATTAGTGTACACTACTGTATCTTGTCCCCTATTTGAAATTTCTGGATCGGTATGCCACAATAGTATGTTTGTTCGACTCTTATTGGTATACCAGATTGCATCCTTAACGAATTTAACAGTTAACATTTTATTAAGGGCATTCAAATCATTTTTAGGAAAATACATTATAACCTTGTATTTTATACAAAATAAATCATTTTAATACTCATTCAATTTTCATGTCATTCATTTCGCAATCAATCAATTTCTCAAATTTCTTAACTTAAATCAATTTGCAATTCATTTCACAATTTATTTGCATCAAATCATTGAAACAATTCAACATGCAATTCAAAGCGTTTTGGAAATAGAGATTGAAATAATGAGAGAAGAAAGGTGTGAAACGAGCAAAAGCTTTGCACTTTGATTCCAATCCTCGGAATCGATCTCAGTTCGAACTCTCCTCCTCATGGCCCCTATTCCAATACAATTAAAGAACAATATTATTCGATCTTTGTGCTAGTGATTTTAGTTGGGGTTGATTTTCAGACTTAATATCATATTCTTAATCTCATTAGCAAATAGGGCAAGATACTATCAGTATAGTTTGTTAGTTTCCCAACTTTAATCCATCACATAGCAACAAAATCTCTAAAATTTTGCCTACCTTTTAAACCTTTTCCAACAGTACTCTTGATCAATTAAACCATCCCCAAAGAAAGATTAAGTCAAAAACCTCAAACAGACACTAACACCACATGCAAGGACCGTTATTTTCCAATTTTGTACTCTCTGGACTTTATTACCCAAAATTATTCAAGCGGTCTTCAAAATTATGAAACTATCAGTTTAGTCGCTATATATCAATAGCATCTCTAAGAAATTTTCAATTTTAAAATTCCCTTCTCTAAGGCCCTCAACCACATAACACAAATAGGAAGTAGCTTATACTTTTTTAGAGCAGGAGTACCTTTAAAACGTCTCACCAAGGAAACCAATCCTAATGTTGTCAAAATTAACTTCCAAACAATGATTTTATTAGCTTATACAGTGCAACTATTTTAAGCACCCAAAATCAGATTATAAACCAATTGGTCCAGTTTTTAACTTTAGCATCAGAAACCCTAAACATCCACTTTGTGACTTGTAACAAAACACTTTCTAAATCAAAGAAATTCCCATTAAATTTGTCCAGCAAAAAAGTTAATATTTTCAAGACCATATATATTCCTTTAAGACCTTTAATCATCCCAGCAATCTATTCTCATAAATTCAAAAACACATAGCCAAACGAGTCCCAAACTCCAAATTCACGGCATTTTAATTTCAAATTAGTTAGCTCAGCTGGATCACCCTACATTGTCTCAACTTTTGTGGTCTTAACTCCATAAATTGGTAATGGTTCCTTCACTCATTTGAAGCTATGGTTCTAAGGTTTCTTCTTCAATTGGAATCACCCAATTTGGATCACCAAAACTCAAGTTATTGCATTTTACATCTAGACTACTCTAATTTGCAAAACAGAATCTGCACATAGCTCCACTTTGACAAATTTCTGAGCACTTTGAGGTTACAATTTACATACACTTCCTTCAAGTAAATTATTCCCATAGAATTCTTATTTACCCCGAATTTTGAATCACTCAAATTGGATAAGTGAAACTCATTTGTAAACAAAAAAACACGAGCAACTACACCCAAAGCAGAGGGCATGCAGTGAGCTGAACCCCCTTTAAGCCCATATTCAGGAGCCTTAGTGGTATAATTTGCTCTTGGTCCCTTCTATACATTTGTAGCTCTATCTTTTATGGTTCTTTACCAATTAGAATCACTTCATTTGGATGATTGTAACTTAATCTATAGCCAAAACAAGAGCAGAGTTTAATGGTTGTGACATTTCCTTTAGAGCAAACATTTCTCTTTTTACAACCACTCCTCAAGTAATCAAACCAATACCAATCAACAATACTCTTTTAAAACTCAACCCAACTTCTTAAAATCATTTACAACCAAAACAAAACTCTTTTTATCCACATTTTGGGTTTTCCCTAACTCAAACACAAATAAAAGGGGTTTAGGGTTTGAGTCTTACCTCAAATCTCTTTCAAACTTCAATTCCAAGGTTCCTCCTTGTTTTTTAATCACTTTAGCTTTTGATTGTCATGGAGCAATTCACAAATCTCCCCATTCAAAAGCCCTAGCTCTATCCCTTTTTCTCAATAACAAAAATGCCTTAATGAAAGGAATGTCTCTCAAAGGCCAAAATATGGTCTTTATATCTCCTATTCACAAGGCCCTGTTTGGCTTTCACACTAAATCCCATTTTCTCATTTTTGCCATTTTAAAACTTCATTTCAATTTTATTTCATTTCATTTACACTTTTGCACTTATACTTCTCATTTAGGACCCTTGGGTCCCCATTTGTCATTTTTACCAAATTTAATTGGTTTCTGTAAAATTTTCAAATTACTTATCTTTTTCGTTCTAAGCATTTAAATTCAAGAAAAATTTCATTTAATTTATTTTATACCCTAAACATATAATAAAAAACATTATATATAAAAAAAATATTAGGGCATTTTTGGGGCGTTACATTCTAAGTTCAAGAAACAACTCAAAGAGTCAAAACATCAGAAAATAGTAGACCTACTCACGGCTAGAAAAGGAAAATGGAAAGGGACAAGGAAAACCCCTTTCAAATCCATTGCGAGAGGAGACCTGACTGAAGAAACCAAGGTATGGTTCTACTTTATCAATTCTGTCCTTATGCCTTCTAAACATCTAAGCATAGTGAGAAGAGAGGAAGCAATCCTCCTTTACGTATTGCTGAAGGGTTACAAGATAAATGTGGGAAAAATTATTGAAAAATCTATCTTTGATTACTCTAAAAGAAAATGCATGGGGGATGATTCCACACCCCTAGCCCTGATCACTAGACTACTGCATCAGGGGAGATAGAAGGCATAATGGGAGCGGGCGGTAAGAGCCTATCCAGGCCTCCCCTCTGACCTGCAGCGAGGTATAACTAGAGGACGAAGAGCAGGAGGAAGGAGCGAGGAAAGAAGCAGGAAAGAAGAAAAAAAAGAATGAAAGGTGCGCTAAAAGCTAGAGCGATTAGGAAAACCAATGTCAGTGCAGCTAGAAACTCGGAGAGTCAAGCGATTACGAGTCGCCCCGAATGCGAGACAAACCCGGCATGAACAAGCTGAAGTTCGAGCGAGAATTACATAATCATACAGAATTGATTGAATTGCTGATGTCCATGTGGCAAGAAATAAAGGAAAGAGATAACCAGCTAAAGACACAACTTCAGCTCAGGGATGAGTATTTTGATGTAGAGCTTAGAAGAAGGGACTAGGATTTAGAGGATGCACTAAAGAAAATGGATGAAGAGTGGAAAGCAGAAATAGAGAAAAGGGACACATAGTGGAGAACAGTCTTAAGAGATAGAGACAATGCCCTAAGGCAAGCATGGACTCAAGCGATAACAACTGCATGAACAGTCTAGGATATTGCAAACAGAATTTTCGCATGATGAGTTATGAGATAAAAAATAACAGGACACTCCTGGAATCTCTAGCTATGAAGCAGCGAGAACTTACAGGGAACAATGCCAAGATCCTAGACTGGGCTATGAAGACAGTTTCCAACAAGAAGAAGATACCTCTGCCATAAATCTGAATCTCAGACTGTAGACCCTATACTATAGTCTCCCAGGGTGTCACAGACCCACCTATACCCTATACCAATCAGATTCAATTGGAGCAGGCACTTCTACACCTTGTACAGAAACACAAAAAAAAAGATAAAACTCGTAGAATATCAGGGAAAAAGGAACTTACCCCAGTAGAGGAGGTAGAAGAATATCTAAGGATGGAAGCAACCAAGAAGGCTGCAAGAAATAAAAAATGAACAATACACTACCTCCTCCAATTCCTCATCCTCTTTGTATTCAAAGCCCATTCCTCTGAATAAAATAAAAAAATTTAGCAAAATTTTGTGTTCATTTGTGATTTTGCTTAATTGGTGTGTTTTTAGTTAATTTTCTTTGCTTCAATATTTTCCATTTGCTTAGTTGAATAAAGGAGAAATCAACTACCTAAATAATATTGTTTATTTGCTACAGCATGTTTGGGTGAAATGACTTGAGAAAATTGTGGTTGTGTTGTATTGTTGTGAGCTGAATGCATAATCAAATTGAATTTCTTTACTTGATTAAAATAACACAACAGCAAAAATTCAAATCCAAACAACCACTGATAGATGCTTTGTGGTAGGCTAATCCCCAATTGAAAAATGAAGTTACAGTTTAGCCAGAATGAAGTTGAATGATCAGATTTAGGAAGATGTACTCAATAGGAAACACAAATAAGACTTTTGAGACCTTTGTGTAAACATTAAGGTCGGTAAAATCCTGAAAAACAATGCACATGGACAAAGTGAGTCCTTAACAAATTGTGAAAAATTAGGGACATCTTCTAGAGTTCATTCCACGAGTCAAATAGTCAGGAGTCCACAGAACTTGTTAGATTATTAGTCAAGGCGAAATCCTAGGCAATACCACTAACATGAAATGATATAGGCCATCCTTGGAAGATTGAGCTTTTCAAGCCTACCCTCATAATATGCACAAGCATACACTTTAGTTCCAAAATTGAGCCAAATTGCCTAATTCCTTCATTAAACCAGCAATTAGAACCTCATATCCTTCCTTTATTCTAATCCTACATTAGAGAACCCTTTATTGCCCAGATTTTAGGAAAAGAACTTCAAAATGCAGAAAATGACAAGATCGGGGGAATATTATTTTGTTTTGAAGGGAAAAACAAGAATGAAGGATGGAAGAAAGAAAAGAACAAATGTAGGAAAGAAAAGAAATGCAAGGAAGAGAGTCAAGATTATGGGTGTCAAATTGGAATAAGTACCTAATACGATTGGTATGGGATGCTAACTTGAAGTTCTCTAAGAGTGGTAGAAAGCCTAAAAAGACAAAACATTGCACTATTCCTAAAAAAATTTGACAAGTGAAAAGAAAATCAAAAAGGGCTTCTATCTAAGGAGACTGACTTGATTAGAATGACAATAGTAAATAAAATTACCAAGATGATAGTATGCAGTATGGACATCAAGACCAAGTTTGGGGGAAAATTTCTTTTCTAACATCAGTAGAAAAGAAAGGGATGAAGGATAGAGACAAAGATGCAAAAGGTGAAGTTGAGTCTGAGGTAATTTTTAGCACAAAATTCTCCAATTATTCTTGATAACTTGGTCGAACTTTACAAGCCTAAAAGACCTAATTGATCTTGAAGGTTGTATTTGCCTACATTAGTGGAGACTAATATGAAAAACAAGCATATGGGACTAAAATGATATACAATAACTGTGTCAAACCCCAGAAGATTAGCTAATTTATCCAAGGAGAAAGGAAAAGAAGACCATCACACACTCACGGATCAGGATGAATTGACTGAATTGTTTACATTTCATAAGTCATCAGTTTTGTTTTGTGATAGTAATTGAAAATTTTTCCTCAGTCTGAATTGAAAACTAAATTTGAAACTAGATGCAACTAACTAGTTTCAATTCAGGAGGCTGATTCAAAAAGGATTGCAGTGTGAAACAGAAAAATGTCCCTAAAAATAAAGCTGAATTGTTTGAGGACAAACAAAATTTTATTTTCATTGCTTGGGGACAAGGAAAACTTTAAGTTTGGGGGAATTTGATGAGTCTTAAACTCATATATTTTTAATCCATTTTTCTATATGATGTTTAGCATATTCAAATCTGTTTTAATGCCAAATTATGGATTATTCACCAACTTTGTGTTTTGCAAGTTTTAATTCAAAAAGAAGAAAAATCCAGCAATAAAGAAGAAAAACGATTACGGCGATCTATATCATATGAGTTTTGTGTGTCGCGAAAAACGTTCAAGCGAATGGCTAAGGAAAAATGTCACGATAGTATTTTTTATGTCGCAACACAAAGGACTAAGTATAGAAGAAGAGCGATGTTGCGACAAATGACAGCGTGTCGCGATAGAACATGAGAAGAATGTAACAAATGAGCTGAGACAAAGAGAGATGATGTTGCAACAAGGTTTCTTATGTTGGAT
Source organism: Tetrastigma voinierianum (assembly GCA_016808115.1). Classification (NCBI taxonomy): domain Eukaryota; kingdom Viridiplantae; phylum Streptophyta; class Magnoliopsida; order Vitales; family Vitaceae; genus Tetrastigma; species Tetrastigma voinierianum. The sequence goes on from JAEQBH010001187.1 coordinate 354,945, forward strand.
GTCAAAACCAGGAGGAACCTGTCGCGACATAAAAGCTTTTGTCGCGACACTAACAATTGGAAGAGAGCAGAAGTTCTGTCGCGACATAGATATCTTGTGTCGCGACAAGAAATTAAAGAGCAATACAAGAAGACTACTGCGACAGATCAGTTAATGTTGCGACATAATGAGAAATAGAAGGCAGAATCTATGTTGCGACAGAATTTCTCCTATCGCAACACCGATTATTGCAACTTGGAAAGCCTGTTGAGACACTATAAGAAGAAGTCCTGTCGTGACAAGGGAATGAATGTCGCGACACTAGAAGACAAGGTTTATGGTCTGGCGGAAGAAACAAAGTCCACGACAAGATGAGCTTAGTGGTGACCTGGTTGCAACAAAGAGTTCCATGTTGCGACATACTTCAAGCTAAAGGGAAGTTTTGATGTCGCGAAAGAGATATTAAGGTCGCGACACATAAATAAGTTGAACACAGATGAACAAGGTCGTAACAAACTTTTCCATCTCGCGACAAAGATTCCAACACAAGGAAGAGAAGTCTTATCGCGACACAACAGAACTGGGTCGCGACATAAAGATTGGTTGAAGGCAAAAAGTCTTGTCGCTACATGAAAACTAGGTCGCGATAGAAAACATATACAAAACCAATAGAGTCTGTCACAACATACAAATGGGTACACGCAACAAAGAAATCGGGATGAGTAAGAGAATGAGAGACTCTATGCGACGTTTCCTAGTCCTGTGAGTTCTTGTAATCTGAGAAACATTGTTGCAACAAAGAACCAACAGAAATATTTATTAAGGGACATACAAAAGTGAATTATGACACAATTTGAAGAAGTTGTACATAAACAATGTCGCAACACAATTATCAGTGTCGTAACATAAATGTTCTAGCAACCACACATGAGAGTATCACGACATAGAATGGAAAGAACGACAGACCTTGCGGAACAAAGTGTTAAAGAGCCAAAGAAAGATCTGTCACAATAGAGGAAACTTTGTCTCGACGGAGTAAACATGCTGAAGAAACAAATATTGTCGCAATAGAATGTTGCAGCTGCAACAGAGAACTGCAACAAAGAATTAAAACTCTGTCTCGACAACACTTTCAGGTCGCGACCAAGAATGCAATCTAAGCAAGAAATTTTTGGGGATCCACAATGTAGCCTCGAATTTAGGGCCCAAACTTCTAGGGCTCTATAAATAGACACATTTGAGGAAAGTGAGGCAGTCAGTTGATGGAAAACAAGCAAAATCTGGGGAGCTGGGGACTCTTTTGTATTATATTTTTCTTTATTTTCTTTTTCTTTCTTTTTATTTTCTTTTATTTTTCTTTTCTTCGTAGATTAGATTAGCATATGATTTCAATTCGTTTCCTGGACTTGAAACAATTAATTGTTCAGAAGTTGTGAAGTTGAGCTATTTTGTTGAAAATCAATTCCGATTACTGTTTGAATTTAATGAAGTCCAGAGAAAAGCTGAAATTTGTTTCTTTCAATTAATTACAATTGCATTGGGAATTTCTTGATCGGTATTTCAGTGTTTACTGCGATTCAATTTTAAAACCCAACTTCGGTAGGAAGATACGATGTGAATTTGCTGGTCTTTCCTACAAAGTGTTCAGAAAAGATTTTGGATTGAGAATTTGGAATTTATTTGAATGATGTTGTTTATGAAGTGTATTATTCCCAACATTAGTAACTTATACCCAATTAAGGATTGTTGTCTAGCTCTGATTTCCAAGAGGCCCTCTGAGTGACACAGAGTTGGAGATTCTTGAGAGCATGGATGCATTACTTAGGGGTATGCTAGACTATTATTGAAGAACTAATGAGCTCTAAAAGATTACTTAGATAAATCATCAGTTTTACTCATGGTTTGAGAAATTGGATTAAGGGATCTATCAATTTAATCAATTAGAGATTTCTCCTTGGTCTTGAGGAATGATCTTGATCCTATGTTAGCTTAAGATCCCAATCAAGGAAGAGAACTCTTGAAGATCTTAAGGATGGACATCATCCATCTTGTAGAATCCTATGAGTAGCCACTATCTTAGGAATGAAATCTCTGATCATAAGAAATGGGTATGAAGTATTGAAAAAGAAAAATACCCAGATCTTACAGAGAAAAGTTGATTACAAGTAATTGGTTAGATACATGTTTCAGAAATGAACATGACTCTCTAATCAGTGAAATGTATGGTTAAGGGAGAAATTCAAACTATACTATCTTGCCTCTTGACATTTTCAGATTCCAATTCCTGAAAGAATATAATTAGATTATATTATAGGAATTGATAATTTCACAGCAGTGAAATCCCATTGTCTACTTCCAGCAAGAATCTGGTTCAATCCAGTTTAGGTCTAGGATTTTAAATTTTCCTTTTCATTATAGATGTAGAAATTTAAACAATAGAATTCTAGTTAGGTTACTGAAAATTATCTGAAATGGAAGTTCAAATAGTGTGGAACTTGAGTAATAAGGGTAGTTGAACTTTAAATTCTTTTTATCTTTGTGGGAATGATATCCAAACTTATAGGTCCACTTTTATTACTTATGCGACACATGAACTTACGTGTGACCCAGCTAAATGTTGATAGATTGATGACAAATCATTTTTATCATGAGCATACATGTTCTATTCTGGTCAACAAGTTTTTGATGCCTTTATTGGGGATTAGATAATAGTCCTTTGATAAGAGTACCAGGAATTTGATCTAGATATATACGAAAATTCGGTCAACAATATGCAAGTGCCTCGAAATAAAAACTCTGAAATAAATTTCTAAAGACCTAATCGTCTAAACAAGCGAACAAGACAACATATGGGGTGTGCGCCAATGTGCACCCCTAATGATTTGATGAATATGCGTGAATCTGACCCCAAGCTAGCCCTTAGAAGCACTCTGCTGTATGAAGAAACCCGGCTGCATGTGAAGCATACTCAAACTTTGATGCCAAAATATCTCTAGGCGAGATGGAAATTTGCCCGGTGTACATCGCGCGTAAGAGCGGAGCGACATGAAGGACCAGGGTATGCCACTGGTGTGAACGTGTCAAAGCATCAAGCTAAGGCGCTATCAATGATCCCAATTCTTTGTATCATCTATATCTGACCATGGACTGGCGAAGCGGCGAATGGAAAAGCAATATGTGACCCTTGATACCCACAAGAACGAGACACATCGACATCCAGTACTCAATCCCGGTAAAACCGAAAACTTTGTCCATTCAAAATGCTTCAAAGCAAACACGAGATCTCATGGTCTCAGGGTGGTCTTACAACTCGAATCGTAATGGAGGCCAGGGGTGAAAGGTGAATGACATGATGGGAAACAATGGTTTAACTGATAAATGCGCGAACTCTTGTACGAGCAATGTCAAATATCAAAGAATCATGTGAGCAAGGTGACTCAACCAACATCCGAATGAACAATGTCTAACGACAAGTGAAGTGCACCAAAGGACACGTTGCTTAAGAAGCAAGACGACGATCAATAAGGGTAGAAGAAGATGATGAATGGATAAAGCAAAAAATGGAGAAACAAGTTGGGATACAAATGTGGCAATATGTGACAACGACGAACAGCTCATCCCAGGAAAGCCAAGTCGAAGCAAGTCACTATAAGATGGGAGTGGTGATGCAAGTAATGATCCAGGGACCTAGTGTGAAGCAACCCAAACCTCATTCCCAATGTGTTACCCAGATCAATGGAGAAAAAATCGTCTGATGCTCTCACTGACTCTCGAAAGGAATAATAAATCTCGAGCCCTGAATGACCTTTGATCCCAGTATGTGTGAATACCAAACAAACCACGAGTTTTTTTTTTTTTTTTTGTTTTTGTGCCGAACAAGCGAAGTAGGCCGAATGCCACACTAGGACAATCGACCAAGAACCTCAGACCTCCCCCAATCCCAAAATGGTCCCTCGGCCTAAGAATCCCACATGCTCAAAACCATAGGCGGAGCGAAAGGTGCTGACAAACGACTAGTAGCTCTGGGATGAGAACACATCATCATCACACAAAAGGAGATAAAAGTGAAATAAATAGAGATGATAGAAACTAGATTCAAAGGTAGACAATGTGAATATGCAAAATGGAGAAGAAAATAAGCAGGTAATGATGCGAGAAAGAATAAACGAAGAATGACACAATGCTCATAATGCTCACAGATCCAATTAATAAATAAAAAAGCGAGACTGATGAGGCCCCAACCCAAGTTAAGAAAAAAGTATGCAAATTGAATGAAAGAATAGGCCATAATAAACCACGTGAGGCTCAAAGGTCTAGCAATAGGATATATCAATGTATGGGTGTGCAATAGGGAATATGGCTACTCAAAGTGATGGCCACCCATCCTCTGACCATGATCTCACGCATAAAACTTCTTCAGTTGATCCATGTTGACTTACTCCGTGAACTAATTTTCGTCCCGAGTAATCGACGGGATGTCTCCCTCTGGGTGAAATCTCGAATAACATCACAGCCCCCTCGAGAGTGGTCTAGAAAGCTTACCTCTAGGGTCGTTGATCAATCCCCTGAGGACTTTCAAGACTAGGTCGCCTTTTTTAAACTTCCTGGGCTTGACCCCTTTTTCTAAATGCACGAGTCATCTTCCTCTGATAGGCTTGAACATGATCTGATGCCCTCAATCTCCTTTCATCAGGCTAGTGATCATAACAAGGTAGGGCCTTCGACCTCGATGTTGTTGATCTAGTGCTACTCTCAAATATCTCATTTCAATCTCAATACTAGGTATACTTTGCCTCCATACCATACACCAAAGAAAGCAGGGGTAGCTCAGGTAAAAGGTACAAAAAGATATACGATAAGCCTGATACGAGGGCTTCTCTGATCAATCCCTAAAAGTCTCAACCATCTTTCTTAAAATCCTCTTGATATTCTTATTCGCGGCCTCCATTGCCTATTAGTGCATGGCCTATGTGAAATACATACTCTTGGACCGGTCATATCCTCGCCTCGAAATGCGGCTCCTACATAGGAGATCAACTCATGAGGGACCCCATATCGGTAGATAATGTGTGATCTGATGAATTTGGCCACTCTGCCCGCTATCAACCCAACATAAGAAGTAGCTTCCACCCACTTAGTGAAATAGTTAATGGCAACTAAAATGTACTCATGCCCATTGGAAGACTTGGGTGAGATCTTCCCGATAATATCAATACCGTCACGAAAATGGCGAGGATCTGAGTGCATGAAATTTCGAGAAGAAGACAGCACGTGTATCAAGTCTCCATGCATTAGACACTCCGGACATCTCTGTACCAACTTGCAACAATCTGTCTCCATGGTCAACCAAAAGTAGCCAATCCTCATGATCTTACGCGTTAGCATATGACCTCCCATCTGTGAGCCACAAGCTCCTGCATGAACCTCTCTCATTACTCGATCTGTAGAGGCACGGTCTAGACATAATAACAACAAGCCATTTAAGGACCTCCTATAGAGGTTATCCCCACAAATAACAAATATGGTGGCCAACTGTCTCAATGATCTCTTATCCTTGGTCGTGGCCAACTCGGGAGTAAGTCTCCATATAATAAAGCGGTGAATATCCATGATACCTTTGGCAACTTATCCTGATCCTCAATATCTCCAATCAAACAACAGTATGCGGGTGCGGACCTGGTCTCAATCAGTAGTGGTCGCATAGTCACTCCTATAGGAATTTCAATTACAGAAGCCAAGGTGGCTAACGCATCAGCAAAATGATTCTTTGCTCTAGGAAGATGTATATATCTCAACTCATTATATCGTGACTTGGCAAGTTTAGGTGGCATGGTAGGAAGCCGGGCTGTCATCTTGAGTCCTCGAATACAGTACAATGAATAGCAGAAGTTAGGTCCCATTAGATCTCAAATTGTCTAACTATAAGATCAGTGCAATCTCTAGGCAGTAATGCAAGCCTCATACTCAACTATATTATTGATCAGTGGGTAGTGATCGAGGAGAATGTCCATTTGGGCGATCTAAGAATATGATCACCCTGCGGTGATATCAATAAGATACCAATACCAAGCCCCAACTAATTGGCGGCACCATCAAAGTACAATCGCCATCCTACAATACTAGTCACTGAAACAAACTACTCATCAGGGAAATCATCGTCGGTGATCATCATCGGATCTTAAGCAAAGAAGCGAATGATGCCATGATAATGCTTCCCTTTACACCGATTTCGATTATTACATACTAAATATCGAGCTGCATCGATAGAACTGACCATCTCATGAACCTCTCATAGTTAGGACGGGCTTGTCGAGCAAATATCTGTTGATCGAACATGGGGCAGAGTATGGAATACTGCGTCACATAGTGTCAATCTCTGGTGGCCCAAACCAATGCTAAACAAAGGCGCTCAATCATGATGTATCCACACTCATACTCCAGCATCCTCTTACTCAAATAATAAATGGCTCGCTCCTTCCCCGAATCATCGAGCTGAGCTAACATGCATCCTAAAGCCATGTATGAAACTAACAAGTACAGAAGTAAAGGGCACCCTGGTGTGGGGGCACAGCGGAGGAGAAAGGAGCACTCCTTAATCTTTTTAAAAAACATGCGACAATCATCATTCAAATTCTAGGTTGATTCTTCCTTAGAGACCAAAAGATGAGCTCGCATATGTATGTTAATCTAGCAATGAAATGACTGATGTCTTTGCCGATACACTGCAAAGCCCTAATCTCCCTCTCGAGTCCTCGAGATGGGCATGTCGGAATATGGCTAGGATCTTTTAGATCGGCCTCTATACCTCGCCTAAGCTAACTGATGTGGCTTAGTAATTTCTCAAAAGTCACCCCAAAGGTGTACTTCTGTCAAGTCCTCTCAAAGAATCTCTATAATGCTGCTAAGTGATCTGCCCTATCTCGGGACTTCACTATCATGTCATCCACATATACCTCAACATCTCTATGCATCATATCATGGAATAAAGTAGTGCTTGACTCTACGACTCAGTAGGCCTCTGCATTCTTGACCCAAATGGCATGACCCGATGCGATAAGTACCCACTTCGGTGATGAAAGAAGTCTTCTCCATATCCTCTAGAGCCGTCTCAAAATCTGATTATAGCCGAAAAAACCCATCCATGAAGGACAACATAAGGTTGCCTGCCCGGTCTTATCAATTAACATATCGTGTGTGGGAGGGGAAAATCATCCTTAGAGTGACCTTGTTCAAAATCTCAAGAAGTCAACACAAACTCTAACCTTGCCATCCTTTTTGGGAACAGGAATGACGTGTGACCACTCGGGATGCCAACTGCGATAGGAAGCCCGACAAGTTGCTCTTGAATGCTCACCCGCTTAACTGAGCTCCGTCGAGGGTGTAGTCTTTACCTCGATTTACCTTAAGCGGCTAGCATGTGGCGAGAGATGGACCAGTGATGTTGAACTATAGTGGGGTCAAGGCCTGGCATGTCCTCATACGACCATGCAAATACATCGGTATGACTTTAAGTAGGTCGATTAATCTACTCACTCTCGTCGGAGATAGAGAAGAGCGATCTAATCTCACGGCTGATCCGGTGCCCCAAAATCTATCAACTCTATGCTACCAAAAATGGGTGTAACTTTCCTATCCTATGTATCATAATCACATAGACACACTTCAATGGATTAATACATTGTCTCCCGCATCATCGACACTTCGCATACATGTCTTGTAGGTGTTGGTGGGTGGCGATCGAGTATTGTGACATAAGCGAAATGCGAAAATACTCATGACATTATTACCATGCTGAAATGTCATCAAAGCGGTGACAAACTGGACATAGTGTCAAAGAAAAGGTGGGTCCATGAGTCGAGAAGCTCCTCGACATAAATAGTATCATGAGTGGCCTTCGATAGCGACAAGTCCATCACCATCAAACTTAAGCATAGAAATCCCAAACACATCAAAAGTGGATCAGGGCCTAGGTGAGGAAGCATCCAGAATGCGACCAGTGTCGATCATGTCCATCGCGTCAGTGCAAGCATCATAAAGTGTCACATCATTAGAATCAATCACAGAAACTCCCAATATGTCAAAAGCATAACAGGGCCCACACGAGGCTGTGTCAAGGATACAGCTAGTGCCGATCATACCCATCTCATCCATGTAAGCATCAGGAAGAGTCACTCCATCAGTATCATCCCCCAAATCCATAATTAGATCATAGTCAGGGACCTCCTCAAGAAGCTGAAAAACACACCCCAGCTCGATCCGGTGATGGGGGTGCGACTATACTTACCTCGGGTGGCTCGGTGGTCTTCAGATTTCGAGCTATACGTCCTAGGGCTGCAAGGATTGCCACAGTCTCAACCATCCCAAAGCGTGGTCAACTCATACGTATTGGGTTGCCTCACGATCCTACGGTAAAATAGTCAACCCATTGAAAGTGTAGCCGGTGAGAGGGGTGTGCGAATGGGCCGGACAGCGAGCTCTCACCACATCCTTGGCCGCGCCAGCGTGTCGTGCATCATCCTCAGAAGGAGTGTAACCCAATCCATATGGTATGTCATGATCAATTGTGAAAGCAAACTCATGCGGCCTTTGCTGGTGGCGACCTAATCCCAAGCCAGGCATATAGGACATGCCTTTCATCATATTGAGTACCAAAGTGTGTGTCAGCGATCAAAGACACCCTTAGGTACCATGTCTGCATGCGTCATCCTCTAAACTAACAACTCGGACCTTGTCAAAAGCAAACCCGGTCAAGTGCAAGTCGTCCTCACTTGTGACTGATTTATGCTAACAATTAAAGGTAGCGACATCTTGTCAGCGTATCGTGATAATGTGCTTTAGATGTATGAACTTCTGTCACGATGAAGTGAAGATGAACATAACACCCACATCATGAATCAAGGGGCGTAGAAGCGAGGGTTAAAGGATGGCGAGATCCTCGAGGCGGAAAACACGAGGAATATCCCTAGCAGGTCCTATCTCTTTTGGTACATTGGCCAGCATATGCGGTTGTGGTGAGCGGATCTTAGATAAGTAAGGTGATTGGCTAAAAGGAGCGGCTGGTTTGTGCGAGTCCATGCCGCTATATCATCTAGTATTAAGGGTGTCGACAAGCGCCTGCGGGAAATGGAGGGGTGGCTGGCGTGGGGACTTGTGTCTTTTGTCATGCCAATGGCACTGACATCCCGATGGTTTGAGTATCAACCTTGACCTTCCCGCTTTGAGTGAAGGGAAGAGTCTGCCCCGTAATCCCTCTAGATATGCCCTCCTCAATGCCATAGAGGGCTGAACCCATGATCTAAAGAATGCAATGCGTGGAAGCCCATGAGATGCCTAGCAAATGAGAGAGTGCAGGCTGTGGTATATGTTGATACGTCGCGCTGAGTGCATCTATAATCGTGCTATCTTACCCTCCCCCAACGGGAGATGAATGAAGTGGCCAGAGCTCATCGACCTCTGCTTTGAGGGGGCCTCCAACTCTCTCAAGATTACGTATATAGTATTAGCGAGGAATCTTGTCTAATAAACTTACGTCCCAAATCGGCCGTAATCTACGCGCTTGAAGGGTTATTAAGGGCAAACCCAGTATTGAGTCGCGCGCTCGATGACGGAGGAAAAGCATGGTCATACATGCCTCGTAATCTATGCCCGCACATATATTTCTATACAAGCGTAAGTGAATCAGGGCACTATACATGCCTCTCGATGTGACATGCTGAGCTGGCATTAATTTGTCTTTGGAAGGGTGTATATACGTCCCGACATAACCCAGTCGAAACATCACGAGGGCACGATCTTCTGCTCAATCTTGTGTCTGGGCTTAGGTGTCATCAACAATCGGGTGCGAGGCCTGAGATGGTGTGGTCTCGATCGATCATGTAGAACAAAAGCTCCAACTCACGGGGCTGATTGAACAGGTGGTGGTGGTGGAGATGGGCTTTGTATAGTCTCTTGTACAATGGGTCAGAGTGGGTGGTGGTGGTGGTAGTGGGGGGTCTTGATGGGGTCATGCGAGGGTGCTCAGTCGGCAATGTGGGCTGCGTGCCCATCAATCCTCTATCCCGATCCTAATATAGCATCGAAGTATTGCCATGTATGGTAATCGGCCCAGTGGTCAGCAGTAGCGTGCGAGGGTCCGCTGTCTCATAGATCTAATGTGCGCTCTGGCGACCATGTGAATCGATCCTCTAACGGTCTACCTTGTCGGATCGGCTCGAACCCGGGTTAGTCTCAATCAACAATCCTTCAAAAGGAAAAGGGTATGTCGAGTCAGTGACTATCAATCTAATAATCAAACCAATGTATGACTAAAATCCTCAGAGAGAATGGCCGACATGTGATGTCAACGGCTAAGCCCGATATATGGCTTCACTAGAAAGAGCGGGATTCGACATGTGGTGATACCTCGGGGGTAATGTGGCTTAAAAGGCGACAATGGGAAAGGTGGGTCACAAGAGCTAGATGAGCTACACCGGATGGATGTGGCTAAGATCTGACCAGCAATCAAAATGACCTGCTGCAGCCACATGTAATCCACAGGAAATCCCGACTCATGGCTATACGAGGTCTTCATTGCTCGGATATACGTCATACTCCACAATTAGCGCAAACATCGATATAAGCCCACATGCTAGACCACACTCCCAGACTGCAAGCTTGGTCGAGCGAGCAATTGGGAATGACTCCCAAGCAACTTAAGCAATCTATGAGGAATAGTCGACCAAGACTAGTGATTTGGAAACAAGGGGATACAAGTGCGCTCCACAAACACAAACAAATCAAGCAATTATGCAAGAGAGAGGGTAGTCATGCGATGCGCAGGTCATCTTGTGAAGAAGCGAAGGCCTACCACCCGGGAATATACACACAAACTAACCATCTACGCTAATCAGAAACAAATAGTTAGGTACCAATTAACCATGAGCAAGCATGCTAGAATCCCACAAGTGAACACACAAGCACAAACAAACCACAAGTGTATGCCAAATACCAACCAGGTAAGTGGTCATGATGTGTACCTTTGGAGTCGGCTGGTCGAGCCGTGTGCTCCAATATACCCAACTCAAGTTCAAGCTTGATCCTCTTATGAAACCAGAGATTCTGGGTTTGATCCCCAGCGGAGTCGCTAATTTGTGGACCCTACCCGATCCATGGGCATGTGTGACTTGCTTTTAAAATGAAAAGAAAATGTGGGTTGATTTTTTAGTTTTGGAAAATCCGTCCCCGAGGAGGAACGGTTTTGCTTTGGAGTCGCGGCTTTACTTTTAAATGTGGAAAATAAGTAAGAACAAAAACCCTCATTGACTCCAGGTCGGGAAAAAAAGGGTCTGAAGCCTGGATTTATGGGTCCGGGGATCAGTTTACCCATTGGGAAGGTACCTCATGCGAGGTAGCACCCCTCTAGGCCCAGAACTCTGTCTATACTAGTGAATCAAGTATGTGGGAGTGGGTCAAAGATCAAACAGCCTCCTAGCCTACATAGATGACTCGAATCACACCAACCTACTCAGTATCTAACAGAAACACTTAACCAATCAAAATGGGTGCTGCCTCACAGTTCTTGGCCCAAATAAGAATTCGGTCGACAAAACTCAAATGCACCACAAATGTCCAAAGTCCGAAACACCATGTACGCATATGAATACAAATACCAACGTGACACGTACACGAGATCCTTAGCCATGCTTGTTGAGAATAGGTAGGGACCGAAGCTAGCCACATCATACATTATGCATTTAAAACCCGAATATCGGATCCCAGCTACCAAAGAAGGGAAGAAGGCTGAAATGAGGTAAGTGGTTTGCTTGCTTTAGCACACATTCTATAAAATCCCACAAACCAAACCATACTTACCAATCCCATTTCATTATCCCACTTTATTGTCAGCAAAAACTGAACTCGAAACCTTAAAGGCAGCCTACAGATTCAGCAGAGCAAATGGGAGCCACTTGCCATGTGGGTCGGAGCTTGAAACATGCTAAAATAAGGGGCTGCCCATGAACTGTCTTGCACAACCAGTTGAATTAGTTCTTAACAAGTCCAAACGATTGAGAAAAAAATTTGAAACTTTGTCAAAACATTCCTCATACAGTAAGGAATCTAAAAAAAACAAACGGTGCATGATTCCGAGTCCGGATGAGTGAGAACCAAGAAAGCTGAAACCCACAGCAAAAGTGTTCTAAAAGCAGTTAACCAAGCCACCCCATTTTATTAAAATGAAGACCATGGGATTCACTAATTTACAAGCAATGAAGCCACTTAGATCCCTAGAACCAAACTTAAATTCAACTACCTAAATCCCATGAACTTAGCTGCAAATTCAACTACATAAAGCCTCACATCGTACTTGTTCCTAGAAAGTCATGCCATTCTACAAAACCTCGACACAAATTTAAGGCATGAGCCCAGAGTAACCGTTCAGCGGATGCGTGCCAAAGGCTCAAACCAATCCCAAGGAGGCAGAGACAGCCTTGCAATCACACACCACATTCATCTAATAATAATAAGGAACCTGCTCATCCAACTCGATACCTGACCCAAAGGCTGCTGTTTTTTTTGGCGAACTAATGAGCAAGCCCCGGTCCGTTTCAATGGGATTCATACATTTTTAAGAAGTTCTCAAAAATTTTCAAAACCTTCCTCATAGAGTCAGGAATTCAACAAAACAAATGGAGTGCAATTCCGACTCCGAATGAGTGAGAATCAACATAAACAAAGCAAAGTACCCAAACTACTATTTCGGAAGCGAGACACAATAAGCCGGTTGAATTAGGTTTCCCATTGATTCAGCCCAGGTTGAGGAAAAACCTGGTGGTCAAAAAATTCCTTAAAGAATAAGGAAACTAAAAAAACATATTGTGCATGATTCTCATCTCGGATGAGTGAGAACCAACTGAGGCTCTGAAACCGTTGTGTTGTGTGCAAATCGAGCACCGACAAAACTATTGAACCCGGCTCACGTATGAGCAAGCGAAACTGTTCAAATGGTAGAGGAAAATCCCAAAATTTGGTCAAAATATTCCTTAAATAATAAGGAAACTAAAAAACAAACGGTGTACGATTATCAGCTCAGATGAGTGAGAACCAACTGAAACAATCCGTTGTGTTTTCTAAAACCGGGGCTGCCCAACAGAAACTGTTGAACCAGTTCCCATGTATGAGAGTGAAAACAGTACCATTCAATTCAAAGGAATGACACACATGGAATTCCCCATAGTCATCATAACTGTGCAGACCTTGAAGGTCTCATGAGATAATCAAAATGAAATATACCTGAAAATTTAATAAACTTCTTACAAAGCGAAAACTTGGCCACGAATGGACCATTGCCTTACCCGACAAATTGCTTGGGCCTTAAGCAAAGACCTTATATTTTATTCAAGATGCAAAGCATAGGAAGAAGATATGAGACTAGAGTGGAGCAAGGGTCTAGTTCTTACCTCTTCCACAAAATGCGAGAAAAAAATCAATAAGCATCAAGAAAAAAATCGAGAAAATGTATGTGAGCACGGAAAAGTGCAAAGGTCCTTTACACTTTGATCTTTCTCTCCTTTTATACTAATTCCCACCTCAGCCTCTGAGCCCACCTGGTGTTTTTCACCTTCAGGCTCTGGAAGAGCTCCATTAGCCTTGAAACCACACTCCCCCGATAACTCCCTCACGAATTCCCCATACAAGTTGACTCTAAAGTTTTTCGATTGCTTCACCACCCCAATATCCATGGATTGCCGGGTGAGCTGCATGTAACTCAAGACACAGCCCAAAATGGACCCAAAAAACTTCCCATGACCGATTTGGATCATATGGGCACAATCCATATATAGATTTGGGCTCCAAAATCCTCACAAAAATGGCGCTCCACACACAAGTTGGCTCGGCCCAATAGGTTGAACGAGATGCGACCCGGTCGAGCCGGTTGAGAAAATTATGAAATTTGGCAGAGTGTTCCTTGAAGAATAAGGATACCAACAAAAGACGATTATAATTCAAGTTCGGATGAGAGATATATGATAAAAACAAGGAGAATTGCTCGCTTGAAATCACCCAACGATGTGTGTATACGTCTTTGCCGGCGAACGAGTTAAGCGAATTGGTCAAGCGTTTGACAAAAATTATGAATTTTTAATAAAAAAACCTCCTTGGCGAATAAGGAATCAACAAAATAAACGGTATACGATTCAGTGTGGACAAGGGAGATCTGATCGAGGCTATTATTTCAAGTGCTCCGAGTTTGACATACTCAGTAAACTCAGGTTAGCTAAAAACCTCGGGGGGGCCCCACTTGCTTCCTATGGCACAATGCCAATAAAAAAATCGTCACGACGACACTTCGAAGTGAACTACATACGCACTCAATGGACCAAATACAAGCCCACTTGAGGCTCGGAAACCAACTAAGGTTAAATGGGGCCTAGATTGCCATATGAGAAACGATGGGTGAGTGTGAGACCCATAGGATAAAATGTAAGTGTTGAGGGACAAAATTGAGGGTCTACAGCGGAGATGGATTTTTCTTTGGACTTGTCTTTCCTAGACTAAATCATTCTTACCCCTCCCCCTCCCCCCTTAGTCTTGATGAGAATGAAAGTACAAAGGATTCAGAATTTGAGCCAACAAAGAAGTTCAAAAGTTGATGCAGGAGCTTCTATAACAAACTTTGGGAATCCAGTCTTAAGTATGGAAAATTCATATTCAGGAGTTTGTGAATCCTTGGAAACACTATACGTATTTTTATTTCCAAGTATTTTGAGTCTTGTTACTATTTTGATTTGGAGATGTTTTATTTTAGAAAGATTTGTTCTCAAAGTCAAAGTAGTAGTTGTTTTATTTAATTTAGAAAGGTTGTTTTGCTAGCCAAATGAGAGTTGTTTTTTCCTTTTAGAAAGATTTTCTTTTAGGAATTGTTATTTCTTTTAAGAAAGATTTGCATTTAGGAGTTGTTTTATTTAAATTAGAAAGTCTTGTTTTCCAAATCAAAGTAAGAGTTTCTTTATTTGATTTAGAAAGTACAGGGCCTATATATACCCCCTTATTATAGTCTTTGAGAGACAATTGATGCATAAAAATTCTTTTGTGAGGTTTTCTTCACTTTATGATTCTTGTGAGAACTTTTGAACCTATCAAGGTTAATTCCTTATAGTGTTCAAACTTACGGCTCTTGATTCTTTTATAATCAAGGGGATGGGGTTACTTTCCTTTGTTCTTATGAATTTTGGTTCCATGTAACCAAGGGGATTGAGACACAACATCTTTGCTTATGACTCTCTATTCAATATAGTCAAGGGGACAAGGCTACTGTTCTAGATCGTGTTTGAAGATCCTTTGAGTAATCTGCAACAATTGGTGGATCTCAAAGCATAACACAGCGGGGTTCGCATCAAGTCCTCATTGCGTCCTCCTAGTGACTCAGATGTGGCTGCAGCTCGCTCTACTATGAACCATTTGCTTAGCTTAGATCTACTTTCCTTATCTATCGATCAGAAGGATGTTTTCTCTACAACTTTGGTGGTGTTGGCATCAGCTTTCAAAGTGTCTCAATCTAACGTATTCATTTCAAAGGTCTTAACTCAAACTTCTTCTATTTTCCCTGCATTGGATCATGCTTTGAAATCCAACATGGAGATCTCCTCCAAATTGGATGCCTTAGAAAGACAAAAGACAGAGTTTGAGCTAGCCCAACATGCCAAGAAATAAGCTAACCATCGGTTGAGTGAGTATTGATGACCAAAGATGTGTATATATATATATATATATATATAGCCAAGGAAGTGAATGTGGTAAATTCTCAAAATTTGATTTTAAAAAGTAAATGTACTCAAAAAAACTTAAATAAAAGTATTACCAACACTCAACCCCTTTCCGCAAGTGCACGGGTCATACAAGTAATAAAGTTGACTCTAGGAGTTCGGATATCGTACCTACGAGGATCAGAGGTTCTCTCTAATTGGAATTTGAGCACCCCGATTACAAGGGTTCTTCATTATTTAGGCGACCAAATAGGATGCAGATTAAAATCAATTTAACTAAAATAAAAACTTATTTAAAACTAATCCTAAAATCTACTAAACAAACAACTACTTAAGTCTAAAATGTATGAAGAGAAGCACTAGGAATAGGGATAATTATTTAAAAGTCAGTTTGCATTTCCTTGATAGTGCAACATTTGTGAGATGAATTCTGCCTTTGTCCAAGAATAGGATAGTATAGCCTTAGAATACCTCCTAACACTATACATTTCACTATTTAGAACACCATATTCCTAAACCAAGTCAATGGGTCTAAATATCTACTTTTAGGATTTGATCCTCTTTAAGATTTAGTTGTTTTTCCTAAACCAATACTTCACAACCATTTCTTAGGATTGAAGACAACTTGCCCCCCATAGACAGGGTAATACAAACCTTCTCTAATACAATTGGTACCTCAGTCTGCAATTCATTCGAATTCTCTCTCTCCTTGATTAGAATATGTGCTAACACGAGATCCAGATTATTCTGCCAAATTGAGATGAGACCTCTAAACATTAAAATGATAAATCGGTAGGTGGTCCTTATGCCTTGGGAACACACTTCTGTTGTCACTTAGAAGGGAACCTTGAAGTCATAGGTTAAAACAACGCCTATGATTCACCACAGTGATATTTAAAGTGGATTAATTCTAAAAATATCAGTTTATCATACCCCTAAGTTACTACTCTTTGCTCTCATGTAGTCCCTCTCTGTGTCACTTAGAGGGATCCTAGAAATCATAGCACAAATACAACTTTTTTTGGGTATAATGTACTGATACTTAGAACAGTTCATTATATGAATAGTACTGATTATATAAAATTAGTCTTCAAGCCCACAAAATAAATTGAAAATCTGAAAATCTGAATGTTCAACAATTAATCCCCACCCCTAGAGGGTGTTTAATGTTCCATTACTAGATTCAGTATCCTGAGCAATAGCAGAGAAAAATGAAAGAAATCAAGAGATAAGGAGTGAGAGAAAAAATTGTGATTTGAGCTTCAATCTTAATCTCAACGGTAATGAAATCTGGATCTTTGAGTACAACACTGATATCTCTTTAATACAAATAAAAATCTGTTCTAAAATGACTATAATATCTACTAAAAATCAAAATCTACAGCAAAATTGAAAAAGTTGACAGTTTTAAAGAGAGAAACCCCATGAGAGGTGTTACCCCACCTCCTTCCTTGCCCTAAAAACCTAAAAAAAAATGAGTATTTATAGTCTTAGGGTGAAATGGGCTTGAAAACAGTCCAAAACAGCAATTTTCGGGGTTTTAGTCGGCAGCCGTCGATGTCGGGACATTGCTTTCTTCTCGTGACTAGTTTATTCTCCAGCTTGGCCGGGGCCCTGCTTCTTCATTTTAACTTCGGTTGGGTGTGTACTTGAAAGATTGTGTCGTTGGAAAGATCTTTGAATGTAGAATGAAACCATGGGTGAATTTGAACCATTTGATATTCCAGATGGTACAAAAAAATTCATATTCCCAGTGATGCGTTGTAAGACACCTGTTTGACTCTCTTTTTGGAAATATATAGCTCATTTCTTGCCAAATCACTTCCTATTCATCAAGAATCCTACAAAACCAAGTTTAGAGGAAATTTTATGAGTTTTACATGAATTTGGATATAAAATACTCAAAAATATCCTGTGAAATGGACTCAAAACATAGATGAGTTTCACACTCATCAGTGAGCTATGGACTGAATATGATGCTCACAAAGAACATATCAGGGTATTGACTAAAGAACTGGAGAAGGAAAAGGCAGAACTTACCTCTTTGGTCGAGTAGGGTGAAGCTGTAAAGGTTCAACGGCTTAAGCATCTACAAAAAGTCAAGTCTTTAGGCCAATTTTTAACTTCCCGACGCAACGAAAGAAAAAGATTAGCTTCAGAATTACAAGAAATTGATGCATCTTGCCAGCATTGGCTTAGCCACTGGGATTCTCTCCGCTCTTTTGATTTTTCCATGATATGACTTTGACATTTCTAATCAATCATGAACTAATGAGACTTTGACTTGGGAACTTTGTAGCCATTTGTTTGACATTTTTCAGTTGTAAAACCTCTTTCTTGCACATGCTTCTTTGTATTATCTTCTCTGTGCTTTTGTACTCCACAGCCTATGATGACAAATGATTATCCTGATGCTATTATATTCCTTCCAGCCCTTGCTAGGTGGTCATTGACCTACCATTTTTGCTTAGTAGAAGGAGGAGAATTGGAATGTCTTCCCGAGATGTACTTGACTTGTTGTTGGAGACTCACTAAACACTACACTGCATAGGCGCACTTACAGCCATGACATTGCATTAGTGGATCAAGGTGGCACTAGGCTTACCTTTGATGCGTGTTGAATTTTTATGACATGAATTGCGAAAAAATAACTGAAAACCAGTACACATACACTTACAAGCATGACAGTGAATTAGTGGATCAATGTAGCATTAGGCCTACCTTTTGATGTGTGTTGATGCTTGTGGAATGAATTGTGGAGAACTCATTAAACACTAGCACACGTACACTTATAGCCATGACATTGCATTAGTGGATCAAGGTGACACTAGGCATACTTTTTTATGTGTGTTGATGCTTATGGAATAATGTTGTAACTTTGTTGTTGATTAAAAGTGGTCATTGGACCTACTTTCTTTACTTTAGAATATATACTGTGTATATTAGGTACATCATTAGAGAAATTTGAAAAAACTGTGGCTACAAATCCTACTGATATATTGAATAGGCATCTTGTTGGACAAATTTATATTTGAGAAATAGTGGCTTAAATTCCTCTTATGTAGATATATTATTATTTATATCAATATATAGACTATAATAGTCTTATGCTAGAGAAACTTCAAATTCTTGAGAACACAATGGCTTAAAACCCTACTTTTCTCCAAAACATAGAATAGAACAAGGTATTATGTTAGAGAAACTTTGAATACTTGAGAACATAGTGGCTAAAAAGCCTATTTCTCTCCAAAACATAGAATAGAACAAGGTATTATGTTAGAGAAACTTTGAATGCATGAGAACATAGTGGCTAAAAAACCTACTTTTCTCCAAAACATATAACATTTCCCTAACATTACCCCTTTATATGTTGTGGAATCGGCCTAATTCCTTTGGAAAATTTTTACTATTGCCCACTTGGTAGGGAAATACTTCTTCAGGTATTTCCCATTGATGAACCTCTTGTGTGGCTCTCTTTATAGGTTTGCTAACCAGTATGCTTTTCTAAGTAGTACTTGATGCACCTTGAAAGGTACTTCCCAGTTGGGAGACCATTTGCCTAATTCTTTATCTTTGGAACCAACTGGCAATATAATCTTTCAAACAAGCTCTCTTACTTCAAAGATTTTTCTCTTGATTCTTTTATTGTAGGTTTGAGCTACTTTATTTTTTTGAATCAACATATAGTTGAAAGCTTGTATTCTTCTGTCATCTGCCGATTCGAGTTCCATCATAATGGTCTAGCTGTACTCTTGAGAAGTAAGGTTATTTTTCTTGGAAACTCTTAGAAAAGTCACTACTACTTCTATTGAGAGTACTGCATCTTGTCCATAAGTCAAAGAAAAATGACTTACTCCCGTAGAACTCCTTTTAAGAGTTCTATAGGCCCATAATGTCTTCGATAAAATCCTATGTCAATCCCTAAGATTCTTCTCTAGCATTTTCTCTTGGATCCCTGTCAACACTTTGTTGAATGCTTCTACTTGTCCATTGGCTTGGGCATAAAAAGGAGTTGATATGATGAGTTGTATCTCATAATCCGTAGCAAAGTAATTCATCTCTTCCCCAATGAACATTATTTCTTGATTAGTAGTGATAGATTGGGGAATCCCAAACTCATGAATAATCTACTCCTTGATGAACTTAATCACATCCTTCTGTTCTACTTTCTTTAATGGTACTGCCTCCACCCACTTTGTGAAATAGTTTGTAGCAACTAAGATGAAGTTGTTCCCTTTTGATGATTCTAGATGAATCTTCCCAATCAAGTCCATGACCCATTCTCTAAACAATCATGGTTTTACAATTGAATGTAACTCAACAGCAGGGATCCTCTATATACTTCCATATTTTTTACATTGTTGACAACCTTTAGAGTAGCTGATGTAATCTTTTAGAATGGTCAGCCAAAAATTGAAGATGTTAGGTCGACCCCCCTTTCAAAAATTATAGGGTGATTTTTCTTCTCTATCATGAGAGCTTATGTGTCATTTTTTCATCCATTTTTACACTAAAGGTTATTTGAGCAAGTTCATTAGCCTCCCAATTTGATTCCTTAAGCACATGTTCAAATTCCACATTATCAAACGAATCTAACAATTGAATGACAACAGTAAAGTAAGGTGTAAATAGCAAGCTATTGTACTTATACTTCCCTGTTAATTGCCGAAGTACCAATTGAGAATCTCTAATGACTCAAACATCTTTTTCCCCAAGTTCTAGTAGTATCTCTAAGTCAATCACCAAAGCTTCATACTCGGCCTGATTGTTGGTGCATTCAAAGGCCAGATTGAAAGACGATGTAGTCTTTACTCATCTTGGGGAAATGATCACTATTCTTGCACCAATTGAATTTTCTATGCTTGAACCATCAAATTTGAGGGTCTAAGGTTCCTTTTTTCTCCACAAATTCTCGGCTCCACACTTTGCTTTGTCCTAATCTCTAGGGAAGGATGATCAATTATGAAATCTACTAGTGCTTATCCCTTGACTAATTTATGTGGAAAAGGAAATAAGAAAGCAGAAGTGGTCGACAACGAGGACCATTACCCAATCCTCTCTATAATCATTGGTCAGTTAAGCATATACTTCATAGGGCCGATACGAAACCACATGGGCTCGAGACTTAATCTAAGCAATGTCAACCCAGTTTGAATTACATGCAAAGTACTAGGCCAAACATAATTTTTCAATTGGAGTATATCTTGTTTCTGTTGGATTTAAGACCCTACTCAAATAATATACAACCTGCTCATGGCCTTTAGAATTGTTTTGTGCCAAAGACAACCTATTGACTCATTTGCGGTTGATAAATATAATTTAAGTTGATGGCCTTGTATAGGCATTAAAATAGGAGGTTTAGAGAGGTACTTTTTTATCTTGTCAAATGCTTCTTGATGCGTTCTTCCCACCTAAACTCTTCCATATCTTTCAACTTCACCAAGTCAAAGAATTCCTTGGTTTTACCTGTCAGGTTAGAGATAAATCTTCTTAAATAATTTACCTAACCTAAGAACTTTTGGAGTTCTTTCTTGTTTTGTGGAGCATTGACTGAAGCAATAGCTTTTTCTTTATTCTTATCCATTTATATCCCTCTTTGGTGAACTAGGAATCCAAGAAAATTTCCAACGAAGAAGACTCTAGTACATTTGAGCGGTTAAGCTTCAGCATTCTCATCCTCTCAAAGCTTTTTCCTTATATGATCAACATGTAATGAATGTTTTTGGGATTTAACTCTAATATCATTCAATAAGAACTGTATGGGTGGCCTAACATGTCATGAAGAATGTCATTGCCCTTTAGTAAGTTTACTGCATTCTTGAGACCTTGAAAATGTGACCAACCATTCCAATGTCCCTATGGAGCGGGACATCTAAGAATGATCTTAGGTATATCTTCTACGCTATTAAAAGAATCTAATTTGTAACCAGATAAACCATCCATAAAGGACAACAATTCATTATTAGCAACAGAGTCAACTAACATGTCTGCAATAGGTATCACATACATGTCATTAGGAGTAGCAACATTTAAATCTCTAAAATCCACACATACCCAAAGTTTCCCATTTTTTTTCATCACAGGAACAATATTTTCTAACCATCGAACATACCTTTTAGGTTTGATGAATTTGGCCTTCAAAAGTTTCTCAATTTCCTTCTTTACCTTTAGCTCTACTTCCTTAGACATCCTTCTAGGTGGTCGTTTAAAAGGATGGAATTTGGGCCTGATGGGAAGGCGATGTTCCACCCCTATCCAATCCTAGCATATTATCATAATTCCAAGCGAATTAATCTTTAAATTCCCGTAATAGAAATATAATTTTTTCTTTCAAGTTAGTATGTAAGAGAGAACTCATGTAAGTAATCCTTGGCACTTCCATAGTGTCGAGGTTGACTTCTTTCATAGGATCATGAACTTGAGGCTTATTGTCTTTCATTTTAGGAGGAGCTTGCTCCAAATCTTCAATCTAAATTTCTTCCTCCTCTTCATCTGATTATTCTTCATAAATCACTTCAGCTCCACAAATATCTTGGAACTATTCTTCTGAAACTTTTGTATTAACTTGTCACGGTTGCAACAATCACAATCTCTTCATGAGAATACTTAGTCATCGATATCCTCGATAATCTGACCCTTTATCGACCTGAAAGGCACGATAGTAGTTGTCTTTAGAAGTTTGGTAGCTTGGTCTTGAATTTCACTAGTATCTCTTGACTCCATGTATATTTCCTTTGGAGCATCATCAGCTCCACTACTTTAAATTTTATAGGACTGACACTTAGTGTAATAACTAACCTCAGCAGAATACGAGGATTTGCGATGAAGAAGGTTGTTTGTTTGCCCTAACTACTTCTACTTCATCACCTTTCCAAAACAGTAAAAATTGGTGAATGAAGGATGACGCACAACAATTGGCATGAATCCAGTCTCTTCTAGCAAGCGTATGAAATTGGCAATAGAATTAATGCAAGAGATGACCAAGGGAAGTATACTACCCACAGTGATGTCAATAGGGAGTACGCCCAGAGTCTTAGAGATTCCCACAGTGAAAGCTGGTACATACACTTCTATTTCAATTAGGTCTCCAATGCCTCTTCCTAATGCTCTTAACATCCTTAATGGCATAACATTGATTGTTGATCCATTATCCACCAATACCTTGGACAGTGGTTTACCATTTAAGTGTGCTCTCACATAGAGAGGTCTTATGTGCCTTCTCATTTCCACAGTAGGTTTTTCTAATATCACCTTCTGAGCCCTGCTTCTTCAAAAGGATCAATGGTGATTATCCTCTGACTATGCTTTTCCTCTATTGGAGAATATTCTTTCTGTACCTCCATTAGGCTTTCCTCCATTTCTTTTTTACTTGAAGAAATTTGGTAAGGTTAGAAAAATGGTAGAATATTTTAAAGAAATAGGAAATGTACTGATAGGCGTTTACGTGATTGTGTTTTTGAAGATATGCAATAAGAAATGCAAATTGCCTAATCGCGCAAGTGTACGCTTATCAAGTAATATAGTGTACTCAAGGCACGGATATCGATCCACAGGGAAAACCTTAATCATAGTGGGCTAAGTACCAAAATTATTATACTTATTTAATATTCAAACTAGAAATCGTGATGGCTAAGCGGAAGTAATACCAGATTAAATTACTACTAATGTAACTGTGCACTTCAGACGTGACAATTATCAAAAGGGTGCAAAAAGGTTCGGGTGCTGGTGTTGTTGGACAGTCCTACTATGTAATGTTGTGGTTCCATTCCATTATCTAGTATACATGTTCTCTAAGGCGGCTCTTATCTAATGTAATTAAAGCCTTTCTCAAGGTCATTTAACCTCCCTTTATCACTAGGTTTCTTCTTTCGCTTGTTTCTGTAAGCGTTAAAGGTGCATGGAATGCGAATTCTAAACCTCCCCAATTATTGATAATCCTATCGTACCAAATTTATTAGGATTAACCCACCTATGTCTAATTTTTCATTAAGCTACTCGAGATCTTACAAGAACCACTCACATATTAAGATTGACGAGAATTAATATGTTGATTTTAACCAAGCATCGTTAATGGTAAAACAAATATATATATATATATATATATAAGATAATGGAATTATGAAAGTCGACACTTTAACACTGTATTCATGTCCATTCGCTACCAATGCCCTAAGCAGCGAAATTAGAACATCATGATGTTCTATTCCATTACAAAGAAAAGCAAGACTTAATAATAAGGATAGAGAAAACTTCGATGATCGAGGGAATGACGATCTCCCAGATTCTTCAAGTCTCTCTCTCTAAGATAGGCCTTCAAATCTTCTTTCCTCTGTTCCAAACCCAAGTTCCTCTAACCCTAGCACAGGAAACATTTTTCAAACCCCTTTAATTGGATTCTCCCGTTCCTTTTATAGCTTCTTTATGAGATTAGGTTTGTTAAGTTTTTCCCCTGGCGTGTGACATTGGGGCGTCACGGCGTTGACTTTTACTGCGCCCATTCTTCTCGGGACTCTACGAGGCTCCATTTCGGCACTTTTCACACCAAAGCCAAATACAACTAAATATTAGAAAAGTAATAAAAATGAAGTCATATAGATATATATATATATATATGAAACCGATCCCAAATCTCGCTAAATCTCGGGTTTGTAATGAGTGTTTTTACGCACTCATCATGTACCTATCAGAATAGTTCTCAAATCCATTTCTTCATCCATCTCGTCAGTAGACTTACCATCTTCTATAGCCTTCCTTCTAATTTTGGTTTTCTTTAGAGTAAGCCTCACTTCTTTCTCAGATTCCCTGCTTCTTTTGGCTTTTCCTATGGCATTTCTTAAGGTAATTGCCTTTTCTCCATAACTCTTAGTCTCTACATCCTTCTTTTTTTAGTTCAAGAGAGCTTTTGAGGAAATTTCTTATGCTACACTACATGCCATTTTTGTCTAAGTGAGATATGAGGAGGGACAACAAACCTTTGAGGCATTTTCCTTCTTAAAGTGTTCATGCCCTTTCCCCTTGGAAAAGTATGTCTCTCTTTTGGAGAAACATTCTATCCTTTGGAGGGCTTCTCATATTTTGAATGGTATGGATATCTTCCATTATTTTCCTTTTCTTTGACTGTAGACACTTTTCCTTTTATTGTCAATTCATTCTTACGAACTAGATATTGTTTAAGAATCCACACCTTTCTTATCTTGACATAAGGAGAAAATCTCTCATCCTTCTTTGCATTCAACAATGCCCTAAAATCATTAGCAGCTATATTTACTTAAGCCACTAGTGGAAAAAGATCTTCATCAATAACCATGGCCTCATTTTTCTTAGGGAACTTCAGTATTCCCTTATTGAGCCTGTCCTAGGTAATATTTCTGAAACTCCAACAATAAATAATACCATGATTCTAGGAGTTATGATACTTACAACATTTTTCCTCATTCTTTTGGTTGGGAATCAGATCTTAGGAAATGTGAGAATTTCTCCTTCAAAAGGAAATCAAATATTTTTCCTCAATCTTGTTGTAATCGTGCATATTGTACTTGGTGCATTGGAGGTCTCGTGACTTTCCCATAAGTCAAGTGTTTTCACCAATGAGGGCAGATGGACGAAATCAGACACAGAGGATCTTACTCATTGCACTTCTTCGTGACTGGTCTTCGGCAGTGAGGGGTCTCAATGGAGTAAGATTTTTTTCATTGACTCTTCTTCCCTTTAGGTAAATTCTGGCTACTCGCGATTTTCAGCAGCAAAACTCAAAAGTCTCTAAACTTCATAGCTTGAAATTTGCTCCTCAACTCTATATTAAGTCCCCTTTGGGCTATCTTCCCGTACTTAGTTTCTAAGAGATGGATTTTGCATCTATTCCTCATTCTTTTAAAATGAGTAATAAATGACTCTTTAATCTCCACCTTTAGTTTAGCCTCGATAATTATAAAACCCAGAAAATCTCTAATTTCTCTAAAATTTACAAATGGCACTCGGTCACCCGAATCTTTCTAGATCTCTGATGAAAGGACAAATTTAATGTTGGGAATCACTCAAATCTACAGCTACCACGCCGACTAGCCGAATTTCTAGACAATGAATTTCACTGCTGAGGCACTAAGATAGTGCGAGACAATGGCACACATTGCGTGAGCCTAAGAGGACACTGGTCGATCAGAGCTAGTCAAACACGGGCTCAAAATGTGGGCTTTATAGTGGACATTACTATATGATTACTGATTGAAAAATCCCAAAAGTAAGGCAGATATGGATATAACAAACTAAGCCAATGGGTGGTTTGACATGTATGATGAGGAGGTCGGGGTGTCCTTCTGACCCAAGTTCACCTAAGCTGGGGAGTACAAGCAGAGCAGCATGAGAGTTTTGTAAAGAGTGTGTCCATTCTCTCTAATTTCCTAATGACTGACCTCCATGATTGGCCTGAACAAGAGGAGAAGTTTATTCACACTGTATGGGCTACACTGGTACTTCTGGCTAGAGTTTCATTAACCTGCAAGGTAGGGTTTTCTCTCCTACTTGTTTTGTATTCTTGGCTAAGGTTTCACTTTAATTTGATGGTGGATATTCCGAGGCCCGATGGTCGTGGAGCCGGTTCCAAAAGATTCTGGGATCGAGTGAAGAAACCCTGTAGGTTTCTCAGCCTCCTAAACCTCGACTGGATCAAGTTTAGTGGACAGAGCATTGCTTGGTTGAATAACATGTTGTGTTATTTGTGTGATATATGGGCAGTCCTAAGATTTGATCACAATTTCATATTAGTCAATGGAGTTAATTTTATGTTATTGTTTAGATGAATGAATAACATGATGATTGTGTATCAATTTTGTTAGTATATGTAATGTCTAATATATTAACATGGAATTATTTCGTGAAATGGTATATTGTGTATTTATACGTAATCGGATAACTCAGACATTAGGTAGTGAGGTAATGATACGAAAACAGTGGTTAAATGGATTTCAAGTGAAGATTATCTCAAGAATTGCCTTGGAGAATTTATCCAACAGCTCATATCCTTGAGGAAGACCTAAGGACTATTTCCTTTAGAGTTACCAAAGAATTCACCTCTCGGAGGGTTGTTCAATGATTTCCACTTAAACTTCCGTATTATGTTTTCAAGAACAAAACCTTTTGTTTTGAAAACAGTGTTTTCTCACACTGCTTAGGTATGCGGAGGAGTCATGGAGACTCAAGAAGGTGGAAAGGGAGAGTCACATTCTCATCCATTTCATGTGACATTTAAGTAGGAACATATATGTTTTGGTTTAAATGTTGGTTTACCATGGCATGGGAGCACTTACAGGGCAGTGGGAGAACTACGAGATTAATTCCACTACCGAGCTTTGCTCACCCCTGTCGAGGGAAAATTCGACTCTGTACTAAAGGTTCACTTGCGGATGGGACTCATCCGAGGTCTTAGAGACGAAGAAAGGGCCATATATGGCCTTGTTATGTAATTTTGTAAAAAAATCTAGGTAAAAGACCCAGTTTTGGAAAATTTGTAATTAAAACAAATTGTAAATTAACTCTTTTTTTTTGTATAAAATATGGATTTCGTGAGAGATGTATGGGTAATATCGTGCAGCTATTTTTACTCAAGTGGGTTCATGATATGAGATACACAAAGCCCCATTTGTGTTGATGGTGGTCAACGGAACCCCGTTTCTCTGGGCCTCGCCTTTGGTATCGTGAGCTTAGTTTTTATAAATTTGGGGCTCAAAATGTCTCCGACATTGCAGAGTTATAGCTAGCACGAGGTTAGATAAATAATTACCAGACTCGATGGGCACGTTAGATCATATTCATCGCGGCATTCATGATCATGGTACGATTATGTTGTGGTAAGGTGTGAATTTGGCATGTCATGAATGAAATATTATAGGAAAATGTCAAATACTGGTGGTCTAGAAAATATAACCCTGGAGTTTGAGAAATTTTTACAAAATAGTCCTAATTAAATTAAAAACGCAGAGGAGAAGCTTGATGGGCTACCATTTTCATTCCCGGGCCACGACTAAATTTTGGTGGTCGGGTGGTGAGCCTTGAAAAGGCGCCATGGCACACCGCCAGCGACACGGCTCACCGCTGCGGCAGTGGCGCGAGCGAAGAATGAAGGCCACGCGCGCGGCACGACCTTGATATTCGCCCCAAGTCGCCATTACATGGCTGAGGGGTCGGACTGGTTCGGTCGATATGAATTTCTACGCTATGATTGTGGGCGACGCTTCGAGGTCGTGACATAACTTTGAGGTCGCAACCGGGTCGGGTCGCGAACAAAAGTTCGTGTCATAATACGGAGTTTGATGTCAGGCACTCAAGTTGGGTGCCCAACTTGGATTGGCCCGAAAGTGGCGTCGCGAACGCTGATTTGAGGTCGCGGAAAACGGGATGGTTAAGTTATGGTAGCTACATCGCACGAGGTCGCACATAGGTGCAAGTGGTCGGGCAGCCCGGTCAGGGCTAATAAGGATTTTTACCGTGATCGCACTGCTCATTATTATGTTCGTGTCGCGACATCATTTTAATGTCATGACAGAGGGGGCTGAAGTGGTGTCGCGACATGGATTTAAGTGTCGACACGGTTATCGCCCGGGCGTCGCGACATGGTTTTGTGGCGGGGTGGCAACCTAGCCTATCGAGGTAAATGTTATAACATGGACTTCGCTGAGGTCACGAATTTTGCTCTTTGTCTGGCTCTGCCGAACGGCGGTCATGACTCGCCGAGGTCGCCACCTCGGCTTGGCTTTACTCGGGTCACGACCCAGATTTGGGTCACACAAAGGCAGGTTAATCGAAGTGTCACGACTCAAATACTACGCTTCAGCGCGGTTTCACAGGCGCTACGACTCGGAAGCCGCATGTGCGCTTACTGAGTTCGGGCATGCGTGCACGACAAGAGAAGTCATGGCTCGTAGCAGTCAAGATAAGAAGACAAAGAAATAAGGCAAGAGGTACACACTGTGAGCGCGACTCTGGGCTAGGTAAAAGCGACCGCGCACACAACCCAGTTTTGAGATTGTGCACTATTTTGGTGACTGTGTGGAACACTATTTAGGGACATTGTTCTTGAGTCACTGTTCAAAAAAAAAAGAGCACAAAAAAAATAAAATTTTTGTTTATGTATGATTTAATATATGGAATGTTTATCTTGCATTATCTATGAATGCCTTGATGTGGTGTATGAAAAAAAAATCGTGTGAATAGTGTCTCGGGTCAGACGGCACTTAGAGAGATACTTCATAAAACTCAACTCACATTCTAACATGTGCATGGCTAGTCGGTGGCGATGACAGATAGAGCAGAATTCACAGGTGCAAACTTTAAGCACCACTCGTGATCACCAACAGACTTGTTGAGGCCGTAGGATTGCAATAACGCAATTTGCACACAAAAAGTAAAGAGGTAGCCATGGAGGTCCGAAAACCTGTGGAGGTTCATGGCACATCATCATCCGATATTCATGCAGGGGAGGAGATCCAAGGTGGCGTACTACTGGTTAGATAAATCGAGAAGGTGTCAAGGCCATGTATATCACCTGACACGGCTGGCAACATCGTGACTAGCCGCTGCTTTCACTGCAGAGGTGAGTCCTCAAATATGGTGGATCGGGCCAAACCCCTCTGGTGGATACATAGAGGCAATGACTGGACAGAGTTCCGCGCTCTTCTTCATGGGCAAGATTTTCAATGCACCGCTTAGACATGCAAAGGCCTAGGAGTTCCTGGAGCTAAAGCAGGGGCCATGACTGTGATAGAGTATGAGGCTAGATTCACAGAGTTAGCTCACTTGTTGATACCATGGCCACAACACGCTGGCTGTTAGAGGTTCGAATGGACTGAGATTGTCCATTCGCAGGATTATAAAGAGACCTCACTTCTATAGGATTTTGACCTCATGGTCACTCATGACCACAGAGAGGGAGATGAGGATGCCAGAGCAATTTTTGATGTAAGAGCATTTAGTGGCAAGAGTAGTTTTGAGAGTCTGGCCTCTTCCCGCCTCAGTGAGTGCCAGGCCAGAGGGTCGGTTCCGACGCGGTTCCAAAGCCGCGGTCACCATCTCAGTGGATGAATATCAAGGTCGGTTACCTGGTAAGAGATGGTCTGCTTCCACGCAACAACCTGCACATGAGGAGGATCGCTCTAGAGACAGTGGATCCTGGTTTAGAACAGTAAGCACCTGGGCCACTGGCGGGCTGGAAGAGAGGATACAAATTTTATTCCCTCCACACCCCAGCATGGGTCGAGCCAAGATCAGTCCCAGTGGAGCCACGAGCCGCCCCTTCCCCATATACAGCAGCCAGAGGGCCAGACATGGGCTAAGGTGGAGGACGAGGCCCACAGTGTGACGTCAGAGATTCAAGGCTTGTCTGGCGCATCACACCACCGGGGCCAAGTCGCCAGACCAACCGGCCACACAGTATCGCTATATCTTGGGCTCTATGGGCAAGAGGAAGAGTTCTCCGATTTCTAGTGCATCGATTCAGATTCATCGTTGTATCAAGCAGATAGAGCTGGGCTTAGAGGTCGAGACTCGAGGAGCCCCCTCAGATGCGGAGTTCTCCCTGGGCGACTAGCTGTTACATCCGATATGCCTGGGAGTCATGGTGTTAGGAGATCCTCCCGACTCAAGGACCTCGCTGAGGGTCATGGACATGTCAGAGTTCAACGTCATCTTGGGGATGGATCAAGTTGACAGACAAAAGTCACATCGATTGCATTTAGAGAGTTACCGCCACACACCTGGACTGTGTGATTAGAAAGACGCTGGGGATAAGATGATAAGCACTCAAACCGGTACGATTCCAAATGGCACGACCAGCTGGCGGGTCAAGGACTAGCCTCGGGAGGGATGGAGGGAAAGACCCCTGCACTGGATCCGCCAGTTTGCGATACGCCAGGATGTTTTCCATGGGATTGAATAATAGATCATTCTCCTAATGTATGGATAGACTTGAGACTGAAGCCACACCTCAGAATATCGCCCCATCTCTAGCGACTACTATTAGACGCACCAGCTGAGCCATAGAACTTAGGTCCGATATTGTGAGTTATCGGATATGGTAGTCATAGAATCGAAAGACCTTCTGCACTATGGGTCATGAGCCTGAGAAAGAAGACAGACTCTTGGATCGCGGCATCGACTACTACGCTGAATGAGTTATGATCGAGAACTCCAGATCTTTATCGATGATTGGATGACTTTTTTGATCATTGAGAGGAGCACGAGTTCACTCCAAGATAGACTTCGTGACCGGTTACCATCACTGAGCGCGTAGGAGATGAGATCCCTAAGACAACGTTTCGTGACGTGGCAGGCACCTTGAGCTGGCATGATGCCTTTGATCGACGAATGCCAAAGAATATCTGCTGGATTCACACAGACAGTGGTGAGTTCGTTAATCTTCAGATGCGACCAGCTATTACAGTCTTTGCATGGATGACATCCTCGATTTATTCCCGCTTGAGAGGGAGGCTGAGAACTATTCGAGGGTTGTTTTGCGCTTGTTGAGACCACTGGCCAGACGCCAAGTCTCAAGTGGTAAGGCTTGTAGCTTCTCAAGGCTTAATTGATAAGGAGGATTTCTTGGGAGGCTACACATGGGCCCTCAACCCCCAAGAGGTCAAGAAGAGAGACTTAAGAAGGCTGAGGTCAGATGAGTCGAAAGGTCAGTCACTTCTGAGTCATGTTTTCCTCGGATCACTGGTACTACAGAGGTCAGGTTTTGAGGGAATGACCCAAGGGCAAGAAGGCATTCGTGATTAAAGTGATATGCCCATCAAACTCTATTCTAATAGTTCCAGAGAGAGGATAAAGTACACTTGGTATCGTGGATGCCTCAAGGTCGGATCGGATGTGTTTGATGCACCTCTGAGATGTACTTAGGTTCCTCACGTACTGAAGAACCATGGAAAGCAGAACACTCAATGCACATATTAGTTTTCCTGAGTCTTCAAATGGCATTCGCGCCACTATTCAGATGGATGAGTAGTCGGAGATGTATCCCACTCCATTAAAAGTCTGACGATAGACTGACTTAATCTAACTTGAACATGAGGCAACGAGATGATTTATCTCGTGATTAGAGGATCACTATCATCATTCCGCAAGCAATTGCAGGTCGATATTCAACCTGGGGAAGTCACGTGTGAGTGTCACAAAGATAGCCTCAGAGTTCGTGAGGATTGAGATTTCACTGGTATCACCATCTTGGTAAAGCAAATGGTGGCTGATGCACTAACCGGAAGTCATGTGGAGCAAGGGCTGGAAGTGGGCAGCCCAGTGAGGTGCGATGCTCAGACCGTGGGACACCGCGGCGGATGAACCAAAGGTGTCGTTTGCTGGGAGCTTCAGAGCTACACCCGCTTCCTACCGAGCAAAGCTGACGAGTCCTCTGGGATGACGCGAAGATAGTGTCCATCAGTGATCGGGTAAGAAGTGGGTATAGGTGGATATACTGGACCATCCACGCAACTGTGAGGCCTTATATAGAGACTGCAAGTGGTTCCCTTAATCGGTATCTGAGAGATTCTGGGTGAGTTTCGATGAGCCTGATTTATTGGCAGATCCAGGCACAGAAGATGGTATCAAGATCTTTCAGTTTTGCCAAAGATTATCAGGAGTGGATGAAGACACGGTTTGGGGATCTTCTGGTTCACAAGTGTCTCATGTGTCGCTAAGTTAAGGCTGAGCAACCGTGTTCCCACATGTTTACTCCAGCTTATCGAGGTGGTCGAGTGGAACTCGGGGCACTAAGATGGACTTATGGACCCACTGCCACGAACGCCATGCGGAGGGCATGGACGCTATGGCGGGTGATATGAACCGGCTCACAAAGTCGGCACACATTTTCTAGCCGTGGTGGATGACCTTTCATTAGAGGATTTACGCTTCTGGCCAGATATTCGGGAGAGATAGTACTACATACGGAGTACAAGTATCCATAGTGCCTGGAGAAGACCCCGAGGTTTGCTGTCACAAGAGTTTTTAAAAGGCTATGGGGACACGGCTGACCAAGAGTTCAGCCTTCCACCCACAGACAGATGGTAAGTCGGAGAGGACCATACAGATTTTAGAGACATGTCATAGCACGCGGTCTCGGACTATGGGAAGGAAGAAAGACTTGTCTCAAGGGAAATTGCTTACAAATGAAGCATCGGGCATGAATATACAATGGCACCTCATGAGATGCTAAATAGAGGCCATGCAGATCAATCGTATATGTCGACCGAAAGGGAGAGAGATCCATCACCTGGTCCTGACCTCATTAGAGACACTTCCAGAGAAGGTGAGCTTGATACGGAAGGCTTTCTCACTGGCCGTAAGAGCTACGCCGATATTACCATGCCCACCCCAGAGTTTGAGGTCGCGATCACGGCCTTTCTTGAAGGTGATGCCTAAGAGAGGAGGGTCGCCCAGAAGCGAGGGAAGTTATCTGAGATTCATCATTTGGAGTATGCCTTAAGAGAGGAGTGGTAAGGAACCAAGCTAGGAAGTTATCGCGAGATTCATCAGCTCCCGAGATACTTTGAGAGGGTGGCACAATAGTGCACCTGTTAGCTTTACCGCCAACATGTCAAAAAGTTCATGAGTATTCCACGCTCCATGTCTTGAGGTACATTCCGATCCAAATTATGTAAAGGAATTATAGACGAGGCCGGGACAATGACTGATCCCAGGAGGGACTAGTGCATTTATGGATAGTCGGGATCAGGTTTTTGGCACGCAAAACCGTGAGGCTATGGAAGTACCGCGGGAAACACCGCGGGAGGAGCGGAGGCAACGCCGGAGCATGAGACATCGGATGCGCTTCACCTATCCTTCTCGTGAGATGAAGGTATACGGTTTAGCTCGTTTTAACGCTTGAATGACTAGGTTGATACGCGGCATAGTGCATCGCTAGACATGGCGTGATTTATTTTGATCACGAATTTCGAGACGAAATTTCAAGGGGGAAGAATGTAAACCCAGAAAATTTGACCAAAAGGTAAATGGTAATTCGACCAAACGGAATTTTCTAGGATCTCGGATGACAAGATTTCTAACGCCGAATTGTCTCTACTAAATCTAGCAATTATGTCGACTCTAATCGGACCCTGGTATCACCAAATTTCACATTTTCGAGGGCACTGAAGATATGACGGACACGTATGATATCAGGTAGCCTTTAAGGGGAGACACGTTTAATATGAGCTATCAAACAGAGCCTGGCGGTGGGCCATGAGCGGGACACATGGCATGATGCCACTGGGATGAAAATCTTAAATAGAGGATAAGGGATATGAAATCCAAGCCAACCAATTCATACTGAGATGACAAGTCCTCTCGACTCAAGTTCTCCCAACCAGCTTGGAGAAGGAAAAAGAGAGAGAAAGAAGGAGAGTTTTGCAGAGAGAGGTCCATCTTCTAAATTTCATGACGCGACTTACCTGCTCTGGTCGAAACAAGAGGAGAAGTTAGTCCATGCCGTGCGGCTACACTGTAAGTACTCACAGGGAGTTTCACAACCTGGAGAGGTAGGGTTTTCTCCTACTTGTTTTATTCTTTCAAGAGTCATTTTAATGGATAGGATATTTGAGGTCTTGATGGTCGGTTGTTTGCCCAAAAGATTTAGACTGAAATGAAGAAATCCCTTGTGAGTGGTTTCTCGCCTCGAACTGGGGACCGTGGACTATTTTTGTGTGTGGACATGTTATCGCTTTCGTTGGAATAACATGTCAGGTTATTTGTGTGATAAGCACGGGCAAATCCCAAGAAGGATCATTGATTTCATATTAGCCCATGTGAGCTAATTTTTATGTTATTGCTAAGTGTAAGGAATGAATAACTGATGATTGTGTATAAATTCTCAAGTAGTATATGCATGCTCAACATATAATATGAATTGTTAATTTATATGATATTTGTGATTTATACGACTCGTGATAACTTTAGAATAATAGGTGTGACTGCATGACATGAAAAGTGGTTATAAATGGATTTCAAAGCAAGATTTTCCAAGAAATGCCTTTGATAATTGTCCAACAATTACACCCTGAGGAAGACTCCATGTAATCGCTTTCGCGGACGCCCCAATCCTTCAAAACCACACCACCATCAACCTGCTGGAAATCTACGTGGTTCACGCTATGAGGCACGCATACACACATGTAAAATGACCACTGGGCTTCACGTGATCGTGATCAAGGCAAAATGCAATATTTTATACAAAATGATTTTATTTACAATTGTGTTTGACCAATTATACAAAAATGGGCCCTCATTTGCAATTTTACAAAAACTAGAAAATACAAGATAAGGCTATCTTGGTCAAGCCGCTTCTAAAACCTGGATGCGCTCCCATCCTCTGCCGCCGCTTTCTGGCACTTCAGCACACAATCCCACGACGGTGAGCAAAGCCTAAAGAGTGGAATTTCCTACTTGCCATCCCACTCATGTGTTCTTAGCTACACACACATCAACACACAATATATCACTCATGCATATATTAACAATCAAATCCCATACATCATGTTATTCAATTTATAATAATATAAACTAGCTCATATACATATAATAATCCACGGTCATTTTGAACTCGCTTCCACAAATCAATAAACATGTTATTTTCTTCTCATGGCAATAACACAACACCACATGATTCAAGCAAACAGTCCGTGGATCTTAAACACTATAGGATTTTCACCGGTCCAAATCCTTGGAACCGGAAACCCACGCCATCCAGGCCTCAACAAATCCCTTATCCATTACATAACCCTTACAAAGAGTAAACAAGTAGGAGAAAACCCTACCTTCATGGAGTCGATTTAAACTCCCAAACTGCACTACATATCTCACGTGTAGACCTAACTTCGCTTCTTGCACTCAGACCTGAGCTCGACTCAATGGATTGGTCTTTAAACCTAGAGAGGAAGGAAGACACTTTCTCTAAAACTAGATCCAAGCTCCTGTGCAAGACTCTTCTCCTCACGTTTTTCTTTCCTTTTCATTTTATTTTCCCCGTCATTCTTCTTTCCATTTCTTCATTTTCTCTCACTCTCTCCCCATTTTCTCATTTCTCTTTGGCCTTCTCCCTTTTGAGATTCAACGATGGGTCAAAAGGAGGAAGCTCCTCCCTCCTCTTCCTAAAGACACCCGTACTCTCCATCCCTTTTTCTTTATTTCCCTTTATTTCCTTCGACATCATCCACTCAAGGCTGGGATTATCATGAAATAGCTGGATCATCCACCTTATGCGTGTACAATGTGAGCCATTTTTTTTATGCCAAGTGTCACACCTTGAGGTGCCAGGCATCTCCCTTAACCTACCACGTGTCATCCACACCCCACGCCTCAAAAACGTGGAAATCCCGACCACCTCGAAATCCAAACGAAATTCACGTGGTTGCTAAATTCCTTTCATGAAGATTGCATTTCAATCTGAGAAGTCCTCGTCATTATCTAGATCTAGAAAAAATCTGGATTTTGACCTAAATTATTTTTATCCTTCCTTAGGAAATCTTGGATTTTCCTGGTCTCACAGCTTTGAGAGTTAATTCAAGAATTCACCTCTGAGGGGTTTTCTAACAGATTTTGACTTAAACTGGTATTATGTTTTCAAGAACAAACCTTTTGTTTAAACAAATGCTTTCTCAACACTCGCTTGTATGAGGAGTCAAATGAGGGCTCAGAAGTGGGAAAGGGTGACATTCTCACTAATCTATGTAGACATTTGAGTAGAACATATATGTTTCGCTTTAAATGTGTTGGTTTCATACTATCGCATTTAACACTTATGAGTAGAACTATGTAGGATAATTCCAATTACCGGTTGCCTTCACCTGGTTTATGAAATTATTTCAGATACTCGAAGGTTCACCTAGATGGACTCATCCAGGTCTTAGAGTGACTCCAAGAAAGGCTATATATGACCTTGTTATGTAATTTTGTAAAAAAATCTAGGTAAAAGACCCAGTTTTGGAAAATTTGTAATCAAAACAAATTGTAAATTAATTTTTTTTTTTTGTGTATAAAATATACATTTTGGTGACTCACAATGCATTTAGTTTCACTTTGACCATTTCTTATTTCACGATGAGTTCCTGAAGTGAGATGAGATACACAAATTTCCGCATGTTGACGGTGGTCAACGAGACCCCCAAGTTTTAGGGCGTCACAAATTATGCTTTGCAAATCTCAAGTTCAACTGTGAAGAATTGTGTGTGGAACTGTCTCTCCATTTCCTATCAACTCATAATAGAATTTCTTAGCAATGTTGTATACCAAGTAAAAGCAGTTCCTGTTAATGAGTTAGGAAATATCCTGAATTTGAAACAAAGGAAATTTTCATACTTAGTCAATTCCCCCACATTGCACTGTGAATCTAGCCACATGCTCCAAGGTGGACTGTCCATTTTCTTCAGATAATAAAAAGAATTTATGAATTCTATACCTTCGTAAGATTCCTCTCCGCTCATTGGTTTCTGATATGGCTTAATCTTCTCATGGTCAATTTCATTCAAGGCCGCAATCTATAGCCATGCATCACCTACTTTATTGCTCCAAGTTCGTGGTGAGGCATGTACAAAGGCCAGGGATTTGCTGTCCTCTATTAATACCTACCACCAAGGATGGTCGACACCCCATGCCCCAGCCAAAGGAAAAGGCCCTAATATGTTCCAGCAAGAGTGTTACGAGGTTGGTGTTAACAAACACGCTTTGAGAAGCCATTGTTCTAACAGGATTAGAACGTTCTCCAGTGACATTTTTCGAAGTTCCATCATCTCTCATATGGGGAGGAAGATGCCGACTTTCAACTTGTCTAAGTGAGCGGTGAGATCCACCCGCTTCTTGAAAATTGTGAGGCGCCAGCTTCCCCCTCAAGCTCATCAATAGCTGCTCCTTGGTACGTCGAGAGCCACCCTCAGATTGTTCTTCTCGTTCTTCCACAATGGCCTTAGCTTGCTCAGATGTTGTTTTGGTATGTTCATCTATTACATCTATCATGACCTAGGCATACTCAGACATGACTTTAGTTTTCTCAACCAATGCATTCTGTCTTTGTAGATCATCGATAATTGCCTGAAACTCAACAACAATGCATTCTGTCTTTGTATTTTTCTCAAATTGTTCTACCATGACTGAAACGAGTCCTTCCTGTGCTGCTTCTATAACATCAGATACAGAGTCCTGTGACTCCAAAATGATTTTACTTCTCAATTTTTGTGGTATTTTTAGCAAAGAATGGATCCATGAGGCGATGTTTCACAAAGATGTGTACGACATGCCAAAAATATGTTGTGGTGATTTTTGAATTTCACACAAACATAAAAAGTATAAGCATGCTGGCGTGCTAGGAAATTAAAGTGTTTCCAAACTGAAATGACTCATAAAATCAAACTTCTAATCATACTATATAGGCTCCCTGATTCCCTTGATAGTTCTCTATAATCAAACTATAAAATGTCATATGAATGTAATTATTGTTGGAATTAAATGTTGAAGAAAAATGTTAGATTTCTTTAGGAATGAATGGAATAACACGGTGCTGGAAAATTGACAAACTTGAATGAAACTTGAAAACAAAATGCTGGAATTGTTGAAGTAAACATTGGAGCTTACTATGAAAATAATACCATGTTGGAAAAATGATAGAAACGTGAATAGAACTTGGAAATGGAATGATTGAATTGCTAAAGTAAATATTGGATTTCATTATGAAAGAATGAAATAACATTGTGCTGTAAAGTTGACAAAAACTTGACTAAAACTAGGAAATAGAATGCTAAAACTATGAAATATAATGCTAAAACTGATGAAAACTGATTGAAAAGTTAGGATTTGCTAAAGTAGATTGAGATTAAGTTAATTGATTGATTCACAGTTCGTTTATTTGATGCTCCTTTTATAAACGTCTTGACTTGCTGCCAAAGTCTTCATTTCTCCACTCTCTCCACTTTTGAAGTTACTGTCATACCTTCAATTAAGGAGGCTTGTTTCTCAATAATTTATCCACGATTTCATTAGAGAGGCTTGTTTATCAAGAAAATTCCACGTATACAAATAATTGCCCCACCTTTCTACCACTTATGATAAAACTTCATTTCACTTCCAAAAAATTTAAAAATTTTAGAAATACCCTTGGACAAAATTATGGGCTTAATTAAAATGGATATGAACCCCTTTTTATTTGGACTTTTATTCATAAACTTAAGCTTAGACCTAACTCATTACTGAATCATGTCAAATTTTAATTTAGGTGTAAACAAAATTAAAGTATGAAAATGCCCCTAATTTTTTTTTTTTTTTTAATTTCTGAAAATAATGAATAGGTCATTACGCTTCCTGTGGGCTGAAACTTGAAACTTGAAACTTGAAACTTGAAAGGTCCTACAAAAATGGGAAACCCTAGCCGATTGTTTGGCTGCAGATATAAGGTATTCTCACCACGAATAGGTCATTACGCTTCCTAATCCTTAACGAAGAGCAGTGTTTGAGTTTTCCTCAAAATCTTTGTGAGCATCTTCTCGTTTCTTGGGAAGAAAGCGATTTGTAATCCTGTTTCTATACCTATTTATCCAGCTTCCCAAACATACCGTACCACGCTCTTCGTACGAGTTAGGTTTTCTCTCAGGACGCTGATTATTCTTCCTGGATAAAAATCTGAATTTTCTCAAGAAAATCGTTCCTTCATGGCTAGCAGAAAGCTGGTTAGAGATCTGTACCTTTCCAAACAGTCCCTTTTTGTCCAACTACTCTCCTCTCAACAGGTTCGTCTCCAAAACCCTAAGTTTAATGCTTGTTTTGTTTTCATTGTGCAATGATTAAACTCTAGGGTTTGTGATTTTTTTTATAGGTTTCAAGTGCGAGACTACGGTTGATATCTCCCAATCGATGTTCGGGTTATCGTGGATTCAGTGTCTTCAATGAGTTCTCCAAGAAAATAAAAGGCGAAGTTAACAGGTATTCATATTTATGGAAGCATGTCTATTTTGCATCTGGTTTTGTTGTTTATTTGATTTGATTTCGGTTTTTATTTGTTGGCTGTGAGATACTGTTCTTCTATAAGATATTATTGGATGAGGTCTGTTTGTTTGCTGAGGAAATATAGGAATTCGAAAGAATGAAGTTTCGAATTTTGTATCTTTTGTTGTTTGATAACTGAGGTTGGCATGAGTAGTTGGCCTAGCTGGGGTGATCAACATATCAATAATTGTTTAACGAAGCTGAAAACTTTGCAAGGAAATAATTTGTTGCAGGTTTTTTTTTTTTTTAGTTTACATTGCTGCCAAATTAAAAGATATTGTTGGAATTAAGATATGAAGTGCTTTCAGTTTTATGCTATAACTCAGCAGAGTTTTGTTGAATTTTTCATACTGTTCGGTGAAGGTGAAAACTTGAAAGATTGTTATAGAAAATTCTCAAATGCATTGTATTCAGCACTTGAGTATGTTAGGAGGTGCCCCTTTACTCTTTATGTTATGATGAGTTCTAAATTAATATGAAACACTCTATTGACTCTGTATTTCAATTTGAAATATGATTAATTTTATGGTCGGAAGTATTTTTTTTCTAATTCTTCTGTAAATGGCTCTGTTCAATTGGGTCCCCCCCTCCACTCTCTCTTAGGCATCAATTGCATTTCTTTCCATCTACAATCCATTTGGCTAGTTAACTGGAAGTGGATTGAAACAGAAAACAAAAGGGAGAGGTAAGGGAATAGAAAGGAAATCTCCTTGTGTTTCTTCCTTTTATGCAGCAATGTGAAGGGAGGGAATATTGGTTCTTGCAAGTCATTTAGATCTCGTTCCAAAATGTAAAATTGACTTGTTCACTTATCTTCTCTTCTCCTGCTGTTTTGTGAGAATTTTAAAAAAAATATGATCTGTCAGTTTGCTTTGTTACCAAATAGACTGTTCTATTTTTGTAGGTTTGATTTTAATTTTTAATACAAGGATAATCGTCTTAAACCTCATCTCATCTTCACTTTCCTGTTGCTTTGTGGCAGAAATTCAGAATTTCAGCAGACAGTCAAGGAACTGAAGGAGAAAGCAGAGGAGCTCAAAGGGGTGAAAGAAGATCTGAAAGTTAGGTAATTCTGCAAAGCAGTAATTTGTATCTTATGTAAATTTTGCTTTATTAGTTGATAGGCTGAGACATACTGTTGTATGTCAAGGCTGGGAAGGCACTTCAATGGAGGCCCTGAGCTGGTACTGGCGAATGCAGAACGAAGCAGACAACAGAGCAGCTGTACAAGCATGTGGATGGCATGTGGACAGAGGCTGAAGCTACAGCAAAGAAGGTTTGATTTATATCTCTGTTTCTGTGCTGCACTAATCCAAATGCCTCTAGGCCCATGCTTACAGATAGCAAATCATTATTATTAATTATGATGCCTTTATCATTTTTTTTTTTCTGTTCTTGTTGTTGTAATGATATTATGCTATACGTTTTTTGGGTTCCTATGGGATGCTCTTGTTTTTGTGAGTATTTTTTTTTTCTTGAAACTCTTTCAGTGTTATAGAAGAGGTGCAAAGGTCACATCTCAAACTTAGGCAACCCTAATTATGACATCCCTTCTCTCCCACTGCACACCTTGGGACGCACCCTTCTTATAGTGAGACATACTTTCACATATTTGCAATTGAAATTTTTTGCGGAGAGTAATTTTTTTTTTTTTTGGTGTATTTTTTTATTGAGGGTGCTCATAAGAATAAATCCAGTGCAGTCAGGGTGGGGCTTGTATCTCTGAGGATCACAGCATGTGGCTGCACAATCATACTTGAGTCCTGCCTCATTTGCACCCAATGATCTTTAGAATCATCAATGGAGAATCAAATTTCCTGTCGAAACTTCTGTCCTCTCCTTTTAGCCATATCCCCACATCAAATTTCTTGCAGAACCTTCTGTCATCCTTAAGATATTTGCATCTTCTCCTTTTACCCTTCCACAACCCTACCCTAACCCCTCCATTCCTCAACACCCACTTCTTTGAACTCCTCAAGGATGTGCCATCCAGAGGCTCCCTTTCTAAAGAGAAACATCCAACACTATTTGTGAGATATAAGTATATTAAGAACAGAGAAGGTCTTATGTAAGCAAATAGTTGACTTTTCGCAAATGTGACTTTTTCTCAGGGCCTTCATTCCTCACTGTTTTTCATTATCTCTAACTTATATATATATCATTCTTGCTTTTACTTATTTGAACATGTCTTAGAAACTGTACATACTTCTATGTGGTGACGCTGCCGCTGTTTCCAAGAGCCCTTGTTTACTAATAGTCGAAACTACTCTAGACCAACTTTGTTAGTTATTTTAATTTATGTGGCAATTATGTGATATGCAGGTTTCTTCCAATGTGAAGGAGAAGATTTCAGTTGCCACCGAGGAGGTGAGCACT
The DNA here is from genome assembly GCA_016808115.1 of Tetrastigma voinierianum. Taxonomy (NCBI): domain Eukaryota; kingdom Viridiplantae; phylum Streptophyta; class Magnoliopsida; order Vitales; family Vitaceae; genus Tetrastigma; species Tetrastigma voinierianum. The sequence goes on from JAEQBH010001187.1 coordinate 397,049, forward strand.
ATTATTTATATTGTCCGCTTAAACCCATCAAAAGAAATTATTTATATTGTCAGCTTATCAGTCTTCTATTGCTATATATTCTTTATTACTAATTACATGATTTTTTTCATTTTGGGCTTTACTACTTAGGTCAAAGAGACTTTTGGAAAGGGGAAGCAAGAATTTTCAGAATCTGCTGGTACTTCAGCTGAATCTGATGCTCGTGTAAAAAATGGAAGTTGTTCATCTGGTGAAGAAGAACGCCAGAAGTCTGGGTCTAGTGGCGCTGCAGAAACGTTGTTTGGAAGATTTAAGTCAAGTGTCTCCGCTGCATCTCCTAAAGTTTCTCTCGCCTTTGAGAAATTGAAGGAAGCAAAGGTCACTGATTTAGCCAAAAAGGGGTACAACATTGTAAAGGATGAGTTGAGCGGTAGTCCAAGTAGTAAGAGAAAGCACATGCAACATGCAGCTTCTTCAGCACCACCAGGTGAAAGAAGTACAAAAACAGACATTGTTATTGTACCCTCAAAGCAATCTCGATGGAGTAAAAAATGGGAGGCATTCAAAGATAAGGCAAGTTATCATTGGCTCCAACTTGCATGGAAAACAGTGAAAGTGCTATTTCTTTTCATTTTCCTTTCTTGTGTCTTCCTTAACTGGGTTTTTCTTGTAGATGCAAGGTCATCCTGTGTTCAGACGTATCAGTGGAATAAGTGAACCTGTTATGACCAAGGGTCAGGAGGTACAGTTCACATTTATTTGTTCCTTGTTTTCCTTTGTGAGTTCTATTTGATGGTTACGGTTTTTGAACATTAGTAAAAAAAGTGTTCGACATGGCAGACCCCACAAATCTAAAACTAATGTGACCTGACCGGTTTTGTTGGTAACCGAAGCAGATCAGTAAAAACAATTATAGAAACAGGGATTTTCTGGAAATACACCTAGCATTAAGACTTCTTTAAAAAAGAAGCGAATTGGATTAAAACAGGGAACCTGTGAGATTAGTCCACTAGAACCTATAGAAGGAGGGAGAGGAACCATTGACAGCTTGAAGGGAATTTCTAGGTGCTCTCTTTCTGTGCATCTGCTAGTGGCCACTTGAGGATATTATAGTTTCATTTTTATCTTTACCTTTCATATTTTCATGTAAACATATAGATACATTCAAGAGTGCTCAACAAAAAGGCGAGGGTCCCCCATAAATGGGGGAGTATATGAAGCACCATTAAATTAAAAAAAAAAAGAAGCAAACACAACCATGACGGCTGATTAGGCCTTTTAGGATCTGTTAAACCTTACTGTTGTTTCTCCATTTCATCCATCTCTGTCTCTTTTTTCTCTTCCTTTCATCACTTTTACTTTTCTGTTCCATCTTTGAAGCACGATTTGTCTCTATTTCCAAAGTTCTGAGTAAACTTTGCAACAAAAGATTCTCCTCTAGATAAAAGGTCCAAGTATTTTGCTAAGGATGTTCCCCCTCCTCTTTCACCCTCTTTTTGTTTAATACATCCAAGATGTGCAATTTGGTTTGAGTCAACAAGATTAGTGTTCAAATCAAATAGGCTAAGAGGTGGACCTATGGTGAGTCCAAAATCATGAAATATTTGTTATGTCAACCTTGTGAATCCAAAATCATTTGAAACATATCACTCAGTATTGGTTGTGAGTTTTGATATATGTTTTCAATTGAAAAGTTAAATAGCTCTCAATGTGGCTCATTACTAGGTATATATATATATATATATAACAAATAAATATGATTTATAAATTTGTTAAAATATTCATGTTTATCTTTAAATTCTAGTAAAATATTATCATGTTTTAACAAAAAATATCATTTATATATTTTTATTATGTACAAAATTTATCATATATTGTTTATTGATACAATTATTGTCCATCATTTTATTTTGAATCCTTCTAATTTAATGGGTTGTAAAGCTGGTTCGCTTCCTACCACGTATTTGGGCCTCCCCTTGGGGGCCTCACACAAGTCAGTCGAGATGTTGGATCCTATCGAGGAAAGATTCAGGAGCAGATTGGCCACTTGGAAGCTTCAATATATCTCCAAAGGGGGATGAGTTACACTTATCTGAAGCACCCTATCAAACCTCCCTATCTACTTCATGTCCCTTTTTCGGATTTCGAGTCTGGTGTGCAAAAGGCTGAAAAAAATTCCGAGGGACTTTCTTTGGGGAGGGGGGAACCTGGAAAGAAGCCTCATTTAGTGAAGTGGGCCATGGTATGCATAGATATAAAGGTTGGCGGCCTGGTGGTCAGAGGCTTACACAAGCTAAACAAAGCCTTGTTAGGAAAGTGGATTTAGCGCTTCGCAAACAAAAGGAATTCTCTGTGAAGGGAGGCTATCAGAAGATAGTTCGGGGAAACGCAAGGGGGATGGTGCTCGGGGAAGTGCAGGAACAGTTTTGAGACAAGCTTGTGGAAAGAAATTAGGAAAGGCTGGGAGGTTGTCCTTTTAAATGCCAAATTTGTGATTGGTGATGGTAGTAGAGTCAGTTTTTGGAAGGATGTTTGGGGTGGAGAGGAGGCTTTGTGTAGAGCATTCCCGACTTGTTTAGCTTGGCGGTTCGAAAAAATGCTTTAATCAGGGAGGTTTGGGACACATCGAATGAAGGCGGATGGACCCCTTGGTTTAGTAGGCCCTTTAATGATTGGGAATTGACAGAGGTGGAGAATTTTCTGCTTATGATCCAACCTTGGAGAGTGGACTCAAATAGGAAGACAAGCTGATCTTAAAAGGGGGTAATTCTAGCTTTTATTCAGAGAAGCTTTTGTATGAGGCGTTGAACCACATCGACGCCGAGCCAAGGTCTTTCCCTGCCTTATCAGTTTGGAACCTTTTGGTCCCCTTCAAGGTGGGCTTCTTTGCTTGGGAGGCGTCTTGGGGTAAGGTGATGAATCTCGACCAACTCAAAAAGAGAGGAAGACCCTTAGCCAACCGTATGCTACCTATGTGAGGAGGAGTGGCGAAACCCTAAACCATCTTCTGTATCACCAAGGCCGAGTGCTTGGGAGCTTATTTGGCTATCGTTGGGTTTTGCGGGTCTTTCATCGCGTAGGTCCTTGCTTGGCAAGGAACCAAAGTGGGCAAGAAGTGCAGGAAAGCGTGGAGGGCAGCTCCTCTTTGCCTCTTTTGGACAACGCAAGGCTTATAAATGTAGCAGAAAGATTTGATAATGAGGCCTTCTCTGAGTATAGATTAAAGAATTCTTTCATTTGTGATTTCTGGTCCTGGTCTAATGTGTCTAGTGGGGACAGAGACAAGAGTTTATTGGAATTTCTAACATGGATGGGGTATAGATAATTTTTTGGGCTTGGTGGGTTTTCCTTTTTTTTTGGTCCTTTTCCGGGCTGTGTCCCTTTTGTATACTCCCAGCCAGACAGGTAAATAATTGTTTTTTGTGATTAATACATGTTATTTTTATCCATAAAAAAAAATAATGGATAAAAAAATTATGCAATTTTTGAAATACTGAGATTCATTGCTAACATTTTTTAATGTTATTATGCATTTTAATGGAAAAATATAGTTATGATTTTCACCATTTTAAAAGATCATATATATATATATATATATATATATATATATATATATATATATATATATATATATATATATATATATAATAGCTACGGATCCAGATAATCCCTAGATCATGCTGGTCTATCAAAAAAAGAAAAGAAAATTCATTTTGTTATGCATCTGCAATAGCAAGAAGGCAGTAGAACTGTATTCAGAAAAAAAGGGAGAAGTGGCATACTCCTGAATCTGTCATTTACCATTCCTGAGTCTATTTATTTATTTACTTTTATGTAAATTTTAATTTTAATCTTAATTAATTTTTTCCTGTTTCTAACATTTTCATGTTACATATGTTTCATAATTTTCAAGTACAATTTCTATTCTTAAGGGCACCATTACAAAATAGACATTCTTTTCCTGGTTTGGATTTTTGTTTTCTTTTTTGATGAGTAAGTACGAAGAGAGTACATTAAAACAAAAGAAAGAATCCTGAGGGGTAGCTCAATTGGTGTAAGGCATTGGGGTAGTTTGAATTCCCTTAGGGCCACTACAAGTTTTACCTGGTTGTTAATTTTAGGGCCCCGTGGGATTAGTCAAGGTGCTCAAGCTACCCTAGACACCCACGGTTATAAAAATAAATATATATTGAATGTTCAAAGCTAAATAAAAATTTAATCATGTATCATACATATTTTTGGTAACATATCATTGTATGATTAGCAATTTTTTGATTGATTACGCATGTTTCCTTGCTAAAATTAAGTTTCAATTTTTGTTTGGGTTGGTATTGTAGTTGGCAGAAGATGTGCGTGAAAGATGGGAGACTAGTGATAACCCGGTTGTGCACAAAATTCAGGAGTATGCTATCTGGCTTTATTAATTTTCTTTCATGTTTAGGCTTACTAGCTGTTATCATTTCATGAGTGCTGGAATTTGTCTGTGACAGTCTCAATGAAAGCGTCTTTGGAGAAACAGTTGCTGCAATGTCATTCAAGGAAATACGTCGTCGAGATCCGTATGATGCTATTTCCTTTTCTTGTAGTTCTAGAATTTATAATTTTTAAAATCAATTTCTAACTTTTTCAATGTTGTATGGAATTTGTATTGTTTAGATCTTTTTCCTTACCAGACTTTGTGTCAGAGGTTCAGGAGGTGATCAGGCCAGTCCTCAATGCTTACATTAAGGTAGGTGTGAGCTTATTCGGTAGTGCATCAATGCTTTTTTCACATTTGTCTTTAACTTACGTTTTTCTTTCTTTCTTTCTTCTTCTCAATGTTTTTTTTTTGACTAATATTATTATTATTTTATTCACAATATTCATTCTGAATTGAGATTGATTAAAATTGTTGCTGAAGTTTCTTGTCTCCATCAAGTAACAAATGCTTCATTATATACAGGGAGATGCAGATACTTTGAAGAAATATTGTAGCCCAGAAGTTATTGAGCGATGTAAAGCTGAACATAGTGCTTACCAGAGCATGGGTATCTTTTTTGATAACAAGGTAAGGGGCTTCACTTTGCTGATTTCATTCATCTGTACTTGCTCCAAAGATTCAATTGTCGTTGACATGATGGTGTTCAATTTCAAGTCTATGCTTACTGTTTTGCTCAATAATACTTCTTGATATTTCTTATGAAAGAAATAAAGAAAAATGTTGATATCTCTTATAAAAAAAAATAAAGAAAAATGTTGATATCTCTTGAGCATAAAAGGTTAATGTTGATCAGAATAAGGTGTGACAAAATTGGAAGGATATGAAAACATCAACATGTTCAAAAAATGAATATCATTCCTGTTTTCCCTATAGGATGGTAACCAAGATGCTTCTAATCACAAGATGATGTTCATTTGGAGGATAATTTGATATGCTTAGGGTGCATATTTATTTTTATGTATATGTTTTTCTTGTTTAGTTATTCATAGAAAAGTTGGCAAAGAAAATCAAATTCAAGAGGAATGCATTTTGATCAAACTTCCCCCACTTTTCTTTTTTCTTTTTTGAAGGAAAATCATACAACATTTCCCGTCCATTTTTTTTCCAATGTATCGAAATTGAAAAGAATAATTACCCATTTCCTGGTTCCCTGGTTATAACACTTCCCCTTGTCTTTTTTCCCAATGTATTGAAATTGAAAAGAATCATTACCTATTTCCTGGTTCCCTGGAACCAAATATAGCTTTAGTTTCTTATAGTGAAAATGGAGGACAAAGCCACTTTTGCTCCAGCTCCACCATCACATTAAAAGAAAACAAGGGAACAGCTTCAGGCTGTATTTTTATCAAGTCCCGTCATTATCAGAACCCATCACTAATGCTAAAAATAATTCAATTGTAGCCTCATATCTACAATAGTGTATGGGGATGGCCTGTTTCAAAGAGTTGGTAGAAAAATCCATATGATGTCTTATGCTTTTAAGTAGTAACTGAAAGACATCAGGTTATAGATGCTAGGCTTTCAATTAGCACCATGAATAATAGTTTAGATATGAAACGATGATACTAGGATGGCAGCCCCCCTTTGCATTTTTTGGACAATTTGACGGGAAAGAAAAGACTGGTTTTTGAGGATGTGACTATTTCAATCAATAGGATGAAGTCTACTTTTCTTTGTAACCTTTGGCCTTGGATCAACTTGTATAGTGTTGAGAGGCCTAGGTCTTTGATAGATTTTTTGATTTGGGTGGGTTGTAAATGAGTTCATTGGTTTTTTTTGAGGGCAGGTTGGTGTTCTCTTTTCCTTTCTTCCCCTTGGGGACCCTTTTGTATATCTCCTGTAGACTTTGGGTTTTACCAAGGTTCTTTTTGATGGTTTAATATACTTTGCTTTTATCCATAAAAAAAAAAATGACGATACTAATTGTCGATCTTCTCCTTCGTGTAGATTCTTCATATATCTGATGTGGAAGTAAGAGAAACCAAAATGATGGGAACGAGTCCCATAATAATTGTAGGGGTAGGCATTTCTTTGGCTCTATTGTGAAAATCTCAAACTTTCTGGCGGAAGCAAGAACTGATACTAATGATCCTTCTCCTTGGGAATTATTGCAGTTCCAAACACAGCAGGTCTACTGTGTTCGCAATGCAGACGGCTCCATTAAAGAAGGGGGCAAGGTGAATGCTGTCTCTTTTATGCATCATCATATTCTTAAAACATTTTTTCTTATTATTTTTTTTTGGTAGGCAAACATGTGCACTCATAGGCATGAGTTATATCCTCAGTTTCATCACCAATGTTTTTTTACTGTCAATATAGCACTTAATTTGCAATTCTTATTGAACACTTACACAAAAAATTTAAAGCCTGGCACAGCCCTTTTGGTTGTCTTCCCTTTTTTAAATGCTGTTGGATCATCGAAAGTACTAGTGAAAGTATTAGTGACAGAAAAAAAGGATAGAATTTAAAATCTGTTGTATGGTTTGCCATGGAAAATAAGAATGAAAATTATATCAAAAAAGAAAAGGATATTTGGTGAGCATATATGAGAAAATTTTATTGATTGTAAACCCGATTTTTATTTCCTTCACTTCTTTTTTTTGTTCTATTTTATCTGCTCCATTTTCTCTCTTATGCCTAATTGCAAAAATTTTACTTCTCATTTCTTTTAACCATACTCACTCAATGTTCCTTTCTGTAATTACATTTTTTACCAAATATAGTTTGAATTTGGTAATCTCCTATTGAATCTTAGGATTTCTTTTCTATATGTTCAATTTCATCAGGCCATTACCTATAAGTCTTATGTTAATTGTTCATGGTGTGATTGGAAGGTGAGGCGATGGCAATAGAGTTAATCATGGATGACTTATTTAGAGAACTAGCTTAGCTTGCTTAATATGATAGAATTATTACTAGTCATTGCTGCTCAGCTTCGTGAGAGTATTTTAATTTATTTTTAAAAATATTATAATATTGATCTTATTATTGGGAATAACAATTGGGGATTGCTAATGGTAAAGATGAGATGAGATGAGATGACATATATTGTTTAATCAGGACACAATCCACACTGTATACTATGCGTGGGCCATGCAACAAGTGGATGCAGAGGAACTTGGTGAAGGGGCTATCTTCCCAATATGGAGGCTCAGAGAAGTGCAACAGCTTGGTGTCCAAGCCCTTATCTAGTTGGCTTCTTTTTTCATATTCTCATCTTGCAAATGGATGTTGTCCAATTAATTCTCTCTGGGTTTTGCTATTTCACTGCCAGGGGGGAAATAATTCTAATCCACCTATCTCCTCATTAATTTGTTTAAAATAAAAGAAAATGAGTCATGCAAATTTATTTATTCAAGATAAAAAGGCATGGTTAGTTATTTACTTCTTTCCTGAATATGAATCAAACTGTGCTGTGCTTCCAAAGAGAATGTTGATCACTCAAAATTTTAACAAGAAATAGTTTATAGCCTAGTAGTATTCTTTTAAGCTGCTTTAGGATTGCACATAGGATTTTATGACTAGGTAAAAATGTGTCAATCCAGCATAACATTTTAAATAAATCTGTTTCTTTGGGAGCTATCATCCGTAAAGGTGGCAATTCACAAATCAAACATCGTTTGGTTAAAAGTACAAATTCAAATAATAATATGAATAAATTACTAAACAGGTATATCATGTGATTCATCTTGTTTGAGTAAATATGATTAGTATCTCTATTTAACGTGTTAATCACCCTGATTCGAACAAATAAATTTTTATAATGCATATCAAAGATTTGCACCAATAAATATTTTAGCATTATGCCTTGATTCTGTTATATTGGTTACCGTTCACTATCTCCCAAAAGAGCCATGTCCTGATCTACTCAAGTGCCGCGGGGTTGGATTTGATAAAGCCAACCTACCCCCATTAACAATTTCTGCTGTTCATTTTCTCATTCGTTTTAGGAAATTGTATTTCAGCCTATTGATTTGAGAATAATTGTAAAGAAGACATTAAAAAAAAAAAGGTGCAAAATCTCATGTAAAGTAATTGTGTTTAAGATATGGTAGTACTTAGATGTTATCTTAGTGAACTATAGGTCTTACCTTGGCACTGTTCATTTTAGTATCTGTTCACTATAATAGTACTTAGGACTATTAACATAGTACTTTGTAGTTCTTAGGTACTACCATACTTGAGAATTTATTTTCTTTGAAACCATATTGAACCCTGCATTTTGTATTCTTTATCCTTTATTTACAATCAATTATTCCACATAGGCTGAAACACAAGTGTTAAGCTTTGTTTTATCTACCTATAAAGTGGCAAGAACGCCAGCCACTAGAAGATTCTGGGTACAGGAATATATGTATTAAGTTTTAATCCTTGGTGGCCATTGTTGTTGTATCCTGTCAGGATACACGCCAGTTTGGAATCTCAACAAATAGGAGAGCATGCGTGATACCCCCACGTCTACCTAGCTCTGCAAGTTGGGGTGGGTGGGTGGGGTTTGAAAAGGAGATGGAAAAAGGCATCCATCCCCATCTCCATCACCCTCGCCCTCGCTTTCTAGGTATCCTGCAAACTGAGATAAGGCCCCAACTGTATTTTTTCCTTCGTTCCAATTAGAAACTAATGGTTCTTTAAGAACAATTACCTCTTCAAAAAATAGAACAATTACCAAAAATATTAAACCATAAAAGAACAAAGTCGGTTCCCTTCAACACACCCACAATTAAAAATAGGTTTACAGCAATTAGCCATAGTCTCATCCATGGTTATCCTTTTTTTAAAAGGAAATAATTTTATTGATTTAAACTAACAATAGAGAATGAAACAACACCAAGATAATAATATAATAAATTAGCTCAAAACTTGCAAATTGATAATGTTATAGTGATTATAATACATATGATTCCAGTTCCGTAACATACTGACTACCATAATCTAATTTATTGTCTATGACTTATTGAATATGCTTTACCCATATGAATCATCCAAACATGAATAAAACATCACAACAAGATGACATGACGTAACGTGTAGCACAATTGATCAACACATGATTGATCCACAAGAATAACATGTCTCAATCCAGAGACCAATTCTCAATCCAAAGAATAAAGTAAAGCAAAAACTTTGATTTTTTTTTTTATAAATTGATAAAAGTGATAAAAATCTCTAAAACAAATCCTAAAACATCTATTTATACCTCTAGGCATAATATGAATAATAGGAAACAAAATAATGTTCCAAAACAACAATTGGAATGAAAATAATACTATCAAAACAATAATGGGAAATAAAATGATATCTCAAAACAATTATAGGAAATAAAAATAATATCTCAAAACAACCAAAATAAGGATTTTTGTTGATTTGATTTAACGCTCTTTGTTAGTCACATCCACTTGTGAAGAACTTGTCTTTGGATATCCAAGATTTATTTGTGGTTGGAACAAGGTAAGATCAACAACATTGAAGGTCTTTGAAATTCTCATCCAACTTGGCAAGTCAACCACATAAACATTATTGTTGATCTTCTTAACAATCTGATGGCTCCACTTTGCCTAAGCTTCTGCTATGACCACCTTGCATTCGAGCCTTGCTAATGAAAACTTAACACCTCATCACCAACATCAAATGACTTGAACCTGCTTCATTCTTGTCTCGCTCCATCTGCACTTTGCATTAGTCTTCTCTAACTTGTTCTTGACATTTGCTTGCACCTCTTGAACTTGCTTTGCCAAATCACTAGTTGCTACACTAAGACCAGGAACCTTTGGAAGCTTCACTAAATCTAAAAAATGATTAGGACACTTCATGTATGCAATGGAAAACGGGTGCACAATCAACGACGTTTTTATAAACAAACTCCACTTGTGATATGGAAAAATCTCATTGCTTTGGTCTATCATTGCAAATACTCTGAATAAGATTACCCAAAGTCCTATTAACAACCTTTGTCTGCGGATGTGTTGTACTATTGAAGTTCAATGACGAGTCAAATAGCCTCCAAAGAGTCATTCAAAAGTGACTAAGGAACTTAGTGTCATTATCAAATGTAATAGTATTTGGCACTTCATGAAACCTTGCAACCTCCCTAAAGAATAGTTTGCCCGTAGAAGATGCTTCTATAGTCTTCTTACATGGCAAGAAATGCACATCTTAGAAAACCTGTCAACCACAACAAACACAAAATCCATACCTCTTTGAGTTCGCGAAACCCAACATGAAGTCCATAGAAAGATCCTCCCATATAACATTAGGAACGGTAATGACATGTATAACATGCATTTTGAGGTTTGGCCCTTCGCCCTTTGACATACATAGCACCTCGACACAATAGTAGTTACATCCCTTCTCAATATAGGCCAATAACACCTATCCTTCATGGATTCAATGGTTTTATCTCTTTCAAGATGACGTGCTAAACTACTACCATGCAAGTCTCTAATGACCTTCTCACGAAGAGAAGTGCGAGGAAGACAAAGTTGCCTACTCTTCATGAGAAACCTATCATGTATTTACAGATCATCACAAGGTTGTTTAAGTACACAAGTAGCCCAAAACCTTTTTGAAGTCATCATCGTCTACATAAAATTCAGTCAATGTCTCAAAACTTACAATCTCCAAACTCAAGGTTTTCATCAAAGTTAGTCATCTACTTAATGCATCCACCACCCTATTATTTGTCATGATTTATAGACAAGCTTATAAGGGAATTTCTCAATATAAGCTAACCACCTAGCATGCATATCACTTATAATTTGCTTATGTCTACATAAGTACTTCAAAGCCTGATGATCAACATAGAGAATGAAATCCTTAGCTATGAGATAATGCTCCCAAGTTTTCAAAGCCCTCACAACAACATAAAATTCATTGTCATAAGTAGCCTATTTACACCTTGCTTCACACAATTTCTCACTAAAGAAGCTATCAACCACTTCTCTTGGGATAAAACAACCTCTATACACACTCCACAAGCATCACACTCTGCCTCAAAGGGAATTTATGGACAAGCTTATAAGGGAATTTCTCAATATAAGCTAACCACCTAGCATGCATATCACTTATAATTTGCTTATGTCTACATAAGTACTTCAAAGCCTGATGATCAATATAGAGAGTGAAATCCTTGGCTATGAGATAATGCTCCTGAGTTTTCAAAGCCCTCACAACAACATAAAATTCATTGTCATAAGTAGCCTATCTACACCTTGCTTCACACAATTTCTCAGTAAAGAAAGCTATCAACCACTTCTCTTGGGATAAAACAACCTCTATACACACTCCACTAGCATCACACTCTACCTCAAATAACTCCTCAAAATCTGGTAATGCCAAGACAGGTGTTGTGCTCAACTTCTCTTTAATCAAAGCAAAACTACTCTCTTGTTCCTTGCCCCAATGGAACCTCCCTTTCTTCAAACATGGAGTAACAAGTGTTACAATGCTACTGAAATGTTTAATGAACCTCTTATAAAAGGTTTCTAACCCATGGAAGCTCCTTACATCACTGACATTCTTTGGGGTAGGTCATGTTACAAAGAATACACGACAAATACGTAACCAAAAATTGAAGGAGAGGAAGAAAACAAAAGAAAGTACAAAATATGGAATTAAATGGAGATTCGACCGAGTCTTGTGCAGCCACAATCTCCTTAAAGTAAAAAAAAATGCCTTCTCTAAGGGTGCCTTAAGACTTCGACGACGTCTGCTTCCTAGGATACAATGGTCTTCTTTGCGACTGACGAACTGCTTGCAGTCACTCTAACAAACTGGTTATGTTCATTTCTATATCACAGAAGGAATCTTATTGGAAAACAATCTACTCCCCAAAGAGAGTCGGAAATCTCTTTAAAAGGACCTCAACCAAACGGAAGGCTTGAATGACTTCTTATTGTTTCAAGCTAACATAAGAGAAGAAGAAAATAAACTCAAATTAAAAGAAATTAATTCCATAAAAGCAAATGTGTTAAAAAACAAACATTTCAAAAGGTAAAAACTATTCAACCTTAAAAGGTAATTTCATTCAAATGTAAAAGGAAAAATTCCAACATTCCCCACATGAATTGTGACGCCCCAAATCCGGGGTGTCCGTTGACTACCCGTCAACCCGCGGAAAATCTACACATCTCGTATCACGAGACGCATACCTGAGTAAAATAGCCTCTTGGGCCCACAAACCAATACTCAAAATAAATATGCCAACTATTCTCATAGTTTTCTATGCCCTCGCTCTACAAAAAGATTTATACATATTTACAAAAATATTTAATTAAAGCCACATTTCGCTTTCTTCTCAAAAGCTACCTCACTGAGCTGGCCTCCCGGATAGTCTCTCAGACTGAAGGAGATGTCCCACGACCACGAGCAAAGCCCAGTAGAAAGTTTCCCTACAAGGATTACTCCCCACCTAAAATGCATATGCAATGACATATATAAACAAGCAATCACATTCCATACAATTATTCACTATTATATGAAATGTCTATATCATGCATGAGATGCGACCCCTCATGTTTACCACCGAGTCCCACTGACCCTCACACTCGACCTGCCAAGTGTGACTAAAACAAGTCATCTGTGTACTATACCATGACTAACCATTAGACAATCCTCCAATTTTATTTATCAAATTCTTTTTCCCTTATTTTGTGGGCCACGGATTTCCGGGTTTACACCGTAGGACGCCGCACGCCTTTTCAACATTTTCACGAACTTACATCGCCGGGATTCATGTCTAACCGTGAATAACATTTGAGACTTTCACCCTAGGGGGGGATCTACCCCAACTTGCTCCGCCCAAAACATGTAATTTATCATTTTTATTTATTTACACACTGAATCTCTACCTGACTTTGTCCCATTTTTTCCCGGAAGTTCACGACCCATTTACCTACATCGTAAATAAACCATACCGCACTCCACATTCGAATTTTGACGCGATGCGACCGTGCATGTGTAATGCAGATGCCAATGCATTTCTCATGTTACATGCATGAATGAACACTACACGAAACATTTACAAGCCATGGACAATTATAATTTACGATATAATCTACCTCCATGCAAACCATGTTAATACATCAAATAGCAATGATCAACATCATTTTCCACACTGCATGTTATTCAAGCAAGCCATATAACACAACTAGTCTCTCGAACTTGGGATTCATTCAATGTGGTACCTCACGTGCCCCCTAGCAAACATGAACCATTTTGGTTCCAATCCTTATCATCACATCAAACAACCATGACACAGAAACTTTTTAGCTTATTTCAAACTCCTAACTCCCACAATGCAGGATCAGGTGAAACCGGTCATGAAATCCATACCCTTTTATCCCAAAGCTTGGAACTAATTTACATGGCCTCCCATAAGCAACCCCTACCATTATAAAGCCTTTAGGCTAAAAGTAAACAAAGTAGGAAAATATTCTACCTCTTGGAGTTTTCGATGAAACCCCAAAACTGAGTCCACTAAGTTCTTTCCGTAACAACTTCCTTTCTTTGTCTCTATGAACTGACTACTGGACGTTTACAAATCTAGAGAGAAGTCGAATGCTCTCTCTCTAGGATTTCTCCATGTTGGGCCATTGCATCTCCTCTCCACGAATTCTTTTCTTTCCTTGTTCCTTTTCTCCTTTTTGCTTTTCTTTTCCTTTTTCTCTTTTCTCATTTCATTTTCCCTTCATTTCTCCTCATTTTCTCTTCTCTTTTTGGAGCCACCACTCATCCGGTCAAAGGAGGAAATTGCCTCCCATTCTCAAATTAAAGCCGCGCTAGCCTCATTTTTCCATATTTTTCTTAAACCCCCACATGACATCACCACACTCGCTCAACGCGAGCCACGATTCCTTTTCCCACAAATGCCTCATTGCGAAATATTCTTTCGCTTTAATCACATTCGCTGTCGTCACTCTCTTAGGATGCCATGTGCAGATTCCCTAACTCGCCATTTGTCATCCGACACCCCACGCCCTAAAAACGTGAAATCTCGACCACCCTGATCCAACGAATTCCGACGTATGCTAAATTCCTCGCGAGACTAGCTTCAACGGAGAAGTCCGTTTCGTCATCCGAGATCTAGAAAAATTCCGGATTTTCAACCGAAATGACTATTTTACCCTTTTATCCAAAATCTTGGATTTTCTGGGGTTTCACATGAATGAAATTGACACCTAGTGACAAGACCAGTGATTCCTCACATATGATAGAGTACAATGGTTGAAACCTGTATAAGAGAGGTAGGTGTTACCCTTCGAACATTCCCTTGTAGAAGTATGTTTACCTTACTAACTAAACAATAGACACGATGTCCTTGAACTGTCTATCATTTGTGTAGATGATGACATACCCATGGACAAAAAAATCGGATTTTTCGGCCGAAATATTGTCGAAAATCGGTTATCGATCGGCACCGAAAAGATTTTGGCAACTGATAATCGGTTGGAGGAAAAATAGGTGAAAAATCGGTAAAATCGCCGATTTTTGGCTAGAAAATCAAAAATTACCGATTTTTCCACTGAAAAATCGAAAGTGTGGAGCACATGCCAGCGAGGTGAAATCGCCGATAAAAAAGCGCCTCAATCTTGACCCTCATATTGTTCCATGTTTTTTATCTAATGGTCCAGATTTCGTCCGTTTTTTTAAGAGAATCCAACGACTATATTTTTTATCCAACGGTTGATTTTAAATCTGAAGCTTGACTAATTCTGGTCCGTAATGATTTCTAATGGATATATGATGATCCAATCTGGCCATATTTGAATCAAAATCAAATCCAACTGGGGAATAAATCACAATGGTTTGACAATCCAATGGCTATTTTGAATCTAAATTTTTTTATAAATTACAATTCCTAAAATCATACACTTTCATTACAAACTCATCCATCCACATCTAAGCTCCATTTCACTCTCAAATAATTTTTCTTGTTTTTTATCCAATTTTTGGAAGATCTTTGTGAATTAAGGTATGTTTTTTTGTTCATTAATTTTGTTTTTATGCATATTTTATTTAGTTTTATTTTGGTGTTGAAGTAGTTTATAATAAATATTTTTATACTATAGTTTTATTTTAGTTTAATTTGATAATAATAAATTATGTTAGATATAATGTTTGAAACTTAAACATTACACATCCTACTATTAAACAATTATAATTATGTAATGTTAGAAATTTAGATCTTTTTACTTAGATATCTTAATAATATTATTTTAGTTCATAAACATACACTAACTAATATAATTTTTTAGTTAATTAATATATTACTAATCATTATAATTTCTTTAGTTAATTAATTATATTAATTATTTACTATAATCTTATTTTAGTTATATATAATGTTTGAAACATTTTTTATACTATAATCTATATTTTTATACTATAGTTTTATTTTTAGTTGAATTTGAAAATATAATTTTAGTTAATTAATTATATTAGTTATTTACTATAATCTTATTTTAGTTATATAATGTTTGAAAATATTTTTATACTATAATCTATATTTTTATACTATAGTTTTATTTTTATTTAATTTATTAATATAATTTTTTAGTTAATTAATTATATTAGTTATTTTGTTAATAGTTATTTTAGTTATATACTGTTTCAAACTTAGTTATTTACTATAATCTTATTTTAGTTATATTATGTTTGAAACATTTTTATACTATAATCTATTTTTATACTATAGTTTTTATTTTTAAGTTTTTTTAATTTCTGATAATATAATTTTTAGTTAATTAATTATATTAGTTATTTAGTTAATAGTTATTTTAATTATATTAGTTATTTTAGTTATATAATGTTTCAAACTTAGTTATTTACTATAATCTTATTTTAGCTATATAATGTTTGAAACATTTTTATACTATAATATTATTTTAGTAATTTGAAACATATTACTTACATGCATATTTTATTTTTAATGTATCTTAGTTTTATTTTGGTTTAATTTGATAATAATAAATTAAGTTAGATATAATGTTTAAAACTTAGATATTAAACATCCTACTATTTAGTAATTTGAAACATATTATTTACATTAAATTTTAGTTATACTTATATAATGTTTGAAACTTAGATCTTACTTTTATGTTAAATTACATTTATATAATGTTATTATAATGATATCATATACAAAGATCACACTGATTCAAATTTTATTTTCAATAAAATCACATGTGAAGATGATTTCACTCATACTATTACGCATTTTACACCATGGGTCTAGGGAGAGTCGGCCTGTGTATTGGAGCCTACTGAGCCATATAGAGGAAGACAACGATGATGACACCATACAACGAGGATTCGCTGGGCCAATTTGAGTCCATGAGTATTGGAACTCAATTTAGTGATTCGAATGAGAGCAATATATTTCCTTATACAATGAGTTATGGTCACTTTCACATCCTTCAGTTCTATTGGTGAAAAATATGGGCTGGTTAACTATCCTCATGATCCACAAATGTCATTCCAAATTCCTATATCAAATAAGAAGATTTCAAATAAGAATGTGGGTGAACTTTAATTTCCTATCCACAGAAGGTTGTGGGTAGAAACAAATGATGTATGCATTTACATGTTCGGTTATAATCAATATTATCTGAACACCATGTCTCGTATATATCAGTTTTCATCAAGATTTGATCCCTTCACTAAATAACGAATTGAGCCCACACTCCATTTTCATTTTGGTTTTAAATGACTATTGTGATGTAATTTCTCAATAAATTATAATGAATATTGTCTTCAACTAGTGTATATTTGCTTATTTATGCATTTTTTTATAGTTCAACAAAGTATTTCCATGAATTTCAAAGTATTTTTGTTAATTTTTGCATTATCGATATTTTTGTCAAAATATCCACCGATATTTCCGATATATCCGTAAAATCCAAGTACCGATATATCTGTAATTACCGATATTTTGTTCCTTGGACATACCTCACATAGGAATTTTCCTAACATTTCCAAGTTTTCACTTTTATGTTCGTTTTGGCCATGAACATGCGCCTAGTTCTGCAAGAGTTTAATAGGAATTGTGTCCTATTCAACTCCCTTTGAAGCGGCCCCGCTTTACTCTTACATAGGTGATTTCTTAAATTATGAGTAGCTCATGTTACTATTTCCAATGCATAGAGATCATTAAAAGCATAGCTTAACCTATTTCGTATGAGCATCACTATTTCATCATAGGAATGGACAAGGAAAGATCCCCACAGTGATCAAATCAAAGTCTTTAAGAAGTACTATTATGTGCATAACCAATGAAAATGAAATCAATAGTTTTAAGTCATACTTTCACCTTTTTAGGTGGAGGAACTACCACTTTAGCCAAACATCCCCACACTCGCAAGTATTTATAAGATGAAAGGTCGCCCTCTCCATAACTCGCTATGGATCTTCTCGCTTCTTTCTTTTAAGTACCTTATATCTCAAAAGCACCAGCGTACAAAAAGGCTTCTCCTCTGGCTACGTTTTGTGTAGACCAAAACTTATCAACATTGTATTCATCATTTCCCTTTAGAGTATGAAAATTTTCGCCGACCACTTCATTGATTGGAGGTGAATAAGGTGTTATGGTTTCGTGTATGATACCATGTTGAGGGCAAACATCAACAAATGGTGATTCATACTCACCACCTCGATCACTTAGCACTTTAATTTTCCCGTTGAGATGATTCTCAACTTCGTTTTTGTAGAGAACAAATTTCTCTATCGCCTCATCCTTACTTTTGAGTAAGTACATGTAACAGTACTTGGTGCTATCACCAACAAAGGTAATAAAATATTTATTACCACCTCTTGTTTATATGAACTTCAAATCACATATATCACTATGGATTAAGTCAATAGGTTCAATGTGCCTTTCAACACTTTGAAAAAATGACATGGTCATGGTAACCTCACCACAGTTTAATTTATACTGCATCACCTGAAAGTTGGTATATGATTTAAGTTAATTAATCTATGCAATGTATCATAATTAACATGTTCTAATCTACCATGCCATAGATTAGACGACTCAAGCATGTAAGTAGAAGTACTCACTTTATTCATGTTAAACTTAATTATAGTCATTACATCTAACTTTCATACTTATTTCTGTTATTCTTTCCTAATAGATATTACTTTTATATACAAACTGTTCTTAATTTCAAACACTAACTTGAATCCATGGTTGTTCAACAATGAACCAAATACCAAATTCTTTCAGATTTCAGGCACATACAAGACATTGGTCAGAGTCAGCTCCTTCCCATACGTCATCTTCAAGACCACTTTTCTTTGGCCCTTGATTTTTGAAGTGGCAGAGTTCCCCATGAACAGCCTTTCCCCAGTCTCAGTTGGTTCAAAAGTAGATAACATCTTCTTGTATGAGCATACATGGCAGGTAACACCAGCGTCAATCCACCATTCTTTGGATTAGATCCCACCAAGTTCACCTCAGAGATTACTCCAATGAGGTCAATGTCAAACAAATCCTTGGAGATGTCGTCAACCACATTGGCTTCCTTAGGTTTGTTCCTCTTTGACAGTCTGCAATCAAAAGATTTGTGACCTTGCTTCTAAGATTTCCTATGAATTTCTTTGCTTCAGAGAGACCCTCCTTTAGGTCCCAAACTTTAGAGCCTTCCCTTTGTCAGGCTTACCTTAGAACCTTGACCAAGTTCCACAAAGTTTTCCTTCACTTTTGTTGAAGTGTGAACCCCTTTCTTATCAGACTCTTTTTTATCTTCTTCAATGCGAAGTCTAACAACCAGATCCTCCATGCTCATTTCCTTTCGTCAGGCTTCGAGGTAATTCAAGTCTTTCCAAGCCTGAGACGCTCAATAACTACGCCACTTGAAGCTTTCACCTAGTACCATTCCCTCAACGTGGTATCCTGCGGAGGATCACTTCAGCCTTGACTTGACCGTCACGCTTTGAATCTACCATTTTGAAGTCAAGGAATCGAACCACGATGAATTTGTTGGCCCTAGCATCCCCGGTTTTACATTTTTGATCTAGAGATTCCCATAGTTCCTTTGATGAGCTCTTAGTAAAATAAACATTATACAAATAATTAGTCAACCCATTCAAGACATCATTTTTACAAAGAAAGTCTGAATGCTTTGATGCATCTATCGCACTGATGACTTAGATATTGCGCTCGTCTTCCTTGAGCTTTGGAGCATCTTCAGTCAAGAATCTCGCAAGATTCAAGGTGGTCAGGTAGAATAACATCTTTTGTTACTACCATTTAAAGTTGAGTCCATTGAACTTATCGGGCTTCTCCCCTAGAGAACAAAAACAGGCCCATAAGTGTGCACAATTGGCTCTTGGGCAACGATAGTAGGGGCTGCCACTTGGCCAGATTCAATCACACCAGTATTGTTAGATTCATAAGTCATTTTCCTGTAAGACCTGACAAAAATGTCAAGTTTTTCCTTTTCAAAAAAAAAATGAAAATTACTTATAAAGTATTCGAGGAAAGGTAGTGGGAGTATGGAAACCCGGGCTGAGTACCGACCTCCTTAGACGAGAATATTCAATTCCTGAGGAAAAGATTTGAGGAGTTACAAAGCGGTCCATTAAGATCTGACCTCCTTAGTAGGAACTTCGTGTTCGTAACTGTTCAAGACCAAACATGAATTAGCCTGAGACCCACAAAGTGAGTATAGAGTTTAGCCTAATAGGCTTATCTCCTTAACATGTATTTCTCGAAGGAAAACCACAACAAAGCATGTAGCCTAGTTGTAGACCGTTTCCCCCTTGAATGCTAGGTTATGGGTTCAAAACCCTTTCTTGTACTTTTGTACTAGGATTTTCTTTAATAAACCAACAAACCATTTGTTTGTTTGGCTTTTTAACCTCTTGGAAAACTTCAAAAAGAATCTTTTCCTTTCCAAAAAATTTTGTTTTCTTTTTTTTTTCTTCCCTTTTTTTAACCCTTTTATCAAAAGTTTTTGCCTAAGAAACCCCCTTTTTCCCTTAAAAAACCCTATCTAAAGTTGATTTAAGATTTCTTTTTATTTTAAATTTTTTTAACCGAAGTTGGTTCTATGGAAAAGATTTCTTAGATTTTGTCTTTCCCTAATAAAATCTCTTTTTTTTTTTCCTTAAAAAAAAGAGAGGTTCTATACACCCCTTAAATATCTACCTTATTTATTAAATGCAATACAAAATATCTTTGCTGCTGTTTTATTACGTCTTTACTTTCTGACGTACCCTCATTACCTTACCATATAGTTAAATTTTATAAGTATTAAAATAATTTTATATAATATAGTTAAATTTTATAATTAATAAAATAATTTATATAATATATACTTAAATTTTATAATTAATAAAATAATTTATATAATATACTTAAATTTTATAATTTATATAATATACTTAAACTAATTTTAGAAAATTTAAAAAAAATTCGAAAAATTAAAAATGAATTCCGGATTTGTAAATCCAGAATGTTTAGTTATATTCGGATATTAAAATCAGTACCATGATCAGAAATTTAAATCCAGGGAAAGTTTGCTTTACCGGAAATGCAAATCCGAAAATGTTCAAATAATCGGATTTCAAAATCCAGGAAAACTCTTCTTCTGTCGGTTCAAAATCCGAGTAATTTTTACATTAATTTTTTTTATTTAATTTAAATTAAATATAAATAAAATGATCTTTGTTATGAAAAATTAAATTACATCATTAAGTAATTAATTTAAAAACTAAGTGCTTGTGAAGAGATGAAGAAAGAAAGAAAAGAAATAGAAAAATAGGTTTAGGGAGTAAATTTGTATTTTCCTCTATAAAATCTTTAATGGGGTGTATAAAGAAATAAATTGGGTGTAAATAGAATTTCTCTAAAAAAAACCTTTATCCAAGGTTGATTTAAGATTTTTTTTTTTTTAACCAAAACCGTCAAAACAAAATATAATAAAAGATTTCTTTTGGATTTTTTTTTCCCAACCAAAATTTAGTAAAAGGAAAAAGTCAAAACAAAAATATGGTAAAAGATTTCTTATGTTTTGGATTTTTTTTTCCAACCAAAATTTATGATAAAGAACTTCTTTTTCCTTTTTTTTTTTCTCCTTTCACTTTTCTTCTCTTTTTTTTCCCTTTTCTAGCTAATTTTTTCCCCTACAAACTTCTTTATTTCTCGGTGAACCAACCTTGCTGTTTTAAGATTTTCTTTTATTTTCTTTTCCTTAATTTTTGCTTTAAAATTGTTACCAAAATTACGACAAATAAGAAACCAAAAATTGAAGAAGGAGAGGAAGAAAACAAAAGAAAGTACAAAAGATGGAATTAAATGGAGATTCGATCGAGTCTTGTGCTACCAAAATCTCCTTAAAGAAAAAACATGCCTTCTCCGAGGGTGCCTTGAGACTTTGATGGCGCATGCTTCTTAGATACAACGGTCTTCTTTGTAATTGACGACAACAACACCCTGTTTACAGTCACTCTGGCGATGCTTGTTTCTCTATCACAGAATGAATCATATTGGAAAACAATCCACTCCCCAAAAAGAGTCAAAACTCTTTTTAAAAGGAACTCAGCAAAATGGAAGACTTGAATGGCTTCCAGGCTAATGGAAGAGAAGAAGAAAATAAACTCATAAATGGAATTAAAAGAAATTAATTCCATAAAAGCAAACGTTTTGAAAAACAAACATTTCAAAGGTAAAAACCATTCAAACTTAAAAGGTAATTTCATTCAAATGTAAAAGGAAAAATTCCAACAAGTCATTCCCTAATAGCCTTCACTTTCTCCTCATCTACTTTAATTCCCTTACTACTCACCACATAGCCAAGAAATAGCAAACTATCTGTCATAAAAACACATTTCTTCAAATTTGCATATAATTTATTTTCCCTCCTTTTATACATAGCTTACTTCCTAAGATTGTCTAACATGCTACTCATTTGACTTACTATGAATCAAAATATCATCAAAATAAACAACTATAAATTTTCCCAAGAAAGGTTGTAGTATTTGATTCATAATCCGCATAAAAGTATTAGGAGCATTGGTTAGCCCAAAAGGCATGACTAACCATTTGTACAATCCATCTCTTGTCTTGAATGTTGTCTTCCACTCATCACTTAGACGGATTCTGATATGATGATAGCCACTTCTTAAGTAAATCTTGCTAAACACAATTGCTCCACTCAACTGATCAATCATATCATCCAACCTTTGAATAGGAATCTATATCCAATGGTAATTTATTTGATTGTCCTACTGTCAACACACATCCCGCAACTCCCATATCTTAGGCGTCAACAAAGCTAGAATCGCACATGGGCTCATGCTAGCTTGAATATGCCCCTTGCTTAGCAACTCTTCTACTTCCTTCCTTAAGATTTCATTCTCCTTGGGACTTATTCTATAATGAGGTAGATTATGAAGAGAAATACTTGGAATCAAATTTATATGGTGTTGTATGTTACGCATAGGAGGTAACCCTACAGGTAAATCTTCAGGAATCACATCAGCAAACTCCTCTAATAAAGTCTTCACCTCCATCGGAATTTGAGCCCCAACTAAATCTCTACTTTCTATCTCTCCCTTCACAACCATCAAAGTACAACTGCTTGATGCTCCTGACACTCGCCATAAGTAAAAGAATGGGTCATACTGTCAGTTAGAAAGTTCCTTTCCCATATTGTAAAAGCCTTGGGTTGGTTCTTCCTAATGAAAGACACTAGCGTATATTTTATTCCCCCTTTCTCTAATTGTTGCCTGAGTGCTTAGCATTCACACCATACTGTCAAGGACACTCAAATAAAATATGACAAGCATCCATATCCACCACATCACAGTACACATCATCATATACTTTCCAATAGAAAGGGACACCTTACAATGGTCATTCACTTGAATACCACCAACTTCTTTAATCCACCCACTAGCATATGGACTGGGGTGAGTTTTTGTCTCTAACTATAGCCTCTCCACAATATCTTTACTTATTTTGTTCTCCTGACTCCCACTATCAATAATAAGATCACACAAACTCCCTTGCACAATACACCTAATGCAAAAGAGCTTATGGCATTGAGTCTCATCACTGTACTTAGGAGATAACATGAGCTTCCTCACCATACAAGTGTACTCTTCCTGCTCATATTCCTCATAGTCATCCTCCCCATCAGGTTTGTGCACCTCATTCTTTGCAACATCATCGTCCTTCTTTAATACATTCATCGCCTTCTGTTTAGGAGATTCATTAGAACAATGGCTAACCTCTCCACATCTGTAGCACTTTCCATTGAAAGGCCTTTATTGTTTTTGGTAGGCACAAAAGTATTACCCTTACCTCCTTCCACTGCTACACTTTTCCCTTTTCCTACACCAACATTGGCAGTCTCCACAATATCAGACACAACTATATATGTGTTTTTCCCTTATCACTTAGAGCCTTATTGTCTACCCGTTCATATATTCTATAATTAATACTATGGGTTTGCTCCTGAATGAATAACTCAACTTTCATGGCCAAATATCTAGCCTCTTGCACATTAAAAACCATATGCACCCCAATTTATCTCTAATAGTTTGCTTTAACCCACTCAAATATCTCGTCGCTTATTGGTTCTCACTTTTTGATAAATGATTCCTCTATGCCAATCTAAAAAATTCAATAGTATTTTTATTCACACTCATGCTACCCTGTGTACATCTCTGATAAGCATAAAAAATATATTGTTCATAGTCTAAAGGCAAAAATCTACCTCGTAATAATTGCTTCATCCTAAGCCATGTTTGAACCAGACCACGCCCTCTCTCATCCTCATCTCCCTTAATCTGTCCCGCCATATTGATGCTCCCCCTTTTAACCTATAAGCAACAAATTTAACCTTTCTATCCTCAGGCAATTCAATATAGTCAAAGAACTTGTCCAATTCAGCCAACAAACCCCTTAAATATTAAGATCACCACTGACATTAGGGATATCTACCTTTAGTTCGTATCCGTCATCTTTTTTTTAGTCTAGTTGCCACTGTCTTCCACCTCTTTGTCTACCACGTTGATTTGCAAATTCACCAAAGTTGGCCTCCTTATCTGAAGTGTCATCAAATCCTGCGTTTGACCTTCTTTGATTTCGTACATTTGGAATGAGATTAAAAATTGTTCTAGCGAGGCTAATTCCTCCGCCTTGCTCCTCATCATCATTTCTACGCCCTTATCCATTAATACTCAATAATGCTTGCAATTGTGTTTGTACTATTTCCAATTGTTTAGTTAAATTTTGGATTGATTGTTACTGCTCGTTAATCAACCTTCCAAATAGCCTGCAATCCCCGATCGCCGTCTTAGGATTGGTTGTCATCACTAGCACTAGTATTAGCCATCAATTGCGAGAAACCTGCTCTGATACCATATGATGTAGCGTGTAGCGCGATTGATCAACAAGAATAACATGTCTCAATCCATAGACCAATTAACAATCTAAAGAACAAAGTAAAGCAAAAACTTTGATTTTTTTAATAAATTGATAAAAGTGATAAAAGTCCCTAAAACAAATCCCAAAACATCTATTGATACCCTAGGCATAATATGAGTATAATAGAAAATAAAATAATATTCCAAAACAATAATAAGAAAGAAAATAATACTCTCAAAACAATAATGGGAAATAAAATAATATCCTAAAACAATTATAGTAAATAAAGATAATATTTCAAAACAAGCAAAATAAGTATTTTGGTTGATTTGATCTGAAGCTCTGCATCATGACACAAGATCATACATTACAACAAGACGACGAAACCATGAAAAATAAGATAAAACCCATATACATGTGGAATAACCATTTTTTTAAAGAAATAAATTGATTCAAAGAGGTGGAAAGGGTGATTTTAGGATAAAAGAAATCATCCTTCTTTGTTTAAGGAAAATGAGTGATTAGAAGAGATGGTTGAGAGAAAAAAAGGGTTAAGCTTTTTTCTTTTTTTTTTTTCGAATGGATATTCCATCGTTATCCTTTTATTGAAGCCTTTTCTTACGCCAAAGATTTAGCGTAAGATCTAAGTTGGTTTGGTGGATGGAATATGAACAAAAAGTAAATAAATAAAATATATCCATTGAATGGAATCTTGCTTTTCATATTATAAAGAACCATCCATTTTTATCCCTTCTTCACAACCCTTCCTCTGCAACGGAATGTCTTGCTTGAATTTGGGAAAGAGGCTTCTACCAGCCAGAAAGGCTTGGAGAAGCTTCACCTCCAAGCTTCAAACCAAGCTCCACAAGCTCCACAACTCTAAAGCCATCAAGAAAAAAACCCAACACCAAAAGAAAATTATCAAGAAGACCAAATACCGGATCAGCGCCGCCGTCCTCCGGCCCCGTCTTCAGAATAAAAAACCGGTAATTCAACGACTCAATTCGGCTTCCGTTCAGTATCGGCGAAGCCATGTGGTCCAGAAGAGGGCGGCGACGGTATACGTGGATGAGCTATTTAACGAGGCCATATCGAAGGAGTTGAAGGTGCGGCGGCTCCATGCGCCGGTAATGGCAGGAGGAGGAGGAAGCTCGAAGAGGATGAAGGTTCTTGAGCAAGCAGGTGTGGCGGCGGGGTCAGGCCGAGAAGGTGGGCAGTGCGGCGGCGGTGGTGATGAGAAGACGAGCGGAGCGGATGAGATGTGGGAATCTGTGGGGTTGGCGTCGCCATTGATGTATGGAATTGATGAAAGGGCGGAGGAGTTTATAGCCAGATTCAGGGCGGGTTTGGCCAGGGGAGTATAGCACTGTTAGTTTGCTTCATAGACTTTAGATAGTCCTTTGGTATGTATTTGTATTTCGGTTTGTAGAAAAGGATTGTAGATCGATGTGAATGAACAAAGATGAAAAGGGTTCTTTTCTTCATTTTAAACCACAAGTTACTACTATGGATCAAATGGGTCGATGTTTTTGAAAATTAAAAAAAAAAAAAAAATCTATAATTAATTTGATGATCAGTTTTAATATGCCCTTGAAATTACAAAGATAAGCGCTTCCAACTAGTATCCAATAGTAAACGAGGCTCTAATCACTAGGGAAGTTGAGGCATGCTTGGTTTCATATTCTTGAAAACTATTTTAGAAAACAGGGGGTTTTGAAACATGGAGAAAAAAAAAAGAAAAAAAAAAGGGGCCCTTTTTTACCTCACAAGCTTTTAGTTTTTTTTTTTTAAAGAACAAAATACTATTGTTATAAATAGGAATAGAACAACCCACCTGTTTATAGTTTTTGAAATTTTTTTTTTGTGGAAAACACAAAAAGACATTATATTCAAATAACAATAACAATTTTTATAAAACAGTTTTCATAAAACACCAAAATTATATTCTTTATATTTTTTAAAATTGTTCTCAAGAAGACAACAACAAGACCTAGAAAAGCCAAAGGAGGCATATAGAGGGAAAGGGTTGAGGCCTCAACTTCGAGTCCCAATAAGACCAAATTTGTGAAAAATAGAATAATAAGATATAATGCAAATTCAATAAATGTTAAAAAAAATGTTCTTAAGAACAATTTTCTAAGACAAGAACCGAATAGGCACTGAAACTTCATACACTCAAAATGATGATGTTATAACCAAGGTTGAAAATATCGGTTTTGATGGATATATCAGTACTTTGATTTTACAGATATATTATAAATATATCGGTATTTATAAATTATTCAAAATTTAAATATATATCAAAATTATTTTGAAAGTATAGGAAATGGTAATATCAATTAGATTTGAAAAAAACATTAAAATTCATTTTCTATGATTTATACAAAATAATTGGTTAAACATTAATGTAACGCCCGTCCCGAGAGGGTGTACGGTACGTGTAACCGTAGGGGCGTATATGTGCACCAAAAGACTTTCCTAATTATTTAAGCCGTATCAGAAGATTTTTAATCTCAGACACGCTGCAAAGCCAGAATCGGGTCAAAAAGCGATACGAAGGTCATAATAAAGAAGGAGAAAGATGCCACATGTATCATAGCATAAGTTGATTTGCAAAAAGAAAGAAACTTGAGGTCTTAATTTCAAATAAAGGTAATATGATAATATAAAAGGGCATGAGGCAAACAAATCTCTCATTTTGGTCTCACAATTAGGACTTCACGTTTTTGGAGAAAGGAAGAGAGGAAGAAGAGGAAGAAGAAGAGGGAGAAGAGCAAAAAGGTATGGATATTTTGATTTTTGCATGGGTTTTGGTTTTGTATGGATTTTTGGCTTGTTCCAAACCTAGGGTTTTGTTAGGAGATCATCCTAACCCTAGAATTGTTGAAGTTGTGTGGGTAAAACCCT
Source organism: Tetrastigma voinierianum (assembly GCA_016808115.1). Taxonomy (NCBI): domain Eukaryota; kingdom Viridiplantae; phylum Streptophyta; class Magnoliopsida; order Vitales; family Vitaceae; genus Tetrastigma; species Tetrastigma voinierianum. The sequence goes on from JAEQBH010001187.1 coordinate 424,786, forward strand.
AGTTGGTATAAGATAAACATGGAGTTCATCATATTTCTATGGTTTTATATGGATTGGTGGACTCGTACATTTTTGGATTTTACTAGGGTTTGGTTGTAAGAAGTTCCAAACCACCAATACAAGCGCTTGGGTGCGTGGTTTTGCAAATTCCCTGTTGGTTTTTGAGGTTGTTTTGTATTGTCTTGATTGGTTGGATTGGTTTTGAGGAATGGTTGTAAAAAAAAAGAAGAATATTGGGTTTTCAAAGGAAATGCTATCACCTTTGTAAAACTCCCCTCGTTTTTGCTTACTATAAATTGCTATAATCATCCAAATGAAGTGATTCCAATTGGTAAAGAACCATAAGAGATAGGGCTACAAATGTATGGAAGGGACTAAGAGTAAATTGTAGCTCTAAGGCTCCAAAATATGGATTTAAAGGTGAGCTTGTGTAGCTCACGGGTTATGCTCAGGCTTTCTATCAAGATGTTTTAGCCATAAGTTGAGTTTCACTCATCCAAATTGAGTGATTCAAAATTCTGGGTAAAATAGACCTCTAGGGGAATAATTTACTTGAAGGAAGTGCAAGCAAATTGTAACCCCAAAGTGCCCAGAAATCTGTCAAAGTGGAGCTATGTGTAGATTCTGTTATGCCAATTTGAGTAAAATGTAAAATACAATAACCTAAGTTTTGGTGATCCAAATTGGGTGATTCCAATTGGAGAAGAAATATTAGAACCATAGCTTCAAATGAGTGAAGAAACCATTTCTACTTTATGGAGTTAAGACCCTAGAAATCAAGAATAACAGTAGGTGATCCAGTGAGCTAACCAATTTGGCATCAAAAAATGCTGTAACTTGTGTTATGTGGTTGAGGGCCTTAGAAAAGGAATTTTAAATTGAAAATTTAAAGAGATGTTAGTGGATATATAAAGGACTAATCTAGATAGTTTCATAATTTTTGAAGACCGTTTAAATAATTTTCGGGTAATAAATTCCAGAGAGTACTATTGGAAAGAAAAAAAAAATTGCCAAAATGAGTGGTTTTTTAGGGGCTTTTTGTGCTCAAGGATAATTTGTTCATTTGGCTTCATATGAATGTTTGCGGTGATCTAATGTGACTCTGTATGGTTTCAAAATCGAATCTGTTTCAAAAATAGTCGCTTGTAAGCTCACGCTAAGTTTTACACGACATGCAGTGATTAATGTTTTCATCGCATTCTCGAGCATGTAGGGTGTTAAAGCGCTTTATAGTTGTAGAGTCGTGCTCAAGTTTTGTAACTGAAAATGTGAGTGTTCTAAACCTATTTTTTCAAATCTAGTGTATTATTTATAAATCATTTTACACTAGTATGTTATGGTTTTAAATTATTAAACCATATTTCAAGCAAACAATGATTTTAAATTATTAAACCATATTTCAAGAAAGCAATGGTTTTAAAGTATTAAACCATATTTCAAAAACAAGCAAGCAATGGTTTGATTGTAAACCATATTTGAAAAACAAGCAAGTAATGGTTTTGATTGTAAACCATATTTAAAAAGCAAACAAGCAATGTGATTTAGAAAGCAAACAAGCAATGTGATTTAGAAAGCAAATAAGCAAGCAATGGTTTTGAGTTGTAAAACCATATTTCAAAGAGCAAGCAAGCAAAAAGTGTGTTTTATAAAAACAGCCTTAAGAAACTCCGCTTTAAGCAAGCATACGGCCGAGGTATTCCGCACGCACTGAAGTTAGACATTGCTTCATGCATTTTGGGATTGTTCTGGCCGACAAACTTACCATACATCACGACATACAAAATGATCGTGGCACGATCGGAGTATATAGGGTTAGCACGCTAGCTATTATATGGTGATGTAGACACGAGGTCAGTAAAATCCGGGAAAATTCTAATTTTTTGAAAAAGGGTAAAATGGTAATTTTGGTCAAAATCCAGAATTTTTCTGTATCTCTATTTACCTAAACAAACTTCACCGCTGAATCGCCTCGCGAAATCTAGCTACCATGCTCAATTTTGTCGAATTCCAAGACAATAAAATTTCACATATTTCGATAAGAATCTGCAAGCCTGGGTAGTTACATGACAAATTACAGACACGCTGACGACAAAGTCACCTACTACACGTATCCATGTGACAACATGTTGCATGATTAGTGAGGAGGATGGAGATAAATGGCTTAGATCGAGCCATGTGTCAAAAAATGCCCTTAAGTAAAAACTAAAGGACACAAAGGAATTAACAAAAGAATTAAAAGATTAAAATAAGACAAAAGACCATCTTCTCTTCCATTTTTCCTGGGCCGGTGCGTGCAGGGGAGACCTGGGTTTGCATAGAAAAGTCGCAATCCTCTCTAGATTTCCAGCGTTCTGACCTGCCTCTAAGGTTAGCCAAAGTTGATCTACGCCTACAGGGCCACGCATGGACACCAATTTTGTGAGAGTTCGACAACCCAAGAGGTAAAGGGTCTTCTCCTACTTTGTTTAGTTCTCGCTAAAAAAGCCATTTTAATAGACGTGGATTTGTTGAGGCCTGGATGGTCGTGTTTTCTTTGGCCTCGAAATACGAAACCGAAAGTGAAGAAAATCCCTATGTGGCCGTGAACAAAGGCCGAGCCCAAAGGTCTCTACTGTTCACGTGAGTTGTGTGTGAATTTTTGTGTTATTGGGTGATTCAAAATGAATTGTTTGAATTATTATTAGCCCATGTGAGCTAATTTTGATGTTATTTCCATGGATTAAATAACACGATGCATGTGAGTTAAATTTTGTTAATATATATACATGTAAAATATATTAGCATGAATTGTTTGGAAATGGAATAATGTGACCTATGCACCGGACACCCAGAATGGTAAAAAAAGAGTGCATGACATGAAAGAAAATAAAAGTTATCAATGAAAATAGCCGCTAAAGGAATTTCAAGGAAGATTTTCTGAAGAATCGCTTGAAGAGTTGTCTAACAAGCTCATCTCGAGGCTTTAATCTACGATCATTTCGAGGATTACCCAAAGAATTCGCCTCGGAGGGTTATCCAATAGATTTTACCGAATCCCTAGTATGTTTTCGAGAACAAAAACCTTTGTTTTGAAAAATCGTATTTTCCCTCACATTTGGCTTGGGTTACGTGTGAGGAGTCGATGAGACTCGAGACAATGGGATCGTACGCATTCAAGTAGGATCATGTATTTGCTTGAGTGAGTTTGGTTGCCATTATATGTCCACTTAGGTGGGGATTAACCCATGTAGGAGATTATCACTACTGGGCATTGCTCACCCTGTCGAGGGATCATTATTTCAGGTACAGTGAGTGTACAGGAGGATGGCGCTCACTAGAGGCTACTTTTTAGAAGAAAGCATGATTGTGGCTTTGACATTTTCTTTGTAAAACATGTATTATAACTCTAAATTTTGATATATGTTTTGGTTAAAAGTAATGTAATAACTCTTGAACTATTGTAATATAGTTGGTTAGATTTTTGGTGAGTATTGATGTATGGGCCCAAGTGGCCATTTTTACTCATGTATAAGTCTCATAATATGAGGAACAGGTATTCCGCAGGTTGACAGTGGTCAACTGACCCTGATTCGGGATGTCACACTGCATCAAACCCAGTATACGAGTACCTAAATGGCTCGAGGGACTTGGGTTTAGGCCATAGTCATTAAGGTGTGAGAGCATCACAACTTGGTATAGTTACGTTGGGATACTGTAGAGTATAGCTTAGTATCGTAAGTTAGGTATACCTGGGCTTACTCAGACTTGATGGGAAACGGGTTAGATCATGCATCCTTTGTGCATTTGATGAATAAAATGTGATGTGTGATTAGATTATGTGTTGTATGTTGTGTGAAATTGTGTGCTTGGTGAATAACATATAGGAAAAAAAAATGTGTTGAGGAAAAAAAAATTTTTCTGGGGTTTTACAATGTGTAAAACAGGAAAAAAAAATATAAATAAAATAAATTATAATGAATTTATTTGGTTCTACTAGAAGATTTGAAAAAAAAAAAAAAAAAAAATTTGTGGTCTTCCGGTAGGTGGAACAAAGAGAAAAAAAAAATGAGAAGAGGAAAAATGCGAGAGGGAGGAATTTTGGAATGGGCTCGCCCATTTTAGTGTTGGAATCACGATACAATGTTTTGTATGTCGTGACGAGCTGGGAGGCAGCGCGAGGGCGTGCGGTGGCACGCCGCGACCTTCTGATGGGCTGCGAAAGCGACCAGCGAGACCATCGACGCGTTGTTGCGCAAGAGCGGCGGCGAAGCGGCGGTGCGGCGGCTAGCGGGTGTCGCGATCGATGTTGATATCGTGGCGAGGAGGTTTTCTTGACACTCTGTTGTGATAAGCGCAATGACACGCCCGCGATGTAGCGCAGGGCTGACAAAGCCTTGACGAGCGCTCGATGCTCATGGCAGGGAGTTGTATTGCGATACAAATTTTTATCTGGCCCAGGGGCGCGACACGGCGCCTGCGGCCTGGTAGGCGACCTGACCTGCGACCACGGCGGTCTTTGGCGTTCGCGACCACACTGATTGGCGGTCGCGCGTCAAGGAACCTGCGCGATACAATTTTGTGTCGCGGCGGAAGGCCCCAGGACCTAGCCTGGCGCCGCATGCAGCGGCGACCACAGCGGGAGGCACTTGCGACAAGGAGCCGCGACCGGCGCTGGTCGCGCGACTGGCGTTGTCTTGGCGTGGCTGGCGCGGTAGCGCGCAGCCTAGGTTCGCCCAGGTGTGTAGTCTTTGTACTTTTCTCTTAAGTTTTGACTCGGTACCGTTTGAGTCACTATTTAGAGCACTGTTCATGGACATTGTTCACGGGGTTTTCAAAAAAAAAAATAAAAATAAAAAAATAAATAAAAATGAAATAAAATAAAATAAAATTTTTATTGCATATGATTTAAAAGTATGGAAAAATTTTCAGTATGTGAATAGTGTCTCGGGGTTGTGTTTACACCTTAGAGATGCTGCATTAAAACTTAACTTGCCATTTGACATGTGTAGATGGCTGTCGAGAAGCGGACGTAGAGGTGTCTGAGTTTTCTTATTTATTGATGTTGTGAGCCTTTGTTTGGTGGCAGGATTCGCATTCTTTGCCATTGCATAGGCTAGTGCGTGCAGAGTGGCAGAGAGGTCTGAAGTAACCTCCCCATAGGTTGAGGGGCACATCATCGCACTCGGATATTCACGGAGGAGATCGATGGTGGCAAACCATTGGTTCGCATGGAGGTTGAAGATATTGGAGCGATGGAATTACCTCCGTCTGACCGAGATCGAGACTAAGATTTTGCCATTCCGGCCGAGAGAGGCGAGGCCCGAGTGGTGGGCCCAGGCGAGAACCTCCTAGGGACCCTAGAGGCAATGACATGGGCGAGTTCAAAACATTCATGGCGTGTTCCCTCGGACTTTGTGAGACATCACGAAGGCTCGGGGAGTTCCTAGAAGTTTGGGACGGGGCTTATATGACTATGATTGAGTATGTGGGTAGGTTCACGGAGTTAGCTCGTTTTGCTGACGATTATGTAGCCACAGACCTGTCCAAGGTTAGGAGGTTTGAGAATGGACTAAGATTGTCCATTGGTAGTCTCTAGGACTTCGCCTATAAGACCCATAGACCTACATAGTTTGGGACCGCCATGGCCGTAGAGATCCCGGATGCCTGGAGCTTTCGGGATACGGTGTGTGCAGAGGAAGGAGAGTTAGTCTTCTTCCAGTTCGGGAAAGAAGCAGAGGGCTTCTAGTTCACGGGGCTTCCAGAGCCACGACCATCCGGGCTAGGGATAGATCAGGGTTGCTAGTTAGTGACGGATGGTGTCTTTACCGATGCGGTGGTCGGACATAGGAGGATTGCCCCCAGAGGCAGGGATCCCAAGGTTTCGGGACGGTCGGTCAGTCCAGCGGTGGGGCGTGAGAGGATCTGATTATATTCCTCCGCTACCCTATTATGGGTTAAGAGCCCGGTTGATCCCGAAGTCTTGCCACGGGCACCTCTTGTATGCAGACGGGCGGAGGACGAGACTATGGGTCGGGCGGAGGGCAGAGGCCTGCATGTAGGGACATGGGAATCCTACGAGGGCGTGTCCCCCCTTCGTTATCTGCTCAATTTGAGCAAACACCTCAACCTATACATGGTACGTTTGCTATCTCGCCATGGCCGAGAGTGTTATTTGATTGTAGTTAGCCGCGTTCATTCATTGTTGCATCGGTTGATAGGATTAGACTAGGGTTGAGGCCTTGGAGGATTTCCTTGTATGTAGTCTCCCCTAGGGATTAGGGCGAGGATAGGGGATGATATGTCGTGGTTGCGAGTTAGAGATCTACGGGATTCTCACGATGGACACGAGGGTCATGGACATGTATCGAGTTCGATGTCTTGGGGATGGATTGGTGGCGACACGAGTTGTTATTGATTGAGCATAGGAGGTTTACTACGCGGGGCTGATTTCGTGTTGTATTTCGAGGCGAAGCATGATATTTTGCCCCCCGAGGCGGTGCAGTCCAGTGTCATGGACAGTTGGCGGGTTGGGCCAGAAGCCTTCTTAGTGGAAGGGCGAGGTGGAGCGGTTAGATGCCTCGAGTAGTGCAGTATGAGGATGTTTTTCGGATAAACTCAGGGATTGCCTCTCCATGATTTGTAATTGATGCTCCAGAGTTACACCTGGTGCCCGCCCATCTCTATGACTCCGCCAGGATGGCATCGATTAGATTCTGTTCAGTAGCTACGGGGAGGCTATTGAATGAGGGTTCATTAGGTAGGCACTTCACCATGATGCTCAGGTCTTGTTTCACGAAGAAGAAGGATAAGACCCTTCAAGCGCATTGATTCTGAGACGATTGGGGCGGTTCTGATAAATTGGTACGAGGATTGATGACTTATTTGGTCGTGAAAGGAAGCCTTGAGTCTACTCAGATAGACCATACGGGTTACCATCGGTTGAGGTTAGGACGAGATATCCCTAAGACAAGCGTTGGAGACCTGGTATGGGCACTTTGAGTTCCACGGTGATGCCCTTTGGTTGGCGAATCGCGTGACATTCATGGACCTCATCGTAGGGTATTCCAGCCTATTTGGATCGAGTTTGTGTGGTGGCCGTTGGATGACACATTTGATCTACTCCTAGTCAGAGATGGAGCATAAGGATCACTTGAGGATTGTTTTACAGTTGTTCAGAGATCATTAGCTATATGCCAAGTTCAGTAAGTGCTAGTTTTGGCTTACTGAGGTGAGATTTTTGGGACACGTGGTGTCGACATGTCGGGTGTCGATGTATGGATGAGAGAGAGGTCGAGGCCATAATAAGTTGGAGAGGCCCGAAGTCGGTCTTGAGATATGTAGTTTCTTGGGATTGGCAGGGTACTACTGGAGATTCATTGAAGATTTCTCGATTAATTGGCACCTGGCGAGATTGACACGAAAGGGAGGGGTCGAGTTCCAGTTAGGATCAGATGCGAAGGCATTCCCGGGAGTTGAAGAGGAGCTTGCCTGGCTCTATCATGATAGTCCCGGACAAGGGCGGGGAAATTTTCAGTATATTGATGCCTCGAGGGCGGATTTGGGATGTGTTTGATGCGGTCAGGGAGGTAGTAACCTTGGTTCTGTCGGTTGAAGAATGTGGGTAGAGATTACCATGACATAGGGTTGGCAGCCCAGTAGTCTTCGCCTTAAGATTTGGGCGCCACTCTGCTTATATAGCGGCGGTCAAGGGGTGTACTCATACCATAAAGTCGAGTATATTTTCACGCTTGGGACTCAATGAGAGCTAACCTTGAGATGGATGGAGCTCCACAGAGAGGATTATGATTTCACTTTGCATTACCACCACAGTAAGGCAAATGCAATTAACCTTCTTTTTCGGTCGGAAATCACGGGAAGAGTGGCTAGTATAGCTTCGGGAGTGGCGGATCTTTTCGAGGCGTAGGACAATTTAGATTCTGATGCAACAAGCGAGGCTTATGGAGTACGTTTAAGGGAGTTTAAATTTGCGAAGTCTGATAATTAGAGTGATCGAGTCCACAGGGACGGAGCCAGCGAGAATGGTATCATCGGGATAGGGTATAGTCAGTGCAATTGTGAGGGCTTGGCCGTTCACGTAGATGGTAGTCTTGATTATAGAAGGGCGGGTAGTGGTTCCCGATTAGCCCAGGTGAAGGAGATCCTCGGGGAGTTTCCTTCTCATTTGTTGTGCATCAATTGGCACGAAGATGTAGGATGCCGCCCGTCGATGTGCTGGGTAAAATGAAGAGATACGTAGGGGACTTTGTTCGCGGCCCGATGTCTCGTGTCAACGGGTTAAAGGCGAGCACCGAGGAAGCGGCAAGGCTGCCGGTAGATTTGGAGGTGGGTACGAGTGGAAGTAGAACACGTCGATGGTTTTATGACCATACCGCGCCATGGACACGTGGAGACGGGATCGGTATGGGTGATAGTGGACTGACTCATGAAGTCGGCACATGTTCTATTAGTCACGGATGACCTTCACATTGGAGAGATTCTGCAAGTTGTAAATTAGAAAGATCATCCGGCTACATGGAGTGCCAGTATCCATAGTGTCGGATAGAGACTAAGGTTTCGACTCACCTTTGGAAGAGTTTCCAAAGGCTATGGGCACTGGCCCGACCCAGGTAAGGCTTTCCACCCAGGCGGATGGTGCCTTCAAGGAGAGGACCATACAGGTGTTAGAGGGACGTACTCTGGGCATGCGTCTTGGATCATAAGGGTAGGCTGGGAAAGGCATTTGCCCTTAAAGTGGAATTCTGCAAATATACAAATGGCACCATATGAGGCATTGTGGGAGCCCATACGGATCACCGATATGTTGGACCGAGGTGGGGAGAGAGCTCCATCAGTCTTGATCGATTAGGACTTCCAGAAGGTGAGCTTGATCGACAACGTCTTCTCCGCGGCTCAAAGCCCGGAAGAAGAGCGCTGGCGTGTACGGCGTTGACTGGCCCTTAGGATTCGAGTGGAGATCACGTCTTCTTGAAGGTACCTAAGAGAGAGTGGTCGGGTTCGGCCATGCGAGAAGCTATCATTCGAAGTTCATGGACCCTTGGCAGTCTTTCGAGGTAGGGCTATGGCGTCGCAGATTGGCTTCTGGCCCGAGTAACCGGTGTCCGCGGTATTCCATGTCTCCATACTCAGGAGGTACGCCGAATCGAAATATGGTGGTTGGGAGATTGAGGTTGACACATATGGGACCTTCGAGGAGACTCTGAGTGGCGTATGGATAACCGGGATAAGGTTTTGGAAGCCAAGACCGTGGCTAGTAAGGGTGCTATAGCGACCTTGTGGAGTGGAGGAGTCAACGTGGGAGCGGGGGACCGCGTCGAGTTTATGCGCTCTTATTTAGGGATGAAGGTCGTGGTTTTAGTCATTTAATGCCAAATGACTAGTTTACATGCATGGCATAGTGCATTGCATATGCATGTGATTTATTGTGATTGTCTGAATTTCGAGACCAGAAATTATTTTTAAAAGGGAGAATGTAAACTGGGGGAAAATTCTAATTTTACGAAAAATAGTAAAATGGTAATTTGGTCAAAATCCGAATTTTCTAGATCTCGGATGATAAAGCGAGACTTCACTATATTGGAATCGTCGCGAAATCTGCTACGTTGAATTTCGTCGGTCAGGGACGGTGAAATTTCACATCTTTCGAGTCTGCGGGTGGTGCATTATGGCCGACTTATTGAGAGACATGTGATGTGACAGCAAAAGTCAACTTCTACATATACCTATGTGACACATGTTGCATGATTGGAGATGATGGAGATAAATAGCTTAGATTGGGCCATGTCAAAGATTACTTTGGTCAAACTAAGGACTAAGGGAATTAAGTGAAAAAAATTAAAGATTAAAATAGACCAAAGACCATCTTTACTCATTTTTTCCTAAACATTAGTCTGCGGTGGGGAGGGAATGGGGTTTAGAAATATTTGACTTCTCTCGATTTCGGCGTTGAACCGTCGGTTCTCGTTGGGCCAAGAAGCAAAGTTGATCTATGCTACAAGGGCTATGCGTGAACACCGATTTTGTGGAGTTTCGACAACTCCAAGAGGTAGGGTTCTTCTCCTACTTGGTTTTATTCTTTGGTTAAGAGCCATTTTAATGGATGAGGATTTGTTCGGGCCTGGATGGTGTGCTGGTCTCAATCTTTAGACGGAGTTAAGAAAATCTCTATTGTGGCCGTGAGCAGTCTGGAGTCTAGGGTTCCTCACATTCCCGTGAGTTATAATGAATTTTGTGTTTGCGGTGACTCAAATGAATTAACGTTATTATTGGCCATTGGGCTATTTTGGATATTGTGGATTCAATAACATGGTATGTGATTAAAATTTTTATTAAATTTATATACATGTAAAATATAAATAACATGATTGTTTGATGGCATAATGCATTCCCATATGCCCTGGGGCACCTTAGAATGGTAGGTGTGGTGTGGTATGAAAGAAAATGAAAGAAAAATGAAAATGGTTGTGAAAGGGTTCAAGGAGATTACCAGGAATTTCTTTGGAAGTTAATCAGTTCATCTCGGAGGCGGACCCATAAGTATATTTGGATTACCCAGCTTGATTGCTGGGAGGTTATCCAATAGATTTTGAAAAGCCAGTGCATTTGTTTTCAGAACAAAACCTTTTGTTTTGTGTATTTTTCTCTCACATTTGAAAGCTAGCATGAGGGAGTGGTGGGGACTGGGACTGTGGATCAGGCATGTACATTCCAAGTGGGATCATGTATTTGCTTGAGTGTGTTTGGTTCCCATTACATGTACACTTAGGTAGGGAATTAGCATGTAGGAGATTATCATCTTTGGGCGTGCTCATACCCAAACCAGGGGATCATTATTTAGGATCTGAGTGTACGGGAGGACGGCGGCTCGCTATTCTTTTAGAAAGCGGATTGGCTTTATTTTCTTTGTAACACATGTATTATAACTCTAAATTTGATATATGTTTGGATTTAAGAGTAATGTAATAACTCTTGACCATTGTGTAATATAGTTGGTTAGAGGTTTTTGGTGATCTCTATTGATGTATGGGCCAAAGTGGCCATTTTATATGGGGTCTCATAATATGAGGCAAGGTATTATGAGTTGTTGATGGTCAAGCGGGACCCCGGGATTTAGGGTGTCACAAGGTCTCCACCATATTTGCGAAAAGGTGGTGAGCCAAGGCCCTTCTACCTAGGTTATGTGGACCAGTCCTTCAACGGCGTTGAGATGACTCCAGTCTTTGAATTTTAAACAAGCCAAAGAAGGCCTCAAGTGGTTGATCTTTGTTGTAAGCAACAATAGTTTAAATCATTAACATTGAAAATCAACATTTTGAAGAAGTTTTTAAAAACTTAAGCGATAACAAATGGTTTGTAGAAAGATTTTCCGACTTTTAATAAACAAATAATTTTGTGAAAAGTTTTGAAACTTTTAAAATAAGTAAAGCAGAAGTTGTAGAAAGTTTTATAGGCTTTTATGGCTAACAAACAAGTTTTACGGAAAATGTCTTACGTAAAGTATGATTAACATAGACACGAGATATTTTGGAAAAAGCATAAGCATTTTGTAAGCATGCTCATTGAGCTGTTTAGCTCATTATTTTCTGTTTTAAAAACTATTTTTAGTACAAGACGATGGTAGCCTGAGGTGGTAGGTTCTTAGGCTTTAGTATAAGTGCTATATTAACCTTCTTTTATTGAAATACTTGGAACTTGTATAGTTGTGTATATATATGTATATAGTTTTGGTTTTTATAGAAAATGTGATGGGGCACGAGACTCTTTTGAAGTGTTGTTGATTTGCCATGTTTTAAAAGTGTAAACGATATATCTGAGTTTGGATGTCTTGTATCTATTTATTTATGTTGCCGAAATTTTTATAAAATCCTACAGTTTGAAAAGAAGAATTTTATCAGGTTTTGACCAAGACTTGGCAAACTATGAGTTCTCTAGTCCGCCAGATACTTGGGTTAAGGGTTTTAAATGGGATTGGCATTTTGCCATGCTAGTAGAGTTGGGGTGTGATGATAATATATTATGACTATTTTTTATATTTTTAAATTTTAGAATATTCTAAAAAATTACTATAAATAATTTTGAAAGATTTCATTTAGTACATTTTTTTAAAAATTGTTTGGTATTAAAGATTTTCACAATCCTTTTTTTAATCTAAACTTTAATATTATTGTAAAATTAATAAATGTTCATTTAATAAGAAGACCTTATTTTTATGTTTCCAAACTTCTTGGTCTTCTCACATTTTTTGGGATAGTTAATGATAATAATTATTAAGGAAATATTAATATTAAGAATATATATGTTTACAAATACTTTATTGTTTAAGGGTTTTTTATTAAAGAAAATTATTAAAACATATATATAAAAAGGGCTAATTATCTTTATTTTTTTCTCGACCATCTTTATCTTTACTCTAAAAAGTATAAGACTTTGTTTCTCTTTATCTTCTTCCAAAATAAAATCAGAATTATACTATTTATTTTTGTATGAATTTTTTGTTTTAACAATTTAAGTTAAGTATGAATAATTTTCATTTCCACTAAAGTGTGTATAAACCAATGGTATTAATCTTGAGGTTAAACAACACTTCAGTTGAAAAGTGGTGCAAAGCAATGTCACGGATGCCTTTATTAAATAGATTTAAATATGGATGTGATGTTAAATATTGATAATGGATACAAGCAACAAAGATGAAGTTTTATGTATCTCAATGTTGATGTTTGTTGGATTTAGTTTCCCGACCTCTCAATTGCACCTAAATCCTCAATGGACTTGATAAGTGAGTATCTTTGAAGAGGATCGCGTATGGAAATAGGATCACATCAGGAAACAAACTCATGATATGCAAGCAAATTCAAGTCAAAATCTTGTACAACTTTCTTTTTTTCATGTTCAGCAATAGACTAGATTTAGACAAAGGTTTAGAATCCAAATCTATGGTCTTCTTGCCTATCATTTTTTTTTTTTTTTTTTTTTATGGATTTTTTTTTTGTGAAAATAAATGTCTAAACATATGATCAAATCTTAATTATTAGTAATCTGTTGAGAGATTAAAAATTAGCTTTGGTAACATTGAATAACTTAAGATGAAAAATCAATTAACGAGGTAATTTAGTAGAATAAGAATTAAATTGGAAAAAGTAATAAATTCTTTCTTGATTTTTAAAAGCATGGATAAATAAAACATAAGAAGACCAAACTCTAATTGATTTATTTTCCAAATGGAGGGTGCATAGAATTAATTCCTCTTGCGCGTTCTATTGATATTCTCTCATTTTCTGCACACAATTAATTATAGTAATTATTAAAAAGGCATACAATTTATGATATTAATTATTAAGAAAGACTTCACATTTTTTTCTCCCACATCTCTTTATCTTCTCCAATTTCTTTACTCTATTATCAGACATGATTACTACCCAAAAAGTGTTGTTTTATACATTTAACACTCTATGTTTTGACACTTTTGTAGTGATGGCTATTAAACCTAGTTGGCATGTTAAGACTGTGATGCTCGCACTAAATCAAAATTTTGTGTAGTAAGTTTGGTTGTTTTTACGGACTTTATATCTTGAGGACGGGGATTAGTAAGGGGCATGAAAGAATCATGGTTCAGGAGTTGAAAAGCATAGAAGCGGGCAGCTATGAGTGCTTATTTAAATTATGAGATTAATTTAATAGCATTAAATTTTGCATTACCACAAAATTAACATTCTGTTTGACCTTTAGTTTTGATTTTCTCTGTCTCTATCATGTGTAGTGTTATGAGTTGTAGATTTTCGTAATTTATGGGGTTGTGTTTATATGACCTCAAAAAAGACTTTGCTGCAAAGAGATTATGTTGCGATGTTAAGTAAGCTGCAGCGAAGCTTTCGTATTTTTTTCTCGTTTTCTCTTTTCTCTTTCTTGACAATCAAACAACCTTTGAGAAGAGGAGAAGCGGCTAAAACCTTCATTTCCTTGGAGTAAAGGAAACTAGGTGAAGGTTCCGGATGTACGGAGGTATTTTCCACCATGAGTTCAAACATTGGTTTTAATCCCTTAGGTTTACATATGGAATGATGAATCATTTTATTATTTGGGTTCATTTTAGGTTTGTATTTGCTGATCATTGATATGCGTTAGTTATCATCTATGGGTTATTGGAAGGTGATTCAAGGATGTTTTTATTCCCTTCAAATTCTAGGTTCGATCCATTCAATTCACCTTGAATGGTTGCGTTGAAAGCTCTCAGAAACCAATTTGAATTACTTACAACCAGATCTCAGTGATGTTCGTCGGTTATATCATTTATGGACCATTAATTGGAGTCGAGAGATGTTCTTCACTGTTTCAGACCAAATAACAGGAGGCTTAAATACCAATTTTCAAGGATAATTTGTTACAAGGTCGATTCATATAGCTAAACTGACAAGATTAGGAGAGATGCTCTCATGTTATCTCCCAATGTGAAAGACCCCAAAACCCCTCCTTTGCTTAAGGAACTGAAGCCTGGCATTGACTTATCTAAAAGTTGTTTTCATGCCCATTCAAATTTTATTTTTAGTTTAAATCACTAAAATCCCTCTTTTATCACAACCCAAATATCAAATGAATCCACGTTATAGCTTTGTTAGTCATTTCTGAAGAAAATCCATCGACTGGATGATCTAGAGCCGCTATACTATAGTAGCAATGCTGCAGTAATTAGGAACATAAAGTTATAAATTTTGTTGATTCGAATGCCCTACGAGCTGGATGCAAATGGGAGGCCATTAATCGGGATGGTGCCTTAGTATGATATGCGGTGGACCAACGTGAATCCCTAATCACGAGCTAGTGGATTTTCTCCCATCATTTTCTTTTATTTCACTTTTAGTTTGCTTAATATCATTTTTTATTTCTTCTAAGCTAACCTTTTGTAAGTGTTTCTATTTTGTTTGTTTATCTGTATTCTGTAAAGGTATGTGTTCAGTTCGTTTGAGATTACGAAGCTGAGTCATAAAAGTTAACATTCCCACTGGAATCAAATCTTGAAGTGAGCTTAGTTTTAGACACAATGGAACCCCTGAAGCGAACACAGAGCCTGACGGAGACAAGATTAGTTGCATGGACCAGATCTTTCCTAAGACTACAGAGTCTATGTCTTTCCTTTTAATTCTTCATTTTTCCTTTTAATTTGTTTTGTCTTGGTTTGATTTGAGTTACCAATTTGTTTTTCATTTGAGAAAGTTGGTGCATTCTAGAGTAGCTATGCAGGTCAAAAATACGGAGAACAACATTTTTGCAACCCTATATGCAAATTTCGAGGTTATGCAAACTAGAATTTTTCTTTTAAATTTAAGGGGTTGCCATAAAAATTTGTGAAAATTCGCAACCCTAGTCTTTAGCCATAACTTTTCATTCAGAACTCAGTTTGGGTGAGTCGATCCTGGTTAAATGTTGAGGTGGCAGATCTACCAGTGCCATGTAAGAACATTTTAGAGACTTATTAAGGAAGTAAGTTTCAAAGATTAACATGTTTGTATATCTTATCTTCTTTTAACTGCAAAGTCATAACTTGATCATTTGGAAACCCAAATGAGTAAGTAAGGTCTCATACTGGAAGCTTTGAGAAGTCTCATATCCATCCATTTACATATTGTAGCCATTTTGCTTCAAATACAGTAGCAACCCCACCATTTGATGAATCATCAAACTCTTCTTGGTGAGATGTTCAATCTCCTATGGATCTAGCCTATTTGCTGTTTTTTATCTTTTTGTTTTCCATGGCTATGCGCTGATCTTATTTCTATGTTGTTCATATTTTGGGTGCCCCAGACTGTAGTTGTTTATCTTTGTAATTTAAGTACTAATCAAATACCCCATTTGGCTTATTTTTACTTTTCATCTCTTTTTGTTTGTTTCATGAGGTCCTCCTCTCCAACACGGTTACATTTCACAAGGAGGTATCACTTCCTCCCTTAAATTCCAATTCTGACACATTGAGGACAATCGAATTTGGTTAAGGTGGGGTCAAGAAGGAAGTGCTTGACCCTATCATTTTGAAAATTCTTTGGTTCAATAGTTTTTTGAACATGGTTTTGTTATGTTGCTTAGTTTGTAATTCTCAGCTCTGATGAGGAAGAAATTCAGCTGTACAATCACTCTTGATTTTAGAGTTGTTTTTATGCTTATAAAAGTTGATGAAGTGTGGAAACTCCTCTTGTGTTGACATACCTCACCCTTTTGACCTTTACTATGCACATTCGTTTTCATTATAAATTTGAAAAATTGTCTCTTGCCTCTAAGCCTTGCAAATGCGCTGTGTTTTGACTACGCTAATAGGTTAGGATCCTAAAGACCAATGAGTCTCAAAAAAAAAAAAAGGTGGCGGGTGCTTGCGTGACCGGGCGTTTGGGAGGTGTGTGTGAAAGTCAAGAAGCGGGTTGCGCCAAATGGCGTTCTGGAGTCGCTCGAAACTGCTACCGTTTATGGATGGACCAGTTGAGGTTTAGCGTTGTGGGTGCTAAGTGTCAGTTGCTAGAGTCAGTTGAAATCACACGAAGTTGGTGGTGAAAAGATCCTTATGACGATGCCTAAACCTTGAGTTGGTTGAGTCCATAAATGGATCCCGTTGCATGGACAGGCTGAGATTGATACTGCCGTATTACCCAAAAAAAAAAAAAAGAAAAAAAAAGAGAGAGAGGTTGTGAAACTCAAATGAGAGCTCCGGTCTAATGAGGTTGGTCACTCTGCACTTCAGTGTGAAAAGGCTAGTTGGAAGCGGGTTTGGCGATATTTTTAAAGCAATCAAGTTAACACTTAGGTTTTTGTGGAAGGTTTCATGTTGGGTTCTCTAGGGTTGGAAATTCTTTTGATGCTTGAATTTGCATAGTACATGTACTCTCTTGCCAGACGGTCATTTGGCGGGATTTGATAGCTCTTTGTTGAAGGTTGGGTTTATCCCTCATTACTTTTGAATTTTTTTTTTTGTTTTGTGGATATATAGACCATCTTTACTTTAGATTCTTTCATTCACTTGCCTTCATTTACTAAAGGACTAATAATGTGTCGGTTGGGGGGAGTGATTACTACCAAAAAAGTGATGTTTTATACCTTTAACACTATGTTTTAAGCAGCATTTTTAATGTTGACCTATTAGCCAGTTGTATTAAGGACCTAACATTACTACCTAATCAAATTTTCCCAGCAAGTTTGGGTTGTTTTTTGGACTTACCCTGTCATAGGGACAGAGATTCAAGTCAAAATTTTCTACAAAGAATCTTAGTGCAGTTTAATTTAAAGCATAGAAAGAGCCCAAAACGGAAGTAGAACCTTCTGGTACAGCCTTGTCAAATTTACCAGGGTTGCAAATTTTATGACACCATGAAATTTCGCGGGGAGCTACAAATCACGAACCTTCCTACTTTGACTTTTGATTTTTCTTTCCACTTTCTCCTCAACCTTAATAGATGTTATGAGTTGCAGATTTTGGTAATTTAGTAAGGGGTTTGGTGTTATAAACAGCAGAAAGTTCATAAGATTATGTTCGATGTTGTTGAGCTTTGAATATAAGCTTTGTATTTTCTCTCGTTTTCTCTTTTCTCTTTCTTGTGACCAAACCTCGAGAAGAGGAGGGTACTTCAAACCAACTCATTTCTTGGAGTAAAGGAAACTAGGTGAAGAATTTGGATGAAAAAGAGTGGGAGTTTCCATGTATTTAATGGAAGTGGCACACGAATAGTTTCTTTTCCAAACATTTGGTTTTAATCCTTTTGGGTTACCTTGAATGATTCGTATTTGATAAAGCTTTGGGTTTCATTTAGTTCTTAGTAGCAGATCAGTGTATATTCGTTGGATCTATCATCTATATGGGTTGGAAGCGATTCGAGGATGTTTTATTTCCCTTGAATTCTAGGTTCGATCCTTTAATTCCACATTGAATGGATTGTAGTATTTAGGTAAGCTCTCGGGCTCATTGGATTACTTGTCACTTTAGATCCGGTATTTAGTGTTTATGGACCGTTGAAGTGAGTCAGGGAGATGAACATTTCACTTTGTCAGAGATATCAATACAGAAGCCAAATCTGGTACTGAGATATTTATTGTCTAAGTCCAGTTATTATAGCTAAGCCAAGAAGCTAGATTAGGAGATAACTATATATTATCTCCCAATGTGCAAGGAAAAGACCAAAACCCCTCTCCTTTGGGAACTGAAACATAGTGACCCAAACCTCAAGTTATTGCTATGTTTTGAGTCCAATTTTGTTTTAGTTTTAATCACTAAAATCCCCTCTTTATATCACAACTCAAATATCCAATGGAAATCACCGAGTATAAAGCTTTATTGTGGTCATTTCTGAAGAAAACCCATCGATCACATGGATGATCTTGGAGGCAGCTATCCTGCTAGTACTTAATGCTCGATGAAGTATGAAATTAGGTTATAAGTTTTGTTGATTTAGGAATACCTACGGCTGGCTAAGACACTGGTTTTTGTCCATCCAGCTAAGAAGTAAAGTATAGGTATATCACTGGCCCGATGTATCAGTGATATTTGATTTTCTGATTTTACTATCATCAGATTATCAATACTGTATATCATATCGATTGACATGATATATATTATAGTCTCTGATTATCAAGATGCTGGAATCGACCGAGAGCTCACGATTATACAGCCTAAAATAAAAGAGAAGCGCGGTGGTGTCCCAGTCTCCCCTCAGATGCTTAAAGTTAGTCTTTTTCTCGAAGTCTGAAAGACTTAGGCAATGACTATCTATTTCGAATCTCGTACCTTTTTTTGAATTGTGACACCTTCTCTCTTTTATGGAGGGAGGAAAGAGGATCCATCTTTTTTGGAGAGTGGAAGATTTCTTCCCATAATGTTAGGGGAAGGTGGCTCTTATTTCGGGAAGGATGAATTATTTTTCCCTTTATTTAACTACCTTCCCGATATAACTAGACATTTGGGGACTCTCTCTTGTACAGTCGGGAGAATGGGGTGTTTCATGGTGGGTCAAGCATAAAAAAAAGTGGAAATGGGTTGGTGACTTCATTGGTAGAGTTCTTGGATGGAAGGTAAACGTTTGAGTTAAAGGCGTCAGGACATGAGATGCACAGGTCAGGGTGGAGAGGATAGGAGGCGTTCTTGGGTCGGTACGGTGTCTAGGCTGATATGACATTTGGAGTTCAGCGAGTGGCTGGGCCTTCCTTAGAGGCTCTTGGGTTGGCGAAATTTGCTAGAAGTCTTTAGGCCTAGGCCCAAAGTGCCTAATGCCCCACCCTCTAGGGAGGAAGTCCATCTCGATCGGAAAAATATATCCAAGGTTGACCGTCTATCATAAAATCCATTAATCTTCCTTAATTTTCAATAAATTTTGTAACTTTATGCTTGCATTGGGCCCCATTGGATCATACATGTCAATCCTAAGATATAGGAGAAGAAGGCGTATAAAAATTTGAGGAGATTAGTTTATCTTATGGTTGTCCTCCATTCCGCCATTGATGGGATAATTAGATATTGCTAGGTCACAGGCTACACAGGATGGAGGAGGATGATCGTGTTGTTGAGTTATTAGACACGCCTTCTAGCGAAGTTGGACCAGAGATTGCATGGTTTGAGAGGAGTCGGAAATGTCTCGAGGGGTGTTTGGGTGGTTCTAGAACTTGAATGGGGTTTGAGGACACCTCTGGGATTATCAGGATCTTTCACTTGACCTCTATCCTCTTACTATTTTTGGCTACTCACAGACACGGGGCTTTACGCTTCTGGGTCAGCCCACTCCACCATCTTTCCGCTATGACGTGGCCTCTCTCTTGGTTCCGGCGGCGGATGCCTTGCCTGTTGTTCTTTTGTATTTCGGATTTTATGAATACTAGTTAGATTTGTGTTGTATTCTGATTAGCAGCAGCCAACATTGCTTTCTATGCCAAGACACCTTTTTGGTGAAATTAATAAAATTGTAGTTTTTTTTTTTATCACTTTTGTGCCTTATCGCAATTATAACCTTGGATATTTTATATTTTTTATCTAAGGCTAATTGTTATTTTAAAACTTATTAAGTGAGTGGATTGCAGTCTGAGGGAGGAAGGCTGTTGCCAGGACTTGGCCCACCTAGTGCCTGAGTGGAATAGTCGTGATGGGTGGGAGGATCAGAATGAATGATCGATCATTAGCCACATTAATCTTGTTGCCAAAGCGATATATATATATATATATATATATATATGTATATGTAATAATAATATATATATATATAATAATAATATATATATATATAGATGTGCATCATTCGTCATTGCCTTTCCCTTCAGTGGTGCTGGTTTATCTTCTTACATAAATGACCATTTGCGAATAGTACAAGCTCTACCTTATATTATTTCAGGATATGTGAGTATTAAATCCTTAGATTGATTAAATTACCTGAGTGGGTGTGGAATCAACAAAATTTATTTCCTATATAAACATATATTTCAAAAAATTGAGCTGCTACTTGATTATAAGCGATCTAAATTCGAACACGAGTGGGTTTCATCCACGAATGATTTGCATTAGTGTTTGAAAATTGGTGAGGCTTTAGTTTTGGTTGGTTAAAGCAGGGGAGGTTGTATGTTCACTGACTGACTGAAATGGTTAAAGTGAAGTGTAAAATGGTAACCTTGAAGGCTTGGGTCACTAGCTTGATAACATGGGGGTATTGAAGTGTCCTCGGGTTATTTCCTCGTATTATGGCAAGTGACATATAGTCAAAGCCAAAACCGGATCTTTGTTTAATTATAAAACCTAACCCTAAAACCACTCCTATTTAGTCGACCACAGTCTGCAAGCATTGAGTCCCGATTCGGTTTAAAACCTAGCACTCTGACCTCATTTCAATGGCTCAAGTAAATGGCATCTAAAGGACATCGAGTGCATCTAGCATTAAGTATGCCTTTGAACCTAGCACAAGTATTGATAAAGGAACAACATTAAATGGCAGCATTAAACCCTAGTTTGGAAGGTATGGAACCATAAATGCGGTACATGTATCGTTTAAAACATGAGGACACCTGCAGTAGCCCCAAACCAGCTAACCTTCCCTTATCTTCAAGGCTATGAGGCTTAGCCAAGCATCCCTTGAGTTGTCATCCTTAAAGGAAGTGTTTGGCAGCCGAGAAAATGAAAGAAAGAAGAGAGAGAAGAGAAGCAAAATGAAACCTAAAATGAAAATGCAGGAATTTATAAAATGAAAAATTTATTGCCAAAAATTACTTAGGGTTACAATTATGGGGAGTTTATATAGTCCACCCAAAGTGTGAAAATACAAATACCTAAAATATTGGCTTAAAAGGATTAAGGTGTGCTTTTAAAACGATCGTTTAGCATTAATTACACAAAAATCACTGGTGACCATTTAGCTATGGAGGAGAATTTGTTATGGCGAAAGCCCCATAACCTAAGCGAAATTTATAACCCTAGCGAAATTCACGAGATAGCGAAATTGGAAAATTTAAGCTATCAGCGTGAATTTAGCTAGCTAATGAAATTTCACCTAGCTAAATTTATGTGGTCATGAGAAATTGGTTAATTTCGCTGAGCCTGATGATTTTTCGCTAGCTAGCGAAATTTAGCTGCTTCGCGGCTTTAATTCGCTAAGTTGCGAAATTTTCGCTATGGATGCAAATTTTCGCAATCCAGTGAATTTTTGCGACCATAGCGAAAATTCCTGCCTTCTGATCTAGCTCTTTGTCGGCTGCATCCTCTTTGCGCCTTTGTATCGGTTTGCCTTCAATTCCACATTGAATTTGATATTTTGATGGCTGAAAATACCATGATTCCTCAGCATTCGGTACATATCTTTACGTCAGACTTGAACTAAATGACCGAGGTACTCAAAAACCTGCAAAATAACCAAAAACAAGCTCGAAACGGCATTAGTGGAACTAAGTGGACCTGCACACCTCAATTGGCTTAATTGAGATGATTAGTGCGCAAAAAGCACTCAAAACTATCTGGATGGAAGCAGAAATAGCACTTTTTGGGCACCTAATCCACACCCCAACAAACACGTTGCTAGTCAGCCATGATACTAAAACAAAAAATGGGATGCATGTAAATGATTTTACAAAAAGTATATATATATATATAGTTCAAAAAATGTATGTCTGAGATAAACATTACCTTTAAAATGAAAAATTTTACCCTATGAAAGCAGGTATGGGCAGACAGTATGGACAATTTTACTAGATCAACGCCGGATCCAGTAGATTGACACAGATTTCCACTCATAATGGTTCCTAATGGCAGTTAGGCCAATAAAGTCTGAAAATTATTTCCTCCCCCGACCTAGCTCACGGCATGGCCTTAAGCTGTTGAACAACCTAGATAGGAAAAGCTACACTCTTCTTTCTTTATTTGACTACATTGTAGGGTGCAATGCTTAAAACTACGACTTGTCAAAAAGTCCAGGTAGCGAGTCCATGAATGGCTCCCAGCAAATTAAGGTTTAGACATCAGCGGATCATGACCACCGGCTCTACGGGCTACCGGACTCGAATGACTTGAGGTGAAGGCACCTACAACCATTTGAACTCTACCCGTTTCCTGTATACTTGAACACTAAGTCGATGACTCGACCAACTAAGGTTTAGGGCAGCGGGCTTCAAAGGCCAGCCATATATACCCCTCGGACCGTGTTTGGGTTTTCAAGGCAAGTGTCACGACTTTATTCTTCTTTTCTTAACTTCTTTTTCTTTTTCTTTTCCTTTTCCTTTTTGGAAGACTGTTGGTCTTCATAGGTAACAAAAACCTATTATAGGTCGTCAACATGTACAGGCGAAGGCGAAAGAGGTATAAATTTGCAACCTATTGGTACGATAAATTGTCACGTGTGTGGATTGTTTCGAAAGAAATGTTGAGTTGAATATCTTTGAAACTCTGATTGACGAATGGATCATACATTGGAATTGTTCTAGCATTGGAAGTAGCATACAAGGATTTCAATTTTCCAATTAAAGGCAATTCAATTGTTCAATTGAAGACAAAAATGAATACCACAAAGTGGAAGCACAAAAGTGATATGCGAAAGTGTAATAAAGCTGGAAATATCTATAGCTTTTGATATAACCAAATAGCTGTGCATGCTTAATATAGCTGAACATACAAAAGTATCACTGCCTACTATGGCTAATACATGATTCCTACCCCAAAATTAGTAGGCGATTCGTACTGAAAACTATACAAAACATAAAAAGAAAACACTCCCAGCTTTCTAACTTTCACTCCTGGTCAAAATGTGGGCATGTATGACGGGAAAGTTTGAGAGCAAGTGTGACCACCTCAATCTTTCGTGTGGTGGTAGATGCAATGAATCTTGCTTCTTCTTTGCCAACATGTCCCAGAGAGGCTGCTATTCCTTTAATGAAACTCATCTCTCGAAGCGAGGATCATGTGGGGAGACCTCGTGACCCCATGATGTTTGGAACATGGAGTGATAGTGACCTAAAAATTAGCCTCAGCTCGAGATAACCTGGTCTTTGTATCTTTTGGAAGTTAGCAGCCAATGAACATATAGCATCCATGACACACCATAGGCACCCCGAATACTTGTGGGCATGCTGGGAAGTGTTGTGCGTATATGATGAGTCGGGAGTGTCGAGCGAGGGTTTGTGGTAGGCTTGAGAAGGAGATGGAGGAGATATATACAGGTGGACTCCTCATCTCGACCTGGAGCATGCACATCTCTCTCCTCTGTGAGTCCTCTGCCTCGGTATTGATGCCTCCTCACGGTCTAACATTCTTTGGAGGAGAAAGAAATAGAGCATAACCATACTTCGCTCATAAAGCCGGAGACACGAGAACTGCGATCCTCCCCTCTCAATCTGAGAGCTCCTCTGGAAAACCCAAGTCACTCAGGACTGTACGGCGATGCGTGGCATCAATGAGGTAAACTCTACGCTTTCGAGCCGGGGCCAGCTGCGGTGGACCTTATCCTCGGTGGCGGTCGCCCTGGCCTCGGAGTGAACCGGGAGCCTCGAGAGATCGTCTGAGCCTGCAGGATGCTTCCCTACCGTTATGCGTAATCTTGAAGCGGAAGGGCCAGTCCACGCGAGGTGATCTATGAGGAGCATCGGCGGCGCCTCGAGGATAATATGGAGTTTAGCGGTGGTGTCTTCGGCGAGGCTGTGGACCGCTCACCCTGTGTTGGGGTGAGGCCCGATCCGATAACCTCGGTGGCTGCGCCCATTGGCGGGCCAATCACCCGACAAAATATCCATTTGCTCACGAGGAACTCCATGGCGATCATCGATCTCTTTTGAATCGGGCTCAGTGGACTTCAGCGCTCCCAGGAGGTCATCGATGATAGAGCTGTAGAGCCACGAGGTAATAGAGCGCCTCGGCGTCATGGTGGCGGCGAGGGAGGTAATGCTCGATCGGAGCGCATCGAGTCCACGAATCGGGGTGTTGTAGTGTGGGAGCGTGTATCCGACTCCGTAGAAAATCCCTACGCGTGTAGTCCCTGCATTCCCCGGGATAGGATGCCCCAGAGCCAGATAAGGGCTGATCCTCGAGGCGGCGATAGGCGGGCGATGGGGTCGCCTCCATTTCTTTGAGGGGCTGTGATGCGGCTGAGGCTGGACAATGATGGCTCCTGGCTGGTCAGTGCGGGCCCCAGGTGGAGGCGGGAGCCCTCCTAGATCTCCACTGTGGCAGGGTGAAGGGACCGGGATCTGTCAGATGGTATCTCCCCAAGCCCACACAGGGCCGCCGGGGAGGCGCACCGAGTTGGCTGCAATGCGGGATTTGGATCGGGCTGGGCGGGGCACTCTTGCTCTTCGATCTTGAATCGACCGGGGCCTCGGCGGGACCCGCCTCTGGTGTGAACCATGCGTAGTGGGAGGACAGGAAGAGGAGCTGGCCCGACAGATGGTGAACGTGGTAGCGTCGAGCGCCTTTGGGTGGAGTGGCTTTTTGATGTGGCACGGGCTAGTGATCGAGGGTGCGGGCCGGGCAGTCCGGGGCTGGCTGGCGGCGGGTAAATTGCATTCGCGGGGAACCACGGACCGCGAGCGAACCCGGGGTGCGGCGAGGGGACGGGCGGCGAGAATCGCGTAATGGGAGAACGAACCGGGCGCGTGGCTGGTGGTTGCGGCTGGGCGCTGGGCGGGTGGCGGTTGTCGCAGCCGCTGGTGGCGGTTGTGCGGCGTGGCGATGACTCCCGAGCGCGGGCGGCGGTGATGGCTCGGGTGATGGCGGGTGTCGCCGGGGCTGCCGAGACGAGCGGCTCGGGAAGGCGAAACGGGAGAGGCGCGGGGCTCTCGGTGTTTAGGAGAGAGAGAAGATGAAATGAACTTGAAATCCCTCCCCTCACTTCATTTTATAAAGCTGGCAGAAACGTAGGAGAGCAGTCACTTGGTAGATTTAAGCTATAATGGCGAAATCATGCAGCACCCGACCTATGATTGATTTTTCGACGTGGGAGAATTTAAATAATAAAAATTAAAAATAAAAATTATCATTTTAAAATATATTTAAAATTTTAATATATAAAAAATATATATTAAAACAAAGTACTTAAAGGAAAGCTACTAAATAAAAACTTACTAAAAAAATAATAAGTATTGAAATTGACCGGATTAAAATAAAAGCAAAAATTTTTTGGCTATGATTTGGGTTTTGAGAACACCAAGCCAGCCCCGAGAAAGTCAGGATTTACTCATGGAGAGATTGAGGAGGATCTCCTCAGCCCGTGATGGCAGGCGATGCCTTGATGTTGATTTCCCATTGTTGACTTGATTCTCGATTGAATTTGGGGTGACCAAACTCTGCGGGCTACGATGGCAATACCAAAACACGTTTCATCTTGATTGGGTATTTCTGCGGTCTTGAGCCTTGACTTCCACTGCTGATTCAGGCCATTTGAACAAACTTCATCGATCACTTGATTTTAGTTTCCCCGACTTGTACTTGTTATTGGTAAATATGTTGAGTTCGATGTCATATTTGCCAAATGTAAGTTGCATGACTCCGATGCGGCAGTGTGATTGCGTGGCGGTGGCGAAATGGTCTTCGGATGATTGGCACATGAGTTGAGCCCATTTTCATTATTTCGGTGTCAGGCACTACAAAGTCTTGGGTAATGGAATTTATCTGCCTTCTCTTTGTCCTCAACTATCCCGCAGGGATCTTCTGCCGTCTGATCGGCTTGATGATAGAGTGATGTTGGTAGGTTTAAGCTCTCCTGAACCTAGCGCATACCCACGGTGGCAGGTAGGTTTTAACATCTACTAAATCTAGTAGTGCTTTGTCTGTCTGAGTCCCAGATGTTAAGCGAAATTGTGGGAGATCCTGGGTCCTTGTATTTGGCCCGAGTTCTTGCTTTGATTATGCTTGACTTGCTCGGTTAAAAATGCGCACCGCCGTGCCCGTCCTTCTTGGTGTCAAGATCACGAAACTTTGCATGGCGAGACTTGTTTGATGATGTCAAAGGGGTATGTTCACCTTCACGTCTTGAGACTTCTAGGATGCTACTTTCTTTAGGATGCCTTCTTCTTGCTTCTTAGTGCTGGGAAATGGGTGAAAATGGAGTGCCGTTGAGTCCTCCTTGAGGAGAAAATGTGTTATGGCTCCAATTCTTCTCCTTTTGGTTTCCTCGAGGCGGCTTGGGCATTGGTGATCAACCTCTTTTCCATACGGGGTGATTATAGCCTTGACCTCATCCATTCTGGTGCTAGATGAACCTACCTCATGCAGTCCTTTAGTTTAGCGATGTTTGGGAAGGAACCCTCTCTCTGTGCCTCAAGAATATTGATCTTTGTGATTGAATCTGTAGTTGTCTATTTTCGATTAAAGATTGCTCTCAACCCATCTATTCTCTTGATTGATGTACTTTCTCTCTGATTATCAATCCTTTGTGCCAATTGTGCATTGATCCACTTTTTGTTCTTCCTGAAAATTGCTACACCTTGCTCCAGGTCGGTATCGCTTGTTCAGCGGAGAAGTGGATAGTGGTAGCGTGGTTGAATGAGGAATGGCTGTGGTTTTTAGGGGCCATGGCGAGGAGTTAGGTTTCGGGGAGAGGAGTTAGGGTGATTCCTCGAAGAATTGGGTGTAGGTATTACCGCCTTATGGGCGTGGAGTTGTGAGAGGCTTATATTGACTACGAGGCATTTACATGTTCGACATCAAATCCTTCGCCCCAGAAGGGCCATTGAATCTCTTGTTCTTGGGTGGGCGATGGATTGGAAGTGGTGCATGGATTGTTTTGTCTTGAGATTTTCGATCCTTGTGCACTTGTGGAGCCTCTTTCCTTCCTAACTCCTCCACACGGCTTCTTTAGTAGGGTTGAGATTTTGCTTTCATTCCATGTCCTACGAAATTAAAAAATCCCTCCCCCCTTTGGTGTGCGAGGGCCTCATTTTCTCCACCTCTCTGGGTTACAGTTCATCACCAACAGAAGATTCCGACCACATAACTTCGAAATCATGGCCTCATCAGGGTTTTGCTCGAGAAAAATCACCTCCTTTATGGTTTCTGCTTAATTGCTTCATAGTGAGGACATACCATTCTAAAAATGATTTCACTAACATCCAGGAATTGTCCAAGACCGTGATGTGGGCAAGCAGTGGGTCTCAATGGATCTTTCAGCTGCAGTAAAACTTTTCATTGTCATAGGCCGGAGTAAGTGTAGATCTGCCTCTTCAAGCTGTTGGTCTTGGTAGCAGAAAGAATTTCTTTAAAAAATTCAGCTTGAAAGATGGAAGCGATTCATCGTTCACAAAGCGCCGATTGAGTTTGATCCATCATTTTTGGCTTTGATACGCGAGGTCGATGAAATGCCTTTAACTAACAAATCCATGTCTATCATTGCGCTTCCTTAAGGTTATCTGAGCTTCCTCAAAATCCCTTATATGAGTGTATGGTTTCATTTTTCCCGCCACCACATGAAATGTGGGGAATGGGGCGCGAATAGGGTCTCAGCGCGCATCTTGGCGGGAGGTATGATCTGAGGAAGAACATAACTCTGGAAGGTGTATGTGATCCCTCATTGATCACAGCTATCTTTGTTGGATTCCTTTAGAGATTTACCTAGCGACACTCTTTATTCTTGAGGTGAAGAGGGTCCGTGTTTTCCGTGTACACAACCTTGTTCAATTGGTGTCTTGATTCTTTGCAATCTACGATATCCCTCTATCGATCTTTGCATAAACACATTACCTGAAATGAGACACAACAAAACCTGAAACAAACTTGCAAAAAGGGTTAATGTTAGTCAAATAAAAAGCGGCGTAAGAAAAAAAAAAAAAAAAAACAAAAAGCAGTCTCACGATGGCGTCAAGTAGTGAAAACTTCGATTTGGCGGCGAATTCAAAAAAGGGTCTAAGGTCACCTACATAATGAGGATTACAAGTACACTTGACTTTCATCATACGTAGTTTGGCACCATCCCCGGCAATGGCGCCATTTGATTCGTGCCACGTAGGGTGAGCGGAATCAACAAAATTTGTTTCCTATGTTCACCTACTGCTTGAAGTAAATCAGGCCCTGCTGCCCGATATAGCGGGATCTACCTTACCCCCAAGAAAAAAAAAAATTCGAACACGGGGATGGAGTTTTCATCCCACGAATGATTTGCATTAGTGTTTGAAAATTGGTGAGGGCTTTAGTTTTGGATTTTTTGGATTTGGTTAAAAGCGAGGGGAGGTTGTATGTTCAGCGGCGATGAAATGGTTGGTTAAAGTGAAGTGTAAAGCGAGCTTATGAGGCTTGGGTCACTAAGCTTGATAACATGGGGGCTGTTATTGGAAATTGTCCTCGGGTTATTTCCTCGTATTATGGCCAAGTGACATATAGTGGCTTAGCGGATCTTTGTTTAACTATAAAACCTAACCACAGAACCACTCCTATTTGAGTCAACACATAAAGTACTAAGCATTGAGTCCCATTCAGTTTAAAACCTAGCACTCAACCTCATTTCAATGGCTCATAAATGGCATCTAAAGGACATCAGTGCATCTAGCATTGAAAATATCATTGAACCTAAGCATGTGAAGTATTGGCCAAGAAAGACAGCATTAAAATGGCATTAAACCCTAGTTTGGAAGGTATGGAACCATAAATGCAGTACCTGTATCATTTAAAACAAGAGGACAGCTTTTTGTAGTAGCCCCAAACCAAGCTGGCAGCCCTTATCTTCAAGGCTGAGGCTTAGCGAAGCATCCCTTGAGTTGTCATCACAAGGGGGTGTTTGGCGTAGAAAATAAGAAAGAAAGAAGAAGAGAGCAAATGAAACCCTAAAATGAAAGCTGAGGAATTTTATAAAATGAAAAGTTGCTGCCAAAATTGCTTAGGGTTACAAATGCAGGGATTTATATAGTCCACCACAAAGTGTGAAGAAAATACACAAATGCCTAAAATATTGAAACTACAAGGGACAATGTGGTAATACACCCAAAGATCGTTTGGCATTAATTACACAAAAATCACAGGGCAGCCATTTTCGCTATAGAGGAGAATTTCGCTAGCATAGCGAATCTGAATAGCGAGAATTGGAAAAATTCGCTATCAACCGGTGAATTTCGCTGGCTAGCGGGAGATTTAAGCTAACTGCTTGAATTTATGTGAGATAGCGAAATTGGTTGGAATTTAAGCTGGGCCCCGCAGTGATTTTTGCTGGCTAGCGAATTTCCCAATTTCGCTGGGATTGCGAAATTTTTCTGCTCTATGGTTGCGAGAATTTTATGATCCCGGCATAAGGCCGACCATAGCGAAAATTTACGCCTTTACGATCCGACTCTTGCATCCCGAAGCATCCTCTTTGCACTTCTTCTTCATCAGTTTGCCTTCAATTCCACCATTGAATTTTGATATTTTTGATGGCCGAAAATACCATGATTCCTCGGCGACCGGTACATATCTTTACGTCGGACTTGAAGCTAAATGACGAGGTACTTTGAAGCTGTGAAATAACGAACAAGCTCGAAAGCGGCATTAGTGGAGCTAAGTGGACTGCACACCTCAGTGGCTTAATTGAGATGATTGATGCAAAAAGCACTCAAAACCTATCTTGGATAGGGCTCGAAATAGCACTTTTTGGAGCCTTGTCAATTCCAGGGGTAGCTATCGTTCTAACGCCTTAGTAGTGTTGGTCATAGTGGAGTGACGGGTTCCATTATTAAAAGCTGGAAGAGAGGAAGAGTCTTAATACTTTTTCGCAGAACGGTATTGCCATTTGGGGTATACTCTTGTACCAATTTGGTATATGCCTAGGGTCTAATATTCGTCTTTTCCTCTCCTTTTGATATGCTTGTAGAATGGTGAGGGGTCGGGAGGAAACTTCCCGCAGTGAAATTAGATCGAAGAGCGCCGGCGAAACCCATGCAGCGATGTGGCCCAAGAGATCACTGACGATGGAGGAATTAAAGGTATGTGCGGGGTGCGATAACATCGACCTTTGGTTGATGGAAGGCGGGCGGTGATTCCGTTGGGTGGGAACACAATGGTGTGTTCTTTACGCGGGAGCATCTAGCAGCCGGACTACGCTTTCCCGTGCCGACCATAGTTAAACAGTTTTTGCATTTTACCCGGGCACCTCATCCATACCAACGTGATCCGTATCCTAATAGGTAGTTGCGTGCTGAATCATTTGTACCAGCTTGATCTCTCTTTGGTTGAATTTTCATTATTTACTTCCTGAGCATAGGGCCGGGGGGCCCGATGTCCATGTCGGTTTTGAGCCCCCGATTCCAGATTGTCAATGGGCTTCTCGACTCGCCTAAGACGGAGGCGAAAGGGGCGTTACTAGTGAGGGGTCCTTGGGATGAGACCCCGGGTTCCCTTGGGCTGCCCGTTTAATGTTAGCGGTCTGATCTTTCCCGGAGTGTGTAGTTGGTCGAATCAGTTATCGGTCTATACTAGACGCTTGTTGTTTTATAACGAACTAAATATGGTGATGCCTGTAGGGAAAGCTTGGCGAGGAAGACTGGTAAACTGGGTGGAGAAATCAAGTTTTGAGAAGATCCATGGCTATTGGGTTGGCGAGCAAGGCGCCAGCGCAAGGTTACCGGCGGCCTTGAGAGAGAACATATACGCCTAAGGCATGGCAGGCTCCCTATAACCTCCCGGTCATTCCCCGCCCTTTGCCGTGGGACGTTGTTGAAGGGGAGCACTTCGTTGTTGCCGACCTGCGGCAATTGGTTTCTCTTGGCGCGAGTTCCTCGAGTCCGTTAGTGAACATCGAGTTGGGTGAGGCGTTGGGACGCGTCGGGGCATACTTCCTGCGGAGTTCCGGTTCGTCCTGGTTTGGTCGGGGAGCTAGGAGGTCATTTAGGGGCCGCCCTTGCTGTGCAGGGTGCCGGACCTGCCCCGGGTAGTAAGGATCGGGAGGAAGGGATACCGGGGTGGTGTAGCAGCCCGAAGTCCCGAGAGGACTTTGTGCCTTGGGTTCCTGTCGATAAAGAAAAGCCTCAGGATTTGGAAGAGGAGTAACGGTTGGAGAGAATGACGGGGTTGCTTGATCGCTATCTTTGCCGTAGAGGAAGCGGCAAAGTAGTTTCGGCCCGGCGAGTCGGATCTGCCCGATCCGTAATGCGGGCCCGATCATCGACTCACCAGATGGTCAGCTTTGTCATTGACAAAAGTTTGGGGGACCAAGCCATTATCATCCCCGGCTCTCCCGAACTAGAGCTGCGAGGCCCGGAGAGCGAGGGCGAGTCGGCGGTCATAATCAAGCGAGGGTGATCGGCTCAAGCTGGCGCTCGTAATCCAGCGCTTGGTCGGGCGAGGGGCTTGACGAACGGAAATCAAAGCACCGCGCGCGGTCCGAATTTGCCTAGGCCCCAACGGTCGGACCAGGTGATAACCTAGAACTACCTTCCTCCCCGCGAGCCGGAGCCCCCGAGAGGGGAGGTGTCGGCCCCTGGGGTGGAGGAAGTGAAAGACATATTCTTGTAGTTGGGAGCTTTATCATCGCGGAGCGTCCGCAGTAGATCCATTTGGATAATTTATATTTGTATATGGGATGCCGTGTCGCTGAGGCATGGGCCTTGGCGAAGGTATTGATGACCCTCCTGCTTCTACCCCAAGGAGGATTTTCTACGGATCATTGATGACCGGTATACGAGGTTCGGGCGCGACTTTGTCAGTCGACGGCAGTAAGATAGGCGAGTTTCAGGGTGGTTTTCCGCGCTATTGCTTGTTTTCTTAATTGCTAATGGATTTCTCTGCAGGTCATAGCGACTATTCGCAACATGGCGCTGCAGCATCACGAGTTCGAGCTCCGACTGAGGGACGCCGAGCGACTAAGATTGTATGTTCAGGTGGGAATGGCCGAACGGGAGATGCAGAGCGCCTCATTAAAGAAGGTTGAACTGGCGTGCCGCCGCTTGGAGCTGGAGGCTAAGGAATTTGCTAAGAGAGCCATCCGGGCCGAAGCTGAGAGAGATGCTACGTGCCATGAGGCGGCGATGGCCCTAGCGGCCAGAAGGGAGCCGTTAATACGACCTGAAATAGAATTAGCTTGCTCGGGTTCAACGTGCCTTAAGCTTCGCGAAGGCTTGATCAGGAGGCGGGTCGAGCATGGAACCACTCGAGAGGCGTTGGCCCTGGCGGGGGAAGCTTACAGGAAGGCGGAGGAGGAGAGCGGCCGTTTGGCAAACGAGAGACTTTCTCTGGTCATGGAGCTCAGGGCTGTGAAGGATGAGTTCGCCTCATTCCTGGAGAAGGCTGCTGCTGACAGAGAAACAATGGAGGCCGAGTTCGATTCCAGCGGTGACGCACAGTTCAATTACGACTATGGTTGTTGCGTTTTCACGCACAACATTTGTGGGAGCAAGCCTCATATCCCAGATGGAATGCTGAATCAGCCGGTCATTTCACCCAGGAATTCTTTGCCAATCCGCGCTTTAAGCGTCTGTCGGCCGCTCAGCCTTGAACCTGACGTAAGTGGCAAGGATGAACATCAGGGGTAGCACGTCGGTTGTTGGGAAAGAGGCGGTTCTCCCCAATAGATCCCCGAATTAGGTGTCGGCCGGGGGGTTGAGGACGTCGTAGCAACTAGGGTTTGAAAACTTTCATACCGTTTGGTGGTTGTATCAAACAATTTTACTTCTTCTTCTTTCTTTTTGCTAACGTTGGTTATGTTTTAACGTTATGCTATCCGAGTTTGCTTTGATTTATATTGAGTGCTTCCTTCGATATCATTTTGTTAGGAATCATGGGCTGGGCGGGGTGTGAAATTTGCGCCACGGAGTCTTTGTAATTTGACCGACTAGATGTGATCTATCTTTGGGCGAACGAAATCGATGAAGCTATGTACTTCACAGTCTTTATGTGGTATTTAGTGACCAAGTAGGTGTGATCTATCTTTGGCGAAGCGGTCGGTAACTATGCCGCCCGGACTTTGTAATATGACCAGCTAGATGTGATCTATGTTGGGCCAAGCAGGTCAGTGAACTACGCCGCCCGGTCTTTGTAATTTGACCAGCTAGATGTGATCTATCTTTGGGCGAGCGGTCGGTGAGCTGCAGCGCCCGGACTTTATGGTGACCGACTAGATGTGATCTATCTTTGGGGTGCAGGCGGTCGGTGAAGCTGCGCCCGCGGGAGACTTTGCTGTTGACCGACTAGATGTGATCTATCTTTGGGCAGGCCAGTCGTGGCTGCGTCGCTCGGACTTTGTAATTTGACCAGCTAGATGTAATCTAGAGTGGGCGAGGCGGAGTCGTGGATGCGCGCCCGGACTGTAATTGACCAGCTAGATCTAGGCTGAATTTACAGACAGAAATCGAGTGGCTTTGCACCGCCGGACTTTGTAATTTGACCGGCCCAGGTGATATAGAGCAGCGGGGCGGGTCAGTGAATTCGCCCTGAGCTGTAATTTGATACATGTTGAAATGCAAAGACATGCAAGTAGTAAATAATAAAGACATTCTTTTATTGATAATACCTTCTCAAGTGCATGGAATTCCACATTCTAGGTACAGGAGTTCCATCTGTTTTGTCAATAGCATAGGATTCGAACTCCCCGGACCGTGTGACAACATATGGTCCCTCCCAGTAGGAATGGAATTTTCCTACCGTGGGGTTTGCAGTATTCTCAAAAACCTTCCTCATGACTAGGTCGCCCGATTGAAACACCCGAGGTTTAACTCGTTTTTTATAAGAGTTTGCCAAGCGGCATTGGTAGGACGTTATTCGGATGGCTCTTGCTTCCGGCTCAGTCAACGGTGTGCAATTCTCGACCAGCGATCCTGCGTTTTCTTATTCGAGACACGGCGCTCGGATGGTAGATCGCCGATTCCGATGGGACAACGACTTCCATCCATGGGTGAGTGCAAAGGAGGCGCGGTTGGCTTCATTTATTGATCACATAGGCCCGAGTACCGTGGTTCCTCCACCCATTTCCCTTTAGCGGAGTCCAACCACTTTTTGAGGGCAGTCAGTAGGGTTTTGTTGGAGGCTTCGGCTTGGCCATTGCTTTGAGGATCTGGGAGTAGAATACGAAATTTTTTAATCTTCAGTTCACGGCAAAGTCGGTAGACCATTTACGTCAAGCTACTTTGACCTATTATCGGATACGATTGATCTTTGGGATGAGCCGTACGACTGATATTTTCTAGATGAACCGAGTAACGTCTCTATCTTTGATTGACGCGAAGGCATCAGCCTCTATCCATTTACTGAAATAATCGGTTGCAACTAGTAATAATTTCTTTTGGGCAGGGGCGGTGGGGAGTGGACCCACAATATCAATCCCCCATTGGGCAAATGGCCAAGGGTTAGAGATAGAGACCAAATCTTGCACCGGTGATTTCAAGATAGGAGACATTCGTTGGCAAGGGTCACATTTTTTGACGTAGTCGGCAGCATCTGACTTCATAGTTGGCCAGTAATACCCCTGCGTGTGAGCCCGGTGAGCTAGTGTTCTTCCCCTCGGGTGATTTCCGCATATACCTTCATGTAACTTCGGCCCGATACATCTTTGGTCTTGTTCGAGGTCGGACATTTCAATCTGGACTGCTTGAGGACCGTTTATATAGCTACCCGTCTACCAGGGAGAACCTGGTGGACTGAACCTGAATTTTGTGAGCTTTGCTTCTGTCATTAGGTAGCTCTCCCGTGGCTATGTAGGCGTATGGGGCCCTCCTCTATACGGCACTTTGAGTATGTAGTATGGATGAGCCGGTTGATAGTAGATGGGCGGGTATATATGGTTTCCTTTATTGGCGAAGAAGCTGACAGCGGCGGCTAAGGCATCGGCCTCCTCATTTAGAGTCCTTGGGACATGTCGGGATTTCAGGCAGGGAAAGTGCTCGATATACGTTTGAGCAAGAGAAGCATATTTTGCCATTCGGGGTTCCTTGGATTCAAATTCTGCGTTGACTTATCCTAGAGCTAAAGCGTAGGCGGTGGCTTCGAATCAACGAGTTTATTACACCAGCGACGGCGAGTCGACCAGGCTATCGCGAAGCCTTGTTCTAACTTCCGTTGTTGGAGGCAACGAAGCCTAAGCGAGCTTACTGTTCAATCTTTTCACAGTTTGAGAATTGGTGTGGGCCGATGCCGACTCCTGATTGTTTAGAAGCCCCATCAACGTAAAGGGTCCACCAGCCCTTTTCGTCCGGGCAAGTGTTGGGTTGCGGGATTTCTGCAAGGAAATCAGCTAAGACTTACCCCTTCTTTGAAAGTCTCGGCTTGTACTGGATACCATACTCGCTTAGTTCCATTGCCCAACGGGCCATCATTTCGGATAGATCGGTTATGGGCCAGTGCCTCGGAATTGGAAGATCGATCAACACCTGATGGGATGAGCGCTGAAAGTATGGCGAAGCTACGGGCGACTGTTTGTAGGAGCCAAAACCTTTCGTTCAGGAGTAGGTGTATTTGGTTTCCGCCCGGTTAGGACTTCTTGACAAAGAACTAGCCTGGAAACTTTGCATCCCCATATTCTTTCATGTGTGGCTAGCTATATCAGAGGTTGTCAGGTAAAGATAGAGTGTGTCTCCGGCTTCCGGGCTCACAAGGATTGGGGGCTCTGTCAGGTATTTCTTGATTGCTACGAATGCTCGGTCACATTCCTCACTCCATTCAGCCCGGCTGGCCCCCCTCAGGGTAGTGAAGAAGGGTTTCAGTTGGTCAATGAACCGGGAAATAAAACGCTCAAGGCGGTATGTAGGTCGGTTGTTGGATCTCTTTCTTGGAGGCTGGGGGGCCATCGGTGCAAGATGGCTTTAAGTTCTTGAGGATTTTGCCTCTATTCCTCTTTATTGTGTTTACCCGCTAAAGCCAAGGAATCTGCCGGCACTGACCCCGAAGGTACATTTTAGGGGTTTAGTTTCATACCATATTCTCAGAGGAGATCAAAAGCTTGTTGGAGATGAGTGGCATGATCCGGGCGCTGTTTGGATTTTACAAGCATATCGTCAATATAAACTTCCATGGTGCTGCCGAGTAAGGGTTGAAACATTTTCATCACAACCTTTGATGGTGGCTGACATTCTCAATGTTTAATCAGAAGGCATCACATTATAACGATAGAGTCCATGGGCGTGATGAAAGATGTCTTTCTACATCGGGGTGCATAGGGATACGGTGGTATCGCGTCTGGAAGGATAACATCGCATTGCCCGCCCGAGTCATCCACAAATCTGATTTATGCGGGCGAGTATCTTTTGGACAGGCATCGTTGAGGTCCGTGTAATCCACACATACCCTCCATTTGTTCCCCTTCTTTGGAACCACCACCACGTTGGCCAGCCATTCAGGGTATTTTACTGCTCTGATAAATCCATTATGCAGAAGGTTATCAACCTCGGTTTGGATGACCAAGTGGCGGTCTGGATGAAAGCGTCTCACTTTTTGTCGGCCAGGCAGCGGGGAGGGCGACCGTTTAGCTTGTGTGGGCGTGGCGGGGCCCCCGATCCTGGGCATATGCGTGTGAGTCCAAGCAAAGACCTTCAGTGGTATATGGCTCGGTGTAATTAGGCATTTTCCTCCTCGGAGAGGAGGGTACTAATATAGATGCATCGGTCCGGCCCGTCAAGGGACAATGTTTCTAAGGGATCAACGACCAACGACTCTCTATCCTCCGAGGCGGGCCGACGGATGACTGTGATTGCTATTGCGGGGGTTTGTCCTCAAGGGGTGGTTCATCGGAGCAGTCGGTTTGCACGCGCTCCCGTAATAAGAGTTGATTGCATTGACGCGCGACTAACTGGCTTCCCTGGAGATCAACTTGTCCAGACTCGGTGAGGTAGCTTATTGTTTGGTGGTATGTGGATGGTACTGCTTTCATGGCGTGCAGCCAGGCTCGGCCTAAGATAGCATTGTATGGCCCCAAGTCTTCTACCACAACGTGCCTGGCGAGTCTGGGACTGCGCCCAGCGAGTGAAGGTGATATCCCCAGATGGCGGTGTGGTAGCTCGTTGAAACGACAAAACCCGCCAGCGGAATGGAGATGATCGGTGGGACTCTCCATGCGCTTAAAAGTACGGGAGATGAGCAAATAAGCGCCTTTGCCTAGATCGATGAGAACCCCATGCACGCCGAAAGCTATTAATACATCGATCGATACGAGTCGCGTCGTAGTGTGGTGTGATGACAGGTGTAGGGTTAATAGGTGGAAAGGATAGGTCGTCCACCAGTGACTATTTGGGACATCTCCCAGATCACTTGATAGTGTTCCTCTAGCTCTAGCAGAAATTTGTCAGAGACATTCTTCTCATTGTTTCTTGGATTGATATTGGTACATGGGCAGTCCCCCCGATTATAGAAGTGATGGTCGGCGGATCTGAGCATATTGATTTTACCTGCTTGACCATCGGGTGTGGGAGTGGCCCCATTGCCTAAGCGAGGTTGGCTCCCTCAGTCTGCGTCACGGTGGCGGCCGAATCGTTCCTCTACCCGAGAACTTGAGGCTACGAGGCGTGATTAGTCTCGTGGCCATGATCCCTATGATAATAGCATTGTAGGGATCGTTGCGCTGGTCTGGACCTGCCCTCATTGGTGGGGCCACCTAAAATCGGGGAGGTCCCGGATGATGGGTAGGAGCCGGTCATAGGCGATATTAAAAGCGATGAGCCCGGGGATCTTTCTTTTTCGGATTACTGTCGGGCGCCGACTCTTGCCTTGGGCGCACCCACGTTCGGATGGGCCCTTGGCGGCCGGCTTGTTGTTCTGTGCGGTTATCATAACAAGTATTGAGAGACAAACGCGGCCCATAGTTCGCCAAATGTGTTTATTAACCCTCTAGGGAGCTTGTGGAACCAGTGCGCGGGGCCCTTGAAATTTGGTGGGGCTGCGCCACATGAGGTCGATCATCCCACATTGTTGAGGATCATTGCACGGTTGTAATGTAAGCATGTGATCGTGCGGATTGGAAGAGCGAGTCGTACGCTGGCGAAGAATTGGTATGGAAAATCCCACACGGGGAGGATGTAGTCAGGATATCTTTGTCAGGGAGTGGAGCAAATCACGTGGTCCTCGAACGGCGGAGGGAACAAACATTTGCGATGCGGGGGCGGCCCCGAAAGGCGGGTACATGGATGGCGCTGGTAGGGGGAGGCCCCGGCCTAGTCAGGCACATATCAGGTGTTTGTGTTGCGGTCGTTGGTCATTTCTTGGGTTCCTCCTGCAGACGCCTTGCGACACTTAATCAGGCCGTTGGGTCGGCGGTGGCACTCTCAGTGGGCTTAGCGACGATCGGGGATGGAGAGCAGCGGGAGCGAGGCTGTCGGAGGATAGCTCATCATCCGCCGGTAGATCGACATCGTCCGGTGCAGCAACCTCTTTTCCTTTGCCGGGACGAGAAAGAGGGAGCGGGCGGGGAGGTTCCCACGATTGCTCGGCTCGGCCGGCTCAGCTGGTGAAGCTCATTTTCCTCTACTTAATTGGTTCTTTGTTCGTGAGGTCGGCCACACTTTGGCTGCTCCTCTTGCCTTGCTTCCATCTCTTTGCGCCAGAGGAGGAGCTGGTCCTTAGTTGTTAGGTTCGCTAGATTGGTAGTCATAGCGGTGAATTCCGACGGCCATGCGGGATGGTTGAGGAATAGCCGAAGCTTTGGAGATCGGGAGGTCACCTAAGAGCGGGTGTACCCAAGCTCTTGCGTGCGAATCCTCACCGAGTTCCTTGCTCGGCGTTTCCCGCAGGGCGGCTCAATTATAGTCTCCACAGTTACCGGAGTCGCTGGATCGTCGGGACATTCACCCGGGTTGGCTTTCTGGCCGGGAAAAACAAAAAGAGGCAGCGGTGGTGTTAGTGGCCCCCTCCAGATACTTAAAGTTAGTCTTTCACCAAAGTGCGGGAACTTAGATGGTGACTATCTCGACTCGAATCTATTTTTTTGTGTGACCTGCTTCTCTTTTTATGGAGGAGGGAGGAAGAGGATCGGAGTCTTTTGGAGAGTGGAAGATTTCTTCCCATAATGTTAGGGGAAGGTGGCTCTTATTTCGGGAAGGATGACTTATTTTTCCCTTTATGTAACTACCTTCTCGATAGAACCGCTGCTAAGAGGACTTTCCTATTTTGTCAAAGACGACGGGGTCAGTTCATGGGTGAACTCACGCTTGTAAAGTGGAGAGCGGGTTAGCGGCCGTTTGGTAGGAGGTGCCGTCGGGGGAAAATAAGCGTTTGGGGTTAAAGGCGTCGGGACATGAGATGGGCGTCCAGGCGGAGGATCGGCCAGGCGTTCTTGGGCCGGCTGGTGTCTGGGCCTAATCCGGCTTGCTCGGTGTTTACGAGGCCGGTGGCTTGGACTTTCCCTTTTAGGGCTCTTGGGTTGGTAGGCTGGCTAGAGTCTTGGGCTAGGCCCGAGATGCTTATCAGATATATCGTGATATTTTAAACCGTGGTCACAACCAAGAAAAGTGAATACCTAGGAGAGTCGCTATAGAAGCATACGATTCTATCCATAGATGATTAAAAGAATGATTCAATAAGTGATCCAGTGTGTTACATCCATCTTGGTGTTGGTGTTGTATTTAGGGGTTTTTTTTTGTGATTTACATTTTTTATTTTTAATATTATTACAAAATCAATTTAGAAAAAGACAAAATGGTGTTTATTTTCTGATTGAATATAGTTAATAGTTATTTGTTAAGATAGTAGGCTATTGCAAATTAGAAATAATATTATTCTAAAAGATATTTTCCATTGAGAATTTGAAATAAAAATTCTTTTTCAAAAGTAAAATTAATTTGAAAAAGAAAATTTCATATATTTTAAAGTTAAATATGCAATTTTCCAAATCTTCCCACACTTAGGTAGCTAGCAAATGTTTTTTTTTTTACTTAATGCTTTATGCTTTATTAGAACTTTTGTTGTGATAGCCTTACTAGGATTAAGTATTTAATTATTCCAAAAAGGATTAAGTATTTAATTTTTTGTTTTAAAAAAAAATTATCAAATTTTGAGAAAAATAAAATTTTAAAAATACAAATGTTTTTATTTAATTATCAAGAAACTGGGATAATAAAATATATGATTTTTTCATATTTTAATATCTAGTTTCTTTTACTAGAAAAAAAAATAGTTAAAAAAACATTTAGAAAAAGCCAAAAAATTCAAAAATTCATTCGAAAAAGTTAAAAAAACAAACATGCACAAAGCAAATTGTTTTCAGCAACCTTAAACTTTAAACCAATAATCATTGTCCAAAACTTAATAATATAAAATAAAAAGATTAAATACTTATTCATTTCTTCTTAGGCATTCCAAGAAACTAATTACAACAACCAATAATCAAAAGATAAGCCCAAAAGTAGAACATGTTTCATTTGTTGTATGGATGCCTTCAAGTTACGCTTTTAGGTAGTGGATTAAAATTGAATTTAGGTTAGACTTTTAGGTAGGATTCATGCAGTTTGAACCCAACTAAACTTAAATTTTTGTATCTTAACTAAATTTATCAGACATTAACTTCTTTTCTATTAAATATCGTGTATCAAATTATTATTATTATGGCAAATTATATTATTGATATATGATTTATTCCAAAATATAGTTAAACACAACCTTCTATCATGGGAAAAAACTTTTTATTGGCGAATGTGTTATACATTTTGAGATTAATTTTAAGTTAGGCAATTCAATTTACAAATTTGGTTGAATCAGACCTAGGAAGCTGTGGTTTATTCTTGGCTTGATTATCAACTTGACCTAATCCGCTTAAATTGCACTCTTGATCTCAAACAAACTAACTTTTGTAAAAAGTTTCCATAGGCTTCTTTTGTAAATAAAGTTAATCCTTATCTATACAAGTAAGGGATGAACCCTATTGCATCCACTTAATTAAAATGGTATAACCACACACACACACACACACACACACACACACACACACACACATATATATATATATATATATATATATATATATATATATATATATATATATATATATATATATTAGATATAAACATATAATCAAATTCTCTAAAAACTTTAGAGGATGACTCAATATCCAGGTTAATAACATAAATAATCGGCTCAAAGCCTATATATTTGATAATCATATAGTGACTAGAATACTTATATATGATTCAAGTTATGTAGCATATTGATGATCACAATTTGACGAACATGATTTGATATTTCTATCAAATCAAATATGTTTTACTGTCTGAATCGCTCATCCTCGTATCAAGACAACATAACTACACGCCGCAATAAGTCAACTACAAAATCACATGCTACAACAAGTCGATGACAAAATCATAAAAAAAAAAAAAAACAAAAACAAAGTTGATAGGGTTTAAAAACTGGAAACTGCGAGGCCTTGGCCAAGCCCAGCGAAGAAGTGAATGCATGATACGTACCCGGGCTCCTCAGTACCGGCCCAAAT
Source organism: Tetrastigma voinierianum (assembly GCA_016808115.1). NCBI lineage: Eukaryota > Viridiplantae > Streptophyta > Magnoliopsida > Vitales > Vitaceae > Tetrastigma > Tetrastigma voinierianum. The sequence goes on from JAEQBH010001187.1 coordinate 466,560, forward strand.
CGAAGTCCCAAGGGGCCAGGTCCAAAGGACAATCCTGAATGAATTGGAAGCCCCATATCCCTCTAGTCGGATTGTGCATCGCTCATACCGGAAAATAGAATATCCCACTAGCTGATATATTATCCTGCTGATCCAACCAAACCTTATCAATAAGGAAGGGAAAATAATAACAGGATCATGCGGTTGGGTCTCCCAATAAGAAGAGGATTATCTCAAGCAAGCAGCTGACTCCTTCTATATCATGCCAAATCAGATGGCCCCAAATAAGAAATATCCCGTCGATGGGAAGGACTCTAACCGCATCAGTGGTTGAACATCTACTATAAATACAAGGCCACCCATCGGTGAAAGGTACGCAAAAACCAACGCCAACATTCTTACACACACATTCTTAGACGCATACTCGTATGCAACACATTCGCCCTCTAAGCAGTCTCTTTTTTCTCTCAGATAGAAAACTGACTTAGGCATCGGAGCGGCCACGGGCGAAGCCCTCGCCGACCCCCCTTCCTTGTTTTTGCAGAGGAGTGCTACTTAGGAGCACCGCAGATCAGCGGTGCAGCGTCCTACCTCAGCCCGAACGATCAGGCCTTTTTGCATCCCGGCCCGCAAACAATCGGGTCGGCCAGCGGCCTTGCGCTCGGCCGGTTCGGTTGAAAAGCATCATCGATTGGCGTAGATGCGTAGGAGCGGCGGTTCCTTTATAAGCGCCATAAGCGATTTCGATTCGCGATGGTATCAACAAGGAACCTGGCGAGCGGCGCCGTCCGCCCGAGATGCGGGATCCAGGGCAGCGGTGCCAGGACCTCCTAGGATAGCGGAGTAATGCAAGCGATACCAGCGAAGTGGAAGCACTTCGCCTGGTCGATCGGCGTCGATAGAAGAAATTGGAACAACTTGCGGGTACCGGTTTAAACATCCGCGGGAGTCTGGCGGGCACAGGAATGCGAGGACCTTCATGAAAAACCTTCGATTGGCGACATTCCCGCGTGGCGTCGACGAAGCGAGAGTCCGGCCCGATCCGGGGCGCGGACCCCACGGTGGCCTGCGGAGGAGAAAGCGGCGATGCCTTCGGGGGCGGGTCGCGAGCGAGCACCACATCACCCTCGGCCGAGGAGGCGGGAGAGCGAGACATGAGAAGAGGTTTCGGAGTCTTGGCGGGAAGACTCGGCCGTGTGTGAAGGAGGTGGTTAGAGGATGCGCCCGAATCTTATGGATACCTTGAGCCTGTGAGCCGAGTCTCCGCTTCCGCAGTAGGGTCTTTACTTCCCCCTTTCGGCGAAGTTCAGAATGCCACAAATAGAAACATTCGATGGGTCAGACCGGAGTCGATCACCTTAGCTCTCTGAAAATGTCGGATGGAGCTACATGGGTATCGGGATACGTGCGATGCAGGGCGTCGCCACTACACTAAAAGGGCCGGCCTTGGCTTTGGTTCAATAAATTCCCTTCATCCATCCGTCATTCGGGGAACTATCCGTGCGTTTGTCTCCCACTTTATCGAGCCCGGAAACGTCTGAAAGCGAGGAAGTTACCATCTGTTGAGTGTCAAACGGGGCTCCAGGAAAGTTTAAAATCATACGTGCAAAGGTTCAGCGTTGAGTCCCGAATAGACATACCGATGAAGTTCGCCATCCACGGCATTCATTGCGGGGTTAGGAGCCCTGTCCGAAAGACTTGATGTTTTTCCATCTCGAAGAACCAGCAGCAAGCATAAGCAGAAGTACTACATGGCTTGAGAAATACATAAGCAGCGAGAGGCCACCAATATCAAAGAAGAGAGTTCTTAGCGTAAAGAAAAAGTGCAGCAGACAACGGCGAGGACAAAGTCTAAAAGGCAAGGCAGGCCCGGACAAATCCCGAAAGATCGAGAAACGATCCCTAAAGGGAGAGAAATCTCGAGAGGCGAGTGCGGGCTGCCGCAATCCCCGAGGCAGCGGTATTTGCTAAGCCTCGGCGCTTCACACCCCTAACGACCCCTGGGGTAATCACGGGTCACATGAGATTAAACTGGAGTTCTTGAGATAGCCGCTTCGGATGAAATCGAGATCAGCGAGGACAACTACAAATATTGCGAGTTCCATAGGGATTAAGGACATCGCACGGACAATTGTATACAACTAAAAAGAGAGATAGAATACTTAATACAACGCGGATATCTCCGACGTTTCATATCTCCGGGGAACCAAGCCAGTCAGACCCCGAGTCGGGGTCGAGTGGAAGGAACCCGGGCCCCGACTCAATAACAACCACCTCGACGAAGCGATCGGCGCATGTGACCCCTTGGAGAAATCCGCGTGATCTCGGGGATTTGCGGGAGGAGGAGAATCTGAACCCACGGCTTTCGGAAGGCCCACCTGCGCCCAGCATCGGATCAGCGAGCCGGGAAATGACGGTAACTAAGCCGGCCCCGCGACTCGACACTACCCATCACATTCTGGGGCTCGGACTGGAGGGATGCGGTATCCCATGACTGACCATTGGTGGTTCAGCGATCGTGGCAACCTGACGGTCCGCCGGTTTTTAATTGATAAACGGGGGATTGGCTGACATCATCTTACCCGCCTCGACCTTCGACAAAATGGGCATTGGGAGAGAAAAAAGCTAGATCCGTTAACACACATGCGCGGGGTTTTACCGGGAGAGAAGGTATTACCGTTGGGCTCGGTCGGCGTGCTAACCACTGGAGAGCCCCCTTTGCGGCGGCGGCGGCGGCGGGTTCCTGTCGTGAGCGCCCGTCGACATAACATCTTCTTTGGCGGACCCTCCTCAGCCTTGATAAAAGCCATCCCCTCTGCGTATCACATGATAATCAAATTTCCAACCATACATGGTGTAGGAATGGTCCGAGGAGATCAGCGAGTGGCCAGGGAATGCTACACCGCCTCCATGAAACAAAGGGCAGTTGACAACGTGAATGTAGAGACGGAAGCCTGCACGCGACCAGAAGGCGACAAAATAAGGCGAGGTAAGCCGGGTTCACTAATCATAAAGGAAGTCTCTACAAGCGAGTTTTCACTCCTTTCTTAAAATGCATCGCGGGAGAGGACATCAAGTGCGTCTTGAGAGAGGTACGAGGGTGTATCACCGGGAATCATATCGGGCCGGGCATTAGCGGGGGGAAAAGTTTTTGAGGCAGGATACGGCCAGCCATACTCAGGATCGACCGATCTAGTCAAGAAATGCGAGGATCTGCCGGGAGCACGCGAGATCTCATGCCTCAGTCGAGACCATAACATCACTCCACGAGTCCGGCCTTTCCAACAATGGGGTTTGGATATATTGGGGCCCCTGCCCATTGGTAAAGGACAGTGCAAATTCATAATTGTCGCGGTGGATTACTTCACCAAGTGGGCAGAAGCCGAACCTTTAGCCACAATTACGAAGCGAAAATCGCGATTTCGTGTGGCGAGCCATCATATGCGGGGTTTGGCATCCACAGGAGCCACTGGTATCGGATATGAGACGGAGTTCGTGATGCTAAATTCGAGAGATTTTTGTGCCGAGCTCGATTAAAGTGTTATTATAGTCTGACACATCATGATCGAGATGGACAAGCGAAGTCACGATCGGAACCTGAGGGTGCCTTGAAGATAAATTAGAAGATCTTAAGGGAGTTGGGTAGAATACCACAGAGGTACTTTATGCGGAAGCTACCCGAGGGCGACACGAAGTCGACAACCCGAAACCCCATTTGCCCTAGCCTTTGGCACAGGAGTCGTAGCCCCCGTTGAGATCGGAATAAAGTCTCCAAGAGTCGAGTTAGCATCAGAGGAGCATAATGACGAGGCCCTTCGTCTAAACTTAGGAACTCTAGAAGAAACCGCGGCTTGGTTGAGGCGTACGGAGGAGTATCAAAGGAAGACAGCGAGGTATTATAATCAAAAAGTCAACCCCAGGAGCTACATGTCGGGCGACTTAGTCTTAAAGCTCCACGCGCCAACAAGGGAAGAATCAGGCACCTGTGGGGAAACTAGGCCCCCGGCCCGGGAAGGCCCATACATCATATCCGAGTCATCGAGACCGGGCAATTATGAACTCAAAACAAAGGGAAAAATCTTGCGACATCGTGGAATGCGGAACATCTTAAGCGCCCTGCCGATGGCATCAGGTATGTAATGTTAAATAATGCCTTATCGGATCTCATGTGGCCAGTGGAACGTTATTATTGACCATTTGGTTAGACATCTCAAACGAGTTCATATATATGAATGCGAGAAAAAGGCAAAATAAGAATATATCGACATAAAAGCAAAAGTGTCTCTTATTTCAAATTGGAATTACATTGTGATTACAATCGGTGGTGTCTCGATTACATCTTGAGTAATATTCGATGCAAGCCGATCCCCTCGAAAAAAAAAAAAAAAAAAAAAAAAAAAAGGGGTGTGATAGGGAGAAAAGAAAGAAAGTGGAAAAAGAGAAGAAAGAAAGAAAAAAGGAAAAAGGGTACAAAGAGTTCGGACGGAAGGAAAAAGAAACGAAAAGGGAGAAAGACATAATGAAAATTTGGAGAAAGAAGAAAGGGGGGGTGTAGGGAGAAAAGAAAAGAGGTGATAGGGAGAAAAGAGAGGAGTAGAGGAGTAAGAACAAAAAAAAGAGAGAGCAGCGCAAAAGATGTGCCACCCTCTCTTCGGATGCATTCCCTAGCACGGAGCTAGGGAATAACATGACTCCCATAAAGGGGAGACTAGGGAAAAACACAACTCCCACATGCGGGAAAGAGCAGCAATGTTGACTCCGGATCTTTAAGAAGAATACCGTGGCGATGATCAAACCCCGACTCTTCATCTCCCGCGCCTTGATTCGGTTGATAACGTTATACAAAGAACAAACCTGCAGTAGCGGTGTGAAACCGATATTTTATAAGGAAATTCGAGTATTCGAAAGTTCGATGTCGATCTGAATTCTCCATAAATCCGCATTAAGGCGCTCGCCTCTTTCAGTGAAAATTAACTAGCGTACGAAGCGTTTCCAACATATCAAACTCTTCAACTTCTGAAAGGCCACGGCGCCGAGCCACGCTACTCAATTGAGCTCACCTACTTTCCGCCCCGCGAGGCCATTGCTGCCTCCCGAGAGTCCCGGACCGGTTAATTACATCGCCCGCTCGGCCTTAGGGCGGGCCGCGCTCACTTTGGCCAGGCTCACCTGCGCGAGGGCCACCGCGCCTCGAGGTACGAACCCATTTCGAGGGCTACATTGCCACCAAGACCCGCGGCGCTGGAGCCATGACTGCTCAATTTGTGAGCTCACCTACTCCGCCGCGGGCCCGCCTCGGGGTCGGACATTCATTCTGTCGCCACTCGGCCCTTAGCGCCGAGCCGCATTTGCTCACTTTAGCGAGCTCACCTACTCCGCGAGGCCCGCGGCGCACCGAGTCGAGACCAGCTCGAGGCTACATTGCCACCAAGGCCCTGGCGCCGGAGCGGTACACTCCAATTTGGCCGAGCTCATCCCGTCACCAGCATGGACGATCTCTGCACACTATTCATTACGGCGAGCTCATCCCGTCACCCGACATAGGCAGGCTATACTTTACTATTCATTACGACGAGCTCTTCCCATCACTTTTCGGCATGGGCCGAGCTCTACTTTGCCTATTCATTCTGGCAATCATCCCATCACTCAACACGGACGAGCTCTACTTTACCTATTCATCTGACGAGCTCTTCCCGTACGCCTGACATAGGCCGAGCTACACTTTCTTATTCATCTGGCGAGCTCATCCCATCGCTCGACATGGGCCGGACTATACTTTACTATTCATTCGGCGAGCTCATCCCATCACTCAGCATGGACGAGCTCTACTTTACTATTCATCTGACGAGCTCTTCCCATCACACAACATGGGCCCGAGCTCCTGCTCAATTATTCATTCTGACGAGCTCTTCCCATCACTCAACATGGACGAGCTCTTGCTCACCCTGACGAGCTCATCCCATCACTCAGCATGGACGAGCTCCACTTTACCATTCATTCGGCAGGCTCATCCCATCACTCAGCATGGAGCGAGGCCTCTACTTTGCACTATTCATTAAAGCCGACTCTTCCCATCATAACATGGGGGGCGAGCTCTTGCTCTACGGCGAGCTCTCATCGTCGCTCGGCATGGGCCGAGCTGCTTTACCATTCGACCGGCGAAACTCTTTCCCATCACACTCAACATGGGCCGAGCTCTACTTTGCACTACTCATCTGACGAGCTCTTCTCATCACACAACATGGGCGAGCCACACTTTACTATTCATTACGGCGAGCTCTTCCCATCACGACATGGGCGAGCTCACCACTGTATTCATTGAAGGCTCATCATCTTTTTCAGTATGGGCCGAGCTACACTTTACTATTCATTACGGCGAGCTCTTCCCATCGCCGGCATGGGCGAGCTCTACTTTATATTCATTACGGCGAGCTCATCCATCCTCCAACATGGACGAGCTCTACTTTGCACTATTCATTCTAACGAGCTCATCGAAGTCACTCGGCCTTGGGCGAGCTGCTTTCTGACTTCATTACGACGAGCTCTTCACGAAATCCGCACAACATGGGCGAGCTCCTGCTCCTTATTCATTACGGCGAGGCTCATCCCGCTCCTCCAGCATGGGCGAGCTCTACTTTATTATTCACCCTGACGAGCTCATCCCGTCACCGGCATGGGCGGGCTCCGCTTTACGCCATTCATTACGACGAGCTCATCCGTCCACTTTCGAGCATGAATGAGCTCTGCTGCTATTCATTATGGCGAGCTCTTCCCATCGCTCGACATGGGCGAGCTCTTGCTCCCAACCTGACTCCATCCCATCACTCGGCATGGGCGAGCTCTACTTTACCATTCATTCGATGAGCTCTTCCCATCCACTCCAGCATGGGCGAGCTCTGCTTTGCTACTCATTTGACAAGCTCTTCACATCACCTGACATGGACGAGCTCTACTTTGCTATTCATTGGCGAGCTCTTCCCATCACTCGACATAGGCGGGCTCTTTGCTCACTCTGACGAGCTCATCCATCACTCGGCATGGGCGAGCTCTACTTTTACCATTCATTACGACGAGCTCTTCCCGTCGCTCAACATGGGCGAGCTCTACTTACACTGCTCATCTACGGCGAGTGCTTCCCGTCACCTGACATGGGCCGAGCTCTGCTCGATTATTCATTCTACTTGACTCTTCCATCACACAGCATGGAATGAGCTCTGCTCAGGTATTCATTCTGACGAGCTACTTCCCATCACTCAGCATGGGGCGAGCTCTTGCTCCTCTGACGAGCTCATCCCATCACTCAACATGGACGAGCTCTGCTTTACCATTCATTCGGCCCGAGCTCGCTCCCGTCGCACCGACATGGAATGACTCTACTTTACTACTCATCGGCGAGCTCTTCCCATCACACAACATGGGCGAGCTCCTGCTCAGATATTCATTCCTCTTGAGCTCTTCCATCACACTAACATGGGCGAGCTCCTGCTCAGCTCTTCATTACGGCGAGCTCTTTACATCCTCAACACGGACTGAGCTCCTCCTCGATTATTCATTACGGCCAGGCTCTTCGCATTACTCAACATGGGCAAGCTTCTATTCACATGGACGACCTCTTATTCAACAGTCGACATTGACGAATCCCTTCCAACATTTAATATAAATCAAAATTAGGGCCGGCTCCTACAGGCCACGGCGCTAAATCGGCAGGCTATTCATCTCACTCTGATCCTCAATCTGGGCCATTCAAATCATGGAAGATAAGCGACGATGCTACAATGAGAACGCAGACGATATAAAAAAAAAAAAAAAAGAAGAGAGTATATTTATATATATGTTTCGGAAAGACTACACGTGTCTCTCGGGCCTAGGCGGGTAAGAAGAGGAACATATATATATATATGAACAAATAAAGCCGGCACCAGGCAAACATAAACATAGGAGATCAGACGTCGGCAGGAGGAACGGACGTAGAAGAGGGAAGGTGGTCACGACGGGTACGGGCTCTTGAGAATAGTCAGTAGAAAAAGATTCCTCGCACTCTTCGATCCCAGGAGGTCAAAAATTAAAGTCAGATCTGGTATCGTCGATGACTTTCCGTTAGTAAACCCACCTAGAAGCCCGCGAACCCAGCGGCACGGTCCCTCGGCCCGCTAATGACCTCATCCTACGGCGGCTAAACTAACTCGCTGATGAAGATCTGCGCGCAATCCGCGACATTCCTCGTTCAGCCGTTCCGCCAAATTTGCGACTTCCGAAGATTCCCGACGAGCAGTCTCTAGCAACGCCTTGCACTCGGAAGCTTCGTGACCAATTTTCCCTTGATTGCGCTTACCCCAACATCATTGGATCAGATTAGCGCGCGTAATTCGGCGAAGATCCCGCAGCTCGCCGGGAGGTAATGAGCTCCTCCCTAACCACCAGAAGCTCACTCTCGGCAGACTTCAGCCCCTCCCGGGCCTCACTCAAATCACTTTGTGAAGCCTGGACCGCTTCTCGAACCTCCCGAAGCACGCCTTCGGTCGCCGCCAGGCTACTTCAGACCTCGTCTTCCTACTTTACTGCCGGCACGGCCAGTATGCTTTAATCGGACTTAAGTCGCTCCACTTCTTCGAGTTATGTCGCCTTCCGTTTCACCGGCTTCGATTCGTTGAAGTGAGAGAGGCCACCTTCGCTTTAAATTGGCGGCCCGATTCTTACGTGCTTCTCGTTTAGTTTGGCCTTCTCGCCGAGCCTTTGAATTAGTGGCTACGCATATCAAACATAGAATGCGGCTTCGGCACGGAGGCAGCATGGAAGCAAACACAATTATGAGGCTTGCAAAGGCAGCCTGAAGGGATAAAGCGAAGCCTGCGTCAGCAAGCATCGCCCGACCTCGAGGTCGGTCGCGAGATGGAGGAGACGGCTTTTTGCCGCGAGTTCGGTGTTAGAAGCAAGCAAAGAGTTCGGGTTTCGTAGAGCTTTTGCTTCCGGTTTCTTTCTCTTCGGTTCTGTGCGCCTTCGAGGAGCGATTGACTTCTTCGAGGCGGATTCAGGGACGGTTATAGGCATAACCACAGCAACGATTGCTCGGCGCGAGGCATGCTTGCGAGGTCATTAGCCCTTCCATTCGGAGGAGGAGGGCTTAGGAAGTGGGGGCTCAAAATCACGGGAGCCACCTCGCCCTGAGGAGGCCGACGCCCGCTACGCTCGGCCGTGGAGCGCTCCCGGCTGCCCGAACTTTGGGGTGGCCGGCCGGCTCTCCCAGTGGATTTCGGTTTTTCCTTTCACGCTCAGAGGCTTAGAGGCCGCCCCGAATGAACGAGATCTCTCCCACACGGTAGGAGCGCGGCGATAAGCCCAACGGGAGAGGATCGAGTGCGACGGGCAAAGACCTCGAAGTAGAGGAGCATTAAAGACTCTCGAGATTAGATGGACCGGGAATGTCGGAGCCTTATCAGTGCTGGCGTGGGGGTGGCGGGGATATCCGCCGGCTAGGGCTATGACGTTATCTTCGGCGTTACTTCAAGGCAGAGCCTGCGGGAAACAAACATATAGTACAAAATGGAAACATCAGGCCACCTTCAGATAAGTCATACCAAAAACAGTACAAATACTCATGAATGTTATCAGGAGCGCCCCAGGCCGTGGGAACACCCAGAGTGTCGTCCTTGTCGGAAGGATTATATTCCCAGTGTAAGGCTTAAGCTAACGAAGAAATAGCGTCCCTTCCATGACTATGTGAAGATGGAAGATCGAGAGATCTGCTTGAGAGGGAACCCAGGAGCACGTCTGGAGAAGAAATAAAGCCCTCGGTGGTCTCATTTAGGCGAAAAGATGAAGAAACAAGGCAGCTAAGGCCTTAGGAGCCCTTTATCCCTAAAGGGAAGCCAATAACCCCCACCAAAATACCCCCGGTAGATTAGGAGCAAGTTGGAAAGGCAAATGTTGAAATATTTGCAGACCCTCTTCATGAAAGGGTGCGGAGGAAAGCGAAGGCCATTGTCGAGCGACCTCAAAACAAACCATCCCAGGCACGAAGGCTGCATAAAAGGTTAAGACATCGGGGACCCTTTACTTTCGTATACAAGGGTCGATAACGATCAGCAAAGGTACTCCCATATGGAAGAATTTCGACCTTACTGAGTCCCATTCACAGCATGTTGAGCGCCCGGTTGCTCCGACCCCGGGATATGTAATTAGGTTTATTTTCGCTTTACCCTTATCAGCGGGAAGAGGAGCGCTTCAGCAGCGTTCTGGGGTTCGGATATAGCCCGAGCGGCGGACATCTCCGGCACATGCGGAAGCGGAGCAACAATTGAGAGTCATCACCCGATCCATAAAGAAGAGCGGCCGGACCATGATGGAGACAAGCGACAGAAATAAAAGCAATCGGTTAAACCCCTAGTGTTTACGTCGTACCAATCAAAGAGATACGGGACCTGATGGACCCGGAAATACAATGAAGAAAGGTACAGCATGAGGCGTAACGGAGGCGAGAAAGAAAAGGGTCCCGAGCGAGAAGTAGACAAGGCGAAGATATCCATGAAAGAAGCTTGGAAGAAGCTGGAAGAAATGGGAGGAATAAGGCGCGAAAACTGGGAGTCGTCCACATTATCCATGAGACTTATGGCCCGTACGTGAGGCTTTACGCTAGCCCAACCCGAACGGACACGTAAGCGCAACCGATACGAGGAAAATTACGGCCCTTGCCGCCGGCGTACCTGAAGTACGGGGGATGATAGGGTTTAAAAAATGAGACACGCGAGGCCTTGATGCCAAGCCCAGAAAGAAGTGAAATACGTGATGCAATACCCGGGCTCCTCGATGCAGGCCCAAATTGAAGGCGGGGGGCGGGTCAGACGATCTGAATGATTGGAAGCCCCATATCCTATGAATCGGATTATTGCATCGCTCATCTGTGAAAAATAGAATATCCTAGCAATATATTATCACGCCAATCAACCAAACCTTATCAATAAGGAAGAAAATAATAACGAGATCATCGCGAGTTGGGTCTCCCCAGTAAAGAGGATTATCTCAAAGCAAACAGCTCATACATATCTGTACCAAAATCAGGTATGAATTTAAAAATAAGAAATATCCGTCCCGATGGGAAGGACTTCTAACCACCATCAGCGGTTGAACATCTACTATAAATACAAGGCCACCATCCCTAGGTGAGTCTTGCCTTGAAACCAACGCCAACATTCTTACACACATTCGTGGGCGCATACTCGTATGCAACACGTCGCCCTAGCGATCTCTTTTTCTCTCGGATAGAAAGTGGCTCCCAAGCATCGGAGGCGGCCACGAGGCGAAGCCCTCGCCCGACCCAGCTTCCTTGTTTTTGCGAGAGGGTGCTACGTCCGAACTGCGGATCAGCGATGCAGCGATCACCTCGGCCGGACAATCGAGGCGCATGCATCCCGGCCATGAGCTGTCGGGTCCATTCGGCGGCCCACCTGCGCTCGGAAGCGGTTCCGGTTGAAAGAAAGCATAATCAAAGTAAAAGCACTGAATCTACGTGAGAGAAAGAGTTACATTTTATTAAAAAGAAAATGATAAAGATAGATGTAGAGAGGTGATTTAAGGCAAAAATGATTAAAAAAATCACTCCACTTTGCTTAAAGAAAAAGGACTAATAGAAAAAAAATATGAAAGAAGAAGAGAAGAGTGGGAGCTAAGCTCTAAACGTATATAATTCTTCAAGAAAGGTTAATAAAACTAACTAAGTTGTTGAAGGTTTCCTTGATTATTATTAGTGGAAGTTGTTTAGGAGGAATGCATGTCTTTGCTTTAGTTAAGTATTTCAAATTCTTAAGAGTTAACTTCTTTTCATATTAAATATTATATACCGGATTATTATCATTATTATTATAGTAAATTATATTATTGTCGTATGATTTATTCCAATGTTATAGTTAAACACAAACTTCCATCATTGGAAAAAAATTTCTATTGTTGAATATGTTATAAGTTCTTTTTTGTTGTCTATTTTCTGATAACCTCGCCTAACCTAACCTAAATGTTAACTTACTAACCCATGTAACTTACCTAATTTAAGAGTAATTTATGCATACTTATCTAACCTAGGGATCATTTGATTTCACCTAGCTTGGGAAAAATTGAGATTAATTTTAAGTTATGCAACTCAATTCACAAATTTTGTTGAGTTCGACCTCAGAAAATGTGGTTTATTCTAAGCAAGGATAAAAATATCGGACATGTACTTGAAATTTACGGATATATATTTTTACATAAATATCGGTAAAACAAAAATTATTGAAAATTTAAATCAACACTTAAATTTCTTTAGAAAAAATATTGAATAAGAATATACATATTAAAGGTAATTTTGATGAAGTATAATGAATAAATAATATTATTAGTTTTTAAAAAAATTGTTTAAATCCTCATTATATATTTATTTATTATAAAAAATAAAATTATTTTTATTTTAAACATATTACAGCATATATTAAAATAAATACAAATTAAATTATTTTTACAATTTATATAAAATATTTTAAATTTGAAATTCAATTCTAAAATATAATAGTTATAATGATAATATTTTGATATTAGATAATTAATTTATTTAATAATTGATATTATCAAAAATAATATTAACACTTTATCTTATTTTATATATATATATATATATATATATATATATATATATATATATATATATATATATATATATATATATACTATATATTTATATAATATATATATATATATATATACTCATGTTATAAATATTGGATTTTGAATGACCATAATGACTCACTTGATTACAATGTCATTGGAATTTGTAGCAAAGAACTTTTAGCGTGCCATTCTCACTATTAATGTATTTATTATGGGGCTTTGGCCTTCTCACTGCGTTTCATAAATAGGCCTAATCAACATGAAATAGATATCACTCGAATTTCTCCGAGACTCTTTCGTTCTTCCTTATTTCTCTAATTTTGATTTACAACACGCTATCAAGACGCTCTACTGCTGATGTTGTTTTTAACATTTGCCCAAACTCGCTTCCACCCCCAGTATCACACATGACTTTTCAAATTCTCAAATTGCTTATCATATTTGTTTTAAGACATTTTCCATAATGTCCTTTATCAAGATCAACATTTAAGTCTCCATTTGGATATTTTATTCTCGATTTCATGTTTTTTTTCTGCAGCATTTGCATTTTGAAGTCCGTTATATTATTACTATTTCCCATTAACCGATTTTTTTAATATTTTTTTTTATTCTATTTATATTGGTATCATTTCCAAGCATTTTGATACCATTTTTCTAATTTCACATGAATTCAAGAGAATTCTATTCAAGAATTATAACTCACCATCACACACTTTTGAATTCCCGACACTCCTAATTTGCACAATTTTAGAGATGATCTTGCTAACTCTTTTTAAATTCTAGAAGAATTCTTCTTAAATTCCTGAAGAATTTTTACAAAATTATAATACCAAGAAAATGGTGTCATTTATTTTAGATTCCTGAAGAATATATATTTATTTATTTATTCTTGTTCAAATTTTTGATCTTTTTTTTTTTTTTTTTTTACAAATTTTCTTAATTTATTATTCCTATTTTTTTTTCTCTTTAATATGTCTAACCTCAATAAATTAGGAATTTGTTAGTCTTTGATATTTCGGGCAACAACTACTTATCCCGGGATTTTTATTAATTACACTTAGATGCTTCAACCCGGGAGAAACCATCAGCAAATAATAGTGCATCCTCAGATCGCGCTAAAGCTTTAATTTTCCTTCACCATCATCTCGATGAGAGTCTCAAGAATGAATACCTTACAAAGAAGAATCTACTGTCCTCCGCGCAGTTTAAGACCGATATGACCACCATAAAACAAGATACTCCCAAAGTAGCCATGATGATTACCGATTTATGCTTCAAGACTTTAAATCTGTTAGCGAATACAATTCGGCTTTATTTCAGATTAGTTCGCAGTTAAAGCTTTGTGGGGAACATATCACTGATGAGGATATGCTCGAAAAAACTTTTACCACTTTCACGCCTAATGAAGCTCCTCGCAAATAAAGAATATAAAGAGCGCTTGCCATAAATATTCGAATTGATTGCATGTCTCCTCAGGGTCAAAAGAATAACGAGCTTTGCTTCAAAATCATCAATCTGCCCCGGTGGTTTAAAGCATTTCCCGGCAATGCTACTACTACCCCATAGCAATGTATTAAGCGGGCACAAACACGGGCCGCCTAGGGAAAGGACGGTAGACGTGGTGGTGGTCGAGGGCGGGCCGCAGATAATTTAGAGATCGTGAACATTCTGGCCCCTTCAATAATAAGAAAAGCAATCCCAATAAAGGAAGTCGCCAAACTACTGTGCAACCATCGATCAAATATCCTCAACGCCAACAAGATAATGGTTATAGATGCTGATGACGGGTCATTGGTCACATACTTGTCAAAATGCGGCCAAACATTTGGCTGAACTCTATCAAGCATCAATCAAAGGCAAAGGCAAGCGATATCAAGTCACCCCTTTGATGGTAATGGTGATAGTGGCATGGATTCGCCCCACTTCGATGTTTTTATCATTGAGAACCCTAATGGAAATACATTCTAATCTAATTGGTGATGGGCATACAATTCCGATTAGTTTTTTTTTTCTTTATTTTCTTATGTACCCTCTTCCTTACATAAGTTTTTCAATGTTTAATAATATTTCGCTTTTTAATTTCTACACCTTTTTTTCTATAACTTTGAAGCAACATGGATAGCTCACTCTAATCCACGCCGAGTCAATATCATCGAGATATTTTGTCTCAAGACTGTACAACTCACTTATTTTACAGCAAAAAGAAGATATTTTTTCCCTAAATTCTCAAACTCAGCACATTTTCCTCATGGATCATCCTATTAAAACTATCCATGATAATGCCGTGAATTTTTTTTTCTAAAGCATTTCATGACTATTGTGATGTCAGCTGGGTATTTATGTAGGTTTTCATTCTTATAACATTATATTAATACCTGAGCCTTTAATGTGAATCTTTACCCGCCGCTTTAAATTGTCATTTGATGAACTGCTTTCCCGCCATTAGGGAGATAAACCAATTAATAATAAATGGCGTGAAATTACTTGAATACACCACTATTGTCGTATCTTGATCCCCTGTACTAAACAATCCACCAGTTCAAAGCAACTTTCATTTACAAGATTCGTGATATCAATTAATGTGATGCTTTCACTTATTCGAATAAAGATAAAGAAAAATCTAATAAGTTGCTTACTCCTCGAGTACGCTTGATGAAATTACTCCCAAGAGTCTATTACGATACAGCCAAATTTCGGTTGAAATCAAAATACATTAAGGTGTTAAAGGAAACACATAAAGAGTAGTCGAACCCACTCAATTATCTCCTATGAATGAAGAGATTCTATAAATTATATGAATCAAGGAGAAATATGAGACCATAGAAATACCTTGTTAGCAATGTTTTTTCTTTCTATGGCTAAGGGCATTGCAAAATACAACGATGACTGAGCCACAAACTATAAAATAGAATGTCGAAATCGACAAAAGATTGGGAAAATGGAAAGAAGAATTAAAGTGTAATCCTAATTGTTTAGCTAAAAGGGAGGTTTTGGACTTCGGTGAGTTCAACACCGTTGTTAAGCTCATGGATATAGATGGTTCAGACGGAAAAGAACAGCCAATGGAATCGCACAGATGAGTAAAGCGCTCGCTTTGTTGCACAAGGTTTTTCACAAAGACCCTGGGTGATGACTACGAGGAGACATATTCACCAAGAATGGCGCAATCACCTTTAGATATTTAATACATTTGCGCCCCGTATGACTAGAAATGCATTTGATGGACGCTGGTCACAAAGATATTTGTGGCTGGATCCATAGATGGCGATATATACATGAAAATCCCTAAAGGATTTACATTTGCCCATGTATTCCTCAAGGATTTACATTGCCTGAAGTAAAATTTTCAAAACCACGTGAAGCAGATTCAATAAAGCTTGTAACGATCTCTTATATGGACGTAAATAACTGGTAGAAAAATGTAAGTCAAGAAAGATAAGTCATTGACAATTATAGCAAAAGATATATGGATGATTTAAATCTAATAGGGACCCCGGGCGGCTCCTAGAAACTACAATTATTTAAAAAAGAAAGAATTTGAGATGAAAGATCTAGGTAGACTAGATATTGCTCTACCGCAGATCGAGTATTTTCAAATGGGATTCATTCATCAATCAACATATACTGAAAAAGTCCTGAAGCACTTTTACATAGACAAAGCCCATCCCCTTAACTCCCCTATGATTGTAAGATCACTTGAAGTGGATAAAGACCCATTTTTATTCCTGGGGGGTTAGAGAGAACAGAAACTCCTTGGTCCGTAAGTACCATAAATTTAAGTTCAATCGAGCACCAATGATTCAAAATTGCAGCAAGTATTTACATTGCCTTTTCAAAGGAACTTGCTTGCAAAGATATAGTCAAATGCCTACTCTTAAGCATTGAACGGAGTAAAACATTTGTCGAGATACCTGTGGGACAAGTGATATGGGGCCCTTTATTCTAGTACCAAAACCGCACTACTGTTATGCACTGATAGATACCTTTCGATCCCACAAAGCTTCGATCACAATCAGTATAGATTTACTGCGGGCAATATCGCCATCTCTCTGAGGATCCCTGCAAACCATGGTGGCAACCTCCAAATCATTCGAGTTATTAGTACCACATGAGGCAAGCAGGGTTTATGTGGTTAAGATCCATGATTCAACATACTGACTCTAGTGGTCTTCCTCCCATTTCAAACACAACAACAACATTAAATGAAGATATCGCCGCTCAGATTGCAATAACCTAAAGGCGGATACATCAAAGGAGACCAAACAAAGCATATTTCTACAAAGTTCTTTTACACGCATGAGCTTCAAAACAATGGTGAGATTGATATACAACAAATCAGGTCTAGTGATAATCCTGCAGATTTATTCACTAAGGCATTACCTACTACGACCTTCAAGAAATTTATACGCCAAATTGGAATGAGGAGACTCAAAGATCTCCACACTCGGTATATATTAAGACATCGTGGGGAGTGTTAAATCAAAGTATACTCGGTACTCTTTTTCCTTCACTAGGTTTTTTGTCCCACCGGGCTTCTCTGAATGCCTTCTTGAATGAAAAGATACTTCACAGCATATGGTTCTTTCCTTCGCTAGGCTTTTGCCCCACTGTTTTTCCTAAATAAGGTTTTAATGAGGCATGTTCTTTGATGTTATATCATCTGGCGGTGGAGTGTTATAAATATCGGGATTTCAATGACTACACGACCACTCAGGCTACAATGTCATTCATTGTGTATTAAGCCGTACTTCCTCACTATTAATGTATCATTTATGTAGTGCTTTTGGCCTTCTCACCATAAGCTCATAAATAGAAGCCTAACTTACATGAAATAGATATCACTGTAATTCAATTCCTCTCTTTGTCTCTTCCTTATTTCTCCTAATTCTTTTGATTTACAACAATATATATATATATATATATATATATATATATATTACTTATTTATAAATCAACAGAATAATGGTAGATATATTTACATGTATTAGTAATTAATTATTTAAATACATTTAATAACATGAAATAAATTATTTATGCTTTTTAAATTCATATAACAAAACAAAGTGCTTAGTTATAGAAAGAAAATTCATATAACAAGAAATTTGTATTTAATTTTTTTTTTTTGCAAGACATTTATGATAGTGTGGACCCCTCATTTTTTGCTATTATGTGTTTTCCATTTAAAATGTGAGACTTGTTTTTATTTTTGAAAACCATTTAAAACGGTCGGTCACATTCATTTTGTTTTTATCTTGGGTGAAAATAAATAAGAAAGAAAACCTTAAATGACTTTGAGATAAGAAAATATAGGTTTGGAAAAAACCGAGTCTAGGTTCGGGAATCAAGTTACTTATCCAAAATGTACGAGCGTCCCTCTAAGCCCTTAAAGTCAAGTCTTTACTAAACAAACTAAGGAAAATATGGTTTTTGGCTAATCAATCAATGGATACCAAAGACAATACGATGGTACACCAAATATATATAAATGAATAGACAGATAAATAAATGTTAAAGTCAAATTAAAAACGCAGATCATAGTAGATCAAAGCGCTATCAATTAGAAACAATATTAGGTGTACATTATATATATATATATATATATATATATATATATATTCACATTTAATTGGAAATCGATCATAGATTAGAGGCCAAATTATCTATTCAAATGATACATAGAATGTTAAGTCCCACCCAAACCAATTTATATGCTACATAAATTAACTCCATAAAATTCAATTTTATAGGAATTGTAGAATTAATCATATAATTGAAATTTTTTTAAATTGATTTAAAATTGAAATTTTGAAAATTGAAAGTTTGAAGATTGAAAATTTTGAAATTATTTTTGAAGTTTGAGAATTTTGAATTGTGATTTTGGAAATTGAATTTTGAAATTAAGAACTTAAATTTAATAAATTTGAGATTTGGAATTTAAAATTTTGAAATTGGAAATTAGGAGACTTGAATTTTGAAATTTAGGGAATTGTAATTTTGAAATTGAAAACTTTAAAATTTGAAATTGGAAATGAGAAGATTTTGAAATTTGAAATTGGGAATTTTGTAATTTTGAAATTTGGGGACTTAGATTTTGAAATTATGACACTTGAATTTTGAAATTAGGAATTTTTGTAATTTTGAAATTAGAAACTTGAAATTTTGAAATTTGAAATTATGGGACTAGATTTTATAATTAGGGCACTTGATTTTGAAATTAGGAATTTTGTAATTTGAAATTGGGGGAGTTGAATTTTGAAATTGGTGGAATTGAATTTTGAAATTAGGGCACTTGAATTTTGAAATTGAGATTTTGTAAAAATTGAAATTAGGAATTGAGGAACTGAATTTGAAATTAGCACTGAATTTTGAATTTATAATTTGTAGTTTTGAATTGAAAACTTGAAAAAAAGAAATTGGGAATTTTGAAAATTTGAATTGAATAATTAAGGTGGTAGAGAGCTATATGAATTAAATTATTAAACAAAAACATCAACAATCAATTTAATTAAAATAAATAAAAAAGCAACAATACAATTATAAAAAAATAAAACAATACAATATATTTAAATGATCAATTAAAGAAAACAATTAAATTAAATAGGGATGTACAAGACAATTAATTAAAAATAAAATAAAAGACTTTCTAATTAAAAGAAATGAGGAACTTACTTGGTAGAGGGGTAGCTCTTAGGGCCGAAGCTCGCCTCCCAAGTTTGTGGACCGCTCCTAAAGTTTCTAAACTGGTCTCCCAAAATTGGGACCTTCAAGCCCAAATTATTAAAACTTTTAAACTATGAGAGTTTTGAGTCTCTCTTCATTTGAGGAGTTGGTTCGCCCTTCCTTAAAAGAAATAAAAACTCACAGACAAGTTTGGACATCCAATTAAAGATCCATTCTTCAAAAAAATTTCTCCTCTCCAATGGTTGGAAACTCTCCCTTTTATAAGCAAGGGAGGCCTCGCTTCCTCCCTCCTTCATTTTCTAATGTGAGACTCCAAATATCTCACAAAGAAAAAAATCATCCCAAGAACAAAACTTAGGGGTCTACAAATATGTTCATATTTGATAGAGTTCACAAGTATAACGAACACGAACAATGAAGTAAAATGAATTTATGAAAAGTGAGTGAAGTTAAATAAACTCTATCGAAGAAAAATATGACCCCAAAAGTGTCCAAGAGGAACACTTGCTCACTCAAACTCAAGCAGGTAAAAGGGTTCTACAAAAAAACTCCAAAACAAACAGCATAAGGACAAGACAATCGGGAGGCCAACAAAGTCATGGTATAGATCTAAGCTCCCTTCAAGAAGGTCCTCTCAAAGTTGAAACCTGTATCGAAATCTAGAACAAGCAAATGTAAGTCTACCCATGGGTGCTAGAACGGTCATGTGCACTATATAGAGATCGACACCCATCATGTTGACACAAAAACGTGAACGCTCAAAAAAATGGTGAAACCAATAAGGGAATAAGATCTAAAGGCAAATGGTATGTTGATGAAAACCCCAATGGTCGAGCGTAGACTCTGCAACAACCCGCGAACTAAAGGGGCAGTGGAAAGCAAGAGCAATGGAAAGAAGTCGCGCACGCCGGCAATGCGTACTAGAATGTAGAAGCATAGTCCAATAAAGATGAAATTTGAGGGTCTAAACTTTGGTGAAGGCATCTAAATATCCGCCTGAAATGAAGAAACATAGCGGGGAAGCCCCAATGCCTTTATTCGGCATGGGAAGGTAGATGCAAGTCCGAACGCCTTTACTCAGAACACCAAGTCTCGAACACTGACTACCAAGCAAAAAGATGTGATAGAGACGAAGTCTAAACATTTGATCTATATGAAGGCGTGATCTGAATATCTAATCTATATGAAGGTAGGGCTGTAATCGAGCCGAAATGGAGCCGGAAGCTGAACATTTCCTGAGCCAGGGCTTAGCACTGGGAGTGAGAGGAGCCTCGAGCCCGAGCCGAGCTTTTTGAACGAAAGCTTAAAATCGTGCTCAAGCTACGATTTAAAAAAAAAGCTTGGCTTGAGCTCATTAGGCCTGCTTTTCACATAGAACGAGCTCGAAGTGAACTCGAAGCCTAAGCCCAATCCTGAGCCTATAAGTTTGTAATGTAATCAACTGAAGTCACCCATATACTTTTAACTTTTGTAATCAATTTGATAACAAATACACACTATGGTACAATTTTCTATGGATTGTTTTAATTCAGTTGATTTAGCACTGATGCTAAAGTCATAAAGCCACCTCTTCAACATTTATTTTTCGATTACGCAGATTCACTCATCAAATAATTAAAATCGAAAATTATGAAATAGAATTAAAAACAAGTAGAAATCGCAGAGCGAAGAAATAAGATACCCTAAATCATTGAATAAGAAACATGATTGGTTTTGATCAATTATCTAAATAAAGAAATAATATATCAACAAGATCTCGCTACAAACCTCATTAGTAACAACTGGAACTATTTGGCAATATATCATTGCAACAACAGGTCATAATGCAATTATTAACATCTCGCACAAACCAAGCACAACAACAAGGACACAAACATACTAAAAATTATAAAACCAAATACTATAACTGTCATAACAACAATTGTGAGAATCTGTAATGAGGAGATAGGATCAAGGTTATTTCGGGTAGGTTTATTCAATAGAAAAGCTTAATCTTCAAAAAATAAATGTATGCAATATCATCATTTCCCAACATTAAGATTAGATTTTGCATAATCTGGTAAGAAAATTTTAAGATCCAAAAGAAATAATGATTTAGTGATTATAACATTCAAATTCTCAAGGGTGAAATTAAACATTACCCATTAATGACTTCAAGTTAAGGTGATCAGTCTCAACCCGTAAATTAAACAATAATGAATTAAGATTCATTATAACTTTCTACTGAGAAGATATATATATATATATATATATATATATATAGAGTATATATATATATATATATATATATATATATATATATATATATATATATATATATATATATATATATATATATATATATTAATGATTATAAAAAAATACTTACAAGCAGGAAAAGCTTCACCATAAATCATGACGTAACTAATTCCCTATACAAATCAAAGCTTTCTATCAGCCTTCGGGCTTCAATGAACTCTCGATATTGATCAAGTACTCTTCCCTCCAGCACTAAATGCGTCTACAACGGTAGTTATTGGAATGGATAGTACATCTCGAGCCATTTTAGATAAGCATCAAATTTCATAGCATTGACTTTCCACCAATTCAAAGCATCAAATTCATCATAATTTTCATCACTAGGCTTGCAAATTCCTTATTCAAGATAAATGTCCAACAAGGTTTTATTTCCAGGAATGACATCAGAATGATTTTCAGCCCACGCATCAAAGGCATCCCTTTTTCGTTTTCCTTTAGAAACTTCAATATCACTATTGACATTATGGTGTTAGCACTGCCTGCCTTCTATAGATGCATAAACTGAGTAAAGTGCATGCAAGATTCACGAACCATGACACAGATGATCACACTCTTCACAGATTAAATATGGAAACAAAATTTTATGAGCTGCATTTTAAATTGAGATCCAACTACTCCAATTGCCATAAATAAATTACACTTCTCCCCAATACTTTGCAAAATTTCATTCATTTTTAGTCATTTTTTTCATGAAATCTCTGTGTTCGAGGACTTTTCATTCATCTTCAACTTCATTTCCAAATTTGACAAGGAACAAATTTGAGGTCGGATACTTACTTCAGAGAGAAAGTTTCGCAGCTTTTAAATACTTTAAAAATTTAGAAACCCTGAAGGTCAGGTCCAATCCTCCCTGGTAGCTGGCAACCATTTATAATTAGAGTCCCTCTCTTGGAACCTGGTGATCGCTTAAATTGAAGTGCCACTCTAAGTATTGTATGTGTTGAATTCCACCTCTAGTAGGAACATCAAGTATTAGATGCTTGGGGAGGTTGACAACTTAATTGCTTTAATAATTTCATTAAATTTATCGTTTTGAAGGAGACATCTTTCATGTACTTCACATTTTCCCCAAATATTTCTCAATCATCACTAATCTCGAGAACTATCTTGCACCATGAGATTTAAAACATGCAATAACACGAACATGCGAAACATCTACTATTAAAGTAGTTGCTCTTTCAACAAATGATCCTTCAAGGTTCTTACTGTTGAATCATTTGAAGATGCATTATCCAATGTAATAGTGGAAACTTTATCTTCAATATCCCAATCAGATAAACATTGAAGAATACAATCGGCAATTGCAATCCTAGTGTGAGGAGGAGCGTTGAAGCAACAAAATTCAATATTCTTTGTAAATTCCACTCAAGATCTATAATGATGTGTTAGACATGTACCCTAGTGTTTGATTTGAAGTCCATAAATCACTAGTTAAGCTGATTCTGTCAACACTTGCTAACACCCCCTTCAATTTTTCCTTCTCAACTGCAAAAAGTTTTATGCAATCATTTCTCAAAGTGTGGCTTTATCGGCTTTACATTCAAGCTGAGATTTTGGCAAATAACACAAATAATTGATGCTCCACCATCCTGAAGTGGGTACTGCAATAAATAAACATCTTAGTAAGAAGTTTCTAATTTCTGTTCTATCATATTGGATAGGGTTGATAACAAAGTTTCATTGATCTTCCCAGAATCCTCAAATGACAACAAGCGGGGACCTTTTATTTCAGTTCGACAACTTAGACGAGGAGCACACGGCTTTCAAATGCCCTGCTTTGGGTATTTAGTGGCACCTCCCTGCTTATAAGCTAAATATTCTTGTAGTGACGCATTTGCCTATCACCACGATCTTTGTCACTCCGGTTACAACATCAAATTCATCCCGAAACAACTGATATTTTCAGCTTTGGTTTGACTTGGTTTACATAGATAAAGATGATTCAATCCCATTTCTTCTAATTCATCCATATCATTCGGTTGACATTTCATCAGTGACATTTTGGGTATCTAGCAGGACCCCAGCAAATAAAGAATTCCAAATCAAATTAATAATTAAAAAACAAAGTGGTAAAAACAAAAATTACACACACACATGTACGAACACATTCTCCTTTGAAAATTAAGAGAGGATCATTGAAAAGATTGAGGAGATGATAAGCTTGGAATTAAGTAACATAAAGAATCAAGTTGTGTACTTGTGTGTGTATATATAATTATATATATTTATTTATGAACTAAAGACTAAAGTATATATTGTGTAGAAAGGGGATATATTAAGAATAATATGGAGCAGGTCAATCTATATTGCTACACATTTTTGCTTCTTTCTTCGGACCCGAGGAAGATAAGAAGAAAATCGATCTTTCTCTCTTTATCGGTAATGAATTTTGAAATTAAATTATTCGGGTTGCGACGAATAAAAATTGTTATGAACTAAAAGATGTTTTAACCAGCTACCATAACTAATATAATAAATGCGAGTTGAGTTCTTCAACGCTTCTGAAAATTATAGAAAAATAAAAATAAAACCCGACATCAAGTAGAAGTCTGTGAAATCCTCGACAATTTAAGAGTACCAAACAAAACCAACAACGAGTGAAGCCCCATTCTCGATCTCCGTTTAAAAGCCTACTCCATGGTCCACGACCCATCTTTATTTTCTTACATTACACACCCATAAGCAAACAAAACCAACACACATCAAAGAAAGCAGGAGGAGAGAGAGGGAGGCGAGTCGGGCCGGTAGGCAGCGAGTGAGTGAAAATTAAAAAAAAAAAAACCTTCCTGTTACGGGGTGCGAGGTGCAGCTGCGGTGAGCAACGGCGAGAGGGAGGTAGGCGCCGGAGGCGACGCGAGTGCCGGGCGAGCCGACGGACGGGGAAGGAGAGATTGACCCGAGAAGGAAGAGCGAAGAAGAATTTGAATTTATTTCTTAGGCTACGCACGCTAGAGGCTGGTGCGATTGAGGTGGTGCCTTGAAGTATAGGAAGGAATTTGGGAATAGGGTTTGATTTTCAAATTGGCCGGCTTGATAGGCGGGAGAGAGGGGATCGGAAGGAGTTTGCATTGGGGGTGTCGGTGAGACCGGGGTTTTTATTTTGGGTTAGCGACTAAGCTTGATGTCGTTTTAATGTCAGCAGCTCGGGCTCGGGCTCCTAAATTTCTGGCTTTAAAAATTAAGGCTCGAAGCTCCCTTCGTTTGCTTCTTGAGTTGAGCCGGCCGAGCTTTTTCGAGCACGGCCAGAGCAGAGTAACAGCTGATTACCGACTGTATGAAGATTGAGCTTGAGCGGTTGATCTATAGAAGCGAAGTCTAAAGTTTAAACGTGATGTGCGAGGAAGTGACCATGGTGGGAACGCCAGATCCATATGAAGGCGGTCAGAATGTTTGATATAGAGGCAGGGCGCGATGTTAGCATATGTGATGCAGATGAAGTCTAAACATCTTTTCCATATGAAGGTGAAGTTTGAACCCCTAATATGTAGAAGACAAAGTCTGAGCGTCTGAACTACGGTGCTAACAAAAGCGATGTAGATGAAGTCTAAACATCTTATCCATATGAAGGCGAAGTCGGGAGAATGCCTAATCAGACAAAGTACGAATGGCGGGTGCGATGCCCCAGCAAATGTGATGTAGATGATGCGAACATCGGATCCATATGAGGTAAAAGTTTGAGCGCGATATGCAGAAGATGTAATGCCCATCCCACGCCCTGGCGGACAATGGGACGCCACGGGTAGACTCCTTTACGATTTTACGACATTAATTGGGCTTTATTGATAAGCAATCCATATATCGGGAATATATCTTGCAATACTACCACCGTATTGATGTTTAAATGTCATGTACATATATTCTTGGAGTCCCATTTGCCAGTACTTACACAATTTTACTATCTCCAAAATGTACATTTTACAATACAAAAAATCAGAAACCTACATATAATTGGACTCCTAATGTTATGTTGGCCCCTTGACAATTTGGAATGCCTCGGATGTCTCTTCCTTTACCTACCTGATGAAACACCCGTGCTAAGCATAACAGTGGGAAAATGAATAACATATATATGACCTGGTAGTGATCCTCAAATTCTGAGTATACATATTCAACCGGTTCATATGTACCAGGTACCATATCTCAGTAAATTAGGAAAATTACTTATAGGTATACTACAAAACATAACTAATTACTTGTGATCTCGTATAATTATTTCCATATATCACATTATTCAGATTATTATCATATAAAATTTGCATGCTAGGCCAGGAAATAATGAATAGAGGGACCTGAACATAATAAGGTGCAGAAGGTGCAGTGCAATCTTGAGCAGAGGTCTTAGGAAGCTGATACCGTGCTGCCACGTAACAAAAGTGTCATAGCACTAGCAGCAATGTCGTAGCATTGAACAAAGAGTGCTGAAGCACTAAATAGAGACGTGCCTGCCCAAGTAGCACTAGCAGGAGTGTCATAGCACTAATCAAAGGCGCCTATTCATTCGCTATTCGGTCTTAGGCAGACGTACAATTATATGTATTACTGAGCTTGTTATATTGTTCTTAAACACATTAGCAAATAAGGGACGAGAACAATGTCTACCCAACGACCAAATCGTCAAGGAGGCAAGGTTCAGAGCATTTTTCATATCACTTGTATACATGTACAGACCCTTTCATTCACTTATTAGGATCCTCCATTAATCCAATGGATGATTGCTGAAATTAACGGAAAAGAGAAAACAAAATAGGATTTACAAGTATGCCTAGGCGAAGCAATGTTATGCCTAGGTGGAGAGGTTCGCCTAGGCGAAGCACTACTACGCTTAGACGGATCAGAAAGTTATGAAACTTAGGCCTTAGGTTCACCTAGGCGTGGGTTCCTACACCTAGGAGGAGACCTACGCTTAAGCAAGAGCTTCTACACCTAAGCGTAGGGCGTTGGATTTTTCAGAAATGGGCAGTTTCCCCTTTTTCACCAAAAATTTTCAAATCAAAACCAAAGCAAAGCAAAGCAAAACAACTCCCAAATCTGACTTAAGCCAACCCAAAATACATATAAGGGTAGAATTCGGACTTCTCATAACACAACCCTAAACAAAGAGGAATTTATGAGAATTTCCATACCTATAGTTTTCATACACGTATTCCATACAAGAATTCCATACTTCAAATGAGAGATTTCCATACAAGAATTCCATACTTATAGTTTCCATACATTGATCTTCTTGAACCCTTCAACTAGTTTCCTTTTCTTCACTTCTTCAATTCCTTTCCTTTACTTGATCAAATAGAACTCAAAAGATGAAACGAGCCCCGATTTGGTTCTCCTCCAATAGTAGCCTAAGTCTCTAATGGAAATGGCAAATTTTCCCACCTTTCCTAAACAAGGCCATGTTTGGCTTTAAGGCATTTGGCCCTCAATTTTTCCCCTTTTCATTTTAGTCCTTTATCTTTCCTTATGTTTGAAAATCAACTTATCATATTCCTACAATAACATATCAACTTCTTGAGTTATGACCTTTGGGACCTTAATGTGACATTTTACCAATTTACCCTTAGTACTTAAATTTCCAAAAAATGAAAATTTTACTTATATTATACCCTAAATTGTAATAAACTACTAGGGTATAATTTGGGGTGTTACAGAATAAGTCTAAACGTCTTAACTGTAGTGCTAGCAAAAGTGATGTAGATGAAGTTTGAACATCTGATCCATATGAATGTGAAGTCTGAACGCCTAATCTGTAAAAGACGAAGTCTGAACGTCTGAACTACGATGTTAGCAAATGTGATGCAAATGAAGTTTAAACATCTGATCCATATGAAGGCGAAGTCTGAATGCCTAATTTGTAGAAGATGGAGTCTAAATGTCTGATTTGTAGAAGACGAAGTCTAAACGTATGAACTGAAGTACTAGCAAATGTGGTGCAGATGAAGTCTAAACATCTAATTCATATGAAGGCGAAGTCTAAACGCTTGATTTGCAAAAGACGAAGTTTGAACGTCTAAACTACGGTGCTAGCAAAAGTGATGCAGATGGAGTTTGAACATATGATCCATATGAAGGCAAAGTCTAAACGCCTAATCTACAAAAGACGAAGTCTAAGTTTTTGAGCTGCAATGTTGAAAATGTGATGCAGACGAAGTTTGAACGTTTGATCTATGATGAGAAGAAGAAGTTTTAATATCTTCATCCAAAAAAACAAAGGCGAAGTGTGAATGCCTGTTCCAAAAAGAAAGCAGAAGCAAAGTTTGAACGCCTAAAATCCAAACTAAAGACAACAAAGGCAAAGTCTGAACGCCTAAAATCCAAAATGCAAAGGCGAAGTCTGAATGCCTGAAATCCAAAAAGAAAAGGTGAAGTTAAAGCTTCAATCAATTTGAATAATAGCAAGAGCCAGTCTTAACGCCTGAAAATCTACGAAATAGAAGATAGCAAAGTGAAGTTTGATTTACCAAATCATTGAAGATATGAGGCGAAGTTTGAGCGCTGAAATACATGAGGGAAAACATGGCACAAATGTAATGGTCCTCGAACTCCTGAATAATCTCCTATGAAAACCTCATATGGTATAAACATATGTAAAAGGTCGAATAATATATGCATGAATCTCTATATCTCAAGAACATTGTTATCAATGTAAAGAGGATCCCCTAATCAAATAAGGGCTGCCAAATAAATGTCAATGAAGCCAAATCATCTCATCAATATTAAAGGAGGGTATGCCCCAGTATGGTAGGGGGAACATCACATCAAGTGGATATTTGAAGTCACTCTAGGCAGTCAACAATATGCTCAAAAGTCGAACCATCCATATCATCAGAAATAGTATGAGCATGTGTATCTATCATGAAGGACCAATAAGAACTCAACGTCTAAAATGCATAACTCCTCTCATCGGCTCAAAAATCCATGCTAGAAACATAAGTTGAATTTGACTCTGAAATCTCGAGACACAAAAGACAAAGGGTCACAAAACAACACCGGCAATGGATGAAAAAATAGTACCTAAGAAATGTCTGCCAACTCGCATGGCCCAACAAACGCTGAATAATCAATACTAGAGCAAAAATATCACAATGAAGCTCGTCCTTAGTAAAAACCATCTACAAATCTCTGAAGGCCATGTAATCTTGAAAAATAGGGAAATATGCTCTAGGATAACATCTACCTAAAATGTCATAATGAAGCTCATCCTCTTGATGAAAACTATCTACACAAACCAACCTCCAGATAGCCCAATAACTATGGGGTATGCCCCAGTATGACATCCAATAAAAACATGAAGAAACAAAAGAGAATGTTATAACAAGGCTTATCCTCTTGATAAGGATTGTCTACACAAACCAACAAACTTCAGATGATGCTAACTAGAGAGGTATGCGATGCTGACTATCAACAAAAACATGATGAAACCCAAAATATCCTTGTCTCTATGCCAGTAAAATTTGTATGCATAAACAAACAAACTCCATATGATCCCGGTGGATAAGGGATATGCCTAAATATGACACGTATGTCATGCAATAGCGATGTGATGAAACCTTAACCTATCAAAACATGGCTCAATATCTCAGCAAGGATTGTATGCACAATCTAACAAACTCCAAATGATCTCGACAGATAGGGGGAATGCCCCAGTATCACATCTAATGCTCCATAGTGTCAAGAAATCAATCTAAATCCATACATCCATCAATAAAGAAAGGCAACCTCAGGTCATCCAGAACCGCAACTAAGAATGAATCCAAACACTAGTAAGGCTTTTCCATAAAAGCAACTGATAAATGTCATATATCGACCAAATTAAAGATATATCTATCCAGTAGATGATGTCGAAGAAAACATTAAAATCTCATGGCCTCGGGGTGGTCGCCACGACCTGAGCTTAAGTAAGTATGTAGACTTAAGGTGATAAGGTAAAAGCAGGGAAACTGAGCAAATACTGATAGTCGGTAGGTGTCTTCGTGTGTGGAATGCCACATGCATAAGAAGTCTCATGAGCCATGGACACAAGAGCATCCATTAGAAGTGCCAATGATAATGATGTGACACAAAAGTGTAACAGGTGGTAAGATAGATTAAAGGACAAGGATGTAGAGTGAAACATCATAATTGAAATCAATAAACATATGAGGATTATAAATGTGAAAATGAGAGGTATGAAGTCAAGAAGATAGATAACAGTAGGGGGACAGAAAAAAAAAAAGGCGTGGTGATGCTGATGAATCTGCCCGAATCCTTTGCGCCAGGAAGACTGTGCCGTCGATAGATGGGATAGTGAATATGGCCCACTAACTTTCGAAGCCCCCTAAAGAGGTCAATCATCTCACATAGAGGTGTCGATGGGCGTCTGGGCCGTACGACATTTTTTGGCGGCCATGCGTGCTGACGTCTTGCGGCCGTCTTGCGCCCGACGGTGAGATTTGGGCGTCGTGCCATCGAAAAAAAATAGGTGGCCCGGCGGCCGGCCGTGGATTATTAGGTGTGGTGCGTGTCGTCTTGTGCTGGTGAATTGATGCCGTTGGTGGTGCGGGTGGTAGTGCCCGATGTAAGGTGCTAATGGGTAGTGGGCTATGATAGTGGGCTCTATTTTTCAAAAATATTAATTCCTAAGTAAATATATTTTATTTTTTCATTACATAAATATCTTAGTTTTTATTATTAAAGATATAAATATATACTTTTTAATTTTGTATTTAAATGAAAATAACAAATAAATTTAAAATATTGGAATATAAAAATAAAAGTAATAAACTATTTTATTCAATATTTCAACAATTTACATAAATAAGCCAGTAACAAAAAGTGAAATTGCGTCATTTATAGTTTGAGCACATCCCAGCTAGGTTGGCACCTGACTATCAATCACATGCATGACCTCCTTTTAAAAATAATTCATATCTCCTTAAATCTAAAATAAACATATAACATAAAATTTGAAATTTGTCTTCATCTTAAAACTTATTTATCTTTAATTGTCAACATCAATCTCAAAATCAACTTGTTCTGAGTTGAGATCCATTCTATCTAACTTCTCAAGCGTTCTTGCATAATCATCTTCCTCTTCTTGAAGTCTAAAGCATGCATCTTCCCAATCCTTCAAACATGTTAAACTTTCAAGCATCTCGTCTGAAAGTCTTGTCCTTCTTTCTCTAAGTATATTTGCTGCAATAGAAAAAGTAGATTCCGATGCTACAATAGACACCGGTGGGGTTAGTAGATCACGTGCCATTTTAGATAGCACGGGAAAAGTGAATTCATGAGATTTTCACCATTTCAAAATATCAAAATGTTTCATTTCATTCGGTGATAAGTATGAGCGACAATCAATAAATATTTTGAAGATCAAACTCTTGAAGGACCAATTGTCGTTTTCCCTTTGCTAATTGCATAAAGGATCATTTCAAATGTAGATGAAGTTGTAACATTTGAAGAGACACTATCATATTTATTTTGGTAATATTTATATAAATTGTTTAATTGTTCATATATGTGACCCTCTGGTTCAGGTGGTTGGTTCATACAACAAGCTATGTAATTTAAAATGTTTTCTACACCTTCAACTTTGCTCTTGGATCCTCTGGCGGCTAATGAAAAAAGTGGTGGAATAGTCTTCCAATATTTCAAAAATTTTGTTTCCATCTTTTCACATATTTCAGAAAAAAAAAAGGTTATCTCTATATTTTTTAAACAAATCACTTATGTTGCAAATATATCTAAGTGTTATGCAAGATGTGGGTGTGTATACAGCAGAACACATATTGGTTGCTTCATAAAAAACCTTTAAAAAATGTACTAAACCTATTTCCCAATCATTTGAACTTATTTTAATTTCACCTATTTTAGTATTGACAAAATATAATGTTACATTTTCATATGTTTCACAAGATTTTAACATTAGGTATGTAGAATTCCAATGATGAGGAACATCACGATGAAAGTTTTTAGGCTTCAAACCTTGAGATTTGCATAAATCACTAAATTCTTGTTTGATTTTACTTGTACCACAACAAATAAATTTTCCAAGCTAAATCGAATATGACTATTGAAGGAGATATTAATTTTAAACCATCCTTGAACTATTAAATTAATTATATGACAAACACATCTCATGAAACATCTCTTTTTTATGGACCTGGGTTCTAATTGTTTTACAAATAAATCTATTGCACTAGTATTATTTGAAGCATTTATCAAATGTAATACTAAAATTTTATTAACTATAATAAGTACTCTTTAAAAACACTTGTTATACATTCATATATGTTAGGCCCATCATGAGGATGACATATAAGACGAAAACCTAATACCTTTTTGTGTAATTCCCAATTCGAATATATATAGTGTGATGTTACACATTCATAAGGATCATCTTTACAACTAGTCCATATATCGAAGTCTGAGATAAAACACCATTATAATTAGTTAATTCTTCAACTATTATTTGTTTTTTATTTTTTATAATTTTTATTATATCATTACGAATAGTAGTCTTAGGAATTCTTTTAAGGGCGGTTTGCCATCTTCCATTAGATCTAAAACTCTAGGATCTTGGGTAAATCCCAAAGGAAGATCATACCTTCTGACTTTACAAATTTTTTCTCTTATCGTTCATGATTATACATAAAGGTTTCATTGAAAGTCGCTTTGAAACATTTGAGATTGCTTAGGGTCTAATGCCATGTTTTTTGGTACACATTGTTCGGCATGTCTTCTAAGATGACCAGTGCCACCACTAACTACAACTATATATTTTTGTAATATTTTGCATTGTGCTACATTTTCTACCTCTCCTTTTGAATTTTCTTTATTTATTATAGTAAAGTGATTCCAAACTAAAAGTGCGTTTACTAACTCTAGGTTTTTCCCTACATGTTCGAATTAGAAGAAGGGACGGTGAGGTTACTAGTGGGGTGAGATTCTCCTCATATTCAAATGGATTAAATTCTTCACATTCATCGATACCAAAATTAAGGTTTCAACATCTAAGTAATGGGGATCCATTTTTAATTTGAAAATAAAAATAAAGAAAAGAAATACTAAATAAATATATAGGACTAAAAAAATAACTAAATATAAATACCTCCAACCTTGTGATGATTAGAACTTGTAGAGATTACCCCAAAACTTGTAATTGATGCACACTTGTGGAGAGTAAGTAATAATTTAATTCTTGAATTTGAGCACTTGTAAATTGATGAAATAGGAACTTGAAATAGTAAAACAATGTGCAAGAGGATGAGAGAATAGAGAATTTGGTGAGAAAGAATTAAAATGAGAGGTATTTATAAATCAATGAAAGATCAATTACATATTTACCCACTTAAAACTAGTCGTTTTATAGTTGTTGAGAGGGTATTTTGGAATTATTGGATATACAAATATTTTAAAAATAGTTGTTGACTTATTTACCCTTAAAACTAACCGTTATATAATTGTTAGGAGGGGGTATTATAAACATTTGATATAAAATATATAAAGACCATTGTTGGAGTTACCTTTTTACCCCTCGAGCTAACCCATTATATAGTTGTTGGGAGTGGCATTTTAGACATTTGATAAAGAAAAGTAGCAAAAATTCCAAATAATTTTTCAATAGGCTTGATGGGCTGGCACTATGGGCTAGCATGATGAGGAGCACTATGGGCTAGCCGCGATGAGGCGGCACGATGGGCTAACATAATGAAACGGCACTATGGGCTTTACTTACGATGGGTTAACCGTGTTTGGCATGGGCTAACACGATGGGGGCTGGCGCGATGGGCGGAACCGCGTTGTACGATGGGCCATTTCCTAAGGCACGACACGGCCCGCTCACCCTTGCCGTGCCAGCCCGACCCCTCGATGCGGGCGACCCATCCGCGGCACTATTATAAGGGTGACCCGCGTGCCCAACCCAGGAAGGCGCCTGGCCCATTGGACACCTCTAATCTCACATGGCACTAATAAAATCTCAAAGTAAGCACATGATACTGGGATCTCGGGAAGCTCACATACGAACTTGCACAAGTAATACATACACTCAAAACAAGGATCCTCACAAACTGTTAGTCTTGGTTGCACTGAAGAATTTCTTCAAAGTCGAGTTTAGAAGATGTTGTTCAGCCGTTCGGCCTCAGTGAATTGAGCCGTATTTTGGCTTTGTCCTTGAGGGTTCGAGAATGCCTTCAACTTTAACAATTCCATATCGGTTATACCTCCTTAAAGTTATGCATACTTCCTCAAAATCAGTATGTGTGAATATGGATTTTCATTCTCCATACCATGAAATGTGGGACGGGGCACTAGGTAGGGTCTCTTGCTACATCCTCGGCGGGGTATTATGCAGGAAGGAACTAACTCCCTAGAGGAGGGTGTATGTGATCCCTGCATTGATCTATATGCTGTTGGATTCCTTTGGGATTGCCTGTCTGCTGTTCTCGAGTAGAGGATCCATTTGGTCCCCTTTGTGCACGATTTCCTGACTTTGCTCAAGCGAATTGCACTTACTCTTTGCAATCTACACGATATCCCTACGTCCAATATAAACACCTGTTACACAAAATGAGACCTGTGAAGAACCTGAACAAGGCTTGCAGAAAGAAATTCGAGTGTTAATTAAAACAGCCATTTGTAAGAAACAAAAACGGTCACGATGGCGCCCAGTGAAAACTTGCGGTTCACACTGCAATAAGGGCTGAAGGTCTAGCACTTAATGTGAATTACAAGTACACATCAACTCATCATACGTAGTTTGGCACCATCCCCGGCAACGGAGCCATTTGATTCGTGCCACGGTAGGGTGATCCGGAATCAACAAAATTTATACTGGTTCCTCCTGCTAGGTAGTCGAAACTCTGCCCAGTATGGCGGTCTAGGGTCGAACACGGGGATGGGTTTCATCCACGAATGACTTTACATCGGTGTTTGAAAATGGTGAGACTTTTATTTGGATTTTTGGATTTAGTTAAACATGGGAGTTGGTTGTTCAGCGATTAAGCATGTGGCTTAAATGAAAGTGTGAAATGGTAACCTCGAAGGCTTAGGTCACTAAGCTTGATAACATGGGGGTGATACAGGTGTCCTCGGGTTATTTCCTCGCATTAGGGCAATTGACATATAGTGGCAACCGGATCTTTGTTTAGCTATAAAACCTAGCCACAAAACCACTCCCTATTTAATTGACGAGTACTAAGCATTCAAGTCCCGTTCGAGTTTGAAACCACAGCATTTAACCTCATTCTCATAATGCATTAAATGCCATCTAAAATATTAGTGCATCTACCATTAGAATACCTTGAACCACTAAAGCATGACAAGTATTGACCCAGAAAGACATTAAATGGCATTAAACCACAGTTTGGAAAGTTCTGCAGGAACCATAAATGCGATTACGTAACATTGAAAGCATGAGGACCTTTGCGGTAGCACCGAAAACCAGATATGACCCTCTTCCAAGAGCATGAGGCTTAGCGACATCTCTTGAGTTGTCATCTAAAGGGGGTGTTTAGCGTAGAGAAAAAAGAGAGAAAGAGGAGAAAGAGAAGCGAAAATAGAGACCCTAAAATGGCGAGGGAAAACTTTATAAAAATGAAAAGTTGCTTAGGGTTACAAAGTTGTGGGGGCTTATATAGTCAACCCAAAGTGTGAAAATACAAAAATGCCTAAAATATGAAATTACATAAGGGATAAAATGGTAATATATCAAAAACGTGGTCGTTTAGAGAGATATTAAAAAATACCAAAAACACGGGGCGGCAATTTATTTATCGGCAAATTTCGCTGGCATGCTTGAAAATTTAAGCTAGCTAGCGAAAATTTTTAATGAATATGAAATTGGAAATTTTTAAGCTAGGAGCATTAATTTCGCTAGCTATGAAATTTCGCTAACCTAGCGAAATTTTCGCTAGGATTTAACGGCTAGCAATCTAGCGAAAATCACGGTGGCTACTCTTGTTTTGCTTTCTTTGCATCCCACTATTCAAATCCACCATACATTTCTTCATTTGTAAATGATGAACACATTGTAAATCCTCGTATTCGACACATATCTTGACATCGAAACTTGAACTAAATGGTGAAGGCACGCAAAAAACACATAAAATTGCAAAACAAACTCGAAACGGAATCGGTGGTACTAAATTGGACACACTGCACATCAATTGGCTTGAGTGTTATGATTGAATGTAAAGACACTCAAAACCCTATCTTAAATAAGGGCTCAAAATAGCACTTTTTGGGCACTAATCACACCCCCCAACCGACACGTTGCTAGTCCCTTAGCAATGCTAAAAATAATGGGATGCATGCTATGCTTTTACAAAAAGTGTATGTGGTTCAAAAAGTGTATATACAGGTAAGTTTTACCTTTAGCATGAATAATTTACACCCTGTATGAAAACCGACATGAAAGAACATAAACCATATAAGAACAAGTTTTAGGACAACATCGGTTCCAAGGAAGCCAACCTGAATTTCCACCAAAATCTAATTGTTCCTAAGGTAACCAGTTTGAGCCAATAAATTGCAAAGTTATTCCCTCTCCCCCAACCTAGCTATCGCCATGGCTCAAACCGTCGACCAACCTAAATAGGGCTAGCGACGCTCTTATTTCTTCCTTGATTGCTATGTAGGGTGCAATGCTAAAAACTCGACTTCACCAAAGTCCGTGTAACTGGGGTCCACCGATGACTCTCAACCAATTAAGGTTTAGGGCATCAAGCTACAACACGCTAAACTTCACCCATCCACCCGTGTAGCGAACACAAAGTCGATGACTCCCAACCAATTAAGGTTTAGGCATCTGCTTTAAAGGTTACTATATACCCCCGGATCGTGCTCTGCTTCAAGGCAAAGGCCACTACTTTTATTTTTTCTTTTCTTTTTGCTTTTCTTTTCCTTTTGAAGACTTCATTGGTCTTCAAACATGGGTAACACAAACCTATTAGCTGGTCACAAGAATTTAAGGTCGGCTTACAAAGTGGAAAGAGGTATAAGCTTCGCAACCTATTGGTACAACCCGGTGCGCAGAATTAGCTAGCAAGGTTGAATATGTCGAAAAACCTCCGACCAAAACTAAATCATGCATGGAAATGTTCTAACATTAAGGTAACATTCAAGGCTTCAATTTTTCAACTAAAGGCAAGAGTAGAAACACAAAATGCAATTTAAAAATTAAAGAGAAACGAATTTGGCTCCTGCAGGACATGAAGAACCAGTAAAACTGAATTCCAAAAATATGAAAATTACCTCGAACTGGCTTGGCATGGGAATGCAAAAACCAAAAGATGGAACTGTACCTCCTTAAATGTAGTGGTTGGAAAAGAGTCATTTCCATTTGTTAGTGTTACTGCAGGTATCAACAAAAAGTGAAATCAAGCAAAAATTTTAAGCAAAAAGAAATTTAATCAAAATTAAACAATAAGATCAGTGGCTTTTGGGACTCACAGAGCCACCCTTAACGTGTGGATCGGTGGGACTGTGGATAAGAGGGGAATTTCCTCCCCGATGCACCGTCGCACAACATGTGGCTTCACCTCTGGGTCTAACGACTTTGATCACCCCGTCATCATTCGATCAGTCCAATCGCGCACCATCAGGGGTATGCCCCGCTAAACAATGAATGGACCCGTCCATCACGACTTGCTTGCCCTGAAATAGATGGAGCTCGAGTCATACGAGGACTCGTCCCCTCGTTGAATTTCTTCCCGCCATCATTCGATCATGCCATTTTTTTATCTTTCCTTGCAATCTTCGACCAAGTAGGCATCATTTCGTATTTCTTCCAACTCATTGAGATCAAGGAATCTCTTGACTTAGCCTACTTAGATCCAGTTCGCCTTGATTACCTGGCACCATGCCTCAGATTCGATTCCACTGGAAGGTGACACGCCTTAACATGCACTCAACCGATAAGGGACATTCCAAGGATTGTCTTGAAGGTCGCTCAGGCCCACAATCGCGCTTTGATGGACCGCCTTCTCGTTGTCAAGCACACCTTCATTAAAATTACTGATTCGTTAGCAAGTTCTACTTCGACCACTGTTTGGCGGGATTTGCAGGGGTGGCCACTCTATGTTTCACATCGTATTTAGCCATGAGGTTTTCAAAAGGTTTGTTACAGAAATGCGAACCTCCATCACTAATAATAGCTTTTGGGACCCCGAACCTAGAAAAGATGTTTGCTTTCAAGAATTTAAGCACCACCCTGTGGTCATTGGTTTTGCAGGGGATTGCTTCAACCCATTTGGACACATAGTCCACTCCCACCAATATGTATGTGTGACCATAGGATGTGGGGAAAGGTCCCATGAAATCGATGCCCCAAACATCGAATAGCTAGACCACTAAAATGGGGTTTAGGGGCATCATATGACGGCGAGACAATTTCCCGAGTCTTTGGCATCTATCACATACACGCACATTCGTGTGTCAAACAAGGAGGGCAAGAGAAACTGCATCAAGAAGACTTCATTGTCGTCTTCCGAGACGCAAAGTGACCACCATGTGCACCTCATGGCAAAGGACTCACCCGTTGCTCTTCCTCAGCACACATTTCCCGACATCCGATCTCGCACAAGATTTAAACAAGAAGCGGCTCTTCCTAATAATATGAACGGATCTTAGCAAAGAAATACTTTATCCCGCTCTTTCCAATCGTATGGGATTTCTCCCTGCTGCAAGGAAATCCATAATGTGAGCATACCAGTGGAGCTTTTCCGTACCGCATTAGAGACTTCTTCAGAAATTCATCATTGACGGGTGGACTATGAGTGTCATGGCATGCGCTTAACCTGTAAAGATGATTCACACCACATTCTCTACCCCCTTTTGTCTTTTTGATTTGCGTGTTAAATTCTCAAGGTAAGAACCCATCAGATAAGCCTTGCTTTGGCATTTTGCTTGGTCAGAGATATTTCGCTTAGAATGGTCTGTAAATGACTGATATCGTGACTCACCAAGTATGCTCGAAACTGCCTAAGGCATAGACTACTCGCTACCACCCCTTCTCTGTAGTAGTATAATTCTCGAAGCTTCATTCAAGGTTTTGCTTGCATAGTAGACTACATGAGGTTTCCCATCCCCTCTCTGGCCAAGCACTGCTCCGATAGCAAGATCACTTGCATCACACATCACTTCAAAAGGTAACCGCGCTTAAAGTTCGTACTATCGGCAAGCAGGCCAACAGACTCCCGCTCTTCAAAGCTCTCCCGACATCTCTTTCTCCCAAACAAATTTGCATCTTCTCTAGAGCTTGCACAGGGGGTTTAGGCAATCTTCGAGAAGTCTTTAATGAATCTTCTATAGAAGCCCGCATGACCAAGGAATTGCCTAACTGCTTACTATTGAGATGGCAAAACTGAGATAAGTTCAATTTTCGCCTTTGTCAACTTTCTATTCCCCGTCGGATATAATGTGCCCCAAGACAATTCCTTGGTTAACCATGAAACGGCACTCCTCCCGCTTGAGCACTGTGTTTTTCTCTATGCACCTCTCGCAGATGACTTCCAGATTATCGACATTCTTCAAAATCGCTCCATATACTGATATCATCCATGTACACTTCCATTATACGCTCCACCATATCAACATGCTAAGCATACATCTCCTCGAAAAGTAGTCAAGGTTGTAAAGGCCAAAAGGCATCCTCCAGACAAGATAGGTGCCAAATGGACAAGTAGTGGTCTTTTCGATCCTCGGTGCAATCCTATCCGAAAGTATCCCGAATAACCATCCAAAAAGCAATGTAACGGGTGTCCGTAAACTCTTCAAGGAGTCGACGATGAATGGTAGCGGAAGTGATCTTTTCCTCGGTTACCTCATTAAGTCTCCTATAATCTATGCACAATACCTCCACTCCTAGTAAGTCGGTAGACAATTCTTCACTCCTTTTCATTTTTCACAGCTTGTCACTCCCGACTTCTGTGCACCACCCGGGTTAGGCTTACCCAAGTGCTAATGTAAATGGGGTAAATGATACCGCTTTGAGCAATTCTTAGACTTCAATGCAAACTACTTCTGTAAGTGGGGTTCAACCTTCATTGGTCAGCTTAACAAATCTGGGGACCCTCTTTCGTAAATGTGATGGGTGCAGATTGATGGGTTTATGCCTTTAAATCGAATTTTCCACCCCACAATGCCACTGGTCTTCTTATACAAAATATGCTGTGCTCTGCAGCTGCCCAATAAAGGATAAATCACATCATTACTCATTTCCAGAACACTACTTTAACTCAACTGAGAGGTTCATTTAATCGTTGAGGTTCCTTTGGATTCATCGCATCAATAGAGGTAGAACTTCTATTTTTCTCTTCCAGTACCCCTACTCTAAGCTCATGCATTGAGGTTCTTCTCGCTTCTTCTCGAGGTATTCGCATAACTCCGGGCTAAAACATCTTGCTCCCCGTCGCTCATTAGCCTGCTCAAGAATCAGATCTATTATACGCACCTTCACAATATCTTCCTTCGAGTGCATATGCCTTATCTAAATGATATATCAGTTCTAAGGTCATATTCCCAAATGTGAGTTGCATAACCCATTCCGACGCTTATTATGGCATTCAAGTAGCCAAGAATGACCCCCAATATGATGGGCACATGATTGGCTCCTATCGCAATCGGTTTCAGGTCAAGTACTAATAAAATCTACTGATAGTGTAACCGCTTCACTTGTATTAAAACATCCTCAATGGTCCTTCGCATTTTAATAGATCTATCGGCTAGTGACAAGGTGACGGATGTGGGTTTCCAGTTCACCCAACCAAGTTGCTTGTACATGGAATACTAAGAAAAGGTTCACACTAGCCCTGTCTAATAGTGCTTTCCACACTAATGCCTCCAATATTAACCGAGATTGTAAGACATCCCTGCTCCTTATATTTCACTGGGTCTTGCACTCAATGATATGATTTACTGGTCACCAAAAGGCTTTACACATTGAGACTCCTTTTACTGCATAAGTCCTTCAAAAATTTTGCATAGGTGGGGGGACTGTTTGATCATGTCAAGGAGGAATGTTGACTTTCACTTCTGCCAGAAAACCTCTAGCATTTCGTTTGGGCTAACGGAATTTTTCTTTTCTGAGAGCCTGCGGGAACAGAGTACACCGCCTCACCTCTTCCCTATTTGTGGACTGTTCTTCCCGTGGGGGTTAGCTACTGTGGGGGGGTCGATTTAACTGTGAGCCGGGACCCGCCGGGTCTCAGCTCTTACCACTTTAATGTCACCACTACCTTACCCCATCAATTCTTACATTTGGATCATTGGTTGAGCCTATTTCATGCATTCCCTTTCCGATGTTGTCGTGGATCGAAGTAAAATTTCTCCTTTTCAGAACCTTGCTGCTGGTTGCACAACCTCGAAATCTCAGAGTGCACACTGTCCAGTTTCCTGTTGAGTGAGCTTTCGACTACTTCAATTTTCTGATTAGTCTGCACATTCAACACCTTTCTCCGTGTTCTTCTACAAACGTGTTTCACCACTTTACTTAAATTCAGATTGCCTACTCAACAGAGAAGAAGGTGGAGGCGGCCGGCCAAGAAGCCGGGCGGAGCCAACCGCTTGCAATTCTCGTAGGCATATATGCAGGGATTTTGGCTTCCATGATGTGTTTGATGATTTCTCCAATTAGGGTCAGAGGTGTTGCCATAATGGAGTACTGCGGGGTGGCTTATTTTGATTCAGACATGGGCATGCTTCGACAAAGGCTCCCCGTGATGACTATTTGTCTGACAATCAAAACAAGATGGATGAGATGCAGGCAACTCGGTTACTGCTTGCATTTCGTGCTGACTTCTCATTTCCAGCTCCTCCAACCTTCGAGTCAAAGTGGTCAGTTTTGCTTTCATCTCTGTTCTGAAGTGCATAAATGCCCCCTCCGTGGTTCAAGGCCTTGATCTTTCGCTTCCTTGATTTGGTTCATCCTGCTTTGAGGTTTCGACTCACATAGTTCAAAAAGTCCATGGCCTTAACTGGCTTTGCTCAAAAGTTGCTCTCCACACATGGTTTCCAATAGTTGCTTCACGGGCCGGAGACATACCATCATAAAATGATTCACTAGCATCCATGTATCAAAACCATGGTGGGCATGAGTTGATGGTCTCCATGAATCTTTCCCAACACTGATAAAACTTCTCATTGTCAAGGGCTGAGTAGGTGTAGATCTGTCTCTTCAAACTGTTAGTCTTGGTTGCACTGAAGAATTTCTTCAAAAATTCAGTTTGAAGATCGGCCTAATTTCATCGTTTCTACGTGAATCGAGCTATTTTGGCTTTGTCCTTAAGGGTCAAAGAAATGCCTCTCAACTTTAACAATTCCATCTGCTATGCCCTCCTTAAAAGTTATGCATACTCTCAAAATCCCGCATGTGTGAATATGGATTTTCATTTCTCCATACCATGAAACGTGGGAAGTGTGGGCACTAGGTGTGGTCTCAATCGCTACATCCCTGCCAGAGGTATTATGCAGGAAGGAGCATCTAATTTAGGAGGGTGTATGTGATCCCTCATTGATCTATATGTCAGTTGATTCACTGGGTACCCGCCGATTTCATTGCTCGGGTAGAGGATCCACGGTCATCGTGCACATCGATTTCACAAGCCATTAACTCGGTGCACTTACTCTTTGCAATCTACCTGATATCCCTCTGTCCAATGCTACATAAACACCTGTTACACAAAATGAGACACAACAAAGAACACAAACAAGGCTTGCCAAAGAAGTCAGTGTTAGTTAAAACAAAACCGACCGAAGAAACAGGTCAGCAAAGAATCGCTATGAAAACTTCAGCTCTCGCACTTAATTAAAAGGATCGAAGGTCACCAACACTTGTAATGTGGATTACAAGTACACATCAACTATCATACGTAGTTTGGCACCATCCCCGTAACGCGCCATTTGGATTCGTGGCTACAAGCAGGTGATCCCGAATCAACAAAATTTATACTCTGTTCTACCGCCGTAGTCAAGCTACTACGCATAATGTCTGTGGTCGAACACGGGGATGGGTTTTCATCCCACGAATGACTTGCATCAGTGTTTGAAAATGGTGAGACTTTTATTTGGATTTTTGGATTTAGTTAAAAACATGGAGGTTGGTTGTTCACCGATTAACTCAGAATGGCTTAAAATGAGTGTGA
This sequence comes from Tetrastigma voinierianum, assembly GCA_016808115.1. Classification (NCBI taxonomy): domain Eukaryota; kingdom Viridiplantae; phylum Streptophyta; class Magnoliopsida; order Vitales; family Vitaceae; genus Tetrastigma; species Tetrastigma voinierianum. The sequence continues at coordinate 509,270 of JAEQBH010001187.1, forward strand.
AATGGTAACCTCAAGGCTCGGGTCACGCTTGATAACATGGGGTATTAGCGCTGTCCTCGGGTTATTTCGCATTAAGCACTGACATATAGTCAAGCCAAACCGGATCTTTGTTTAGCTATAAACCCAACCCTAAAAACCACTCCTATTTGAGTCAACCCAAGTACTAAGCATTCAAAGTCCCATTCAATTTGAAACCCTAGCATTTAACCTCATTCTCATGGCTCGTAAATGCCATCTAAAGAATATCAGTGCATCTACCATTAAGAATGCACTGAACCCTAAAGCATTACAAGTATTGACCAAAAGAAAGACATTAAATGGCATTAAACCCTAGTTTGGAAAGTTGGGAACCATAAAATGCAAGATCTATAACATTCAAAAGTATGAGGACAACTCCGCAGTGAGTCTCAAACTGGGCTAGCAACCCTCCTCTTCAAGGCTATTATGAGGATTAGCCAAGCATCCCTTGAGTTGTCATCCTAAAGGGTGTTTACAAAATGAGAAATGAGAGAAAGAGGAGAGAGAAGAGAGCAAAATGAGACCTAAATGAAAGTCATGAAAACTTTATAAAATGAAAAGTCGCTTTAGGTTACAAAGTCGTGGGGGCTTATATAGTCAACCCCAAAGTGTGAAAATACAAAAATAAAATATGAAATTACATAAGGGACAAATGGTAATATATCAAACGTGGGTCGTTTAGAACCAAAATACCAAAACACAAGGCAAAGTACTCATGAGGTAAAGAAATTTCGCTAGCATAGCGAAAATTTCATAGCTTAAATTCGCTAGCCTAGCTAAATTTTTATGAGATACGAACTGGAAATTTTCGCTAGAACGCTGGAATTTCGCTAGCCTAGCGAAATTCTCCACATATGAATATTAGGATTGCTAGCTTCATGATTGCGAAATTTTCGCATCCTAGCTTAAATTTTCGCAATCCCAGCGAAAAATCCTGGTCTTCTCTGCTTTGCTATCGCATCCCCTTTTCAAATCCACCATACATTTCATTTTGTAAATGATGAATCACATTAGAATCCGCATTCAGCACATATCTTGACATCAAACTTGAACTAAGGGCTGAGGCATGCAAAAACCTGCAAAATTACCAAAAACAAACTCAAACTAATCAGTGGTACTAAGTGGACCTGCACACATCAATTGGCTTAATTGATATGATTAGTGCGCAAAAAGCACTCAAAACCTATCTTAAATAGGGCTCAAAATAGCACTTTTTGGGCACTAATCAGGCACTAATAAAATCTCAAAGTTAGCACATGATACTGGGATCTCGGGAAGCTCACATACGAACTTGCACAAGTAATACATACACTCAAAACAAGGATCCTCACAAATCAATATACATACTCAAACACAAAATATTCGGATCTCGGGAAGCTCACATATAAACTCCCATAAGTAATACATACACTCAAAACAAAGATCCCCATAAATCCATATACATACTCAAGGAATACTGATACTGGATACATACACATGCACATTGATTTTTTTATTTTTTATTTTTTGTGCATCGACTGAATAAAACAAATGAGAAAAAAATTGATATGACATTGAACAAATATCTCTCCAAGCGCCAAGTATAGTAAAACAATGAGAAACAAACTGATATGGCAATGAACGAACATATCTCCAAGCTCCAAGGTACAATAAACCAACTTCGATGAAATGACATAAGCCTCTCAAACTAAAGGCCTTCGAATAAATGTCAATGGAATGAGTGAAGGGACGACATGATTAACCCCTATGCAGTAAGATGAATAGATCACTAATTTAAATGAGAAAGAATGGAACATAATAAGAATTCAGATATAAAGAAAGTGGTGAAAACATAGAAGCTATAAAATGGAGCATAAACAATGAAGTGAATGTGGTAAGGTTGATGTAAAGAATATGTCAATGTGTCCATAACTCATAGGATCCCCCCTAAACTAAGGCATCCACACACCAAAGGGTCCCTATCCCAAGTATGAAAAGGTAAGCGGGGCTATAAGAAAAAGATAGGCCAAAATGCGCCCGTGGGGCTCAATAGGCTAACAACGGTAAAAAATGTGAGTAACAAGTGATAAGGTATAAGGGTAACCGAAATGATGGCCACCCATTCTACGACCATGGTCTTAAACATAAAACTTCTTCAATTGATCCACATTGGTTGGCTTTAAGAATTGGTTTCCATTTAAGTCCATCAACCATGCAGCTCCCTTTAGGGTCAACTCTCTAATAATGTAAGGTCCGGTCTAGGTGGGTTTGAACTTCCTAAGGTCACTACTCAATCCTTTGAGGACTCTCAAAACCAAGTTGCTTCGTTGTAGTGGTCCAGCATGTGGCACCAACAGCGTATAATGAGCAATAAATGAGAGGTCTAGCATATCTCCACAAGATCATACAAAAACATCCAAGTATAATATGAGCAAGTGAAACAATCTATCTCTCTCATATGTAGATAATGCTAAACCAAAACTCAACACTCTAGGTTGATCTACTATGCCAAGTTCAACTGTCTCAGGAACATCATAAGCATGCAAAACTCTCTCATAAGTGATACTATGATCATAGTCAGACTGGTATCTCTCATCCAAATCATGGTCATTAAACATCAACATCATGGGTCTATGCTATGGAGATTATCTCATACTTGACAACAACCATTCAATCCATCTCAATAATAATCCATATATTCAAGAAGACAAATGATTTATCTCAAAAATACCCTAGTAGGGACTGTCTATGTATCATGATATGCTCTCTCGAGGAACTGGAGTGCACAACAATTATACCAATCCACCTCAACGACGTGCCACCAAAGAAGTCATGATAGAAAAACCGTCACAAACTCAAAAGGATGCTTTGCCCCAAACTGATGTTATATTAAATCAATCCACTAGGACAATCAGGTCAATGAAAACAATCAACCTCGAAGAAACTACATTACTAGGGATTCAAGCTCTAACTTAAATCAAATGGGAGAGTCGAATAACAATTAATGTGTAGCCCGAAATAAGCTCACGCAGAACCAGCAATCATAGAGTCGCAATCTACTCAAAAGTATGGATGAAAACAATCCTTACTAAGGTAAACCCATCGAGAACCATATGTTGATATCCAAAACTATGAACCAAATCCACAAACCAAGAGAGACTGTGATGAATGAGATGTAATAACACCATACCACAAAATCAATGTCCATAATTAACCAGGTGACCATGCGGTCTATCAAAAGTCTACAACCGTTTAATGAACATATCTCAATCGCAGTATACCAGCCGGTCGAAAGAATACTGGCTAATCATCAATCAACTAATCATTCCAGATCACCATGAATTGAACTCAATCATCAAAGAACTATCTCCCAGCGGAAGAAGCATTGATGACACCATGTCATCCAAAAACTCACTAAATCATCGCGGAGGTTAATGAAGATAAATATCAATCTCATACTTATCCTCTCCTCGAGACATTGACTAATGTGCTGAAAGCGAAATGTCTCAAAAACTCCTAAGTCAAATCCTCTTAAGTCCGATGACGAGAAGCATCTAAGGAAGCATACCAACCCTAGGAAACACCGCTCAGTGACATAAGGAATAACATAAGCATCTGAGTCTCATAAAGTCTATAAGCCCTCATGACAATAGTGTACAATCTAAAGTGGACGCAAGGGCAACCCTTGCCAGTATATCTCTCAGTCTCTGACATCCTAATATCATATCATAATCCACTCGTAGGTGCACTATCAAAATCATCCCAATAGGTAACTCCATCAAAGACTCTCATCTGTTGAAAGTATTTCTCCTGCCTATCCATACGTTCACTTATATCATTAGTGGTCGAAATAAGCTCCTATAACAGTGGGCTGTTTTCAATTCTATATGGATCATGAAGAACCAATGGCTTATGAGAAACTGTCAATTGAACAGGTGGTGGGGGTGCCACATAATCATAGTGAGTCTCATCCTGAATCTGGTCATGCGGTACCTTTTTACCATCTATCATCCGACTAACTCTAGATATGGCCTATTGAATCGAGGAAATCGCTAAGGCAAACTAGTCAACTGTAACCAACTGCAAATCCATAACCATATGATATGTCGTGGGAACTAGTTTACCCTAAAATCTAATCCAAGAAGGCGATCCCATACCGTATCACAAAATAAGCCTCCGAAAATGTAGTAGAACTGACTAAGATACTACCCGAGCTGAGCACAATTAATAAGTGAATGTTAAACTGAAACCAAAATAGATAACACTATGTAGAAAAATGTTCCACTGAAACTATAACACCCCAAATTATACCCTAGTAGTTTATTACATGTTTAGGGTATAATATAAGTAAAAGTTGCATTTTTCGAAAATTTAAGTGCTAAGGTTAAATTGGTAATTTGTAAAATAAGGACCCAAATGTCATAACACAAGAAGATGATATGCTATTGTAATATTCTAGATAAGTTTATTTAACAAATGGAATGAAATTATAGATTAAAACAGGAAGGAAAAATTTTAAACCAAGAGATAATAACATATGGCTCATAGATAAGAAAATAAAATATCTCATTTTTGGCTTCGGAGTGCTAGGGTTTATGGTGGAGAAGAAGAGGAGATCATTGGCTTTGGTGCAATCCATTATTTTGGTTCAAGTAAGAAGAAATGAGGAAAAGGTAGCTAGGAGGAGATTACAAGAAGATTAAGGTTTAGAATATCTCTTTTTGTATGGAACTCATGTTTGGAAATACTTGTCTAAGTTGGGTTAGGAAAACCCTAACTCTAATTAGTGCTGGTATTTTGGGGTTGGTTAAGTCGTTTTGGTAGTTTTTTTTAAATGGTTTGATTGATAAAAAGATTTCAGAAATGGCTAAAATCACTATCTCTGCTTTCCAAGACGACACCCCTACGCCTAGGCGTAGGAGTGCACGCCTAGGTGGAGGTCCCTACGCCTAGGAGAACCCGAGGTTAAGTTTTCCAAATTTTCTGATTAGCCTAGGCGAACCTCTACGCCTAGGCTAAGCTACACCTAGGCCAAGCTACAATTTTGTTCTTTCTTTGGTTAATTCTAGAATCTGTTACTCTTTTGTTTAAACTTCCAATAGAAGATATTTAGACATAAAATTGGTTTAATTGAGGATCCTGCACAAGTGAAATGAAAGGTCCCAGATAAGGAGAAAGATATAAATGTTTCATTCGGCCGTCGAGGCAAAGCGAGCTTCGCCAACAACTCGCTGCTGGAGAACATTGCTTTGCCCTTAATTACAATGTGATTAAGAACAATATAACAAGCTCGGGAATAGATAGGTAATTGTATGCTCACGGACCGATATTGAAATGAATAGGCACGCTGATTAGTGTAATGTGTTCCAAGCATTATGCTACGATACACCAGCATGCGGCAAACACGTTTAGTTTGACGCGACGACACTCGTGACGGTGCTATGGCACCTCAAGTGGGCAAAGATGTTCTGCTTAGTACTATACCGTGCACCTCTGGGTACCTATTGTGATATGTCCTTCTCATTCATTGTTACCGCCCATACATAAAGATTATATGATAAGAATCAATAATGAACAATAACAAAGCATAAGAAATCAGTTCTATTCTCAGAATGTAACTACTGCACTTCCTCAAGAATTACCTGAATCCCCAAGAGATATAGGAAATTCGTTATAAGAATCTATGTTATATGAAAACCTCGTTATAGAATTTGTTATACGAAACCTCGATGATATAGCCGTAGCGCCCTTCTTCAATCCGGATGCCTGATACCAAACTAACTTAACGCCTAACCGGCCCGTGTCGAGCGAAGGTGTCATATATATATATTTTTTATAAACTTATAAACTTTAAGTTTGTTCATTCATATAATATTAAACATTTAACTTGTATCATATTTTGTAGCAGCGGATTACAAAATATATACAAGCTCCATATATGGAAGTGTTCAACATTTACAATATTTACATTGTTTACAAAATAAACAAAATTACATATACAAAATAGTTCAAAAGGTCTTCCAAAGCGGCACCTTAGTGATGCGTGGGCCTGACCGATGTGGATCATTCCGCCCTCCTGCTTCCTCTCTTCTATACCTACACGGATAAAAACACTCGTGCTAAGCTTTACGCTTAGTGGGAACAAATACATATGGACAACCCGTAACACGGATCATCACACTTCTATACACATGCATATACTTATTGTAAATATAACATTTACATATATTTATCCATTTCTCATATCTACTTTTTCATAACATGTTTCATTCTTACCATCTTCACTCTTACTTTTATTCTTGTCAATAATATATTTGTCATCGCATACAGCGGTGCTATGGTTTTATCATATCATATCATTTCATATGTCATATCAAGTCATTTGTTTATAAGCTCTATGCCCTGTAAACCTTAGAAGTGGATAAAGGAAACTATAAGGGTCCAAAGCGCTATACTCCACAGCGAAACAAAAGGGTCTGCAAGGGCCCGAAGGCCTGCACACAGAGAAGGAGACATGACATTCAGGAGGTCCAAGACGTTGTTATCATTATGCAAGACAATGACCATCTATAAGGGCCTGAAGGCACTGTAATGACCCAAACGGGCCAATCAGACCGTACGTGCACTGCTTTTCCTTATCAGTACGCCTATCTATCCCTCTACCAGTTCTAAGTGCATAACCATGTATTTTTTTATGTTCGCATATCTCATTCCTGGGTCGATTATGGTCATTCAGTAATCATATGCAATATGTACAATCATTTATTCGAATCTTTGCATTTTTCTTATCTCATTATATGCATAAATAATTATGGTTACCAACAAGGCCTACTTTTTTTCATGATTTATGGACCTAATATGAGTTCCAAATTTAACAAGCTATATATAGATGGATTCTTGACTCAATGGGCTTTCCATAGAGTCTAAGAACACCGAAACGGCTCGACAAAGAAGGCGAATTTTCCAAAGTTAGAGGTCTCGCAGAGTAGCACCCTATCCAACTTTGCCACCCGACCGCCCCTTGCCTCGCTTAGCCATGAGTACCCCCAATTTATCCTCTGCCAGAACACAGATGGAATATTGACTCGATGGGCTTTCCTCCATAGAGTCAAAGAATTCAAACGAAGTTCGACGGGGTTGTTATGACCTCCGGGTTGGAGTTCATAGAAGCCAAACCTAATCGAAACAATCGCTGACCTGCGACGACTGAATCCGGCGTAGCTAACCTGGGACCTGGCCAAGCCGACCTCGACCTCGTCGAGTCGACCTCGATCCGGCCGAGCTAACCCCGACTTGGCCGAGCCGACCCGACCAGCCGACAGACCGCTTCAATAGAACAGAAGATAATCCGGTCTACAAAGATCCAAATTGAGAAATTCAAAAGCCCATATCAGTTCAATCGACATGTGCTACAACTACTGGGGTGGTACCACTAATCTCCTTTCTTCTCACCTAAAAACCCAGTCCCAAAGTCCGCCAATGTGTAGATAAGGAAAAACAGGTAATTTCCCTTAGTTCAAACTGCAACTGTATTATTTCTCGGGGACAAAACACCACCCTCACAAACTTTAAATGAAAAAAGGAACCCGAGTAGGAGAAACCCCTACACACCACGGGTTAGATGAGTTTTTAAGTCTCAAAATTTGGGAAACCATACTTAGTTTCCATACAACTCCAAATCAACTACAAAACCAACCCAAAACACATATATAGGAGTCTTAGAGTTCTTCTCAACTCAACCCTAACAAGAAATGGGTTTGGGCGTTTCCAAACCCAACCCATACACAAAATAGAGGGTTCCAAACCATGTATCTATACTTTATATACCAAAACTAGACAAATACCATACTCAAATTCCATACAAAAACACTAAACTTCCATACAAAACCATTGCATTCCATACCTTTGATCTTCTTTTCTCCTTCTTTCTTCCTTCTTCTCTCCTTCTTCTTCTTCTCCTTCTTCTCCCCCTCTCTACTTTTTTTCTGCCTCCCAAAAATGAGAGACCCTTGATCTTATCCCCTTTGTCTTTTCTCCCAAGACCAAAACGGGATATTTTTGGCTCCTTTGATCTTATCCTCCTTTAGAGTCAAGACTATGTTCGCTTACTCATGCTTTGCTTTCTTTCCATTTTGCATTTCAGTCCCCCATTTATTATTCTTACTTTAACTTATACCTATTCCTAATTTGGTATATGAACTTATTAAATTATGAACTTTGGTCCCGAATTGGTAAATTCATTAATTTGCCCTTAACTTTGTATACTCAAGTTCTTGCTTTGCTTTGCTTTTTGGCCTTGGTTTCATTCGAAAAATATACTTACTTTTATTTTACCCTCAACATGTTATAAAAATGGTAGGGCATAATTTGGGGTGTTACAACTCTCCCCCCCTTAAAAGGAATTTCGTCTTCGAAATTCATACCTGATTCGAAGAGTTAAGGATACTATGCTCTCATAGTTGCTTCTGGCTCCCAAGTAGCTTCTTCTCCACCATGGTGTTGCCAGAGCACTTTCACTAATGATACTTGTTTGTTTCGCAACTGTTTCACCTCTCGAGCTAGAATGGTCTTTGGCTCCTCATTATATGACAATAAACTCTCAGATCAGATCTCTTGCACTAGGTATAAAGCACTCCATTAGAGCCGGTATCTCTTGGGGCACGACACATGAAACATCGTAATTTGGCTAACCCGGTGGAGCTGTCCATCACGCCACCGGGTCCGATTCTCCAAACTCATATGACCCTATGAACCCTTGACTCAACTTGCCTTTCAAATCAAACCCAGAATTTTCCTCCACAGAATACCAGAAAGACCTTGTGTCCACTTCATATTCAATATCTCCCCTTAGGTTGGCATATGACTTTGTCGATCACCAGCCGCCTTTTTAACCTTTCCAAATAACCCAGACTTTCTCCGTATCTTTCACCTGTGTTCGGGGCCACCACTTTATGCTCATTTAACCCCAGCATCCAATTGACACAAGAGTTCTATATTTCCGCCATACAGCCAGCTCATATGGTGCCATCTAATTTTGACTGATAAACTGTTGTTATAGGAAAATCAATGATGGAATATGTAATTTGTCCCAACTTCCCGAAAATTCCATGACACAACCTCGAAGCATATATTCAAGTATTTAAATCAACCTCTCTGATTGTCCATCTATCTACGGATGGAATGTTGTACTAAACTTTAGCTTTGTACCTAAGGTCGATCAGAAGTCCCTTCCGTAATCTCGAGGTAACCGCTGACCATCCAACACAATAGACAATGAAGACCATGCAATCGTACAATCTTCACATATAACTCAAATTAGCTCATCCATAGAATAGTCCATCCCCAACCGCATAAAAATGGGTCGACTTGTGGAGCTTATCTACAATCACCCAAACAGTCATGTTTTTGTTATGAGGGAAAACCCGACAATAAAAATCCATGGTAATGTTATCCCACTTCCCATCGGGAATTGAATTTAATGAAACTTGTTGGCACTGTGTTCAACTTTGACTTGTCGACATCACAAAACACGACACATACCAAATACATCTCCTAACATTCCTTTCCACCAATAAAACTGTTTCAAGTCTTAGTACATCTTATTACCTCCAGGATGCATGGTAAATAATGTATTATGAGCCTCAAACAACAACTTTTGCTTTAGCACTTTATCATCTGGCACACATAATCTATCTGGAAATACAAACTTCCAGCTTCTTTCTTTAAAAACTCGATATTGTCACCATATCTAACCATTTTTAACTTTTTCTCTAGCCTTTCATCATTTTTCTGCGCATCTATAATCATTTGCTTTAAAACGAGTTGAGCTAACTAGCTCCATCATCCATAAATTTCCAATCAATCGCATCAGAGCTATTATCGCTACCACCGCTCGTTGGCTTAAAGCATCGGCTACTACATTAGCCTTTCCGGGGTGGTAATCTATGACACAGTCATAATCCTTGAATAACTCTAACCACCTATGTTGTCTCAAATTTAACTCTTTCTGCATTAGCAAGTACTTGAGATTCTTATGATCGGTGTAAATTCTACACTTTTCAAAGCAAACACTACCACAACCAACTCTAGGTCATGAGTGGGATAATTCTATTCATGTGGCTTCAACTGTCTGGATGCATAAGCCACTACTTTCCCATCTTGCATTAACACGCATCCAAAACCAATGGGCCTCGTTATCACTATACAAGGTATACTCTTTCCGGTTAGGTCAGATCAATACTAGTGCTTCAACCAAGATCCCTTTCAACTATTCAAAACTATTCTCGACATTTGTTCGCACTAAACTTTTTATTCCTTCAGTAACTTGGTGTTTTATAGCTGCTATGACAAAAAGCTCACAAATCTTCTATAATAATCAGTTAGTGCTCAAGAAACTTCTCACCCTGCTACATTTCAAGGTGGTTTTAATTCACAACGGCCTCAATCTTTGTAGGTCAACTCTTATACCCTCTGGCTGACACATATGGGCCTAAGAAGGAAACTCCTTTAGCCAAAATCGCATTGTTGAGCTTAACATATAACTTTTTTCTTAGTCAGACTATTTTCAGATGTTGTTCATGTTCCTGTGCATCCTTAGAATACACCAGGATGTCATCAATAAAGACCACTACAAACTTATCAACATAGGGTCGGAATACCCTATTCATTAAATCCATGAATTCTACCGATGCATTAGTCAACCCAAATGGCATTACCAAAAACTCATAATGGCCATATCGGGTTCTAAATGCTATCTTCGGCACATCCACTTCCTTTACTCTCAACTGATAATATCCAGATCGTAGGTCAGTCTTCGAAAAGACACCCGCTCCTTTCAACTAATAAAAAAGATCTTTGATTCTCGGCAATGGGTACTTGTTTTCACCTGTCGCCTATTGATCTCGATAACTATGTACATCAGAGTGCCATCTTCTTTCAATAAATAAAACAGGTGCACCTCAAGGAGAAACACTAGGTCGGATAAACCCTTTATCTAAAAGCTCTTGTAGCTGAACCTTTAACCTTCAACTCCGCCTGAGCTATCCCAGAAGGTGCCCAGACACTGTGGGCCTGCTCTCGGGTACAATTAGTGATAAGTCCACCTCCCTCTCAAGGGGAATACCTGGTAACTCTTCAGGAATACATTTGGAAATTCCCACATCGAATTTTCCAGATTAATCTTAACTCTCTGAGTCAAGTATCAAGGCTAAGAATGCTCATATCCTTTCTTGTAAATCTCCTCGCCTTCGCATTTATTAAGATCACATTGACATTATGCTAGATCTAATGCCCTATATTATCACCTCGACTTATCGAGCATCTCAACACTACTGTCCTTTGTCCACAATCAATAATGGCTCGGTGTTTAGTCAACCAATCCATTCCTAAAACTAAGTCAAACTCACGGTGTTGATTTGCACCAATAGAAACTCTCGGGCTGATAATAACGTGGGTAATTTCTATGACAAAGCACCACACTAACTTTCGTACCCCAACGAATCCAGTCACATGCATGTCATATGCTACCTCTCCCATCGTGGTACTTTGTCAAATACATCCATGCATTAAGAGGAATTATAGATCCAAGATCAATCAATGCATGCATCTCAATATCATATAAAGAAAACATACCAGCTATAACCTAGGAGTATCCTCATCCTCACGAGCCTCTCATAGCATAAGGCTCAGGCCGGTGTTATAGGCATGGACGATCCACCGTCTCTCGAAATGATGCCTCCTAGTCCCTCTATGTTGAGATAGGCTACCACGACACTTCATTCGATCGCGATTCAGGCTGGGTGTCGATCTTCCTCCGCCACTCTCATGACTTCTATTATCCCTGACTCTTAGGAACATTGAGCTTATCAATGTCATGGCTTCACACCTAAACACCCTCCTTCAATAACCCGTAACACCCGAATGTTTGCCTACTATGAATGAGGCACTCCAGATTTCTCCTGTCCAACCAAGCACCTCTACTCGCACTAGATACCATTGCACTCCTCGTTTTCTACCTCTTGTAGCCGAACCCCGCACCGACCTCGGCTTGAACATCCTACTCACCATAAGAGGAGGAGGCTCCATTTGAGAACTTCTTCTTTTGAAATCCTTCTTTGCCGCTGGTTTCTAGTCTCCACTCTCATTGCAGCCTTGGACCAATTGATAAAAGTTCACCCGTCGAGAGCAATCACAAAAGTAAGTACTCGATGGAATCATGTAGTCCATCTTCAAATTGCCTACACCAAAATGCCTTGGTGAGGACCGCTCCGTGCATATTTGCTGAGATGGCTGAACTCTTCATACTAGCCAGGTAGAAGGAGTTCCTTTGTTTCTATATCTGTAAATCAAGCTTTCACCGACTCATACATGTCGGTAACATACTGTCTCAACTTGACAAAGAATTCCCATGTCATGGGATTCGGAATCCCTAAACTTTTGTGCACCAGTTTCCACTAATCATATGCCTCACCCTGCAATAGCGAGACCAGATACGATGCCTTTACCTGGTGGGCATCTAACCCTTCTAATACTCTTTCTAGCTTTCAACCAATTCGCTTTCTCCGACTTTCCATGCTCGATACATGGAATTCTCCGTCCATGTCTTCACTGTCTATTAGGAGCTTTTAAGAGCGGTCAATCTATCCAATACTAGAGCCATGTCATGCGATATTCTCAACAAGGCTTCCGTGGGCTCATTAGGTACATTACTTTTTGAAGGCTCGGTCGATAACCTCTTGACTTTAGGTTAACACTTATGAAGTACTCTTCTTCTCAGATGGATCCATCTATGCAAACACAAGGATATCCACATCAGGCCAACACATTATGAAACACATGCTTTTCTATCATATATTCTATTCTAGAGTCGCCTAAACCTAGGCTTTTCTAGAAATGCTCCAAACTCAAAGCTTTGATATTCACTTTAATCTGTGAGCGCCCTTCTTTGATCCGAATCACTCCACTGGACGGTCCCGAACCGAATCTGGGATGCTCTGATACCAAACTAATTGTAACGCCCCCAACCCGACACTCGGTGTTGAGCGAAGGTATCATTTTTTTTTTTTTATAAACTTATAAACTTTAAGTTTGTTCATTCATATAATGTTAAACATTCAACTTGTATCATATTATGTAGCAACGGATTACAAAATATATACAAGCTCCATATATGGAAGTGTTCAACATTTACAATATTTACATTGTTTACAAAATAGACAAAATTACATATACAAATAGAGACCAAAAGGTCTTCCAAGGCACCTAGTGATGCGTGGCCTTTGGACTATTGATGGATTGTCCCGTCTCTCCGGTTTCCTTCTTTACCTACATGGATGAAAACTCGCTTAAGCTTTACGCTTAGCTAGAACAAATACTACATATGACGACCCGCAGCACGTGCATCATCACACTTCTATACACATGCATATACTTATGGCAAATATAACATTTACATATATTTATCCATTTCTCATATCTACTTTTTCATAACATGTTTCATTCTTATCATCTTTCACTTTACTTCTTATTCTTGTCACAATATACTTGTCATCGCATAGCGGTGCTATGCTTCTCTTATCATATCATATCATTTCATATATCATATTCAAGTCATTTGTTTTATGTTTCATGCCTGCATAAACCTTAGAAGTGGATAAAGGAAAGGAAACTATAGATATTCAAGGCGCCGTATCGGGCCACAAACAATGGTCTATATGGTCCAGTGCCGTTGTTATCATCGCACGAGACAATGACCATCTATAAGGGCTCAAAGACGCTGTTATCATTATGCAAGACAATGACCATCTATAAGGGCCCGGCACTCGTAATGACTCAAACGGGCCAATCAGATTTATATGCTACGTGATTTTTCCTAATAGGCATGCCTATCTACCTCTACCAAAGTTCTAAGCGCATACAATCCATGTGCAGTTCTTATGTTCGCATATCTCATATTCCCAAATGATTATGGTCATCTAGTAATCATATGCGATATGTACAATCATTTATTCGAATCTTTGCATTTTTCTTATCTCATTATATGCATAAATAACTATGGTTACCAATAAGGCCTACTATTTTTCATGATTTTTGGACCTAATATGAGTTCCAAATTTAATAAGTTATATATATATATATATATATATATATATATATATATATATATATATATATATATATATATGGATTCTCTTACTAAATGGGCTTTCCATAGAGTTCAAGAACATTCAAACAGAAGTTCGTGACGGTTAGCAGGTCTCCGTCAAAGGTCTCGCATGAGTAGCCACTTCTACCTCCGGTCGCCCACCCGACCGCCCTCGTCGGCTACCGCACTCCGCTGCCTCCACAAGCATACGGCTGAATCTGACTCTGATGGTTCATAGAGTCCAAGAACACCTAAATGGAGTTCGATTAAAGAAGCAGGACTCCTTCCGTTGGAGGTCACATAGGGGTAGTCAAACCAAACCGAGCTGACCTGACCTGGCCGAGCTGACCTGATTTGGCCGAGCTGACCTAACCTCGCCCAACTAACCCGGCCGATTAGACTACTCAAGGTAAACGGACCATAACTTAGTCTACAAAGATCCGAATTGAGAAATTCAAAAGCCTAACATCAAGTTCACTGATGTGGCTACAATTTACCATAAGGATTAACTGCCAAATTCCCTTTCGTTCTCACCCAAAAACCAGTCCTAAAGTCCAGCTAATGCGTCTGATAAGGAAAACAAGGTAATTTCCCTTAGTTTAAATTGCAACTAGACATTTCCCTTGGGACAAAACACCACCCCACAACCCTTAAATGAAAAGGAACCCGAGTAGGAGAAACCCCTACACAATTAATGGGTTAGATGAGTTTCTTAAGTCTCAAAAATTTGGGGAAACCATACTTAGTTTCCATATAACCCCAAATCAATTACAAAACCAACTCAAAAACACATATATAGGGAAAGTCTTAGAGTTCTTCTCTCAACTCAACCCTACTAAGAAATGAGCTCATGCTTTCCAAACCCAACTCCATACACAAAATAGAGGGTTCCAAACCATGTATCTATACTTTATATACCAAAACTAGACAAATATCATACTCAAATTCCATACAAAAACACTAGACTTCCGTACAAAATCATAACATTCCATACCTTTGATTTTCTTTTCTCCTTCTTTCTTCCTTCTTCTCTTCTCTTCTTCTTCTTCTCCTTCTTCTCCCTTTCTCTACTTTTTTTTCGTCTCCCAAAAATGAGAGACCCTTGATCTTATCCCCTTTTTCACCTTCTTCTCCTAAGACCAAAACGGGATATTTTTCTTTTGCCTGATCTTATCCTCCTTTTAGAGTTAGCGCCATGTTTGGCTTACTTCATGTTTGCTTTCTTTCCCATTTTTGC
The DNA here is from genome assembly GCA_016808115.1 of Tetrastigma voinierianum. Classification (NCBI taxonomy): domain Eukaryota; kingdom Viridiplantae; phylum Streptophyta; class Magnoliopsida; order Vitales; family Vitaceae; genus Tetrastigma; species Tetrastigma voinierianum. Next base: position 524,647 of record JAEQBH010001187.1, read on the forward strand.
ATTTAGTGTCCCCCATTTCTCTATTATTCTTACTTTAACTTATACCTATTCCTTTACTTCGCATATGAACTTATTAAATTATGACCTTGGTCCCGAATTGGTAAATTATTACTTCATCTTCTTAACTTTTGTATTAATTTCGGGTTCTTGCTTTTTTTTATTTTTTTATCTTTATTTTATTTCGGAAAAATATACTTTTACTTTTATTATATTCTAAACATGTTATAAAACTAGTAGGGCATAATTTAGGGTGTTACATATGCATTATGTTATATGTATCCTGTAATTATGAACCACTCCAAGTCTTCATATCTGTTATCTGTTTCCCACTAAGCTATAAGCTTAGCACGAGTATTTCATCTGTGTAGGTACTGAAGAGGACATCCGAGGCATTCCGCATCCACCAAGGCCAACATAGCAATAGGAGTCCACCCGATGTAAGTTTTTTATTCTGTTTTGTAATGTAAATGTAAAGTTTTTTGTAATAGTGAGTTTAGTTAACAAGTAAATGGGACTTTGTGCATGTATATGTACAAAGATGATTAAACACCCACTACGGTGGTAGTTTTACAAGTTATATTCTGATATATGGATTTGTTTATTGAAATGGGCCTACCAATGTCAGAAAGTCAAGTAAATGTGTCTCAGTCTCATGTCGCGCCCCCTCTCTTTGCCTAGGCGGGGGTAGGGGCATGATAGAAACCCAATACTTTGATCAATCTTTGTATACCCTCGAGAGGAAACCAAAGTGGAGAGCTCTGGATCCATAACATGACTAAACTGGCCCTGAAGGCTCACAAATGCACCCACCTGTAAGATAGGAGTCCTAATTGGTAGGATCTAAGCTCAACCTATAAGGTCATGGTGGCTCTAAAAAGACAACGGTGGGTCTTTTAAAGGGGTCCCCAACATGAGCGATTGTACCCTCTAGTGGTACACAACCTCCTACACGCCTCTGAAAAGATGGGGTGCTTCCATGCAAAGTGGTCATCACCTCTACTCATGCACTCCCTCAACATCCTAAGGGGCCGGCCTATGGTAAAGGCTCTCACTACTCTCAACACCCAGGGATAAACTAAGTGTACAGTGAATGTGTGGGTGCATCCAAAAAAACCTAAATGACATCTAAAACAAAAAAAATCACACCGGTCACACAAGTATCCTAAATTCTAGCTCTAGGTTATACAAGTCTTCAAAGATCGACTCCTAAGCATCTATATGTTGGCCACCTCCAAAATGCTCTCAAACATGGATATACTCTAACACAGATCTTTCTCCTACTACTAAATTTCGTCGAATAAAGAACAAGGAGCAATGAGCCTCCAATCAAACACACAATCAAGAAAGATAGATCGATCGAGACTAAGGATTAAGAGATAAGGGGATACATATGTGTCTCACACCAACAAGCAACACGCAATCAAGTAAGAGAGGGGTAGCCATACGACAAGCAGTCATGCAAAGCACAGGTACATTATCTAGATCTACACATAATCTAAGTAGAAGTATAAGATGAGCAAGGTAAATATATAACAAAAACAACATGTTAAAAAAGGTGATCAAGATGAATATACAATGAAGAAAATCAACATGTCAAGGCAAATGAAATAACCAATCAATCAAAATGTACATGTGTCAAGATGAGTAGAGTAATCATACAAAAAAAAATGAATCAACATGCTCTGATAAATATAATATCTAACCGATATAATCAACTAGATCATGACAAATGAAGTATGAAAAAAAAATAAGAGTATACATATAAAGAATGAGATAAAATATTATACAGTAAGAGGAAGTTAACATGCTATGAGAATAGTCAAGCAAAACAATCAACACATCAAAATAAATAGAATATACAACAATGATAAAATAATAGATGTCAAGATGGATAGAATGAGCATACCATAAGAAGCAAATGAAATAACAAGATAAATATAATAATCAACCAACAAAGTCAACCAACCAACATTAATTATACAATAATCAAGCATGTTAAAGGTACAATCAGTAAGTTAAAACTCTCAATGTACTACCAATTATCAAGTATACAAAAAGTACAAAAAATAGGTATTTATCAATCAATGAATCAAAAGTCATATTTTCCCCAATTTGGATTCAAGCTTGACCCTCACTGTCCCCAAGATAGTCTATTTCGACCCCTCGCATTTTTCGCTATTACGCATTTACCACTTTAAGACTTTAATTTATTTTTATTTTTGAAAAACTATTTTAAAAACAATAGTCACACTTAATTTTGTTTGGCATGAAACAAAATAAAGAAAGTTAAAAGTCAGAATTGACTGTGATAAGCAAAATGCAAGTCTGGGAAAATCGAGTTTAGGTCCGTGGTTGTTACTTATCTGTGGCAGATGAACAAGCCAGAATCGCCTCTAAGCCCCTAAAGTCAGGTATCTACTAAACAAACTAATGAAAATACGACATTTGACTAATCGATCAATGGATATTAAAGACAAGCAATAATAATACAACAACACACCAGATATATATAAATGAATAGACAGATAAATAAAGAAATAAACAAAGTAGGATAAGAAAATGTATACCTGGGTAGTAGATTAGAAGTGCTATCAATTAGGAAACAATATTAGTGCAATACTAAATAAAAATTCACATTTAATTGGAAATTAGTTATAAATTATAAGTCAAATTATTTATTCAAATAATACATTGAATGTTGGGCCCCACACCCCTTTATCTGTTACACAAATTAACTATACAAGATTTTATTTTATAGAAATTGTAGAATTAATCATGTGATTGAAATTTTTGAAAACTAATTTAAAATTGAAAATTTGAAAATTGGAAATTTGAAATTGAAGTTTGAAGATTGAGAATTTGAATTGGGATTTTGGAAATTGAATTTTGAAATTAAAAACTTGAATTTTATAAATTTGAGATTTTGAATTTAGAAATTAAAAATTAGAAATTGGGATACTTGAATTTTGAAATTATGACCCTTGAATTTTGAAATTGGGGAATTTTAATTTTGAAATTTGAAACTTTAAAATATGAAATTGGAAATTATGGAACTTTGAATTTTGAAATTGAGAATTTTTTAATTTTGAAATTAGAAACTTGAATAATTGAAATTGGAAATTGGGAGGTTGATTTTGAAATAGAGTACTTGAATTTTGAAATTAGTAATTTTGTAATTTCGAAATTAGAAACTTGAAAATTTGAAATTAAGAGACTTGAATTTTGGAATTAGAGCACTTGATTTTGCAATTAGAAATTTTTTAATTTTTGAAATTGGGGGAGTTGAATTTTGAAATTAGGGCACTTGATTTTTAAAATTGTAAACTTGAAAATTTGAAATTATGACACTTTAATTTTGAAATTGGGATTTTATAAAAATTGAAATTAGGAATTGAGGAACTTGAATTTTGAAATTAGGGCACTTAAAATTTGGAATTGTGAATTTATAGTTTTGAAATTGAAAACTTAAAAAAATGAAATTGAGAAATTTGAAAATTTGAAATTTGGGAATTTGAATAAATTAAGGGTGGGTGATAGTTTATGAATTAAGTAAAATGAATTAAATTATTAAACAAAAAACATCAACAATCAATCTAATTAAAAAAAACAACATTATACTCACAAGAAAAATATAACAATAAGATATATTTAAATGACTAATTAAAGAAAACAATAAATTAAATAGATGTATTAGACAATTAATTAAAAAATTAAAAAAATTCTAACTAAAAAGAAAGTCGAGGGAACTTATTTGGTAGAGGGACAGCTGCTTGGGCCAAGTCGCCTCCCAAGCGGAGACCGTTTCTAAAGCCGGGACCACCTCCTAAAATTGGGACCTTCAAGTCCAAATTATTAAAACTTTTAAAGTAAAAGAGTTTTGAGTCTCTCTCATTTTAGGCATTCAAACTACAAAAGTTGGTTGCATTGATAAGGCCACTTGTCCGATTTTTTAAAACAATCAACAATAAATCTATCCAATACCGATATATCGGCGATAATCTCGATTTTTTTACCAATTTTTAACACAAGGGATAATTGGTTGCATTTTTCATATTGATGAGACTCGACACCCAATATAATCATCGATATATCTTGACATTTTTAACACCGATTCTAAGGTTTATTATTAACTTGACCTAATCCACTCAAATTGCACTCTTGATCTCAAACAAAATACCTTTTGTAAAAAGTTCACAATGCCAAAAACCTCTTTTGTAAATAAAGTTAATCCTTATCTATACAAGTAAGAAATGACCCCTGTCACATCTACTTGATTAAAATGGAATAAACTTGGTAGGAGATAAATTCTATTAATATATAATGCTTTAAGAAAGGTTAATAAAAGCTAACTAAAGGGTTGAAGGTTTCCTTGATTATTATTATTAGTGGAAGTTGTTTTGAAGGAATGCATGTCCTTGCTTTCTTTAAGGTATATTTCAAATTCTTATGAGCTAATACCTTAAGGATGTGGATCTTAGGTGTCCAATTATTATAATGGGTTATGTCAATATAGCCCAATCCTTTGGGTTGTTATGGGCCTAAAGAGATGGCCTATTGTATCACCATGTTGCCCTATGTTGCAGACCTACTTGCTCCATTTCAAATTTTACCTTTTACATTTTTCATTTTTCATATCAAATGTCTATAATACTTTTCTTAACAATAATATAGTGTTGTACTTGAGGCTCGATACAAGTGAAAAAGAGATAAGATGAGGTTATGGAAAATCTTATGCTTGAATTCTTAAATCCTTGTAAGAACATAATACTTATAACGTATTCTTGCAAGGTCGAACAAGTAGTTAAAAGATACGCTGGATTTGCAACAAAAAAATATCATATAAATTGAAGAATGAACAAATGGAATTTAATAAGATGTGATAGTAAAACTTGTTATTACAAAAAAAAAAAACATAATAAAAACAAATGCATAATCATCAATTCATTATATTAATAAATTTGTTAAAAAAATGATGACATTGAGTTTAATTGTTTTGTAGGTCAGAAGATCAAAGTTATAAATATTATTTTACAAAGAAAATATATTAATGAAGTTGGAAATGAGGTTTAATAGATAATGATTTTTAAAATCTATTAACTTAGAGTTTATTTTTATGGAAGAAGTATTAAGTATTGTTATTTCTTTTGGCTATGTTTGGTTTTTGGAAAATTTGAAGGGAAATACAAAGGAAACAAAATAGGAAGGAGGGTAGAAGGAAAGAACACATGAAAGAAAATAAAAATAGAGCTAAATTTGACACATTATTTTTATCTTATACTTCAAATCAATTTTATTTATTTTAATTTATCAATATAAAGAATAAATAATTTATGTAAAAATTTTATCAATTTTTTCTTTATTTGAAATTTGTCTGTATACAACTAAAAATAATAAATCATTTTCCTTAACATTTTTTATACTTTTCTTGGACCAAACACAACCTTGTTTCTTATATTGCTTAGGATTTTTATTATGGTTTAAAATTATATAATAAATATAAAATTGCAGCAATGAAGCAAGGAAAGAAGTCCACATAAAATAAATAGAAGTCATTTATGTTAGAAATTTTAATTTCTAATTGATTCATATATTCTCGTGATTGAGCACCGTTTATCGTCGTATTACCTGATGATTAGTGTAGTATCTAAGAGACAAATGACTGGGTGTAACCTCCGTGCCGATTCGCTAAAATTTAAGTATTTAGTGTTTTTGTTATATTAGTAAATGTCTTAATAAAAGACATTAATAATAGTAACTCTTCCTCTTCCGGCCTTTAATAACATTTAATATTAGTAACTCTTCCTCTTCCTTTTATATATATATATATATATATATATATATATATATATAAAGGCATAGAAACACATGTACTTCCAAGGGGTTTGACCAAAGTCAAGAATCAATCAAGTCCTTATATCATCAAAGGCGATTTAAGTGTTACTTGACCGTAGTTAGGAAAAACATATATATTGGTTTACTTGGGATATTCAATTATCGTGGATGGATTCTGCAAGTTTTTCTTTCATTTTATGTAAATTATGTCAAGGATTGTTAAATTGGTTGGATTTAATTGTTCTATTAGGATCCGTAAATTGTTAAATCTGCTTTCCGAAAATTTTCTAATACTTGGTATCGTAGCCAGTCTAATAGAAATTCAATTACCAATTTGGTAGGTTTATGAGAATTTGGGTATTTTCTTCACTAAAGTTAATTGTAGTTAATTGATGTTTAAATTAACTGCTTATGACATAATTAAATTTGGTTTTTTAATTTTAATTAATTTACTTCGTCAATATTTGAATCGATAAGCCTCAGATTCATCGTGAATTCACTATTCTCGACCGTGGGATTTTTGAATAGTTTTATATATAAATGTTAAGCCGGCTATTTTAATTGGACCAACTGCTCCATTCAAATTGTGATGAAATCGGAATCTTCCATCTGCGCGCCATCAATATGAGTAACTCCGTGAATGCATGTTGTCCCCGTAGAAAAGAATTGATATGCATGTGCATATATGACTTATGCAAATTTCTGTGAATTGTATATAAATCTTTTCACATAAACCAATTTAATAATGTAGATGTTATATATTATTATTTGAGCTTTAGAAATAGGTTAATGAATTAAGAATAAAAGATATTAAAGAGTAGTCTTTGCATTATTAAACTTAATACTTAAGTTTATATGATTTAAATCTTTAATATTTTAGTGAGTGTAAGAATACCAGTGTAATTCACTCGTATTTCATTAAATGATTTAAATAATATTTATAAATGTTTATTTGATATAGCATCATAAATGACATTTAAGAATAATAAACATTTATAGTATTAACATTTAGTTATACGATTACCCAAAGGTAGATCTTACTCATGTTAATAACAATTGAAGTAGGTTATGAACCTTATTTAATTAATATATAGTGTACATCCAAAGATGACTTATATGTTAAATTAAATTTTGTGATTGACTTTATATATGTTATATGAATGATGCATATTTGGTGATTGTTGGTTGTGTTTAGATTTAGCCCAAAGGTGAATTTAAAATGCAATGTTTCTGTATATATATTATAGTCTTAATTGTGGTTTAAATTCAAAGTACTATTATGTGAGATGTAAATGTTTGCAATATCTCTAATGTTAGGGATCGCTAATGGCATTTTAAGTTTAATGGATTAACTATGATGACTGGATCAATATGTTTGACCTGGGGTCAGTTGGCCTTTGCACTGATTCTAGCTTCAGTTATGGATGAACCCACTAAAACCGAACATACTAGCCTGGGAGGCGTACAAGAAAATGTGGGAGAATTGGGAGAGTCAACAGCGCAGACAGCTGCGTAGTAGGCGCCTTAATGTTAAGCCTTCCCACCAAGACCTAAATGGAGGGAATTTGTGGCCGAATCTAAGATGTACTATGACGTACATTGTGATAAGTCTATCATAAGCCGCTCTTAATAATGATTTATCTATTAGTATACACCATAGTCAAATAATGGAGGAACATATTACTCAGCACTACAATACCTACAACCTGCTAAGAGTTTGGACATATCTCTGCTGAGTTGAGCAAGAGAGTTGAGTTTCATGAAATCATGTGGCAGAGCATTTCTGGCAATTTTCGAGAACTTACAACCAACTTAAGGAAAATGGTCTCTTTTGATACTAAGGCCATGTTACAGAGGCAAGGCAAGGGAAGACTTTAAGGTCAAACTTCCCTAAGCCAACCCTTTGCATTCATGTAAATCAAATGGGTCGTTCTGGGCGGCAAAGCTCCAATTAAGAAATGGAAGAACAAGGCAAAATATTTACAAAAAGTCTAAAGGGAAAGGAGAGGGTTGAAGATTTGAAATGTTTTGCAACAACCTGGGCACAAGAAGGCCGATCAGTGCGGAAGGCATGGTTTTGAAAAAGAGAGGGTATACATTTTGTTTCGGGTGATGCTTGAATCAAATTTGATCGAGGTTCTTTCAATACTGTGGCTCGACACCGGTGCAAATCCACTCATGTTTCTAATGTTATGTGGTTACTCTAAACTTCCACCAAATGCCTAAAGTGAAAGCTTTCATTTATGTTATATTGTTAGAATCATGTGTGTGGACATATAGAATTTGTATAGATACTTTGCTATCATTCGATCTAGAGAAGTGTTTATATGTTCCCGATCGTCGAAATCTTGTTTCGTTTCTAGATTGATGTTTTAGGACGGATTTTAGGATTGACATGGTTGTTTTTCATTGTGAACATGGAACAAACCTTGCGGGTAATCAACATTATTGATACTTTATATTGTTTCAATCTGAATTCTACTCACTCCCTGCTTAATGTTGATGTTAAATATGATGTTGGTATGAAAAGGAGTGCAATTTAATGAGTCTTCACGACTTGTGGTATAAAAGGCTCGGTCATATATCCAAAGAAAGATTTTGAGATTCACTAAAGAAAGCCGCTTCTTTCAATTGATTTTAATGATTGAATACTGTGCGATCGTATTAAGGGTAAGAACCAAACATGTATCAAAACAAGCGCTACAAGGAGTAGTGGATTACTTGACGAATACATACGTATATTTCAGGTCCTTTCGATGTACCATCTGGGGCTGTGAGAGGTATTTCATAACCTTCATTGATGATTACTTGTGTAATCAGCACACTTTATTTGTCAGATGAAAGAACTTCAATTCCACATGTCCCGACATTCATTTCGTAGGTCGAGAGACGCTAATAGAAAGGTTAAGGTAATACGTCTTGATAGAGGTGGTGAATATTATGGAAAGACATCGAAGTTGGACAAATTCCAGCTCCATTTAAGAAACTCCTGAGTCCAAGGGCATTTCAGGCGTAGTATACAATGTCCCTATCGCCACACCAAATGGTATAGCCAAAGATCAGATATTGATGAAAATGGTAAGGAGCATGGTGAATGATAGGTTCGCACTGCTTTTGTATCATCAGGATGTGGCGCATTAAGGACAGCCGATACATATTAAATAAGTAGTACCCAGCAATTCCTAATACACCTTATGAACTGGACATCTAGAAGCCTAGTTTAAGACATCTTCACATGTGGGGCCGCTGCCGAAGTGAGGATATAATCCACATGAGTGCCAGTTGGATTCCAAAGATCATTATGGTTATTTCATTGATATCCTGAAAGGTCAGTGCGGTATAGATTCTATCAGTCCTAACCATAGTAATGAGAATTGTGTGAGTCCGGAATGCTCGCTTCATTGAAAATTATGCTGTCAATGGGAGTGTGGAGCACGTGATGTGGAGATAAGAGAGTCATTGATGGACCAAAACCCATCAAATGATCCATCTCAAATTGAAGTTCCTATTATTGTAGCACAACCACAAGGCATGAATATGGAACAACAACAAATGGATGCTCCAAGCCCAATTATGGATGCCATTGTTCAAGAAGAGTGAGGAAAATGCCTGGGTTAATGAGCAAGTGCGACCAAGAAGATCAGTATCAAGGAGGTCTACTAGAGAGAAAAGATCGGCTATTTCAATGACTATATAGTTTATGCACTTGGAGCATGAAAGTGACTTCGAGCATCGATAATGACCCATTCTTTCGACCTGCCTCATGAGCGGTGAAAATTCACAAGTGGTTAATGGTCATGAAGGAAGAGTTGAAATCCATGGATAACACTCGAAATATACCCTAGCAGCTTTCTGACTTGTTTAGGCAGGCTATAAGCCAAATATGCATCCCTCTTTCGAAAAATAAAATGAGACTCCAAAACTCAAAATTAGAGACAAGAGTAAAGTGTTCAATTTCCAATTTGAGGACCCAAGGGCAATAGCTAAAAGATAATATGCCAAACTAGAATTTAGAAGAAGTTATGATTCAAGGCAAATAGAGAAAATATGGAATAGAAATAGAAGAGAAGTGGGGGACCAAGATGAAATTATGAAAACTTAAAGCAAAAATGGATTTTTACTGGCCAAACAATAATGCCTTAGCAAAACATAGGATTTAAGACCAAATTGGTCCTATTTTGGAGAACACAAAACGTGAATGAAGAGAGAGAGAGAAGGGAGATGAAGAAGAAGAGAAGAGGAGGAGTTCAAGAAGGATTCAAAGGTATGGATTCTATGATATTTGTATGGAACTACTAACCTGAAAGGTAACTTGATTTGCATGGATCCTGGTTTTGTTTATTAATGGTCGTCTCAAACCTAGGATTTGATAAAAGTTCATCCCAACATGAGTTTCTTGTTGGTAATTGATTTCTTTCTAGGGTTTGATAGGATTTCATCTTAACCCAAAAGATTAATGGGAGTAAGGTGGGTAAAACCCCAAATGTAGAAAATATGGAATCCTCCCTTTTCGAGGTTGGATTCATTGGATAAATTGCAAGGTAAAAGAGTTAGAACAAAACCCTAACAAACTTTGTATTTGGTTTGTGTATTGGCCATAACCCATATATTAGAGTTATTTGAGAGTAATTCATGATAGATTTTTGAAGCAAAGATAAGTATTGGAAGAGGAATTGAATAGAAAAGAGGTTACAAAATGAATATGAAATGGTTTCTGAGGTGTATATGAAGCACGGAATTGAATTCAGTATCAAAATATGGAAAAGGGGAGAAAATACACATTTTCGCAAATTTCTGGCGCTGCACCGGTATTGATGAACAGAAAATTGGCACACCCTACTGTATAAAGTACCAAGAGCATGAACGGTGGTGTACCCAGACACCCTCGTCGCCTCCTAGCTTGACCGCTTTTTGTATTTTGACTATAACTTCATTTCTTATCCGACGGAGTGATTCAAGTGGCCAATTAAAATAGACTTCAAGGAAAATCAAACATAAAGAAATAGAAATTTTGCCTACTCAACTTAAGTGGCCTAAAATTCACTCAAAGTGGGGCCATGTGCAAGCCAAATTCTGGTTTCGCTTTGATCATAAAGTAAATCCAAGTTGTTTCGACGTATCTCTGAGTTTCTGTTCGAATTGGGTGATTCCAGTTGAATAGAAACCCTAGCACACCTTAGCTTTAAATGAATACAAAGACCTAGTGTCAAAAATGGCTAATAATTTCAGAAAAATGAGTAATACAAACTGTCCCTAGTATAATCGTAAATTGACCTGGTTGGCATTAAAATGTCATAACTTTATTTTGGATGATCCAATTGGAATAATTCCAATTTCTAATTAAAATAGATTCATTGAGGGACAAGAATATGTGAATGAGTATTTATGAATGAGTATACATGAATGAGTATACATGAAGTAGTATACGTGAATGAATACGTGAATGAGTATTTATGAATGAGTATACATGAATGAGTATACGGAATGAATATGTGAATGAGTATATGAAATGAGCACATGAATGAGTATATGAATGAGCATATGAAATGAGTACGTGAATGAGTTTATGAAATAAGTACATAGATTGAGTATATCTTTGAAAAGATAATACGAAAATGATTATGGAATTGAAATGTGATATTTAAAAACCGAATGAAGGTGAACGATAATAAGGACGGGATTCATCAAACGGAATCCGTCATAAATGTGAATACGAAAGTGAATATGGAATTGAAATGTGATATTTGAAAACCGATGAAAAATGAATGATAAAAAGACGATCATCAAACGGAACCGTCACTGTAAAAACTAAATGATATACCGACGAAACGCCTAACTGTGACGCACTAAACTAGCATTCGTCACTAAGGCACCTCAAATTATCCAACGTCCCACGGCGGATGCACCAATCAAGATCCGTCATGATGGCGTATGACATCAAGAAATGTCCATCATGGACGCGCTTAATCGCATCCGCCATGATGGCGTATGGCATTTAATCGATACCACGTGGCTCGGGGATGCACCAAACGGCATCCGCTCGCGACGGAGAACCGGTCAGTGATACTAATACCTGATGCACCAAACGCATCCTTCGTCATGATGGGAGAACCGGACAATTGATGTCTACATGTCGAGATGCACCAACCATCCGCTATGACGGAGAACCGGTCAAGTGATACCACGTATCGGATGCACCAACGGCATCCATGATGGAGAACCGGACAATTGATACCACGTGCTCCGATGCACCAAACGCATCCGGCCATGATGGGAGAACCGAATAAGTGATACCACGCGGTTCGATGCACCAAACGCGCATCCGCGATTGAGAACCGAATAAGTGATACCACGTGGCTCCGACGTAAACCAAACGCATCCGGCCATGACGAGAATCAATAACGATACCACGTGTCTGGATGCACCAAACGGCATCAGTCATGATGGGAGAACCGAATAAGTGATACCATGTGTCTAGATGCAACCAAACCAAGATCCGCCATGATGGGGAGAGCAGAATCGTTAAATGTATAAACACACACTAACGATAATAAGTGGTGGGATTCATCAAACCGAATCCGCCTAAATCAGGAATCGAATAGTCAAGCGGAAGCCAAACAAATACTGAATGAAAGTGTAATGATTGTTATAATATGCTTAAATCTCTTATGAATTGATCAGATGAATTGTTGCATCGAGAATGCATTTATATGATACGGCAAATGATTCGTATATCAAAGCATGCTAAAATGAATAGCATGAGTATATGATTACAAAGGCATTTATTTGAAAATGATGTTATTAAGTGTGAATGTTATGGGTCTTTTGAATTTGTAAATGGTCATGGGATTGCTCGAAAAGAAGTAAGCTATTAATTAAAAAGATCTAAAATGGAATAACAGCAACATGTTTCGAAAGATAATTGAAATGCCTGAGTAAACTCGTCCAGCCTTAGATCCGCCAACCGGGTCAAGTCGGGGATTCGGGTCGCGACACTTTTGAAAATAAAATTTTAATAAGATGAAATAAATATTTTGATTGAAAACGGAGTAAACTGCCCAACTGATCCGCCAACCGGCCAAGTAAGGATTCGTCGCGACACTTTGAAAATGAAAAATTTAATAAAAACGAAACTAAAAGGATTTAACGGGCATCCCATCATGAAATGTAATTTCTAAAGGAGTTGATTAATGGCTTTGGCCGTGATAATGATAAGGAGTCTAATATGTATCAGTATTAGTTTGATTTGGACTGTATGAATTTAATACGACTCGACCGTCTCGAAGTCGCTATCAGATACGATAAGTTTACTTTGAATATGATTCGACGATCATACATGTAGTAGATATGAGTTACAACCTATAAAAAGACATGACACAGGAAGTAATATGAACAAGATAATGATAAGGAATCTAAAAGACAAAATCTACCAGAGCACATGAGATGAGTTAGAAGTCACATAAGAATAGGCTTCGTTATATGCATAAGTAAAAGTAAATGTAAAAAGATAGTGACGACGATTTTTGTTATTAATGTTACTGTTTATATGTTCCACTAAGCGTGAAAAGTTTAGCAGGGGTATTCAATCCGTGTAGGTACTCGAAGAGGAGATAAAGAGGATGTGATATCTCCACACCAGCCAGACGGCCATCTCAGATAAAGCTCACTCAAAGATCAAGTTCGCAATCTCTCGATGTTTGTATTAGATATGCATGTGCATAAGTAATTATTGTATAAGTAATTGGACTTAGCATATGTGTAGAGATTTTAATGGATACCACTCCGTGGTAGTTCCTTTGTATATGTGAATGACTTTTTGTTATTACAAAATTATTTGTATACCCAATAGTATAAGTTGCTTCAAAAAAAAAAAAAAAGTAAAGAGTCCCAGTATATGATTTCGCACCCCGAAACCGGTTCGGATTCGCCAATCAGGTCGGACCGGGAATCGGGGCGTGACAATGGATGACAATAATGTTTGGGAAATGACGGAATTACCGAAGGATTCTAAAAGAGTCGACCGTAAGTGGGTCTTTAAGACCAAGCGAGACTCAAAGGGCAATGTCGAGAGGTACAAAGCCTACTCTGTTGCCAAAGGTTACACTCAGCCGATGGCATTGACTACAAAGAGATTCTTTCTCCGGGCTTCTAGAAAGGACTCTTTAAGGATTGTAATGGCTGCGGCTCATTTTGATCTCGAGCTTCACCAAATGGATGTTAAACGCCTTTCTCAATGGAGATTTGGAAGAAGAGGTATATATGGATCAACCTCAAGGTTTTGAGACCACAAGTAAAAAAGAAATCCGTATGTAGGTTGAAGAAATCAATCTATGGATTAAACAAGCCTCCAGACAATGGTATTTGCAGTTTAATGATACCGTATTGTCATATACTGGCTCGTAGAAATGACCGCTGACCGGTGCATCTACATGAAGGTTATGTGGAAGCAAGTTCATAATCCTTGTGTTGTATGTAGATGATATTCTTCTTGCCGCTAGTGATCGTGGGTTATTGCATGATGTTAAGAATTACCTTTCTAGTAACTTTGAAATGAAGGATATACGAGGCTTCCTATGTGATCTTAATAGAAATATTTATAGATCACAAGGAATTTTGGGATTATCTCAAAAGGCTTACATCAACAAAGTTCTAGAAAGATTTAAGATGAAATCATGTACACTTAGTCCAGTTCCCATCCAGAAAGGAGACAATTTCACTCTATCCCAATGTCCTAAGAACGATTTGGAGCATAAAGAAATGGATAATATTCCTTATGCTTCTTTAGTTGGGAGTTTAATGTATGCCTGCACTGCATTCAGCCGGATATAAGCTTTACGGTCGGTATGTTGGGTCGTTATCAATCAAATCCCGGATTATTTCATTGGAGAGCTGCAAAGAAAGTTTTAAGGTACTTGCAAGGCACTAAGGATCACATGCTCACATATAGGAAGAACTAGTAACCTGAGGTCAGTTGTTACTTCTAATTGTACTACGACCGAAGGGTTGATACCCGAAAAAAAGTCCACATTCGCTATTTAGACGCCTAAACCCGGGGTCCGTTTGACTAATTGGCCAACCTCGCTGAATATGAAGTGACTTGGTTACCCGACGCCACTTCGTAGTAACCTGGGAAGAGTCTCCTCAGACGGAGCTCTACCCAAATGATACACCTGCATGAAACCTCGTCCTAAGCAAACCCAATATATAATATATATCCAATACTACCACTTGGGGCCCATAATACAATACTATCACAATATATTCAAACTATATCCAATAGTTTCAAGAGTTAATAAACTACTTTATACAAATATATATTAAAATGAAAAGCATTCAATACATGTATACAATGTGACACAAACCAGATCCCTACTTTCTTCAAAATGCCTCGAGGATCTAACCGTTCCTCGCACGCTCCCCGCACCAGAAAAGGGGGTCCCACGACAGCAGTTTTGCTCAGAGAATCGCTCCTAAGTGGGCTACTCACCACCTAAGTGCAAAGGCAATGTTCCAGGGAAGTAAACACACATTCAAGCAAATGCATGATCCTACTTGAATGTCTACATGACCTCAACTCCGCATCCCGGTCCCGCCGACTCTCCCACACCCTCCGCCTAAGCCTTGTATGAGAATTATTGTTTTATTAGTGGACAACTGATGTATATATCAATCGGGCCTCCGACGACTGATATATTACTGCTTCAGGACTACTCCTCCGACATGAATATCAATCGTCCGACGATTGATATTATTTATTTGACTACCCTCCGATATTTAATGTTTTAGACTACCCGAATCATTTTCAGACTCATCTCACGACTAACCCTATGTTCCAGGACAAGCTCCAAAGGCATATGAAATGCATGTACGCCAATCTAATATAGTCTAATCTCACATGTAAATATATAAACATGCATATATTTACAAAGCATTCAATTCCACACAATCATGTCATGTAAATTTCCACATTTCCACATCAAAATTAGCTCCTCACATCGATCACACACGTAATTTAATTTAAATCACTCGACCAAACACATATTTTCACAAAAATATATTTTTAGAACACTGTTTCGGAATAGTGAAACCCTCGGTTACTATTCCCGAAATTCACAAATCAACGGTTCACTTTGTGAACCCGTCATTCTCGGCCATTACCGGCCTCATTCCAATCAAAGCATGATTTATTTCACAATTTCATGATTCACTAATCCAACAATTTCTGCAGCGTACTCACTACGCACTCGCTCCAAAAATCTTGTATCAATTCGTCCCATGTTTTGTGACGATCAAACTACCATTCTCGGCCTTTTCATATCAATACACCATTTATTCAATAAATCATCAAACATGGCACCCAAACACCTCCCCTCACGTCACGGCTTACAGGTGTTTCGGGTTTCACAAATTCAATAAATTCCGGTCCCATGTTTTAGGACTCCATCAAACGGCCGTTCAAGGCCTCAAACCAACCGAAACATCAAAAAACACTTAAACGAATAAATCTCAAGTAGGGAGAAACTCTACCTCGCGAGTTCAAGAAACCCCTAAATCCGGCACCACGCCGGCCCTCTCCGCGCAGCATTTCTCCCTTGTACCGAAAGTTGCCGACTCCGCTGATCTGCGAGATAACCTGGGCAGAGAATGGCGCCATTTCTCTCTCTAAAACGTGAACTCCATAGCCTACTCAGATCCTTTTTTTTCATCCCACGTTTTTCCAATCTTTTAATTTGAGAAGAAGCCTACTATTCCTTATCTTGTCCTTTTTTCTAACTTAAATCCCATAATGACCGAAGCATATTCCTTTTCTCGTATTCCGAGTATTCGACACTACCTCGGCCGTCCATTTTCATTATTTCTCTACTCATACCACTTATGGCACATGAGTACGTATTATATGTGACTTTCGTCACATCGAAAATTGTTTTACGGCACCCGAAACGCGATGCCTCGAAAATCATGCCAACTCCGACTATCCTAATTTTAATGTAAATTTTACGCATTCAGCTAGATTTCATGACGATTCCAACGGTGAAATCCGTTTTGTCATCCGAGATCTAGAGAATTAATTACGGATTTTTAATCGAAATAACAATTTTGTAATCGAAATTACGATTTTTGCCATTTTTCCAGAAATTGGAATTTCTCGGGTCTTACATTCTCCCCTCCTTAAAAGGAATTTGGTCCCGAAATTCAGGACAATCACTATCACTCACATGCATATGCGACGTGCACTCTACCATGCATGTAACTAGCCATTTAAATCTCAAACGACTAAACCACGTACCTTCATCCCTAAACAGTTAGCGTGATAGGGTGGCTTCCGCATCGCCTCACGCTCCCACGCCGACTCCTCCACTCCACGCTGCCGCCATAGCACTTCCTCACTAACCTTACGCCTTGCCGCAGTTCCGACCACCCGCCACCAAAATGCACACCGGTCCCTCCTCGTCCCATCGCCACAACCCCACCCGTCCCCAATCCACCACACGGGCCGGATCTCGGGAGTATTTTCCCGAGCATGGAGACGTGAAATACCGTGACACTCGACATGCCGGGCGATAACGCCAACCGAGACGCACAAGGTCTATCCTCCCGAGCATCCTGGCGCCCAATAAACCTCGGCGTTAGCTTCCCGCGCTTGCCGAACTGATCACTCCTCTCTTAGGCATCACCTTCAAGAAACGCGATCACTAACCTCGAACTCTAAGGGTCGACAAGCCAGACACAAGATAGCCTTCGGCCCGAGCCGTGGAGTACACGCTATCAGATCAAGCTCACCTTCTCGAGGTGTCTCCAATCGATCAGACCAAATGACGGAGCTTCCTCCCACCTCGGTCCAACATAACGGCGATCTACATGGCCTCCCATACACGCCTCATATGGTACCATCTCAGATACTCACCGATAACTATCGCTATGTGCGAATTCCAATTGGGCGGCATTTATCCTCTACCTTTATGATCCAAGACGCATGCTCGCAACATGTCCTCTAACACCCGTATGTAATCCATACAACACGTAACCCTACACAACCCTTGCTTGGTGTGTAAACGCTAACCTCTCCAAGGTCGCAATCACTGACAATCCAATGGACTGTCAACTCAATCCATGTCATGCATGACATCCATCAATTTCCAAAGGGTATCCAAACCTCGAGTCACCCGACTCTATCAGTCAACTTCTCACCGATTGTCCCAGTAAGAACATCTATACTTGGCTTCTCTAAAGGCCTTAACCTCTAAGCCCAAATCCAATTCCGTGTCGAGTATGACAACCCACCTAGGTCTCAATTACTGACAACCCGATGGTTGTCAACTCATCCATGTCAAGCCTGACAATCAACAACCAATAGGTCTACCACCCTTTCGATGCGCAACTCTGATCTATCCCTGACTTCGACCCACACTCCGCCCCTCCGCCCACCGCGCCACCGGGAGCGCTTGTATGGCACCGAACCGGGAACCGTCTCTAACCCTCACTGTGGTGGAGGAACACTGTATACTCTCCTCGTCCCACGGCTTAACCGGGACTCCGCATTGTCCCAAAAGTCTTAGGATCTCGTCTCTCGGGGGAAATCCGCTGGCCACCATGCTCAACTCGCCCAGTCCTCGAAATCCAATGTGAAGCGTAAGTCTTCCGCTCTTCCCGAACTAGAGAAAGCCGATCCTCCCTCTTGCTACCAACACCCGTATCCCGAGTGTCCCGTATCTCGATTTCCTACGCCCGGCCGTCCCAACCATGGAGTCCATATCCCGTAGGTGAAATCCTATGATCCTGTCCTGAATGGACAATTTCAGCCCATTCTCGAATCTCGTAATACCCAGCCAATCCCAAGAACTATGTATCTCGAAGATTGACATTCGGTCTCTCCCAACTCATCTCTGTCTCAACCTTCTAGGCCTCCACTAACACTCCCGGTGCCGACACCACGTGTCCCAAAATCTCCTTCGCAGTTTTCAAACTCGCGACGATCGAACTTAGTGTACAAATTGATGGCCCTCAATAACTCGTAACACAATCCTCAAGTGATACCTATGCTCCCAATTTCCATCGAGTACTCAAAATGTCATCCACAAAGACTACAACAACCGATCTGTGATAGTGGTCGAACACCCTATGCATGAGATCCATGAATGCCACCGGCGCATTCGCCAATCCAAAGGGCATCACCGTAAACTCAAAGTGCCCATAACTCGTCCTAAACGCCTGTGTGGATATATGTTCTCAAATTCGCCGATGGTAACCAATGCGGTCTATCTCGCAGACTCGCGCTCCTCTCAATCTGGTCAAAATAAATCATCAACTTCAATGGGTACCGATTCTGATCGTGAACTCCTCGCTCAACTGCCGATAGTCAATGCAATAAGGGTCTTGTCCTTCTTCTTCACAAATAGAACCGAGCGCCTACGGTGAAGTGCGTCGGCTTCCAATGAACCCCTTGTCCAAGAGCTCCCGTAGTCGATTCTCGAAGTTCCCGCGAACTCAATCGTGCCATCCTATGGAGTCATAGAGACGGGTGACGTAATTGCGCGTAACTCAATCACCGGTCTACATCCTCTGCAGGCAAATTGTGCAGCCTCATCCGGAAAACATCCACATACTCACATACTACTCGAGGTAGATCTAAGTCTCGATCTCTCATCGTGTTTGGTAAGGCTCGCTTAGCCAACCCGCTAACCGTCCCTCGACACTGACTCGTGATACCGCTTGGGGCACATCATGCTTGTCCCCTTGAAATAACACAGAGGCCCATCCCGCATAGGCGGTAATCCTCCTACGCTCACAATCGTAACGACCTCGTAAGCTATCGCCCAATCCATCCCCGTGATGACATCGAACTCCACATGTCCATAATCCTCGTGTCCACCGTGAAGTAGAGTCCCCGAGATCTCCAACTCGCAACCTCGACATATCATCCCTATTCTCGCCCTAATCCCTAGGGGAGAACTCACATACCAAGGCTCCTCTAAGGTCTCAAGAGGTCCTTGCCCATTTCCACCATATTCGGGCCTCATTCTCTAGCTAGAACGCAGCCTAGTCTACCTTAGTCGTGTTGCAGGTAATCTCCATGGCCTCTAACACCTTCTCTCGATTCGCATAAAACCAATACCAGCCACCACCTGCCCCTCCTCCCTCCGTGAATGCTCCGAGGATGATGCGCCCTAAACCTCCGGCGGTTACTAGATCTTCCCCTGCCCACCCGTTTACCAACCCCGTGCTATAAAGATTCGTCAGAATACCTACAAAGATCTAAGAAAAGTCTCGCTGACAAACACTGGTGGTGCCTAACCAATACTCCTTGGACGTCCTTTATGTCCTCGTACTCGACTAGCCATCTATACAGTTCAATGGCAACAAGAGTCATTTAATTTCCATTTCAGTCTAACTAGCAATGCACATGCCAATAGACTTAACAACCATGAACTGACCCGTTCATTTCCTAAGTGGCGCTAAATTCAAACCACTCAGTTCATTTATTTCAATAAAATTCCAAGTTTTCTTGTTCATTTCATTATCCAAATCCTTAAGGTCATGGCCTCAACCCAAGATTCACCCTTCCTATATCGCATTACACCATGCATATAATTTCCTACGCAAAAATCAGCCAATCACCCATTTCTCTCTCTAAATGGTATAATCCAATACAGTATCTCTAAGGCATAAACACAAAATTCGAGACACTAATCATACACATAACTCAGTGTATACGCAATCAATTTTGCATTTAAAATATTGTTTTCGACAAAATTTTAGTTTTGAAAATTTTATTTTTCGAAAATTTTATCAAATTTTATTTCATTTTATTTCATTTTTTAATTAAATTTAAAATAAAATATATATTTTTTTTCGGAATTTTTTTTTTTTTTGTAATGAACAGTGTTCATTTAGTGACTAAGAACAAAGACTGAAGTCAAACCGTCCAAACCGAAGTCATAATCGAAAGCCAGTGCACAAAGTGCACCAACTTGGCCCAAGCCACCAAATGAAGACGCCCCATCCTCGCGCCCAGCCGCACCCAGCCGTGCATGTCACAGATCAAGGCAAGACCGGCGCCACGTGTCGCAAAGAAACCGTGGTCGCGGTCGCACCGGGCCCTCGGCCGCGGTCGCAGCCAAGATGGCCGTGTCGTCACGCTCATGTCATACACTACAATCATCACTACAGAAATACGCATCTGCAAGACGCCTCTTAGTCATTTCATACTCACCAAATTTCTTCAACACAACACACTAGTACTAATGTCTGTCATACTGAAGAAATTTAGTTCCTTCAACAAGAATATTAATATTTTGTATTATGATAATTTTTTTCAAATTTTTAACTAAAGTCATTTTCCCAACACGACATACAAAATTGTATCGTGACACACCGGGCCTTCCCAAATTTCAGATCTCTCAGACACGCATTAGACTCTATTGCAATACAAACCAACCAATCTTCAATACAATTTTCCCTTAGGCCGCACACAAACCCGTATCACAATACAATCTCCTTGAACCAAATTCCACCTTCCACCACCTGTATTGCACACAAATCTTGTCTCAGCAATATAAAATTTTTATTTTCACAATATGATTTGGGCAGTAGCCCAAAACGGTTTCTGCACTGATTTTTTTTTTTCATTATAATATATATTTATATATTTTCCATTATTTCACTGGAAAATCACTAAAATCACTAAAATCATTTTTTTTAACACTCAAATAAATCTACAAAAATTTATTTTTTCATTTTTCCGCTTACACCATGTAAAACCTTAGGAAATTATTTTCACCTCATAACCAAATAATTTTATAAAATTTATTTTCTTTTCCCACATCAAAATTTTCTCCACTCAAATAAATTCTTATAAAAATTTATTTTCTTCCGCTTTCAATTTACTACTTGTAAAATCGAGAAAATTATTTTCTCCTCCTTATAATCAAATAAATTCTTAAAAATTCTATTTTCTTTGCTTTTAAAATTTCTTCTCATTTTCCAACACCCAAATAAATTCTTGTGGTTCTATTTTATTTTTATTCTCTTCAGCTTTTTACACTGTAAAAACCTTAAAAATTAAATTTCTTCTCAATTCTAAACCCAATAAATTTTTTTTTTTTTTACCAATTTATTCTCACTTATTCTCTTTGTTCCAGTTTTTACACACTGTAAAAACTCCTAAACATATTCCAACACCTATGTGCTAACCACTTAAACACACAACATTTCACAACACAAACAACATGGTATACACACCATTCATCAACATTCACATGTTCACACAATAATTCACCAAATCACTCAAAACACATCAACACATCGCACGTGAGGTCCTAGTTTTGTCCCGTGATTTTCCTAAAAATCCCATACCTAAACTCAACATCAAACCACCTAGCCAAGGATGATACCTAAACCCGAGCTCCCTAGGCATTCATATACCTGTTCGATACTAAGTCACACGCCCCAAACCCGGTCCGTTGACTACCCATCAACCCATGACATAGGCTGACGTCAAGCCACCACCCACTTCAAAATCTACAGAGCCTCCTCAGACTTTGTACTTACCCAAATGATACACCCGCATGAAACCCCGTCCCAAGCAAATTAACATATGCAATATATATCCACACTTACTAATTGGGCCCATAATACAATACTATCACAATATATTCAAACTATATCCAATAGTTTCAAGAGTTAATAAATCATTTTATACAACATATATTAAAATGAAAAGCATTCGATTACATATAATGGGGATAATAAAACCACATCCCGCTAAAATGTACCTCGAGGACGAATCGTCTCTCGCACGCCCCGTACTGTAGAAAAGGGGTCCCACGACGGTGAGCTAAAGTCAAGAGGAGAATCGCTCCTGTTGGCTACTCACCACCTGGGCGGAGTGCAATGTTCCAAAGTGTTAACACATTCAAGAATGCACGATTCTACTCTGAATGTCTACATGACCAACTCAGATCCCAAGTCCTCACCGACTCTCTCACACTCGCCTGCCTCAGATGCAATTGTTTTATTAGTGGATAACCCTCCATGTATATATCAATCACGTCACGATCGATATATTACTCGTTTAAGCGACTGATCTCTCCATGAATAATCACGCTCCGACGATTGATATTATTTGTTCGACTACCCTCCGATATTTAATGTTTTAGGACTACCCTCCGAACCATTTTCTGCACTATCTCACACTAACTCATATAAATTTGTGATGTTCCAGAAATGCATACGAATGTAATGACGCTAATTCCACATTATAGTCTAATTCACATGTAAATATATAAACATGCATATATTTACAAAGCATTCAATTCACACAATCATGTCATGTAAATTTCCACATTTCCACATCAAAATTAGCTCCCTTGGGCTAATGATCACACACGAGTAATTTAATTTAAATCACTCGACCAAACACATATTTTCACAAAAATATATTTTTAGAACACTGTTTCGGAATAGTGAAACCTCTGCTACTATTCCCCAAAATCACAAATCAACGGTTCACTTTAGAACTCACATTCGCCATTACCGCCCTATTCCAATCAAAGCATGATTTTGCTTCACAATTTCATGATTCACTAACCCAACAACTTAGCAAATACTACCGCACTACCCAAAATTCAGATCAATTCTGGCCCCATGTTGGGATCCATCAACGGCCTCATTCCTGCCTTTTTTCTTATATCAATACACCATTTATTCAATAAATCATCAAACATGGCACCCAACAAACCCTCACGTCACGGGCATGTGTTTTTGTTTTAATAGTCTAATAAATTCGTCCCATGTTTTAGGATCGATCAAACGGCTGCTCAAGGCCTCAAACTAACCGAAACATTAAAAACACTTAAATGGAATAAATCTCAAGTAGGAGAAACCCCTACCTCGCGAGCCTCGAAACTCCCTGGCCGCACCCACGCGGTGCCCCTCCGCGTAGAGCATTCTCCCTCTGCACTACAAAAGTCGCCGACCTGATCAGCGAGATAACCCTAGAGAAGGAGGCGCCTTCAAAACGTAACTCCATATTAATGTGATCCTTTTTCATCCAACGTTTTTCTTCTCCCACCTTTTAATTCGGTACAGTTCTTACCATTCCTTATCTTGTCCTTTCTAACTTAAATCAAATCTCATAAATTGACCGTTATGTCCCTCTTTTCTCAGTTTCGATATTCGATTAATTACCTCGATCATCCATTTTCATTATTTCACTATACTCACTTACGCACATGAAGACGCATTATATGTGAGACTTCGTGGCATCGGGAAATCGCTTTTCTTTACTAAGACCAAACGCTGACGCCGAAAATCGTACAACTCCGACTGTCTTGGAATTTTACGAAATTTTACGTATTACCTAGATCTCGCGAGACGACCTTAAATAAAGGAAACTGCTTCACATCCGAGATCTAGAGAATTAATTACGGATTTTTAATCGAAATAACAATTTTGTAATCGAAATTACGATTTTTGCCATTTTTCCAGAAATTGGAATTTCTCGGGTCTTACACTATTTGTTCCTTCTAGCTGATGGAGCTATCTCATGGAAGAGTGGTAAGCAGTCTGTCATTGCTACTTCCACTATGGTGCCGAATTTATAAGACGCTTTCAGTTTTACAATTAATCAAGCCAGACAAGAATTTCTTTAATGTTTAAGTATCATTTGCATCTTATTGCTAAACAAATGAGGATTTATTGTGATATCAAGCCGCAGTCAGATTCTAAGAATGATAGATACTCCGGCGGTGCCAAGCATATGGATTTAAGATCTATCTCGCTGTTAGTTATGCAAGAAATCAAAGAAATTAAATAGTCAAGCATTATCACACCTACGATATTATCATGGATCCGTTGACTATACGCGGACTAGCTCCTAAAACATTTATTGGCCATATTAGTAAAATGGGAGTAGTCATAAGTCCTTGTATATCGATGATTGGTCATGTACAGTTGCATGAATTTATGTTTAGCATGTTTAATGTTTATTTGATACTCTGTATATCGATGTTTGTTTATTTCATATCTATGAATCATATTTCATGATGCATATTTTATTATGATTATAGATATTAGGTCTTATTAATACATTGTGGATACATATTTTTCATGTCTACTTTATCAAATTCAGGACTGCTTGAATTGAATCGACTTTGTGATACACGTGAAGAACCGAGACGCTTGTCGTGCCTTGACCGCCTAAGGATCTGCCTGGCTTAGTTCTTACGGCTGCGACTTATATATAACATTTTAAGTGAGCTCAAGTTATGTTAATATGTCAGATAATTAGTCGTATATGAATCAATGAGAATGTTGGGAAATTCTTAATTTCTAACATTGATTCATACTCTCAAGATTTGAGCACTGTTACTCGCATTACCACCCAATACGATTAGCGAAGATCTAAGACACCATCTAGCGAATCCTCCATGCCTGTCATAAAATTTAAGTATTTTAAATAGTGTTTTGTTATACAGTAAATGTCTTAATAAAGACATTTAATATTAGTAACTCTTCCTCTTCCTGCATTTAATATGAGTAAATGTCTTAATAAAATACATTTAATATTAGTAACTCTTCCTCTTTCCGCCTTTAATAACATTTAATATTAAGAACTTTCCTCTTCCCGCCTTTATATATATATATATATAAAGGCATGTAAAAACACATGCTCTAAGCGGCTGATCTCGTAAAGCCAAGAATCAATCAAATCCTTATATTATCAAAGGGCGATTTAAGTGTTACTTGATCTCAGATAAGAAAAACATATATATTATTACTTGGGATATTCAATTATCGTGATGGATTCTTCAAGTAAGTTTTTTTTTTCATTTTCTGTAAATTATGCTATGATTGTTAAATTGGTTGATTTAATTGTTTTATTAGGATCCAAATTGTTAAATCATTTTCAAAAATTTTCAACAATTTCGGGTAGGAAACAAAACAAACATCAAACTAGCTGTATAACCGGTTGGGTTGACCTTGAAGTACGATACGGTAAATTTATGATATAGAGGTATTTTTATAATTTGGTTATATCCAGAGTTATTATAAATACTCTCATATATAACATTGTTTTGATATTATGAAAAATTTAAACCGTTGTTCTTGTAAATATAGACACATTATCAAACCACATAAAATCTATGTATTCTTTTTATTTTTTATTTTTTTCAATTCTTATTACCATTATTAAACGATTCTCAATAAACCTTGTATTACAAAGTGAATTAGAAGTAAAAAACATAAAAAAATTAGATCATGTTACTATAGTAATTAAAGAGTTAAAAAAAAATTATTTGGTTATTTTTTAACAAACAAAAGTTTATGAGCAAACCTACTTTCAAAATGATTTTAAAAATCTAAAGTCAAGCATTTCATTTGTTTTTTTATTATAGCGTAGCGGCCATGCTCACGCCCAACTTCACGCGTGCTTATATTTTTATACGTGTGAAAATAAAATAAATAAATAAATTAAACAATACATTCGTTGACTTGATTTGAATTTACACACTGTATATAAATTACTTATTTTTATACGTGTAAAAATAAAATAATAAAATTTCACTTACTTCCCATAATAATAAAACTTTTATGAAAAATTAATTGGTTGGACCTTCAGAAAAAGGAACATTTTAATATGCATTTGATAAAACTCAACACTAATTATTAAATAATGTAAGTTGGCTTCCAATTAAATTATTATTAACTTAAAATTTATTATTTATTTTTACTTTAAGAGTCAAAATTGTTTGATAAAATTAACTTAAAATTTATTTCAAGTTATTAAATTAACATATTTTACCTATTCGTTAATTGATATTTATCATCATTAGTTTTATTTAACACCTATTTTATTAATTTGTAATGGGTATTTGGTAAAGCTAATATCTATAGCTTATTGACTTAAACTTGATTTATGTTAAATTATTCTTTAATTAGTTAACATAAAAATTAATATTTATTTTTAATTTCAAGTGTTAGACTTGCTTGATAAATTTAACTTAAAATTTAATTTAAATATCAAATTGATATATTTCTCTTTATTAATTTTAATTGATGTTCCTTATCATAACTCATGTTTATTTTTGTTAATGATAAGTAATAAATTTATTTATAAATAATTTATATTTAAAGTATTGAAGATGTTCATTTTGTAGATAATTAATCACGATATAGAAATATAATTCTAACTATATTTTTAAAGACTTCATGTTAAAAAGTTAAACTATTTTAATGTAATATTCACATTGAAAAATGACTTGAAATTCTAATATTAAGCTATTTTACTAAAAAAATTTAATTTAAAATAAATACAATTAATTTGTTGTATTCACAAACATTCTCAGAATATTTTGGACTCAAAACCACTTAAAAAAGAATTTATATTTATTTCCAAAATTTGTTGTCTTTCTTCGAACAGGTAAAAGAAAATAAAGGGGCAAAATGGCGGACTTGGAATATTCTCTTATTGGCTAGTAGTCGGCTATTCTTAACAGCGGTAGAACATAAAGACGCCATATGAGGAGATGACACGTGGCTAAATGGACGAAAAGCAGCGGCACGGAAATTTTGTGAATTCCTGGTATAAATAGGAAGACAAACAGTGTTGTTTGTGAGTAGCCGGATTAGATTTTGCAGGCGCTGTTTTCGTCTCACTCTTTCTTCTTCGCTCCCTACGATTTCTACAATGGCCAAAGAACCTGTTCGCGTTCTCGTTACTGAGCCGCAGGTACGGCAAGATCTACGGCTCTTCTGATCATGTTTCACTGTTTGGTTGCTCAGAAAGCGAATATTTGTTTTTTTTTTTTTTTTTTTGGTTCCGTTTCTTTGCTCTGGTTGTCTTGTTGATGGTGAAAACTGAGGACTACTGCAGATCTTGTAATTTTCTTTGATTATGTTGTTGAATCGGTTGTTGATCTGAAGAAATCAGGGATGGACAGTGATTTTCTTGTAGTTTTTTTTATTGGTGCTTGATCTTGTGGTGGTGTTTGTGATTGAATCGGTTGTTGCAGCTGCGTGCTGTGTTTTCTGATCGGGCGATCTGAATAATACTTCTGTCTGTTATGGGTAGTATTTTTTTAGTTAGTTTCTTTGTGGATCATGGAGTACTCAGGGTTCTATGGACTAAGCTGTTTTGTTTGCTGTTGTTATTTATTGGTTGTTCTTTTGCCTGTCGATGAGTTTCTGGTCAAGGTTGCGTTTGGATCTACCAAAAAAACGACGGAAAGGAAAAGGAAATTCTGAAAATAGATTTAGGTAAAATCCATTTTTAATCCATCCTTCCTATCTATGATCCAAAGGAAGCTTATGGAAATTTTGGAAACAGAGATGGATCTAGATGAAAAAGAAAATGCAAAACTTCAGCTTAACTAAGCCATATGGTTCTAATTAGAAGTTGTCCAACTGAAGTTGTTTCATGGGGTTTTATGTAATGAAAGTACTAAGACCCAAGATTTTAAGTTTCTCACTTCATCTCATTTTATGAGTTTTGACACGTAAATTCTACCAGAGTTAGTGTAGCATGACTATGCTTCTCAAAAGCTGCTTTCATTTTTTACCATCTGCATTTCTTCTGTAAATTAAATGTTTCTTGTTGAGTAGAAGGACAATCGGTATCGTATAACCTGCTTTTAGTGTAAACAATCTACCTTTAATTTAATATCTATTGTACAGTAAATTGAATGTATATAATTTGTTACAAATATCATTTTGTTTCCTGCTGATTGCGTTTCTTGGTCTTGCACAACTTGTACGTCGACTATGGGATTACAATATTAATAGTTGTATTCAGTTTTAGTTGGGTTCATAATGCAATCATTGAAAAAGTTTGGTTTATCGTATTTTGATGTGCTAAACTCATACAGAATAACCTAACTGAGACCCAGATTCAATTTATTCCATTTTGATGTTCCTCTTTCCCCTTTCAGTTTTGGCTGATTCTGTTGTGGTTAACTGCTTTTATTTATAGGGCAAATTGGGTATGCACTTGTCCCCATGATTGCTCGGGGAGTGATGTTGGGTGCTGATCAGCCTGTGATTCTGCACATGCTTGATATCCCTCCTGCTGCAGAGGCCTTAAATGGGGTCAAAATGGAATTGGTGGATGCTGCTTTTCCACTTCTCAAAGGTAGTTTTAAATTTCTTACATGAAATGTTGAGTTATCACATTCAAATGTTGACAGTGTTGCCTAGTTTTTTTTTCTTTTTCCTGTCTTAGGTGTTGTTGCTACGACTGATGTCGTTGAGGCATGCACTGGAGTCAATATTGCTATCATGGTTGGTGGCTTCCCTAGGAAAGAAGGAATGGAGAGGAAAGATGTGATGTCCAAAAATGTTTCCATCTACAAGTCTCAGGCCTCTGCCCTTGAAAGTCATGCAGCTGCAAATTGCAAGGTGTCACGACTATATTCAAAATTTCTTCCTTGATAAAATCATCCTCCACTTTATTGAACATTGAGCCACCTTAATAGTTGCAATGGAATGCTTTTACTTAGAATTAACCTGCACTCTTTTGCCAATGCTTTCTTTCTTTTCTTTTCCTTTTTTCTATTAATTTTATTCATTGTTCATTCATTCATTTGTTGTAGGTCTTGGTTGTTGCTAACCCAGCAAACACAAATGCCTTGATCCTGAAGGAATTTGCACCATCAATTCCTGATAAAAACATAAGCTGTTTGACAAGACTGGACCATAACAGGGCACTAGGTCAGATCTCTGAAAGGCTGAATGTTCAAGTATGCGATGTTAAAAATGTTATCATATGGGGAAATCACTCTTCAACCCAGTATCCCGATGTCAACCATGCTACTGTCAAAACCCCAGCTGGTGAGAAGCCTGTGCGGGAGCTTGTGGGTGATGATGCATGGTATGGGGGATAAGTTATGTTTATTTTTAATTAATTATTTTTTATTTCATTTAAATTTAGCTAATCTACATTTTCATTCATGAAGGTTGATTGGAGAATTTATCACCACTGTCCAACAACGTGGTGCTGCAATTATCAAAGCACGGAAGCTCTCAAGTGCTTTGTCTGCTGCAAGTTCTGCAGTTGACCATATCCGTGATTGGGTGCTTGGAACTCCAGAGGTTGGTTCTTGTTAGTGCTTTCACATGTGCGTGCTTACAGTTTAATGCTTCCAGTAACAGATTTTGTGTGATTTATCTGATGTATTCGATTTTCTCCTTGCAACTTTAGGGAACTTGGGTGTCCATGGGTGTATACTCTGATGGTTCATACAATGTCCCAGCAGGGCTCATCTATTCCTTCCCTGTCACTTGCTGTGCTGGGGAATGGAAAATTGTCCAAGGTAACAATTATGCACTGTGACAAGATGCTTCACTATTTTCTGAGAACATTTAATCTATCCTTTTCCTTTTATTTAAAAAAGTGATTAGTGATTCCACATGGAAACCATGAGCGTTGCAAATAATTGAAAGATTCCCATTATGGTTTTTTTTGGGTTTAATTCCAAATAATTCCTAAATGGCCAGATATGTGATTTGCTTTAAATCATTTTACTTCGTCTTCTGAAAGTAATTAGGATGTTTGGCTTACATTATTGTTGCCATGTGATAAATGGAGATAAGGCAGCATGGATTTGATTTTCAGAACTTTTGTAATTTGCCTTGCGTCATTGTTTTTTCTTGATTTGGGCCACTTTGATTGTGTCATTGATGGATGATGTTGGGATAGCCCATGTTGTAACTAAATATCTGATGTAGCGTGTTGCGCGATTGATGAACACATGATTAATCAACAAGAATAATATGTCTCAATTCAGAGAACAAAATAAATCAAAAGCTTTGATTTTTTTGATAAATTGATAAAAGTGATAAAAGTCCCTAAAACAAACTCTAAAACATCTATTTATACCCTAAACATAATATGGGTATAATAGAAAATAAAATAATATTCCAAAATAATAATAGGAAAGAAAATAATACTCCTAAAACAATAATAGGAAATAAAAATAATATCCTAAAAAATAAAGATAATATATCAAAACAACCAAAATCACCAAAATAAGGATTTTGGTTTATTTGATATAACGCCTTGTGTTATACACCTCTACTTCGAAGAACTCGTCCTCGAGTTGCTTCTGGATATCAAAACTCATATATGGCTAGAACAAAGTAAGATCAATAACATTGAAGATTTTTGAAATCCACATCCAACTTGATAAGTCAACCACATAAGCATTGTTGTTGATCTTCTTAACAATATGATGCGATCTATACTTTCTTTGTTAAAGCTTGCTATAGTCATCCCTTGTCTTGAATGTTGTTTTCCACCAATCACCTAGACGGATTATGATTTGATGATAGCTACCCCTCAAGTCAATCTTGCTAAACACAACTGTTCCACTTAACTGATCAAGCATATCATCCAACCTTAGAATAAGAAATCTATATCCAATGATAATTTTGTTGATCGCCTTACTGTCAACCACATCTACCAACTTCCATCTTTCTTAGACGTCAACTCTTCTACATTAGGAAGAGAATCACTTTGAATTAGATCTATATGGTGTTGTATGTTACGCATAGAAGGTAAATCTGTCGGTAGATCCCTAGGTATTACATCATCAAACTCCTCGAACAAAGTCTGCACCTCCACTGGAATTTGAGCCCCAACTAAATCTCTACTTTCTACTTCTCCCTTCACAACCATCAAATGCACTTCTCGGGTCTCCTTACACTCGCCCATAAGTGAAGGATGGGTCATGAACAATAGTTAGAAAGTTCCTTCCTTCCGCTTGTAAAGCCTTGGGTTGGTTTCCACTTTCTGGTAATTGATTTCTCTCTGACAATTTAAAAAATTCAGTAGCATAGCCATTCACCCTCTTGTTACTATATGCATACATCTATGATAAACATAAAAAATATATTGTTCATAGTCTAGAGGCAAAAATCTACCTTGTAATAATTGCTTCATCTTACGCCATGTTTGAACCGGACCACACCCCTTCTCTCATCCTCGCCTCCCTCAATCTATCCCACCAAACTGATGCTTTTTCTTTTAATCAATAAGCAACAAATTTAACCTTTTTGTCCTTGGGAAACTTGGTATATTAAAAGAACTTGTCTACCTCAGTCAACCAATCTAAAAACCCCTCAATATAAAGATCACTACTGAAGTTAGGGATATCTACTTTTAGTTTATATTCGTCGTTTCCTTTGTAGTTTGGTTGCTACTGTCTTCCTCTTCTTTGTCTACTACATGGATTCACAAATTCAGCAAAGTCGGCATCCTCATTTGAAGTGTCATTAAATTGTACGGTTAGCCTTCTTCGATTTCGTATTTTTGGAATTTTATTAAAAGTGGGTCTAGCGAGGCCTATTCCAGGCCTTGTTCCTCATCGTCATTCATAATCCCTTGTCCATTGATCCTCAATAACGCCTGTAATTGGGGTTGTATTGTTTCTAACTGCTGAGTGAAATTTTGGATTGATTGTTGCTGCTTGTTAATCGATCTCTAAATAGCGTGCAATCCTCAATCACCGTCTTGGGATTGGTTGCCATCACTAGCACCGATATTAGCCATCGATTGGAGAAACCCGCTTTGATACCACCTGACGTAACGTGTAACATGTGGAGATCGTCAAACGAACAAATCTCCAAGCAAAGTCTCAATTAAGAAACAATAAACACAATCTCAAGGGGATTTAGCAAAGTTTGCTAGGTTTTGATTATTGAATAAAAATAAATGTTATAGTATAATGACTAAGATGAGTAAAGCTCTCAAAGGAATCCTTACTAAATAAGAACTGTACCTCTAAACAAGGAAATTGGTTATTTCGATTTATTAGCAGCATTAATTCTAATAAATCAAATAAAACAATTAAAAGATAAAGACTCTTAATTAATTAAAATAATTAATAGGTGCCCTTATCATTAAAGACTAAATAATTAATAGGAGTCCTTATCATTAAAGACTCTTAATTGATGTGGACTTCTATTAATTATTTTAATTAATTAAGAGTCTTTATCTTTTAATTGTTTTATTTAATTAATTAGGATTAATTATTTTTTCTTGTACGTCAAGTATTCTAGTTTCATTGTTTAGTAAGAATTCTTGTTTAACAAGTATTCCTTTGAGCATCTATAAATACTTAATCATTTTATCTTTGTAAACAATTTTATTTTTATTGAACCTTGCTTAGAGATTTGTTCGTTTGATAGTCGTCTTTACGCGTTACAAATTTGTCTTTACACGCTGCGTCAATCTCTTTACCCGTTCATTTGATTTTCCAAATGGGACACTTGAAACACAAATTTAAAATCAGCTATTTAACCCTATCTACTGCTTTGCAACTTGTTTCTAATTCCAATGGTTCACTTTTGTTTTGGCACCACCAGCTCAGAGTCAACTTCTCTTTGAATAATCTTGTGCTTTTATTTCACTGATTTAAATGTCTTCAGAGACCATATTTTTTATATCATGGGTCACGCTAGTTCTTTTTTCTTCAATGTAGAATTCAGTTACTTGGGAGTGTTGTCGAATGATGAACAGTGATTTCAATTGAAAATATAATTTTAAAAATCTGGTTGAACCTCTACTTTTGTTTTCTTTTCAAGTTAAAGTTGTCAACAACTTGTTTACTTCTTGTGGTCATACATGTGAGGTCCCTTAAGCCTTGTTAACTACTGCTGAAGCATGCATGTTATCTTTATCAGCAATTTCTTATCAATAGATTATTGGCTTTTATTATTTTTGTCCCGTTTTCACTCTTTCTCTGTGTCTCTTCCTACTAAAATTGTCTCAGGACTTCATATTGATGAGTTCTCGAGGAAGAAGTTGGACTTGACCGCTCAGGAGCTTAGTGAGGAAAAGGAGCTGGCATACTCGTGCCTTTCTTAAATGCCTTCTACCTTGGTAATTTTTAGCCTATCAGGAATCAGGATTGAAGAGGCATTACTGCAGTTTTGAATAAGGAAGAGAAACCTTAAATTCCATAGAAATTATGATCCTAGGGAGAAGCCATTCTCCCTTGCTTTTGCAACTTTCTCATTTATGCATGGTGATTTACATCTCTACTTACAGTAGACCTGGTAATCCTTTATTGATATGCTGAATGCCACTGATAATTGTCAAAATTGCCTTATAGTTCTGAGCTTTTATATGAATTATCTCTGAGGAGTTTTTTGGACTGGAGAATTAGGTGTCAAGTTTAGAGAAACCAGGTCGATCACTTAGATTATTTCCGTTAAATAAAATACTGTGGGTTTTAATTGAATTCAAATTGATGTTAGATTAATTATTTCTTAGTTTTGTCCAGCAAATTCTTCCAAACTCACAAGCTCCTCCAACCCTAGTTCCTACCAGAACTAGTGTGAAGATCATTTTAAAATTATTTCAAAAAGTACAACTTTTCATTTTCATTCAATATTACTACACCAGCCTTGCCTGCAGGAAACTTTATTATGCAGGTTTGCATTTGCTAGGCAAAGTATAAAAGCTGAAATCTGTGAATTTAAAGGACTTTTTCTTATAAATTATATTCGTTGATTTGAAATATTGTGATAGATTATTTTTTTTTGTGTAACTGAAATACTGAAATTTCACATACTTCCAAAAGCCAGGCCTTTTTTTTTCTCTTTTTTTTAACATCACGTTATATTATCATATTATGTTTTTGAGTATAGAACCTCATGTTCCCATCATACCCGTTTACCATTTGAAAGAAGCTTCACAAGGGTGTTTCTTATTATGGAAGAGACTTGATTATTATTGAAAAAGTGGTATATAAATATATCAATACAAGGGTAAAAAGGTAAAAGTATTGAGACAATAAAAGAAATTCTAAATATGGTTTGATATAATAAAATCAATCTTAAATATACTATAATATGTCCCTTTAAGATGGTGTGTCGGAAACAACGTCAATCTTGTTATATAGGAAAAGGAGGCGATGCCGAGAGAGGGATTTGGTAAAGGTATTAGCAAGTAGGTCATAAGCAAAGAGACATGAGCAACATGAAGCTTAGACGACTAAATTGGGTCACGAATAAAGTGATAATCAATCGCAAGATGTTTAATACGAGAATAAAAAACAGGATTAGCAGAGATAGGAACTCTGGCTGGGCCGGGTCTAAAAACGTAGAAAGAGCAGGACGTGACGGGGATAAGAAGCCTATATAAGAAATGACTTCACCCATCAGTAGCTTTGGCAACAATAAATGGCAATGACAAGATATTCACCATCGAAGAACGAGCAACAAGACATTTGTAGAACTCCGTGAAATTGGATTAACACTAAGGAATAAGGAGAAAACATCCTCGTGGAGGTATGATAACTGCTACCCGCCCAGCCGCATTAGAGTGGGGTCGTGCAATGTCTCGAGGAGTGTCTACAAGAAGCCGATACCAAGGATCTTCAGGCCATTAAGATAATCAAGAACGCTTCGATCGTTCTCCAACGGTGCTTGTATCTACACAAGCATACGAACTAGGAGAGACGGATATGATAATTGCATTGAGAAGTAATTGATCTTGTTAGAGTCATAGAGTATAATCCTGATTTGAGGAGAGAGAAGCAATATCGAGCAAAGTTATCATCACTGAAGGACATGACTTTGAGTCATTGACAAACCCAAGTAAGTCGTACCCAAATAAGAAAGATGTGAATTGTAGCTGCCACGTAGAGTAATTTGTGGTTGTGAGTTTGAGAGGTGCTTGAGCTCTAACGTTGAGAATGACTAAGTTCTAAGGTGAGTCAGTTTCGATCAGGACCGTGGGGGTACAAGAAGGCACCACGGCAGTGGTGGAAGAAGAGGCCATGTGACACCCCAAATCCCGGGGGTCCAGTTGACAACCCGTCAACCTGCGGAAACCTGTGGATATCGTTGTCCCAATATCACTCTCATTTGTCTCAATATATTGAGACCTATTCATGCATATTTAATTCATAAATATACAAAAATATATGATAGACTATTTAATCAATACCAATTTACACCCTTTTATACAACAAAAAGTGTATACATGAACTATATCTACTTTCTCATCCCATACGCTGGTTAGCCATTTGCATCGACTCGCACTGAAAGTGCAGCATTCACGACAGTACAGCAAAGCCAAGAAATGATAATCTCCTACAAGGGTTACTCTCCACCTATTGTTTCATTCGGATCCGTTTTTATCTCGAAGCAATTTATTTTTTTTCAGTTCATTTTATTTTAAATGAACTTAGCTCAAACCATTTTCTGACTTCCAAGATTTTCAGAAAATCTCCCTCCTCCTCGGTCATCACATTATCACCCAGAAAATCGTAAAATATTTCGACTATCTTGAATTCGATGAAACATTTCTGGGTCACTAGATTCCGTGAGACGAATTTAATGACGCAGTCCGTTTCGTCATCCGAGATCTAGAGAATTTTCTAGGTTTTCCTGAACCCTTTTGACAAATTATTATTTTTATTATCATTTTGCCATTTTTGAAAATTTTTAATTTTCTCGGGTTTTACAGACCATTTGGGAGAATAAGGGTTAACGAAGGAGGTGGATCATGAGCAAAGACAATGACGGCTAGAGTTTGCTATTAAACTTATGACTTTGATACCATATTATGAAAGAGACTTGATTATTATTAAGAGAGTTGAGGTATATAAATATATCAATACAAGGGCAAAAAGATAAAAACATTGAGACAATAAATAAAATCCTAAATATATTATGATACAATAAATAAAATCCTAAATATACCCTGATACAATAAAAAGAATCATAAATATACTCTAATATTTGTAACGTCTCTTATTTATATTATTTCATCTATTGTTTATAAGAGAATTTTGATTCTGAATTCTAATTTAGCTTTTATTAAACGTAAAATGATAATTGTTGTTCATGAATTGAACAATTCATTGGTTACTTTTTTTAAATTATTATTATTATTTAGTATGGTTTTGATGCATCCTGTATTAAAACAAAGTCATTTTACCTGGGTAGTGGAAAGAATAATAAATAAATAAATAACTTTTACAAGGCCTACCCTAACTAACCTCTATGCCCGGTTGCTCCTTGCCTTCTACTATCCAGCAACCTCCTTGAGTCCATTTTACATCAAGCTGGTCGGGTCAACAGTTGTCTTTTCATTGTTTTAAATATTTATGATTGATATTTGTATTATCTTTAATTTTTAATTTCTTTAAATTTGTAATTTTAGATTTATGGTTCTAAGTTTTCCATTTGAACCATTTTATTCATTTGAAAATAAATTAATTTTTTTAAAATAAGTTTCTGAATTAAAAATAAAATTTGAGAATTTATTTTAAAACATTTTTCATCCATTTTGAAGGGGAGTATCAGAGAGTTATCGGTTAACTGATTAGTAAGAAAGGTTAAGAGATTAGTTAAAGCCAATAATAAGAACTAAAACAACATGATGAATAATAAAATACATAATTCTTCTTCTTTTCTTTCATGAGACTTCTTCTCCGTAGCATCTTCTCTCTCTCTTGAGTCTCAATCAGTCTTCATCTCTGTTTCACCATTGAAGAACTGATATTGCAACAATAATTTGTTTTGGAAATAAATCATTTTTAAGAATAAATTTTAAGTATTTTTAGTTTTTCAGGGTAAAAATATTATGAAAAGTGAATTTTTCGAAAACTTTATATTATAGATATGTGATGAAGAATAAGTGAAAAAAAAAAAACTAATTTTGATGTTTAAGAATTTTTATTGGATAGTATTTTGAAATCATGCCAAACATTCTCGTAGTATTTTAATGGAAAAAAAACATTGAAAATTTATATTTATTGCTAAATTTTATGAGCTTTGGACAAATTTAGTTTAATTTTTTTTTAAATTATTAAAATAGTTTGGAAATAAAAATAATGTCAAAACTAGTATGTGAACAGTATGCCGTAGTCACAGGCTGCGGCATGGAAATTTTTTTTTTTTTAAGTTAATATCGTAGTCACTTATTGCGTGTGAAACCTCAGAAAATCCGAATTTTCGAAAAAGGGTAAAACGGTAATTTCGATTGAAAATCGAAAATTTTCTAGATCTCGGATGATGAAACGGACTATGCTGACAATCGCCTGACAAATCTTAGTAATCTTTAAAAGTTTCACGACTCGAGATTAACTTGAAATTTTTTCCGATTTTCTCGCGTATAAGTTACATATCTTGATGATTTACGAAAATCTTTGGCGTAGAAATGATCGCTAAGTTCATTTAAAATAAAGTGAATTGAATTTAAATAAATTTTTTCGGGGTAGAAACGGACCCGAATGAAGCAATATGAACCATATATGAACCATATATCCAAAATAATAATAATAATAATAATAATAATAATAATAAAAAGGATAAAAACCAAAAAACAAAAGAAAAGTCAAAAGAAAGGGTCGGGTGAGAGAGAGCGGGAAGAGAGAAGAAAATTTTAATTTTTTTTCTCTTCGCTTTTCTTTAAGATCTATGGAAATTGAATCATATTCATTTTAAATGTATGCAGTTGATTTACTTAATAAGGGCTACACGCGTGATACCAAAATCTCGAGTTTCATTAACTCCACAAAGTATGAATTTTCCTACTTTGTGCTTATTTCTGGGGCCCAGCAAGTCATTTAACGGGTTTCTGATTTGTTTAGAGGCCGTGAGAGGTTGTAAATTTAAGTCTCAAATTTTTGGGGATGAGTGTAGGAATTTTTAGGAATTTTCAGGACTATTTTCGGATAGTCCGGGCTGAATTTTGGGACTGTTTTCGGACAGTCCATGCTGAATTTTTGGAATTGTTTTCGGACAATCCGGACAGGATTTTCGGGACTATTTTTGCGCAGTCTCGGATTGTGTTAAGGTTCGGTTTTGATCCCAGGACTAATGTCTTTGGGTTTCAGGCGTTGCTGCAGATCACAAGAATTTTAGCTGACGAATCGGCGGACCAAGAGGTGCCCAAACAGATATAGTCCAGATTGGGGTCATTTGTATGTTATTGGAAAAAATAAATAATATGTCAAGTATAAATTCATGTTAATATGTGCTTAAGCATATGTATTAACATGGAAATGGTGATGAATGAAAATTATATGTCGAAAATATAATTATCCGGAATTTATAAATGTTTCATGTAACTCTTATTGTGCATGTAGTATGACATCGCATGAAATGACATGGTTGCATTTCATATGCACAGTCACATCACGTCGAGTCGGGTGTGTGTGCATGGTACTGTTATTCACCATTCTTAGCGAACAAAGGTGAGCTCAAATGGGATAACGCCTAAAATTGAGCACCACGTTGCAAACAATAATAATAATAAATCACGTGTGCTCGGGGTGAAGTAAGATTTGTGCGTATTCCCTGGGTGAAAGCAATTCAAATTTTATTCTTGATTAGACATATGTATCCAACGATGAAAGTTCGCGAAAGTGTTGGAAGGCGTTGCGAAACCTGCGGTGAGACTCCAGAAATTCGCAACCCAAATAAACACAATTTTAGACGGATAAATTAAAATTGAGGTTGTCCAATGGGTTGCTCATCAGAAACATTAATGACTAGTTTTTCACACTTGGCGTTGCAAGTGTGAGGGAGTCGGTCGGACTTTGGTTGTTCGCATGAGGAGTCTCATCTCACGTACATACTGAATATTCCATAGATTGCATTATTTATATGTAGGCGGCTTTTGATATTTTATGTACCCATTTTATGTGCATTAGCGGGGAGTAGCCCTTGTAGGAAAATTTTCTATCAAGGATGCTCACCCTGCTAGGACTCGTGCAATAAGGTATACAGGAGACGACGCCGTGATTTGAGGCCGGATTATGAAGAAGGTAGACATGTGGCATTGACAATACTTTTGTAAAAAATATTTTATGTAAAAAGAATTGTAATTAAATTTTTTTGGACTATTATATGAATAGTCGGGTATGTAATTATGGTAAGAGGGTCGTGATCGGACTCTTATGGACTGTCATTAACTGTTAATTTTCATATTTTTGATTTAAATATGAATGAATGAGTCCTATAAAGGGACGTATTGAGGTGGTGCCGGGTAAACTATATTAGAACAAGTTAGTTTTAATATATGTTATGTATAAGAGTGTTGAAATAAACTCTTATGAATTATTGTTATACAGGTTGTATGTTGGGTAGAGCTCCCCGAACAAAGGAGACTCTTCTCGATTTTTTTTGTGGAAATATGGATCCCGATAAATGGGACACAACCATGTGGTATTAGGTAACCCGAAATCCACAAGAATTCCACAGGTTGATGGGTTGTCAACGGGACCCCGGGATTTGGGGTGTCACATCATGGTATCAGAGCATAGGTATACGACTACTTAGGGCTTGAGGGACATGAGCTTAGGCCATGGTTATTAAGCAGGAAATCTGATACTTCACATAGCTTGCATCAAGTTTAGGTACACGAATACCTAGGAGTTCATGGGACGAGTTTAGACCATTGCATGCATGGTGTGTTTCATGTTGTGTTTGGATATGTGTTCTATGTTTGTGATTGCGCGATTGTGTGTTACATATTGCGTGGAAAACTTATACACGGTATGATGTATGTGGGAAATGTGATTGCGTGGTTATTGTGCGGGAAAATTATATGCATGACATAATGTATATAGGAAAAAGTGGAATGCTAAGGTTAGGAACTATAACCTTAGGGGTTCGGAAAATGAAATGAACCTTAAAGTGTTGAATTTTATTGAAATAAATAAAGGGAGTGGTTGGCAAGTAGCGCCATTTAGGTGATGAACGGGTCAGTTCATGGTTGTTAAGTCTATTAATAATTGGCATGTGCATTATTAGTTAGACTGAAATGGGATTAAATAAAGTTTGTTACCA
This sequence comes from Tetrastigma voinierianum, assembly GCA_016808115.1. Lineage (NCBI taxonomy): Eukaryota > Viridiplantae > Streptophyta > Magnoliopsida > Vitales > Vitaceae > Tetrastigma > Tetrastigma voinierianum. The sequence continues at coordinate 565,285 of JAEQBH010001187.1, forward strand.
TTTGACATGTGTAGATGGCAAGTTGAGGCCGAGGACGTAGAGGTCGTCCACGAGGTGTTAGCCAAACACCACCAGTATTTGACTAGCAAGCCTTTGTTGAGGCTGTCAGTTGTAGCTACCTACTGCACAGCTAATGCAAATTGCAGTCGTGAGATCTGAAAACTCCTGAGGTTCAAGCCACATCATCCCCGACGTTCATGTGGGAGGGGATCCGATGGTGGCAGACCATTGGTTCCGTAGATTGAGAAGGTATTAGAGGCTATGGATATTACCTCCGATGCGGCAGATCGTTAGCTGCTCCGGGGCCTGCAGGGTGAGTCCTAAGCAAGGGATCAAGACCTCTAGTGGATTTGTAGGCAATGACTCGGGATGTAGTTCCATGGGCTCTTTATGAGTAAGTATTTTCCGGCCACTGCTAGACATGCAAAGGCCCAAGAGTTCCTAGAGCTGAGGTAGGGAACGATGACAATGATGGAGTACGTGGCCAGATTCACCGAGTTGGCACGTTTTGGTGATAACTATGTGGCCATAGACATGGCCAAGGTTAGGAGATTTGAGAATGGACCAAGCTGTTCATTCAGGCAAGATCAAGGGCCTCTACTCATTAGTGACATGGACTCTATGGCCTGATGTTCTCCGGCCATAGAGAGAGAGATAGGAGGACGCGACGGCATTCAGACTGAAAGGCCGGTGGGAAAGAGGAAGGAGGACCAACCTTCTTCGAGCCTGGGGAAAGAGACAAGAGGACTTAAGGGCCCCACGAGCGCCTCAGTATTGTGGCCAGCTGGCGTCGATGACATGCTTCTATTGCCATCACTGACATATGAAGTGGGATTGTCCATGGAGGCATGGATCCCAGGGTTTTGGGCCTAAGATAACTCTAATTATCGGGACAAAGAACACGCTTTATTCCTCTACACCCTAATATGGGTCAGAGGAACTAGCTGGGCCATAGAGGTTATACAAGCACTTTCTAGCAAAGACGTAAAGGTCGAGGGGGCTAGATTATGGGTCGAGGTCGTGGATAGGGCCTACGTGTCAGACTCTCGGGACCCAAGGGTGTGTCTACGCCTACAATTAATGAAATGAGCGTGTAGATCACTCTGGATATGCGGTGGTACGTTCATAATTCCGTGATTTGTCGCTTGATGTATCATGTTCATTATCAGATCTTGTGTAATAGGTCAGCTCGAGTCGAGGCATCTGGAAAAGCCATTGTATGGGAAAATTCTCCCCTAGGATCTAGGGTGAGAGTTGGTCAGATATGTCGGGATTGTTAGTTAGAGATCTCAGGGATTCTGCTCATGGTGGACCTTCGGGTGGTAGACATATCGAGTTTTGATATCCTTATTGACATGGATTAGTTGACAACCCATCGGGTTGTTAGTGATTGTGACCTTAGGCGGGTTATCACACCCGACACGGTCTTGGAGTTGTGTAAGGTTGCATATGCATGTGAGTGATGAGTATGTACTTCGAACAAAATTCTTTAAGGGGCGTAGGAGGGGAGAGCTGAAACCCGTAAACCGACTTTTGAAAAGGGTAAAACAAGACTTCGTTGAAAATCGTAAATTTTCTAGATCTGATGACTAAACGGATTGCGCTTGTTAAATCTGGGCTCAAACTAGTGACCTGTAAGCTGGCCGAATTTCGAGATAACCTAAAATTTTCCGATTTCTGTGATAAGTTGCCAAGGTCTCTAGTGGACGGTGATTTTTACTAAAAATCTCGGTGAAATGAATGACTCGGGCTAAGTTCATTTAAAATAAAGTGAACTGAAAAGAAATAAATTGTTTCGGGGTAGAAACGGGCCCGAATGAAGCAATATGATTCATGTATTCAAAATAATAATAATAATAATAAAAGAATAAAAACGAAAAAACAAAAGAAAAGTCAAAAGAAAGGGTCGGGTGAGAGAGAACATGAAGAGAGAGAAGGAAATTTTAATTTTTTTTATCTTCGCTTTTCTCGAAGATCTATGGAAGTCAGACAGTAGGTTTTCGTCGGAGTAGAAGACAAAGTTGATCCACGTAACGAGAGCTACACGTGAGTCAAAATCTTGGAGTTTCGTCAAACTCCACGAGGTATTAAATTTTCCTACTTAGGTTATTAATAGCCTATAGGTCATTTAATGACTTGGGATTTGCTTAAAAGTCGTGAGATGTCGTAAATTTTAGTCCCAAATTTTTGGGGCTGAGTGTAGGAATTTTTAGGAATTTTCAAGACTGCTTGGACAAATTGTGTCGAATTTCAAGACTGCTGACAATGGCCAATTTCAAGACTGCTTTACGCTCGGGATGAATTTTTGGAACTATTTTCGGACAGTCAGAACAGGATTTTCGGGACTATTTTCACGCAATCCCTGACCGTGGCCGAGATAATTAGGTCTTGGACCGGATCGACGCTCGGTTTCAGGCTGTTTCAGATCGCGCACTACGGGACGAATTGTGAAAGGACCAAGAGGTGCCCTGTTGTATATGGGTTCGAGATTTGGGTCATTTTGTATATTATTGTTTGTTGGAAAAATAAATAATATGTTGTTTTATGTAAAATTCATGTTAATATGTGCTTAAGGGATGTATTAACATGGAAATGGTGATGAATTGAAATTATATGTCTAAAAATATAATTATCCTAATTTATAAATGTTTCATGTAATTCTTATCAGGTAATGTGAGTATGACATCGCATTTAAATGACATGATCGATTTCATATGCACCTGGCCACATCGCGTCGAGCCGGTGTGTGTGCATGGTAATCGTTATTCACCATTCGTGAATGTGATTCGTAATTTGGGACAACGTCCAAAATTGAGACTCACGGTTGGGTAAAACAATAATACTAATAATAAATCACGTGTGTTTGGGTGAAGCAAGATGGGACAGATCCTCCCCCAAGGTGAAAGACCCAAATTTTTTCTCGATTGTATTATACGTATCCACGATTTAAAGTTCGCGAAAGTACAAGGCTATGGCTTCACAGCACTGAGACCCCGGAAATTCGCAACCCAAATAAACACATGAGATTTTGGAGCAAACATTAAAATCGAGGTTCGTCTGACGGGTTGTCATCAGCGAAACACCAATGATTGGTTTTTCACACTTGGCGTTGCAAGTGTGAGGGAGTCGGCCGGGACTCAAGTTGTGGGCATGAGGAGTCTCATCTCATGCATGACACGGAATATTCCATATAGGATGACATTATTTATATGGAATATGGTTTGATGTTTTATGTACTCCATTTCATGTGCATTTAGGCGAGGAGTAGCCCTTGTAGGAAAAATTTTCTACTGGGCATTGCTCACCCTGTTGTGAGACCCTTTTTCAGGTACAAGGGGTGTACAAGGAGACAACGCTCCAACGATGTCGTGATTATGAAGAAGGTCGACATGTGGCCTTGACAATACTTTTGTAAAAAGTATTTTATGTAAAAAGAATTGTAATTAAATTCTTTTGGACTATTGTATAAATAGTCGGGTATGTAATTATGGTAAAAGGACCGTGATCGGACTCTTATGGATTGTCATTAACTGTTAATTTTCATATATTTGATTTAAATATGAATGAATGAGTCCCGGTAAAGGGACGTATTGAGGTGGTGCCGGGTAAACTATATTAGAACAAACTAGTTTTAATATATGTTTTGTATAAGAGTATTGAAATAAACTCATATGGATTACTCTTATACAGTGCTGTATGTCAGTGTAACTCTCCGAACAAAGGAGCACTCTCCCCGATTTTTGTGAAATATGGATCCCGAGACACACAACCATGTGGTATGCCTGCAACCCGAACTACTGTGTCGACGCAGCTGTCACCGTGACTGGATTTGGGGTGTCACACTGCGACATTAATTTTTTTTTTTTTAAAAGTCAATGCTTCAGTTACTGACTGCAACATTACAAATGTTTTGAAAATTTTTTAAGTTAATGCTGTAGTCACTGACTGTGTGCGACATTATTGTTCTGGCACTAGTTTGGGCATTTTTTTTCAATTTCAAACTATTTTAGTAATTTTTTTTTTAAAAAGTGATTGCAACATTAATTTAAAAAAGTCAATGTCACGCCACCACTATGGCATTGTACAATTGCTCGGAATTTTTTTTGCTATCAGAAGTCATCATTTACGTGACATTATTTGAACATTATTTATTTCAACCATTTTAGTAATTTTAAAAAAAATAAAAACTAAATTGACTGTGGCATTATTAATTAGGCACTAGTTTGAACATTATTTTTATTTTCAAACTATTTTAGTTTTATTTTAATACATTATTTTTATTTTCAAACTATTTTAGTAATTTAAAAAAAAAAAACTAAATATGTCAAAAACTCAAATTTTTTAGTTAATGACACATTTATTGACTACGATGTTACAAATGTTTTGAAATTTTTTTAAGTTAATGCTATAGTCGTTGATTGCAGCACTACTGTTCAAGTACTAGTTTGAACATTATTTTTATTTTCAAACTATTTTAGTAATTTTTTAAAAATAAAAACTAAATTGACCGCGGCTTTATTTTTGAGGCACTAGTTTGAGTATTAATTTTATTTTCAAACTATTTTAGTAATTTAAAAAAAAAAAACTAAATAGTCAAAAACTCAAATTTTTTAGTTAATGACACAGTTGAAGAACTTAAAAAAAGCAAAGTTCTTTTTGAAATTATAGAGTAGATTGTGCTTTTTGAAAATTTTAAAATCAAGTTAAAATTTTTTTTTAGAAATAGAAAATTGACTTGAAGAACTTAAAAAAAGCAAAGTTTGAATATTTGAATTCTAAAGAATTTTTAAATATATAAAAATAAAATTTGAATTTTTGAAATTAAAGAATTGAATTTTTGAAACAAAGAAAATGGTTTTTGAATTTTGAAACAAAGAAAATGATTTTTTTAAACAACAAAATGAATTTTTTTTAATTATTTTGGGAAATAGGAAATGATTTTAAATTTTTAAATAAAGAGAGGAAATGACTCTTGATTTTTTTATAAATTAAAGAAAATGAATTCTTTTTATTTAGATAACAAAAGTAATAGGGTGAAAGTTAAATAATAATAATAATAATATTTTTTTGAAAGTTAGTATTACATAAAGTTAAAATTGATGAAAATGGAGAATGTTAGAAATATTATTTAAAATAAAAGAAGATGTAGACTAGTGGTTTAAAGTGTTGACTTTTGTGTTCAATTCCCCATGTTGCATTTGAGAGATTTCATTTTTGAAAATGTGTGCCCCAAGTGACGTGACAATGACATGACAATGAGTCATAATTGGTTGAGTTTAAGGAAGTGAGATTAACCTAAGGTAGAGATAGATTGGGTCTAAGGAAGTGGGCTGGGCCTAAGGTAGATGAGTTGAATCTAAGAAAGTGGATAGGTTGATCCTATTATTGCTGGACCTAAGATAGGTGTGTTGACTTGAAGAGGTTCTTTAGTTTGGGCCTAAGGTGGATGGATTGGTCCTAATGGAAGTGGGTTAAGCCTAAGATGGATGAGTTGGATCTAAGAACTGGGCCTAAGGTGGATGAATTAGTCCTAATGAAAGTGGGTTGGGCCTAAGGTGGATGAGTTGGATATAAGAAAATAGGTCAGCTGATCTTAATGGGTTAGACCTTAAGGTAGATGGGTTGGACCTAAGATTGGTGGGTTGACTTGAGAAGGTTCTTTAGTTTGGGCCTAAGATGGATGAATTTGTATATATAAGAAAAGTAAAAAAAGTGCAAATACGGATGAAATATATGTAAGGAAATGCAAATAATAGAGGCATAAAATATATATGTAAGTAAAGCTCTAATACCACTTGTTCTTCCAGTTACCCATCTTTCTATCCTGTAGGATGCTCACAATCTTTTTACTGAACTCGACTTTGATCATAGGCGGGTTCCGATTTGCTTGCACTCTGTCTGGACTAGGATCATGATGATAAGGCTTCAAGAAGCTTACATGGAATGTCGGGTGAAGCTTCAACCTCTCGGGTAGCTTTAGCTTGTAGGCCCACGTTCGATTAAACTACAAGATTTCAAGGGAGCCATCATGCTTGATTGTCGAAGCCTCTTTGAAGCTGTTTGTTTCGAATTTTCTTCTAGATTTGTGGAGTTAGCTTGAGCAACACCTTCTCCCCGTCCTCAAATTCCAAAGGCCTCCTCCCTTGGTCAACATATTTCTTCATGTGTCTACTTGCCTTCTCAAGGCTGTCCCGGGATTCATCACGTAAATTTTATCGGGTCTTAGCAAACTTGTATGTAGTAGGGCTCACACTAGGTTCAGGTTGCTCGAAAACCAGCACGTCCAAGGGCGTGCGGGGTTAGAACCGAATTGCTACCTCAAAGGGCTCGATGGTGGTGAACCGATGCAGTTATAAGACAAGCTGCCTTGAGCTTCGAGAAATTCAACTAGTTTGTTTAGTGCGTGATCACATAGTGGCCTGATGCCTCTCAAACATGGTTTCCTCACTCGATCTGTCATCATGGAGTGATGTAAGTATAAAACTTGCGCTCAGTCACATCTTGGTTGACTCTATGGAATTTTGCTTGTGGTGTGTGTACCAGATTGCTGATGTGCTGGGCATCCCTAGTCTTCTAGCGTTCTTGAAGAAGATCTGGGCTTCGATTTGGACATTCACTCGAGGTCGGTATGAAGACAACGTACTTAGAGAACCTATCTACCACTACCAAAATAGATTCGAAGCCCTAAACCTTTGGAAACCAGCTGATGAAATCCATGAATGCTCTTGTCATGGTCTCTCGAGAATAGGTAGGAACATGACAGGCACCATTTTTCCTTTTTCCTCTACATGCTTTGTAAACTTAAGAGCATGGCATGTGTAACATAGGCTTGCACGTCTTCCCTTCATCTTGGAGCGGTGGAATGACCATCTTGATATTCAATGTCTATCTTCTCAGGGGTGATATACGTAAAGCTTTGTATCATAGGCTTGTAGCTAATAGTAGGGAACAACTTTGATACCACTTGTCACATACTTGACTTTTCCACGATGACATGGCTGTCACGGCTGGCCTTTGACCTGCAATCGGGGATCGGCCCCTTCCACACCTCTATCTTCATACTCCACGTTGGCGGTTTTTCGTACGCCTCGGGCTCACCCGGGAAAAGCGACTCGACCAGGCCCGGTTGCGTGGGTAAAGCAGAGGCGCTGCTGCTTCAGTCCTAGTCCCGGGCCTGCGACGGCTCCCCCATGCTCGCCTCGTGCTCACCCTGATATGCATGCCTCGACTCTCAAGCGTCTCCCCAACACTCTTACGCGCACCTCGAAGCTCCGCATAACTCGACACACGCCTGGGCAGAATTCTCTTTACCTTACGATGCTATACGTAGCCAACATAGCCTCCTCGTTCGCTCATCTGCTTTGTTGTCGGACCCGGAGTAAAGTGCGCGCTCAAGAGAGCTATACACTTAAAAAGTCTTGCACGCCCTCGTGCAGGCACATTCATAAGCGGCACCATAGAGACTACGCTCCTCCACGAGTTCTTTTCCTTTATTTCTGATGCTCATTAGCACTATGAGCGTCCTTGAGAACGGAACCGCGACTTCACACAACCATGCTTCTCCGCGGCTACTTGAGAGTAGTACTCTTCCTCGCACTCACTCCCACCCCTAGTAGGCAGCCGAGCTCCTCGCCATACTAGTCATAGCTACGACACCTCAGATCCGGAGGCACACCCATATTCTCCATGGGTCCCCCTTGGTTCAACTTCATCTTTGGCTTCACTTGATTCCTTGTACTACCATAGGAGAGATCGACCACAAGATCGTAAGTAGAACTACCTCTTACATTCTTACTCCGTCTCGCTCGATACCACTTGTGCAAAAGCCTAATTTTCCTGAGTAGCATGGCTGGGTGGCAATGACCCCTCTCGACTCCTTGTGATGGACTGACCTTCCTCGGCTTCGATCGAGTTATGGTGGAGTCATCGATCAGGCCAGACAAGTGGTCTCGACCGACCACGAGCTTAATCTGATGATCCGTCTGCCTTCTAGGTGGTAGCTTCTTAGGCAACTCGGGAGGCATCACATCTTCAAAAATTTTCAGCATAGAAGATACTGTATCTGGTACCTCTTCATGTTTGTCTGAATTAATCTCGATCAGTGTTGCGACATATGTGTGCTTGCCTTTCCTAAGTCCTTTCTCCAACTGTAGGGCCAACAAGGTCTTCTCCTCCATAGGTCTCTTAGGTGGCTTGTTGATCTTGAAGTCCTGGCTTATGAATGCTTCTCGTCCATGATTAGCGAGTCCATTAAGTCTTGTGGGCTACCTTGTCCTTTGAAGAAAAAATAAAATCGAGAAATCATCCGAGGAAAGCTAAGGGAAATCACATTGTACCTTTCCAGTCTCCATCTAAATTCCGCGATCCTTTAATTAGGCCATGCTTCTCTTATTAGTGATTTGTTTACTACTTTGAGCTTGTTGTCATCTATAGAGCTTGATCAAGTAGGTTGTCTAAGTTAAAATGAAGTTACCCCGCATCTGCAATGCACAATCTTACCTTTAGCAACAGCCTCAGCGTACATTAGCCCTCGATTGAGTTATAAGGCTCAGATAGCATTAGTGGTTGAAGAAGAGGGTTAGCTCTCATAGGGGCCTTCGACGGATTGTTCTCCCATCTTACATTTATAGTTACATTATTACTTTCATGGCAAAAATTGTCCACAAACAATGTGGCCATCGCGGATAAAACATCTTGATGGGTGCGTGGCATGATCTCCTCCCCCTGCTTTGGCACCACACATCAAAGCTTTTCCATTCTTGCCTCCATTCTTCTTGAAGGTCTTTGATTCGACTTAGGATGACTCTTAACTGTTTCTTTTGGGTGGGGTAGGGAAGAGGTTATCTTGTGATCCTTCGGCAATCATTTGCCGCGTGGTTTGAGGCAAGTCTTGGACACCTTACCTTCTCGATTCGGTTTTGAGCTGATCTTGGCTTGGACATAAGTTGAGCAACTTGCTAACTTTGAGACATACCTGTAACACCACAAATACACCTGAGTAATTTTAAACATATTAGGGTATATTATAAATGCATTTTTAAATTTTTATAATTATTATTTTTGCTAAGTAGAAAGAATTTCAAAACCAATTTATTACAAAGAATACATGAGGTAAAAGTGAAATTTGTCAAAACATGATATAAAAGTCATAAGATAATAAGATTATATGTCAAAGTGGAATTATGGGAAGTTGTGGTGTAAATAGAAAGAAACTTGAGGACCAAAGTGCAATAAGAGAATTAAACCAAATGGACATTTAGGGTATCTCATTTGGGCATTTGGAGAGCAAAACGTGAAGGAGAGAAGAAGAGAGAAAGGAAGAGAGAAAGGAAGAGAAGAAGAAGAAGAAGAAGAGAAAAGTATGGAAACTATGATTTTTGTATGGATTGTATGGAATACTATGGGTTTGTATGGATTTTTGGACCTTTGTATGGTTATTGGTTTGTTCCATTTCTAAGTTTGTTCTAGGAATTTAATCTAACCCTAGATTTTTGAGAAAGTTAGGTTGCCGTAAAACCACTGGTTATATAAGATGAGTAAGAAAGCAAAACCCTAACTTTCCGTTTTGTAATTTTGATATTGGGGAAAAGCCTTATCTTGGGGAAAAGGGGGTTTTTATTGATTCTAACCCATTATTGGAGTGGTTTTGGTAGGATTCCATGGTGGATTATGAGGCCATGGGTTTGAGGAAGTTATTTAGTTTTATTGGGTGAAATGCCAAATCTGCCATTGGGAAGCTAGAATATTGGTACCGATGCTTGAAAGTAGATTATCGGTACCCATGAATGGCTAAAAGTGGTACCGGTACCAAAAGTTCGTGGTACCGGTACCCATTCACAGAATAGGGTTGGTACCGATACCGATCAAAGTGTTACCGGTACCGATGCTTCCAGCAGCCATGATTTTTGTACATTTGCGTTGTTAAGTCCCAGATTCGTACACCGATAGTATAGGAACCCTAATAAATGGCTAATGGGGGTTTAAATAGAATGAAACTAAGTGAAAAACACACCGTACCTCACCGCCTCGGCAAAGTGAAACATCAATGCCCCGATGATAACATAATAAGTTCCTGAACACATAATTGTAGGATTGTCTAAGACCGGATATTGAATGACATGGAACCTCTGTTACGGGGGTAGGCACGTATAGTGCTTCGGTACTCTCTGATTAGTGCGACGATACTCTTTGACCGTGCTTGGCACTCGGCCCATTAGCCGGCACAATTAGTACTTGGTACTCGTTGAATTAATGACAACACTCTCTGTCGGTCTTGACACTCGCACTGTCTTTATATGACACCTCAGTCTTGTCTGTTTTCGATACTTATTGTGTTGTGTCTACTCGACCCGTCAATGCAGTCTAGGTAGTCAAATAGTTATATGATAAGAGGCTGAATAATGACCAAGGTAAATGAAAATGTACATCGTTCGCTCTAAATGTACCTACTGTTCCGTATAAGTATAAGTCTGTGAGTACCTTACTCTGCACCTTTGTACAAGTATAAGTCTGCTAAAAGTACAAGTATAAATATAAGCCCTGTAGGATCTTCAGGTACCTCTGTACAAGTATAAGCCCTGTAACTCCTATGGGAGATCGGAATAAGTATAAGTCTGCTATAAATGTAAGTATAAGCTCCGTAGTACCTACGGGTACCTCTATATAAGTATAAGCTCTGTAACTCTTACGGGAGATCTGAACAAGTATAAGTCTGCTATAAGTATAAGTATGTGTATAAGTTTATAATATGAATTCATGAAAAATTCTGATATCTGCTTCTGTATATCTATTACTGTTATATGATTACTGTAAAAGTGTATTAATGCATGTGTATACATATAAGACATATGTTTTCCACTAAGCATTAAGCTTAGCATGGGTTTTTATCCGTGTAGGTACAGAGGAGGATGTTCGCGATCTTCCGCATTCTGCTGGGCCAGCACACTTGTAGGGGTTCATCACCTGTAGGTTTTACGCTCTGATTATATAAATGTAAATTTATAGTTTTAGTATATGTATATGTAAATAGGACTCAAGACTGTATGTATTGACAATGTAAACACCACTACTGTGCTAGTTTTATTTTTGTGTCTTGGTATATGATATTTTGATTCAGTTATAAGACTTGGGATCACCAATGTCTGAAAAAGCACATAGAGAGTCCCAGTATAGTTTTGCGCCCCCTTCATCTACCCAAGTGGGGGATGGTTGATGTCAAGGATTAGTGAGCTAAACTCCTTCACGTAGTCTCTAACTGAGCCCGTTTGCTTGATCTTCTTTACAGACTCTATAGCCATCCACGCCGTGTTCATGGAAAGGAATTGGTCCTTCAGCTCTTTCTTCAAGGTCTCCCACATCTCGATCTTTGGTCGACCAGTAGAAGCATCATCACTTGATCTGGTCCGCCACTAAAGCTTCGCATCACCTGACAAATACATGGTGGTTATCATCACTTGTTCACCAATAGGTATTCGATCAGCAACGAAATATTGTTCTATATCCTAGAGGAAGTTCTCCAAGTCTTTAGCATTCCATGCACCGCTAAAAGGTTTGAGCTCAGGCACTCGCACCTTCTCAAGAGGCAGATCCGAGGCAAATGGTGCCCCCTGCACCATTGCTCGCTTTAGCAATATAATCTCCCCTTCTAGAGATCTTGTCAGCTATTGGAACTCCTCGATCACGACCAACACTTTGTTAGAGAGGGTCTCCACTCCATTTCCTTCACGTGCCTCTCTCACGCCCCTCCATCAAACCCATCATGAGGCAAGCAAAGCATGAAGGCCTCGTATTGAGTCGATTGTGGTCAGGTTTGTCTCAACTCGGTTGTGCCTAACTCAAGCCTGCATATCTGCGTACCTACTAATTTCTATCCTTGTTACTTGCTCTTGCAACGCGTCGATGGTCATCCTCCTAGAAGCCATCTGTGGCTTTGATATAAACTGTCACAAGCCTAACGAGGCCTAGGAACCCACTAGGCCAACCTTCTCAATACCTTGTGCCCACAAAATACAAACTCCCTAACTTGTATTTAATTAACTCGTTAAACTCCTGCAAAGGCTTCCATATGGTTGGGATGCTCAATGCTCTCAATGGATTCAACTCTTAATAAATAACCAAGTGGGCATGCAAGCTCTTTATATAGGTTGCATAAGGGTAGTCGTAATACAATTCTAACTAAGAGTCCTACTCTAACTCTGAGTCTTGATCTTCAGCCAGTGTGAATCCTTCTTGGACTAGGAGTCCTTGCTTGATCAGGACTCCTAAGCAAAGCCACACGAATTCCCTCTTGGATTAGAAGTCCTTTCTAATCAGAAGTCCTACTGCCATAGGAATCCTTGTTGCACTAAGATTAGGAGACTTGCTGCCAAAGAGACTTGCCTTGGCATCCAAGCAATGTGCCTTGGTGCCTAAGGCTTTCGTGCCTATATAAGGCAGGCTTCCATACTTTGATCCGCTTTGCTTCAAGTGCTACACCCTAGGCCCCCTCTGAGTTGTGAGTACCGCGATTGAAACTGTGCGCACCCCAGCTAGACCACATGCTATCCTCCATCTTGTGAGTGCTTGGCTCACGCACTATGTTGCGAGCTTCTCATCCCGTGCTAGCACTCGCTTTCCTTAATCTCCTTCCCTGATGCGCGCAAGGGGCCAAGGCAGTGCCCTTATGCCGCGTTAAGCTCGGGTCATCTAGTCGAGGGGCTAACAAACACTAGAGGTAGTCCTCATTGACTTCAACCGTGCATACTCATTGATTTGGTCTTCAAACTACCACAAGGTGGCACCCTTCTTCCAACTTGCTTCATTAACGGGCGTCCCTTTCAAATGAATCAAGTACTCATTCCACCATTTCTTCCATTTACTCATCTTCCTATCCTGTAGGATGCTCACAATCTCTTTATCAAACTCGACCCTGATCATAGGCAGGTTTCACTTTGCTTGCACTCTGTTTGGACTAGGATCACAATGATAAGGCTTCAAGAATCTTACATAGAATGTCGAGTGAAGCTTCAACCTCTCGGGTAGCTTTAACTTATAGGCCACATTCCCAATCCGCTTCACAATTTCCAAAGATCCATCATACTTCGATGTCAAGCCTCTTTGAATCTGTTTGTTTCGAATTTTCTTCCATATCTTAGGTGTTAGCTTGAGCAACACCTTCTCCTATTCCTCAAATTCCCAAGGCCTCCTCCCTTGGTCTTCATATTTCTTCATGCGCCTACTTGCCTTCTCAAGGCTATCCTGGGCTTCATCAAGTAAATCCTGTCGGGTCTTAGCAAACTTGTATGCAGTAGGGCTCATGCTCCGTCTAGGTTGCTCGAAAACCAGTACGTCTAAGCGCGTGCGAGGTTGGAACCCAAGTGCTACCTCAAAATGGCTTATTCCCGTGGCTGAACTTTGATACAGATTGTAAGACAACTGTGCGGGCTCAAGAAGTTCCAACTAGTTTGTTTGGGTGGCTATCACATAGTGGTGCAAGTACTCCTCAAGCATCTAGTTCACTCGTTCAGTCTGTCCGTCAGTCTGAGGGTGATTAGCCGTACAGAACTTGCACTCGGTGACTGTGTGTCTCAATTACTCACAATGTCCTCAAGCATCCTAAAAGGCTTCACAACGTTGCAACTTTACTCCATGTATCATAAGTTGGTATCAAAAATGTGAGAAGCCTATATATATACAATACAATATGCAAACAGGAATCTAAAAAATATATTATAATGATGACTAATAACAAAAAAATATTATATAATGATTGAATATGTAATAAGTAATGATGACTAATAAATGAAAAACAAATTGCCTAAAGCTAGTCCACTTGAAGCATAAAACACAGTACGCGCAAACAAGGTGACTAATAAATAAACAAAAAAAGCCTAAAGCTACTACACAAGAAACTTAAAATTAAAACCCAAACCCAGAAATATAACTAAAACCCTAAAATGTTAATCATAATAATATCCTAACAACAAGTCCCTACACAAATGAAAATAAAGAAAACAATTGATGAGTATTAAACATACTCATTGTATCCCAATGTTTTTATGTTATTTTTTAGTTTTTAGTTATAAATAAGTGTTCTAGTGCTCTAAATGTTTATCTTTTTGTATAGGTCATCCCTTGGGAGAAATGGAAGAAAACGGGACAAGAATAAAGCAATTTGGTCAAGAACTGAAGGAGTTATGCAACAAAGAAGTCATGGTCACGACCACAACTGTTTATGGTTGAGACCACAACTCAAAATCAGAGGAAGATTGTGTAGTCAAAGATGCAGTGTGACCATGACCATGAAAGCCTATCTTCATCAATTTTAAGTGTGGTTGCCAACCTTCTTTTGTAGCAATTGAGAATCATTAAATTCGTTGTGGTCATGACCACGATGCATTCATGGTCACGACCACGTGACGATTTGCAGCCTAACACCAGTTTTAGCCCATTTTCGGCCTATTCTCGAGAGGCCTATAAAAGAGAACACAATCTAGGGTTTTAGAGAGTCCCCCTTGTGTGGAAAAGTCCATTTTAGGTGGAAAACACCCTAGAGCAATGTTCTTGGAGGAGGAGAAGTTTTCTTGAAGAGGAAGAAGAAGAAAATGGAAGGATGAGACGGGGCGTTCACTCCAAACTGTTTATTCTCTCCCTCTATCTATGTTTTTCTCTCTTTTCATGGTTGTAATTCCTTTTCCAGTTATGTTTTAGTTAGTTTTCATATGTAATCAAGACTAGATTGTATGAATCTCTCTTAATTTCAGCTGATTGATGTTTTGTTTTCATACATATGTTGAGTAGTTCATTTTGTTCTTATTTCTTGTGAGTATTTGACCAATATTTACATGATTTGTGCTTCGATTCAAGTTCTAAGAAGTGAGGATTGAATTAGACCATGGATGAAATGTCAACTAATTATCATGGGATAGAGATATAAGTGAAATTAGGTGTGGTACTATTGAGGTTTCTTGAGTGTATTGCATTCCTAGGGTTTTGGGGTTGAGTAGAGATGCAAAATACCTAAATCCTAGGGGTAGGTTGTGAGTTATCGAGAAAGATTCACAATTGCATGCCATCAACATAATGAAAAGAATATTGATTAATTGGGTTAGGAGGTTCATATAGGATTGTGTTGGTGAAATCCATGCCCTAAGGATTTTAGTCTTGAATCATTGTAGTTTAGGAAATTGCATGATAGCTTAGTTAATTTGAGTCTTTCACAAAATTTCCATCATCCAAATAGAGCCAAAGCTAAACTATAATCAGTAGTTAATAGCCAATCCTCGTGGGACAATACTCTTACTTTCACTTTATTATTTGAATACGACACGTGCACTTGCGCACTTAGACATTCTTATTTTACATACACACATTCGCACCTATCAAGTTTTTGGCGCCGATGTCGGAGAATTCAAGTTTGGGGGGTGAATTCAAGAATTCAAATTTTTTTTTCAAAAATCCAACTTTTGTATCTCCTTACTTGTTTTAGTTATTTATTTTCAGTTGTTTGGTTTTTAATTGCATGTGCTTTACTTTCTTTCTTTTGTTTCGTTTGTGTCTTATATGAGTTAAG
The DNA here is from genome assembly GCA_016808115.1 of Tetrastigma voinierianum. Taxonomy (NCBI): domain Eukaryota; kingdom Viridiplantae; phylum Streptophyta; class Magnoliopsida; order Vitales; family Vitaceae; genus Tetrastigma; species Tetrastigma voinierianum. The sequence continues at coordinate 580,835 of JAEQBH010001187.1, forward strand.
TTGGAGCCTAGTAATGGTTTTGAGAATGCTTTGGTATTGTGCTTCAATTTTTTTTTTCTTTGGTCAAAATTTGGGATACATTTGCATTTATTTGATCTAGGACTTGTGTGTATCTTTTGGTTGTAGGAGACTTGACTTGAATATTCCCCTTGTTTATTAATAAATCATTTCTTGATGGAACTCCTACACACACACACACACACTAGGTCTCATTTATACACTTTGGTTCCAACATTTTTTTCTCAAATTGAACTTACCTTGAGAGACCTTAACTTCTATAGTGGTGGGACACCTCAATAAAGAGGATTTCCAATGTGCCCCAACAAAACAAAAGAAAACAAAAGAAAAAGAGAAAAATAATGAAAAAAAATAAAAAAGAAAAAGAAAAATAAAAAATGTCAAAAAGAAAGAAATAAATGAGTTTACTCACAAGTAGGTGCTAGGGTATTCTAGTTGACTGTTCGAGGTGAAGTTTGAAGGGAACTTAATGCCCGGTGCCCTTAACTAACTAGTGGGGAGTCACCAATGAATACCTGTTACATGGACACTCTTCTAGTACTCTTTAGCATTGTATCCTACTACCTAGTTTTAAATCTTTGAATAAAAGATGTGTTCTCAGCCTGTTTTAGTTAATTTTCTTTCAAAAGTTTGAGTTGAGTTTGGTTGAAGAGTGTTTGAGAATCATTGTATATATTTGAGATCTAAATCATCATTTGCACCAAGTTCCTTTAGGAAAGATCTATTGAGTGCTTAGGGGCAAAAACTTGCCTTGATCACCATACCTTTGGGTACCTCGTCCTTTAGAGATTATAAATGTTTTAGGATACCATTTTGGCTAACATGTCTTCTTAGAACTTTTCCATGCTTTCTCTTAACTTGTACCAACACCATACTCATACTCATATCTATCTTAATGTTTTGTTTTTATGTTTGTGTTTCCTTTGCTTAGGGATAAGTAAAGATTTAAGTTTGGGGTTGTGATGAGTATTAAATAAACTCATCGTATCCTTATCTTTTTATGTTGCTTTTGTAGTTTTTAGTTATAAATAGGTGTTATAATGTTCTAAATGCTTATCTTTTTGTGTAGGTCATCCCTTGGGAGGAAGAAAACGGGACAAGAATCAAGCAATTGGGTAAGAATTGAAGGAGTTATGCAAGAAAGAAGTCATGATCGCGACCACAACTATTTATGGTAGCGACCACAGCTCAAAACAGGAGGAATACTGTGCAGTCAAAGATGCATTGTGGTTGCGACCATGAAAGCATGTCTTCAACAATTTTCAGTGTGGTAACAATCACAAAACTTTATGGTAACGACCACAACCTCCTTCTATAGCAATTGAGAATCATTACATGCAGTGTGGTCGCAACCACAGTGCATTCATGGTCGCGACCATGCGACGATTTGTGGCCTAGCACCAATTTTAGCCTATTTTCGACATATTCTCAGGAGGCTTATAAAAGAGAACACGATCTAGGGTTTTAAAGAGTTCCCCTTGTGTGGAAAGTCCCTTTTCGGTGGAAAACACCCTATGGCATTGTTCTTAGAGGAGGAGAAGTTTTCTTGAAGAAGAAGAAGAAGAAGGTGGAAGGATAAGATGGGGCTTTCACTCTAAATGTTTATTCTCTCCCCCTATCTCTGTTTTTCTCTCTTTTCATGGTTGTAATTCCTTTCCAGTTATGTTTTAGTTGGTTTTCTTAGGGCTTAGATGTAATCAAGACTCGTTTGTATGAATCTCTCTTAATTTCAGTTGATTGATGTTTTGTTTTCATACATATGTTGAGTAGTTTGTTTTGTTCTTATTTCTTGTGGGTATTTGGCCAATATTTACATGATTTGTGGTTCAATTCAAGATATGAGAAGTGAGGATTAAATTAGACCGTTGATGAAATGACATCTAATTATCATGAGATAGAGATATAAGTGAAATTAGGAGTGATATTTGGGTTTCTTGAGTGTATTGCATTCCTAGGGTTTTGGGGTTGAGTAGAGATGCAAAATACCTAAATCCTAGCAGTAGGTTGTAGAGGTGGGAATTCGGGCGTACGGGTTGGGCCGGGTCGACGTCGGGCTAAAATAAGCCCGATTTTTTCGGGCCTAAAATATAGTAGCTCGACCCACCCCTAAATCTGGGTGGGCCAAACCAAATTGCCTTATAAAGGGAAAATATTGGCGGCCGGGCCACATTGGGTAGGGTCAAATTTGGCCCTGTTTTTTCAAGCCAATAAATTAACGGCCTAACCCGACCCTAATTTTGGGTGGACCAGGCTAGCCCAACGGGCCGAGCCAAAATTGCCACCTCTGGTAGGTTATGAGTTATCGAGAGAGATTCACAATTGCATTAGTGAAATTGCCATCAACATAATGAAATGAATATTGATTAATCGAGTTAGGAGGTTCATATAGGATTGTGTTAGTGAAATTTATGCCCTAAGGATTTTAGTCTCTTGTCATCAGAGTTTAGGAAATTCTAATGCTAGCTTAAGCACTCGAGTCTTTCACAAATTTTCCATCATTCAAATAGAGCCTAAGCTAAACTAGAACCGGTAGTTAACAACTAATCTTCATGGGACGATACTCTTACTTTCACTTTAATACTTGAACATGAAGTGTGCACTTGCACACTTGGGCATTCTTATTTTACATACATACATTCGCGCCTATCAACAATCATATACCCCAATACTCATTCCGATTGTAAGGATCCATAACACAACCAAGGATTCATTTAAGACCAATTTCTTGCACAACAATTCATGAATTATTCATCTAGTCTTAGAATAGAGAAAACATATAGCAAAAAAACTAGAAACTAGAGAGATGTCCAAAACTTAAAAAACCATACCTTGGCTGAATCCTCTATTTTTTTAATCTCCTATTTTGCCTCGATCTCTTTCTTCTCACCTCACCGTGGCTTCTTCTCTAAGCCCCAAAAAGCCTAATCATTCAATCATCATTTCCTCCAAAAAAAAAAAACTTCTTCTCTGGTCCCTCACCTTTTGATCGTCCATTTTTTCTCTTCGTTTGCTCCCAAAAAAAAACTCCTCTCCCCCCCATGTGATCGTGTAATTCTCTTATCTTAAAAAAAAAACTTTCCCTCTTCCTTTCTCTTTTCTTCCAAAATAAACCCAAACCAAATCAAATCAAGAAAATCAAATAAAATAGGGTAAAATAAAAATAAAATAAAATAAAATAAAAGATAAAATTGAACCTAACCCAAATTTGGGGTCTACAAATATGCCCCTTTTCAATAGAATTCACGTATGTACCAAGCAAACACAATGAAGTGAAACGAATGTGTGAAAAGTGAGTGAAGTGAAGTGCACTCTAACAAAGAACAAAGGAGACCCCAAAAGTGTCCATGATGACTGCGACCTCACTCGAAACGAGGTGACCCAAGAGGCTCTAAAAACTCTAGAAACAAACAACAAAAGAAAAAAGTTATAAGATGCCACTAAATACACAAAACAACTCCAAACCTCCCTCAAATGGCCTCCAAAGGTGGTTAGGGGATCGGTGTCGAAGTCAAGTGATAGTTGGACCACCAAAGAGAAGTAAATGAATATGCGTAAAGAGAGATCAACACTCACCACATGAAGACACTAAAGACTAAGATAAGACAACTGTGCAAAACATAGGTAAGCACACCTTGAAGTGGAACAGATAAGGTGTCGGTTAATAGAGAGTGCTCTATCTGACACTACTAACATGGATGAAGAGGGTGAACGCAATCGAGGTTTGGCATGGATCAAAGACTAAGAGAGGGAAAAAAGAAGAAAGAAAAAAGCTTCATGCTCAAAAAGGAAAGAAAATAGCTCATGGCTCTACAAGGCTCAAAGCCTAAAAAAAGGAAAAAGTGAGAAAGCAAGGTTCGAGCTCGAAAATGAAACAAAGTAGCTCATGGCTGAGAGCTCAAGGCTCGATAGGGCTCAGAGCCTAAAAAATGAAAAAGCGAAAAAGCGAGTTCCAAGCTTGAAAATGAAAGAAAACAACTCAAGGATAAGAGCTTAGGGTTAGACAAGGTTCAGGGCCTAAAAAGGAAAAAACGAAAAAAACAAGCTTCAGGCTCGAAAAGGAAATAAAACAGCTAAGGATTGAGAGCTTAAGGCTCAACAAGGCTTAGAACCTAAAAAAGGAAAAAGCAAGTCTCAGATCTAAAGGAAAATAAAATACCTTTAGGGTCGAGCTTAGGTTCGACAAGGCTCTAGAGCCTAAAAGGAAAAAGCCAGAAAGCTGAAGCCGTTCGGGAAGGAAATAAAATAACTCAAGACTGAGAGCTCAAGGCTCAACGAACCTTAGGGCTTAAAAAAGGAAAAAGCAAGCTCCGAGCTCGAAAAATGAAAATAAAATACCTAGTAATGAGAGCTCATGTATTCAACAAGGCTCAAGGCCCAAAAGGGAAAAAGCGAGCTCTGCAGCCCAAAAAGGAAAATAAAAGCTCGTGGTTGAGGAACTGAAATTCACCAAGGCCTCGTGGCCTAAAAAGGAAAAAAGCAAGAAAAACGAAACAAGCTTGAGTGCTGAAATAAAACAAATGTATTAAGAGTTCAGGGCTCAATAAGGCTCAGGGCCTAAAAAGGAAAAAGCTAGAAAAACAAGCTTCGGACTCGAAAAAGAAATAAAACAACTCAAGGCTTAACAAGGCTTAGGGCCTAAAAAAGGACAAAGCGAGCTCCGGGCTCGAAAATGAAATAAAACAACTTAAGGCTGAGAGCTCAAAGCTCGACAAGGCTTAGGGCTTAAAAAGGAAAAAGTGAGAAAATCAAGCTACGGGCTCGAAAAGAATAGAAAGTAGCTCAGGGCTGAGAGCTTAGGGCTAAGAGCTTAGGGCTTAAGGCCTAAAAAAGGAAAAAGTGAGCTCCGGGCTCGAAAAGGAAATAAAACAACTTAGGGTTGAGAACTTAGGGCTCAACAAGGCTCAAGGCCTAAAAAGAAAAAAGTGATAAAAGCGATCTCTAGGCTCGAAAAGGAAATAAAACAGCTTAGGGCTGAGAGCTCAGGGCTCAACAAGGCTTAGGGCCTAAAAAAGGAAAAAGTGAGCTTCGGGTTCGAAAAAGAAATAAAACAGCTCAGAGCTTGACAAGGCTTAGGGCCTAAAAAGGGAAAAAGCGAGCTTCGGGTTCGAAAAGGAAATAAAACAGCTTAGAGCTTGACAAGGCTTAGGGCCTAAAAAGGAAAAAGTGAGAAAAACGAGTTCTGGGCTTGAAAAGGAAATAAAACAGTTCAAAGTTGAGAGCTCCTGGCTTAACAAGGCTCAAAGCCTAAAAAAAAGGAAAAAGCAAGCTCCGAGCTTGACAAGGAAATAAAACAACTTAAGGTTGAGAGTAAGGGCTCGACAAGGCTTAGGGCCTAAAAAGGGAAAACCATGAAAAGCGAGCTCCGGGCTTGAAAGGGAAATAAAACAACTCAAGATTGAGAGCTCATGGCTCAATAAGGCTCAAGGCTTAAAAAAGGAAAAAGTTTGTTCAAGTTAAAAAAAGGAAATAAAATAGGTCGTGGCTTGAGCTCAGTATCGGACAAGGCCTGTGGCCTAAAAAGGAAAAAGCGAGAAAGCCACTTTAGGGCTCGAACAAATAAAATAAATTATTCAACAAGGCTCAAGGCCTAAAAAAGGAATATGCGAGCTTCAGTCTACCAAAGGAAATAAAATTGCTCAAGGCAAAGAGCTCATGGCTAAAAAAGGCTCAAGGCCTAAAAAAGGAAAAAAGCGAGCTCTAGGTTCGAAAAGAAAATAAAACAACTCAGGGCTGAGAGCTTGGGGCTTGGCAAGGCTTAAGACCTAAAAGGAAAATGTGAGAAAAGCGACCTCTGAGCTTGAAAAGGAAATAAAACAGCTTAGGGCTGAGAGGTCAGGGCTCAACAAGGCTCATGGCCTAAAAAAAGAAAAAGCGAACTTTGGGCTCGAAAAGGATATAAAACAGCTCAAAGCTGAGAGCTCATGGCTCAACAAGGCTTAGGGCCTAAAAAGGAAAAAGCAAGAAAAGCGAGCGCCGGGCTCGAAAAGAAAAGAAAACAACTATGGATTGAGAGCTCTCAACAAGGCTTAGGACCTAAAAAAGGGAAAAGCGAGCTCCGGGCTCGCAAATGAAATAAAATAGCTCAAGGTTGAGAGCTCAGGGTCTAAAAAGGAAAAAGCGAAAAAAGCAAGCTCAGGGCTTGAAAAGGAAATAAAACAGCTTAGGGCCTAAAATAGGAAAAAGCAAGTTCCGAGCTTGAAAAGAAAATAACACAACTTAGTGATGAGAGCTCAAAGCTCAACAAGGCTCAGGATCTAAAAAAAAAAAAAAAAAAGCAAGAAAAGCGAAAAGGGACTTAGACGGTATGCCCTAATATGCAACTCAAAAAGGTCAATGCAATGTGATGGTATTGAAACCTACTAATAATGTGACAACATCAGTGGATGGGGTATGTTGCGAATGTGACTAAAGGAATAAGTGAAATGTTCCCCAAAACTACTGATACTCTAGAGTATGCTCATCGATTACATAGTGAAGTACAAATCTAACCTCAAGAATGCCATATAGGACCATGCATTGAGCAATACCAACCGGATAAAACTAACCACCAATTAAAATCACAGTAACCAACACTCAACATGCTAACTACCAAAATTGAGACATCATCACAAATGAGTCAATAATCTGTAAGGCTCCATCATCATGGAAGGTGTTGAACCTTAAGACCAACAAGGGTGAAGGCTCAACTATAAAACTCAAAGACTAAACTACATCCTTCCTTGATCAAAGGAGCAAATCATAAATCATGGTGAAATAGGTAGGTCAAAGAAGATGAAGGATAGGGTCTAGGAAAATAGGTATAGATATGAGGCTATCAAGAAGGAAATATCCGGGTATAGGATGGAGGATAGGTAGATATCCTAGATCGACTAGGTTTGTTGAAAAGACTATATATCTAATGTGACATCAAATCCATAATGCATCAAAATCCTCCACTAAATGGCCACTCCCTACGTCAATGAGCCAAAACAATGAGGTGGTTATGTCCTAGTAACAAATAAAACAACTGCATCTCTGGTAAGTGCGCTCTCAGGGGTGACTATACTCCAATATAGGAATGTCTCAAGATACATCACCCAAAGAAAAGAGGGTTATGCCCCAATATAGATCATCTCAAAGATCCGCCAACTATATGATAGGTATGCCCCAGTATCGAGTACATACATATATGATAAAAATGACCACTAAAGTAGTCATGTCCTAGTGTAAAAGTGTCTCATAATCCATCAATCAAAATAGGGACAACCCCCAAGTATATGATCATCATCGAAGCTCCTCATCTATCATGATCTGAAATATCTCCAACCAACCTCGAATATCTCTCATGTGTAAACTATCAAACATAAAGTGTGGCATCATGGCCTCAAGGTGGTCTTACGACTTAGACCGTAATGTAGGCTCGGGTAATAGGGTAAAAGAAATAAAGGGAAACTAGGCTCAATAATCCCAATGAGAAAAATATCAACAAACCCCTCGTGCATGTAACGTAATGTATAGAAACCTTAAGAGTCAGGAACATGAGCACATCATGTGAGAACACTAAATAAAGGCAAGCTGGCGATCACATGTCAATGGGATGTCAGAATAATCTGGTATATGTTTTGTTATATTCAAGTAAGGATTTTGGGAGCAAATGCAACTTATGCCCTATGATATTTTAAATTGTGATTAAGATTAGCAATCTTAATGGTTGGTTTAATTAGAGGATTAGCAAAGTGTGTTAGGTTGCATTTTTATGGCATGTGGGTCAATTATGCAATTAGGTAAGTTTAGTGGTCTTGTTAGGTTCTGTAATTAAGTATGTGCTGGGAAGGACCACTTAAAAACTTGTTAGTGGAGAGGACTAAATTGTAATATCCTTGTGAGTTATGTGGCATCATGAGGGCATGACACCTCATATATGCATGGTAGGAGATCTCGACACATGGCAAGGGCATGAGAAGAGTTTACATGTGCCAAGCAAACCAATTCTCTTGGTTTTGATGCTAGACCAACTTTGCTAGGAAGTGGAAATTTAAAATTTAGAAAGTGAGAGAGAGTCTAGAGAGAAGCTAGAGAAGGAGGAGAAAAGGCTTGAAGGAAAGCTTGGTTTTTGGTGGAAAAGTTCAAGGTATGTAAACACAGAGTGATCTTCTTTGAGGCTTTAGTTGTATTTTATGGACTTTGCCATATTCTAGGGTTTTGTTGGGATTACATCCTAACCCTAGATTTGATGAAAGGTGTGTTTGGTGGAACCCTAAATTCAAAGACCAGTTTTGTGGAAGATGGTATGTGTGTGTGTGTCCAAGGGAAAGGTCCAGCTTTCCCTGACCCCATGACAGTGTTTTGGCCATAAGTTGGCCTAAAGAACTCCTGTGAACTGGATGATTCCAGTTGAAGAAGCCCAAGACCTATCCCTTCGAATGGCAAGCAACCAAGAACTAAATCCTACCATACACCTTGAATTTGAGGTTGAAAAAAAGCTGGACATAGATTCTGTCCCCTGTTCTGGAGCAGTTCCTGTTTTTGAGTCATAAGTTGAGTTATATTGATCCAAATGGAGTGATTCAAAATCCTTCTCAAAGTAGCCACATAGGGGCGTAACTTCATGAAGAAAGTATGGCCAAAATTATGGCTCATTTGTTCCCATAATTTCGTCAAAGTAAGGGTGAAGTGAGGACACAGATTCTGTCCTCTAGAAATGGTCTCTGGGAGGTCAGGAGTGTAAAACCATAACTTGATTCCGAGGTCCTAATGACCTGACTTAAGAGGCTATGGAAAGCTAAGAGATAGAGAACTTGGTCAGAAGACCATAGTGAACAAAGTGTATGGCTGGTCAAAATGGTAGCAGAAAGTGGGTCTTGAGATAGGCTGAAAAAAAGAAAAGGGGTACAAGTGTTGTGTGTGTCGTTACCCTAATAAGGGGTGTTAAATGTTGATATTTGTAAGTGTAAAAGAGAGTGCTCTTGAAGGATCAAGGTTTATGTTGGTAGGTATATAAGAATATGTGTGATTCGAGTGGTGAAGTAGTAATAAACCAATTGGGTAATTTTATGTAACCCGGATTGTTTGAGGCTAAGAAATCTTATGACTTGTTAATCAAGTAGATCCTTCGAGTAGCCTCTGCCAATTTCCTCGAGACTTGTATTTTGAATCCAAGGAAGGTAGGGGATCTTGTAACCTTCTCCTGCTTATACCATGGTTTGCTGAAATTCTGTACCATTCCATGCTTGAACTGTGTGATTTTCTAATGATATATATAAATGTGAATATTTTTATATCTATGGAATTCTTTGAATTAATCGACATACGATGTTTTTTAAATATCCATGTGGATGAATGTTGTGAAATTGTTTTAAAGCATGACATGGGTATGGACTGTGTGGGAGAGAGTCCTGATTGATGTAGTGGACACGCGACTATGACTATCCCCGCTGTACCCCGCAAAGGTCAGCGCATATACGGATGTGGCATATCCCCGGGTGGTAAGTCCCACGAATTTGTCGTTATACGATGCGGGCATCCCCGGGTAGTAAGTCCCAAAGAATTTGCCGTTGTTCGGGATGATCGGTCCCCGGGTGAAAGCCCAAAGAGTCAACACGCAGGGTCGACGGTGGTGTGATTGCATCTTATTTGCTTCACATCAACCTATTAATTGAAAATACTCATGTTTTGAGATGTGTTGAATTATTTGTATTTTGAAATGTTTTTATAAGCATGGTTTGTTATGGGATTCACTACTGAGTTGTCGAACTCACTGTAACGCCCCAAAAATACCCTAGAATTTTTATAATAATTTTATTATATATTCTGGGTATGAATTGGGCAAAACTTAGGTTTTTCCGGGAAAAGTGATGAATTGACAAATTATGAAATAGCAAATTTAGTGAACGCGAAATTTGAGCACAAAACAAGGACAAATTGTAAAATGCCATAAGGGAGATAAAACTATAAAGGAGAGAAATCGCTGAATAAAACAAGTCAATTGCAAAATTAAAGATATGAGGGCTAGTTGCAATTTATGAAAAGTTGAACAAAATATAAAAATGAAAAACAAAAGCTAAAATGCATTTGGTCTCCAAATTGCCCTAGCAAAAACGCGTGAGAGAAAGAGAGCAAAGAAAACAAGAGGAAGAAGAGGAATAGTAAGAATGAGGAGGAGGAGTCCAGATCGTATGTCTTAATCAAATATATTTTGGATTCCTAGGGCTTTGAAAGGAGAATTGATCCTCCTTGTCTAGGGTTTTTGTGGAAGAGACTACACAAACCCTTAACTTGTTGAGGTGTTGTGGGTAAAACCCCAAATGTACAAGAATGACATGAATCCTCCCTTTGAGGTTGGATTTACGGTTTAATTGCAAAGTAAAGGGGTTTGGGTTAGAACAAACCCTAACAAAATTGTGTATTAGGGTATGTGCGGCTATGACCTATATTAACTGTTGCTGGGAGAAATCATGAAAGGTTTTATGAAAGATATCCATTGAATGATAAATTGAGTAGAAAAGAGATCATGTTATGAATTTGAAATGATCTGAAGTGTTTATGAGGTAATGCAGTTGATCAGTCTGCAAGTATGGAAATGGGAGAAAATACCCATTCGGGCATTTTCTGGATTAGCACCGGTACAACTTGAGCTTGTACCGGTACAATTTCGGTTCTAATATTTTTGGCCACAAATGGTACAACTTGAGCTTGTACCGGTACACCTTGTTCTGGTTTTCCTATTTCGACCACTGATTTCACATAACTTCCTAATTTCTATCCGATTTGAGTGATTCAAGTATACGAAATAGACTTCAAGGAGAACCAAACTTAAAGAGAAGACATCGTCAAATTCTGATCCTAAGTGGCCTAAAATTCACTCAAAGTGGGGCCAGTGCTTCAAATTCTGGTTCCAGCTTTGAACATAGAGTAGTCCGGTTGTTTCTGACGTGAATGGAGTTTCGTGTTCGACCTGGGTGATTCCAGTTGGAATAGAACCCTTAGCACCTTAGCTTTAAAAGAGTACAATGACCTAGAGTCAAACATGAAGTTAAGACCCCCGAAAAATGAGCAATACAAACAGTCCCCAGTGTAATCGGTAATTTATTAGTCGGGCATGAAAATGCTATAACTTTAGTTCGATAATCCGATTGAATGATTCCAATTTATGAGTAAAGTAGACTCTAGAGGAATAAGAATGAGACTAAGTCAAAAACGCATCAGACTTCGCTCCGCAAAGTTTTGCTTTGCCAAGGATATTCGCTTAGTATGATTATTTGCTTAATCACTAAGAGGAATAAACCAGTTTGACTAGCGTGAAGACGATACCTGACCTAGGATTGACATCGAGAAAGAAACGGAATCGATAATTGGTCCGTTTCCTATACCGTTTTATTCTTTTGTTTGCTCTATACTTGTTCTTTTATTCTAGTTTGTTCACTACACGCCTTTATTCTCATATTGTTTCTATTTGCGAAATATGCATATATATCGATTTGAAATGATTAGTATTTAGCCGTTTACAAATATCCATGTATGCGTATTTGAACTACAAGCGAATTCCCATCGCATAAAAGTAAATTGATTTCAAACTTATTATTAATTATTCAACATGATTCGGATTCACTAACCGACCTCGGGCTGCGAAGGCAACTGTATTTGTCAAATAAATCACATTGCTAATGAATGATGCATATGACAGATTCACCAACTGAACTGGCCGTGAATGCTCACTTCTATAGTCATATGTGAGACGGTGCATTATTGAACGCGAAATCACATTACTACCGAATGACAACAGACAAGATTCACCAACCGACCGTCAGGAATGTCAAATTCTATAGCCATGAGACGGTAATATCAATGTGAAACCACATTATCAACGACAAAATGTGCAGTAAGATTCACCAACCGAACTGGGTCGTGGATGCCTAATTCTATAGCTATATGTGGAATCACAAACCTAAAAGGAAACGATGGTATTGAAAAGTGTATTTCAGATAAGTATCTTTTACATTAATCGATATTGTATAAAGGCATTATTTTGATAAATGCATGATTTATATGAACGAAATGGAATACGTGAATCAGATAGAACCACTAAGCATGAAAATGCTTAGCGATGTTTTTATCAATGCGTACCGAGTGATGTGACATCGGCAAGACCCAAGATCGAGAGCCTTAATCATATTGTAAGGAATTACGAGTATGCTCCGTCATATGCATTACCCGCCTTTCAACATTGACATTTTGTAAAACACTTTAAACTCGATCATTATTTTGTAAAGGCATTTTGTTAAAATGTAAACGTTTATGAATATTCTTGTTAATTGTCAATGTTTTAATGGGTCATTAAAATAAATTTGCTTCCGCGAATTACAAATTTAAAATGAAATAAAATGAGCCAAATGTTTTGATAAGATAACAAATGTCTGAGTAAACCGCTCCGCTTGATCCGCCTAACCGGCCGAAGCCTGTGGGATTCGGTCGCGACACTTTTGAAACTAAAATTAACAAACGATAACTAAAGAGATTTGATTAATTACTTTAAAGGAAATAAACGAAGGTCCCTGGTTCTGCCTCTGACTCACCAATCGGGTCGGGTCGGCTCGTGGTCGCTACACTCACCCCCATTATTCCTCCACCTTAGATGCAGTAATGGTGACCAAATTGCATGACTTGAGAGTTTGACTCGTGGCTCGAGGTCAGAATCAGGCGGTCACCCTTAGCATGCCTGGGTGGTCTGGGCATACATTTCGAGGAATGACGAAGGTCATGGTGGAGGTTCACACTGATATTTTCGATGTCATCGATCAAGTGGGTCATTGTATATTCGGGCTTATGATTAGTTCGGGGACTTGTAGAAAGTTTTGGGATTTTGTGTAACATTATTTTGATCATGTAAGTGTATACTGGGGTACATTGAGGACTTACCACATTTATATGTATATATATGCTTAGACCTGAGTTGAGTTTAATACGCTTTCTAGGCGATTACCCAAGTGGAGTTCTTTCGACTCCGTGTTTTGAAGAAACATGTGTTGATATATATGGTTTGTGGCTAATGGTAGCCCCTTTTATGCAAAGTAAGTTGATTTTGAAAGAGTCCGGTGTTGTAGACTCAAGTCAGGAAAAAAAAGAGATGGTAAAATGACATAAATCACACCGTGGAAATCAGGGTGTGACAGATGCGTAGAAACGATATGTGAACAATAAAGATACTCTTGAGTGCGAAGTGAAGTAGGAAGGGGCAAGAACTTGGACATGGTCAAATTGATAAAGGTAATGAAATGGAGGTCAGCAAGAAAAAGCACAAAGGTGAGAGTGGGTGATAATTGTCTCACATCATAGCATGAAGGGAAATCACATCTGAAATGAATGGTGTGATGGATAGACAATGATCCAGATATCTTAAAATGAGGTCACAAATCTCTCTCAAATGTCCCGCAATCTAACTCGGAAGAGAGCTCACATACGAACTCTCACTATCATATATACACATGCCCCAAGAAGAATGATACAGTGGAACATATAAACGATTTTTTTTTAAATACTCATATCATTAATGACTAAAATGAATATACATAACCAATTAGATGAATACTTCACTAATTAGATAATCTCTCAAAACCATGATATCTGGATCACTGCCCATGAGATGAAATGAAGGAAAGATGTGTCTGCCCTCCATACAAAACATGTAGAAGACCACCACTCAAGGGAAAGCAAAAGCAATGTTGTAAGTGAAATGACATGAGAAAGAAAGAAGGTAGGAGACTAATCGTGACATGTGATATGAAGGAGTAATGATGATGTCAAAATGGGAAGATAATGGTAGCGAAGAATGAAGTGGATCACAATATGTCTGTCAGGTCCAAAGCTCATGAGATCTCTAATCAAAGCATCCATACAGCATGGAGCCCCCAACCCAATGTAAAGACAAACGAGGTGATGAAAGAAAGGTTATAACATCCATGTGAGGCTCAATGGGCTAGCAACAGATAACTCTATATGTGTATGGAATAAGGTAAAAGGCTTATGAAACGATGGTCACTCATCCTTTGACCACAACATCATATATCATGCTCTCGAGATCACACATGGTTAATAATAAAGATCAACACTCACCTAATGTAGCAATGTAAAATCCTCTAAAATCATGTGAAAGTTGTGACGCCCCCCAACCCAAAGACCAATGGGTGTCGTTTAGGTGTCACACTTCGACGGACTCTTTAACCTTTTCTTTCTCAAAGTCGACATCATCTCCTCGCTTTTCTCATCTATACGCACAATTTCGTAATAACAAAAATTCTTTACATATACATTATACATACCACCATAGTGGCATTCATTATATTCCTATACACATATACCATAGTCCCTACTAAGACTATTACAATTTCATCACTATTACAAACTATACATATAAAATCGAGATTGCGAACAAGGTTGAGCACCTATCTCCTCGAGACGGCCCGCGCCGTCGATGTGGATGTCTTGTCTCTATTCTTGCTCCGCTTCCGTACCCGCACTGATTAAAACTCGTGCTAAGCTTACTTTAGTGGGAAACATATACGGACGACCAATAACATTGATCGTCGTGCTTAACGAATACATTCTTATACCCATACATCATATATACTTATGGCTTCTAACACTCATCATCTCGTTTAATGCCTTCATGTGGTTCAAAACATGTGAATATATCATATCATTCCTTATCTATCACATATACTTTATTCTATTTCTTGTCATTTGCTTATATCGTATACTTGATCTATTTCATATTATTTCGTATCATATTCTCGTAAGTTTCCTATACTTTCATGTTCATTTCCTTTCATGTTCAGATAATAAAGGTATGTATCATATACTTTCATATCTCAAATACTTTCATATAACCTATCTTATAACGTCCTATACTTTTATCTACATTCTTATACTCCTTTTCATATACTGTGACTTCTTTGTATGCTTTATCCTGCCTTTCCACTGCTTCTAGTCTTTTCATTTTTCGCCTATGACTTATTACATTCTATGTACTATTACATATATCATTTCTTATAACTGCACCTATATCATGTCTCCTTTCATGTAGTGGCTACACGCCCATGCTATGCTATTCTATTTCTTACATATTGTTTTATCATATTTTTCTTATACTGCCTTATATATCACATATATACTTTACATTTATGTTTTCACTGACCATGTAACTGACATTCACTTATTGAAATTCGAGAGGGAATCTCATCATGTTTGGTCATTCCCTATATTTTCATCTTGCACTTTTCATATACTATATTTTCCTATGATTTTTATATATCAGGCTTTCCATATACCGTACTTCATATTATCTCGTTATATACATTTCGTGTCATCATTAATACTTTATTTGTTGTACTTGTATACCGGGTCATATACTTTTCTCTTTCATATATCAGACTTGCTCATATACCGTCATCTTGTACTTTACTTTGTCTTGTAATCAGATAATTATCATTGCATAGCAAAGGTTATGCTTCTCATATCATGTCATATATTCTATAATGATTTCATTTGCATATACTTTGTCATTTTCTTAGTTTCATGTCCGTAAATACTAGGCTTATATCGAAATAATCGTATGTACCCAAGGTACTATCACCAGACGACAGTTGATCTCTATCCGTATGTACCCGAAGGTACTATCACCGTACGAGACAGTGATCTCTATCTCTGTATGACCCAAACAGATCAGCTTATAATGATCCAAACGGATCTATGTCATCGACCCAAATCTGCTCTCGATATCCGTAAATCACATGCTTCAACAACTATATCCCTATGTGCATATGCCTATCTATCCTCTACCAGTTCCCTAAGGCATTAACCATGTGTATTTATGTTCCGCATATATCTCATATTCCGAAAATTATTGTTATTCGTAATCATATGCGATATTTACAAACTATATATTTGTATCTTTACATTTTTCTCATATCTTCAACTTCAATTTATCGTATTCATACCTCTTACCATACATGTAACTATTTTCCTATCATTTGTGCATTTCTAACATGTGCTGTCACAATCGATACTTCCTAATCTCATGTATTTCTATCATATATTCATTTCATATATTCCTATATTCATATTATTCATCTATTCATATCATATCATATCATATATTCATATATATTCTTATTTCTATCTAATTTATATCCTTTATCACAAATTCAGATCAACAAAATCCAGCCCCAAATTTTTAATATCTACCCAAAATCTTGGGACTAAATCACACGACCTATTCCTGCCCTGAAAACAACCTATGCCATTAGAGCATCTCCAACCACACTCAACAAAATAGCTACTAAAAATATATTTAAATATTCAATTCACTATTTTAGTTAGCAACTTTTTAAAATTTACTCCAACCACGCTCAGCAAAATAGATTACTACTTCAACTAACTTTAACTAACTTTCAATAATATAATTAAAAAATGCCACATTGCATAACACGGTTTACCTATAATGATGACGTTATCGGCCACGTTATCAAATTTTAATCTTTAAATTTTTCAACGGTCATATTTACAACGACTATATTTACAACGGTCATATTTACAACGGTCATATTTACAACGACCATATTTACAACGGTCATATTTTTAAAAATGTATAAATAAGACCTCCATCTTCTCATTGTCATATAGCTCAAATTTATTTTACTAGTATTTAACCTATATTTTTCATATGGCTTATGATGGTAAATGGAAGATTATTCTTAGTGATTCGACCGATGATGAGTCGGAGGTTAGCGGTTGTCGCTATGGCAACGGAGAAACTCAATACCGAATAGTTCCTCAATACGTCGTGGTTCTATTCAAGGTCATTCTCTTATTTTTCGCAATCGAGTCAAAGGGCATGAGAGACTTTATCGCGATTAGTTTGCTAAATCGCCTACCTATCCCCCAAATTTATTTCGAAGGAGGTTTCGAATGAATCGATCACTTGCTCAGATTCTATCCAAATAATGGAAGTTTATAATCCATACTTTGTCTAAAAATGATGCTGGAAACATTGTCTGTCTCCCCTTCAAAAGACGACGCCGCTATAAGAATGCTCGCTTATGAGTCAGAGTAGATGTTGTCGATGATTATGTGAGGATCGGGCAGAAAGCACCTAGCCATAGAAAGTCTGCAAAGATTTGTATTGGCCATAGTAGCAATTTATTCTGATGAGTACCTCAGGTCACCAAAACAAGGCGCATTGCCAGATTATTAGCAATCGCGAGAGACGGGGTTTCCTGGGATGCTAGGTAGTATCGACTGCATGCATCGAGATGGAAGAATTGTCCAACAACATGAAAGGTGCGTACTCGTCATGTTCATGAACCAACAATTATTTGCAGGCGGTGGCTTCATATGATCTATGGATTTGGCATGCCTTTTTTGGGTTACCTAGATCCCACAATGATATAAATGTGCTAGAAAGCTCTTCGCTTACTCTTCTTTCGAAAGGTAGGCCTTTGGTTACCATCTGGCCAATGGAAACGATTATACTAAGGGATATTATCTTGTCGATGGTATATAATCCATAGTGGGCCACGCTTATCAAACAATTTCCATATCTATGAGGCAATAAGGAAATACTTTCAGACGAGCTCAAGATCAGCCGTAGTGCTGATGTCGAGAGAGCTGGAGTGCTTCAAGCACGATTTGCTATAGTTCATGGACCTGCACGTTTCTGGAAACTTGAAGTGCTTAAGAATATTATGAAGGCATGCATAATATTGCATAACATGATTGTCGAGGATGAGAGGGACAATAATGAAATGGACTTTGTGCATGATGCATCGATGAATTACCCTACATTGATATCGTAACTGAGTTCAAAATCGCTCAATTTATTCATACTCAACATCATATTCGGCATTTAGACACTCATTCAATACTACAAACTAATTTAGTCGAAAGTACTGTGAATATGAAGGGAATGTTTTATGCATATGCTATGAAAAACTTAATGTAGAATTCTGAACTATTATGGTCTTTAATTCCAAGTTAGGCTTGCTTGCACGTATTTTCTTTTCTTTATTAATTCTTTCGAAAATGACCTGTTTGCATCATAGTCATCCCTTTAAATCAATAACATAAACTAATAAGAAATCAAAGGTCATTGCACTCAAATAAAAACAAATAAAAAATAAAACCAAATATTCAATCATGATTTCCATTCAGGGATTAATAATATAAGTCGTTAGTCGATGAATAAGAAAATTACATTTTCTTTTGCCACTTATCATTCGAGGCGCTTTAAAATTTTTGCTTGAATCCTGAGGCATGACACTCGTATCTATCAACATTATTTTCTGTTCCTCCTTCAATTGCTCGAGTTGTACATTCTCTTGTTCAATAGCCACCTTCTCTTGTTCAACAACTAACTTCTCTTGTTCGACAACCACCATTTTTTCCATGTAAGTGACTTTCTTCTCCGCCATCTTCTTTTTCTCCTCCTTCATTTCTTCAAACAATTTCATGAAATAGGTTGAACTTGAATTATTGTCTTCAGAGAGTTTGCTCTTGACTTCTTTGCCGCCGCAGCCTCCCTTCCAATCGTCTCTCCAAGCCCCATCGCTGCCTTCTCTATGTTTACCGATTCTGGTGTTGAAGGATTAGAGCTGCTAGGAGTTGCACCACTTTTGTTTTTTGTTTCTTGGACTGAGAATCCTCCATCCATTTTGGGCTATACCGTAACTCATTCCAACAATGTTCAAATGGAAAAGAGGATTTATGAAGTTCCTTATACACTCTTTGCATCACTGACCAAAATCAGACAATAATGCTACCTATCATAAAGAAAATTGTACAATAATATTATGTAATTACAATAATATTTTCACATCAATTAAAATACACTCATACCTTGTCTTTTCTCAATACCAGAATTTTGATTCAACCTTTCAATTTAATAAAAATGTACCACAAAATTTATTATGGCTAGTCGGGAATGCACCAACGATTCATCAAAGAAACTTGATTGATTACAATCCGACTCCTGCTCAGATTTGTCATGCCCCAAACCCTTTGCCAATACCTTAGATTTTTCATTCCCATGCACCGACATCTATACTAATATTCACCCAACCGAGATTAAACTAAGTCCTCCTCAATTGAAAAGTTGTCACAAAACTTTTTTCAGGGTT